>OX578135.1:140871470-141523970 GCA_951213105.1 Amaurobius ferox | reverse complement strand
TTCATTCTCAGCTTCCAAAGAATTCGCCTGAAATCTCGCTATAATGAAGTAATGTAAATGTCTCTAAAATAGCATTTACTGTGGATAAAATATGCTTAACTATAACAGGTGGGATTCTATTTAGAAGAATGAACTTTGGGTGTATTTCTTTTTATTTGGTTTTATTCGAGCAACTTCATTCTCAGCGTCCAAAGAATTCGCCTGAAATCACGCTATAATGAAGTAATGTAAATGTCTCTAAAATAACATTTACTGTGGAGAAAATATGCTTAACTATATTAGGTGTGGTTCTATTTAGATGAATGACCTTTGGGTGTATTTCTTTTTATTTGGTTTTATTCGAGCAACTTCATTCTTAGCGTCGCAACTTCATTCTCAGTGTCCAAAGAATTCGCCTGAAATCAAGCTATAATAAAGTAATGTAAATGTCTCTAAAATAACATTTACTGTGGAGAAAATATGCTTAACTATATCAAGTGTGGTTCTATTTAGAAGATGAACATTGGGTGCATTTCTTTTTATTTCGTTTTATTCGAGCAACTTCATTCTCAGTGTCCAAAAATTCGCCTGAAATCAAGCTATAATGAAGTAATGTAAATGTCTCTAAAATAACATTTACTGTGGAGAAAATATGCTTAACTATATTAGGTGTGGTTCTATTTAGATGAATGACCTTTGGGTGTATTTCTTTTTATTTGGTTTTATTCGAGCAACTTCATTCTTAGCGTCGCAACTTCATTCTCAGTGTCCAAAGAATTCGCCTGAAATCAAGCTATAATAAAGTAATGTAAATGTCTCTAAAATAACATTTACTGTGGAGAAAATATGCTTAACTATATCAAGTGTGGTTCTATTTAGAAGATGAACATTGGGTGCATTTCTTTTTATTTCGTTTTATTCGAGCAACTTCATTCTCAGTGTCCAAAAATTCGCCTGAAATCAAGCTATAATGAAGTAATGTAAATGTCTCTAAAATAACATTTACTGTGGAGAAAATATGCTTAACTATATTAGGTGTGGTTCTATTTAGATGAATGACCTTTGGGTGTATTTCTTTTTATTTGGTTTTATTCGAGCAACTTCATTCTTAGCGTCGCAACTTCATTCTCAGTGTCCAAAGAATTCGCCTGAAATCAAGCTATAATAAAGTAATGTAAATGTCCCTAAAATAACATTTACTGTGGAGAAAATATGCTTAACTATATCAAGTGTGGTTCTATTTAGAAGATGAACATTGGGTGCATTTCTTTTTATTTCGTTTTATTCGAGCAACTTCATTCTCAGTGTCCAAAAATTCGCCTGAAATCAAGCTATAATGAAGTAATGTAAATGTCTCTAAAATAACATTTACTGTGGAGAAAATATGCTTAACTATATTAGGTGTGGTTCTATTTAGATGAATGACCTTTGGGTGTATTTCTTTTTATTTGGTTTTATTCGAGCAACTTCATTCTTAGCGTCGCAACTTCATTCTCAGTGTCCAAAGAATTCGCCTGAAATCAAGCTATAATAAAGTAATGTAAATGTCTCTTTTTATTTCGTTTTATTCGAGCAACTTCATTCTCAGTGTCCAAAAATTCGCCTGAAATCAAGCTATAATGAAGTAATGTAAATGTCTCTAAAATAACATTTACTGTGGAGAAAATATGCTTAACTATATCAAGTGTGGTTCTATTTAGAAGATGAACATTGGGTGCATTTCTTTTTATTTCGTTTTATTCGAGCAACTTCATTCTCAGTGTCCAAAAATTCGCCTGAAATCAAGCTATAATAAAGTAATGTAAATGTCTCTTTTTATTTCGTTTTACTCGAGCAACTTCATTCTCAGTGTCCAAAAATTCGCCTGAAATCAAGCTATAATGAAGTAATGTAAATGTCTCTAAAATAACATTTACTGTGGAGAAAATATGCTTAACTATATCAAGTGTGGTTCTATTTAGAAGATGAACATTGGGTGCATTTCTTTTTATTTCGTTTTATTCGAGCAACTTCATTCTCAGTGTCCAAAAATTCGCCTGAAATCAAGCTATAATGAAGTAATGTAAATGTCGCTAAAATAACATTTACTGTGGAGAAAATATGCTTAACTATATTAGGTGTGGTTCTATTTAGATGAATGACCTTTGGGTGTATTTCTTTTTATTTGGTTTTATTCGAGCAACTTCATTCTTAGCGTCGCAACTTCATTCTCAGTGTCCAAAAATTCGCCTGAAATCAAGCTATAATGAAGTAATGTAAATGTCTCTAAAATAACATTTACTGTGGAGAAAATATGCTTAACTATATCAGGTGTGGTTCTATTTAGAAGATGAACTTTGGGTGCATTTCTTTTTATTTCGTTTTATTCGAGCAACTTCATTCTCAGTGTCCAAAAATTCGCCTGAAATCAAGCTATAATAAAGTAATGTAAATGTCTCTTTTTATTTCGTTTTACTCGAGCAACTTCATTCTCAGTGTCCAAAAATTCGCCTGAAATCAAGCTATAATGAAGTAATGTAAATGTCGCTAAAATAACATTTACTGTGGAGAAAATATGCTTAACTATATCAGGTGTGGTTCTATTTAGAAGATGAACTTTGGGTGCATTTCTTTTTATTTCGTTTTATTCGAGCAACTTCATTCTCAGGGTCCAAAAATTCGCCTGAAATCAAGCTATAATAAAGTAATGTAAATGTCTCTAAAATAACATTTACTGTGGAGAAAATATGCTTAACTATATCAAGTGTGGTTCTATTTAGAAGATGAACATTGGGTGCATTTCTTTTTATTTCGTTTTATTCGAGCAACTTCATTCTCAGTGTCCAAAAATTCGCCTGAAATCAAGCTATAATGAAGTAATGTAAATGTCTCTAAAATAACATTTACTGTGGAGAAAATATGCTTAACTATATCAAGTGTGGTTCTATTTAGAAGATGAACATTGGGTGCATTTCTTTTTATTTCGTTTTATTCGAGCAACTTCATTCTCAGTGTCCAAAAATTCGCCTGAAATCAAGCTATAATGAAGTAATGTAAATGTCTCTAAAATAACATTTACTGTTTAGAAAATATGCTTAACTATATCAGGTGTGGTTCTATTTAGAAGATGAACTTTGGGTGCATTTCTTTTTATTTCGTTTTATTCGAGCAACTTCATTCTCAGTGTCCAAAAATTCGCCTGAAATCAAGCTATAATAAAGTAATGTAAATGTCTCTAAAATAACATTTACTGTGGAGAAAATATGCTTAACTATATCGAGTGTGGTTCTATTTAGAAGATGAACTTTGGGTGCATTTCTTTTTATTTCGTTTTATTCGAGCAACTTCATTCTCAGTGTCCAAAAATTCGCCTGAAATCAAGCTATAATGAAGTAATGTAAATGTCTCTAAAATAACATTTACTGTGGAGAAAATATGCTTAACTATATTAGGTGTGGTTCTATTTAGATGAATGACCTTTGGGTGTATTTCTTTTTATTTGGTTTTATTCGAGCAACTTCATTCTTAGCGTCGCAACTTCATTCTCAGTGTCCAAAGAATTCGCCTGAAATCAAGCTATAATAAAGTAATGTAAATGTCTCTAAAATAACATTTACTGTGGAGAAAATATGCTTAACTATATCAAGTGTGGTTCTATTTAGAAGATGAACATTGGGTGCATTTCTTTTTATTTCGTTTTATTCGAGCAACTTCATTCTCAGTGTCCAAAAATTCGCCTGAAATCAAGCTATAATGAAGTAATGTAAATGTCTCTAAAATAACATTTACTGTGGAGAAAATATGCTTAACTATATTAGGTGTGGTTCTATTTAGATGAATGACCTTTGGGTGTATTTCTTTTTATTTGGTTTTATTCGAGCAACTTCATTCTTAGCGTCGCAACTTCATTCTCAGTGTCCAAAGAATTCGCCTGAAATCAAGCTATAATAAAGTAATGTAAATGTCCCTAAAATAACATTTACTGTGGAGAAAATATGCTTAACTATATCAAGTGTGGTTCTATTTAGAAGATGAACATTGGGTGCATTTCTTTTTATTTCGTTTTATTCGAGCAACTTCATTCTCAGTGTCCAAAAATTCGCCTGAAATCAAGCTATAATGAAGTAATGTAAATGTCTCTAAAATAACATTTACTGTGGAGAAAATATGCTTAACTATATTAGGTGTGGTTCTATTTAGATGAATGACCTTTGGGTGTATTTCTTTTTATTTGGTTTTATTCGAGCAACTTCATTCTTAGCGTCGCAACTTCATTCTCAGTGTCCAAAGAATTCGCCTGAAATCAAGCTATAATAAAGTAATGTAAATGTCTCTTTTTATTTCGTTTTATTCGAGCAACTTCATTCTCAGTGTCCAAAAATTCGCCTGAAATCAAGCTATAATGAAGTAATGTAAATGTCTCTAAAATAACATTTACTGTGGAGAAAATATGCTTAACTATATCAAGTGTGGTTCTATTTAGAAGATGAACATTGGGTGCATTTCTTTTTATTTCGTTTTATTCGAGCAACTTCATTCTCAGTGTCCAAAAATTCGCCTGAAATCAAGCTATAATAAAGTAATGTAAATGTCTCTTTTTATTTCGTTTTACTCGAGCAACTTCATTCTCAGTGTCCAAAAATTCGCCTGAAATCAAGCTATAATGAAGTAATGTAAATGTCTCTAAAATAACATTTACTGTGGAGAAAATATGCTTAACTATATCAAGTGTGGTTCTATTTAGAAGATGAACATTGGGTGCATTTCTTTTTATTTCGTTTTATTCGAGCAACTTCATTCTCAGTGTCCAAAAATTCGCCTGAAATCAAGCTATAATGAAGTAATGTAAATGTCGCTAAAATAACATTTACTGTGGAGAAAATATGCTTAACTATATTAGGTGTGGTTCTATTTAGATGAATGACCTTTGGGTGTATTTCTTTTTATTTGGTTTTATTCGAGCAACTTCATTCTTAGCGTCGCAACTTCATTCTCAGTGTCCAAAAATTCGCCTGAAATCAAGCTATAATAAAGTAATGTAAATGTCTCTTTTTATTTCGTTTTACTCGAGCAACTTCATTCTCAGTGTCCAAAAATTCGCCTGAAATCAAGCTATAATGAAGTAATGTAAATGTCTCTAAAATAACATTTACTGTGGAGAAAATATGCTTAACTATATCAAGTGTGGTTCTATTTAGAAGATGAACATTGGGTGCATTTCTTTTTATTTCGTTTTATTCGAGCAACTTCATTCTCAGTGTCCAAAAATTCGCCTGAAATCAAGCTATAATGAAGTAATGTAAATGTCGCTAAAATAACATTTACTGTGGAGAAAATATGCTTAACTATATTAGGTGTGGTTCTATTTAGATGAATGACCTTTGGGTGTATTTCTTTTTATTTGGTTTTATTCGAGCAACTTCATTCTTAGCGTCGCAACTTCATTCTCAGTGTCCAAAAATTCGCCTGAAATCAAGCTATAATGAAGTAATGTAAATGTCTCTAAAATAACATTTACTGTGGAGAAAATATGCTTAACTATATCAGGTGTGGTTCTATTTAGAAGATGAACTTTGGGTGCATTTCTTTTTATTTCGTTTTATTCGAGCAACTTCATTCTCAGTGTCCAAAAATTCGCCTGAAATCAAGCTATAATAAAGTAATGTAAATGTCTCTTTTTATTTCGTTTTACTCGAGCAACTTCATTCTCAGTGTCCAAAAATTCGCCTGAAATCAAGCTATAATGAAGTAATGTAAATGTCGCTAAAATAACATTTACTGTGGAGAAAATATGCTTAACTATATCAGGTGTGGTTCTATTTAGAAGATGAACTTTGGGTGCATTTCTTTTTATTTCGTTTTATTCGAGCAACTTCATTCTCAGGGTCCAAAAATTCGCCTGAAATCAAGCTATAATAAAGTAATGTAAATGTCTCTAAAATAACATTTACTGTGGAGAAAATATGCTTAACTATATCAAGTGTGGTTCTATTTAGAAGATGAACATTGGGTGCATTTCTTTTTATTTCGTTTTATTCGAGCAACTTCATTCTCAGTGTCCAAAAATTCGCCTGAAATCAAGCTATAATGAAGTAATGTAAATGTCTCTAAAATAACATTTACTGTGGAGAAAATATGCTTAACTATATCAAGTGTGGTTCTATTTAGAAGATGAACATTGGGTGCATTTCTTTTTATTTCGTTTTATTCGAGCAACTTCATTCTCAGTGTCCAAAAATTCGCCTGAAATCAAGCTATAATGAAGTAATGTAAATGTCTCTAAAATAACATTTACTGTTTAGAAAATATGCTTAACTATATCAGGTGTGGTTCTATTTAGAAGATGAACTTTGGGTGCATTTCTTTTTATTTCGTTTTATTCGAGCAACTTCATTCTCAGTGTCCAAAAATTCGCCTGAAATCAAGCTATAATAAAGTAATGTAAATGTCTCTAAAATAACATTTACTGTGGAGAAAATATGCTTAACTATATCGAGTGTGGTTCTATTTAGAAGATGAACTTTGGGTGCATTTCTTTTTATTTCGTTTTATTCGAGCAACTTCATTCTCAGTGTCCAAAAATTCGCCTGAAATCAAGCTATAATAAAGTAATGTAAATGTCTCTAAAATAACATTTACTGTGGAGAAAATATGCTTAACTATATCAAGTGTGGTTCTATTTAGAAGATGAACATTGGGTGCATTTCTTTTTATTTCGTTTTATTCGAGCAACTTCATTCTCAGTGTCCAAAAATTCGCCTGAAATCAAGCTATAATGAAGTAATGTAAATGTCTCTAAAATAACATTTACTGTGGAGAAAATATGCTTAACTATATCAGGTGTGGTTCTATTTAGAAGATGAACTTTGGGTGCATTTCTTTTTATTTCGTTTTATTCGAGCAACTTCATTCTCAGTGTCCAAAAATTCGCCTGAAATCAAGCTATAATGAAGTAATGTAAATGTCTCTAAAATAACATTTACTGTGGAGAAAATATGCTTAACTATATCAGGTGTGGTTCTATTTAGAAGATGAACTTTGGGTGCATTTCTTTTTATTTCGTTTTATTCGAGCAACTTCATTCTCAGTGTCCAAAAATTCGCCTGAAATCAAGCTATAATGAAGTAATGTAAATGTCTCTAAAATAACATTTACTGTGGAGAAAATATGCTTAACTATATCAGGTGTGGTTCTATTTAGAAGATGAACTTTGGGTGCATTTCTTTTTATTTCGTTTTATTCGAGCAACTTCATTCTCAGTGTCCAAAAATTCGCCTGAAATCAAGCTATAATGAAGTAATGTAAATGTCTCTAAAATAACATTTACTGTGGAGAAAATATGCTTAACTATATCAAGTGTGGTTCTATTTAGATGAACTTTGGGTGCATTTCTTTTTATTTCGTTTTATTCGAGCAACTTCATTCTCAGTGTCCAAAAATTCGCCTGAAATCAAGCTATAATGAAGTAATGTAAATGTCTCTAAAATAACATTTACTGTGGAGAAAATATGCTTAACTATATCAGGTGTGGTTCTATTTAGAAGATGAACTTTGGGTGCATTTCTTTTTATTTCGTTTTATTCGAGCAACTTCATTCTCAGTGTCCAAAAATTCGCCTGAAATCAAGCTATAATGAAGTAATGTAAATGTCTCTAAAATAACATTTACTGTGGAGAAAATATGCTTAACTATATCAGGTGTGGTTCTATTTAGAAGATGAACTTTGGGTGCATTTCGTTTTATTCGAGCAACTTCATTCTCAGTGTCCAAAAATTCGCCTGAAATCAAGCTATAATGAAGTAATGTAAATGTCTCTAAAATAACATTTACTGTGGAGAAAATATGCTTAACTATATCAAGTGTGGTTCTATTTAGAAGATGAACTTTGGGTGCATTTCTTTTTATTTCGTTTTATTCGAGCAACTTCATTCTCAGTGTCCAAAAATTCGCCTGAAATCAAGCTATAATGAAGTAATGTAAATGTCTCTAAAATAACATTTACTGTGGAGAAAATATGCTTAACTATATCAGGTGTGGTTCTATTTAGAAGATGAACTTTGGGTGCATTTCTTTTTATTTCGTTTTATTCGAGCAACTTCATTCTCAGTGTCCAAAAATTCGCCTGAAATCAAGCTATAATGAAGTAATGTAAATGTCTCTAAAATAACATTTACTGTGGAGAAAATATGCTTAACTATATCAGGTGTGGTTCTATTTAGAAGATGAACATTGGGTGCATTTATTTTTATTTCGTTTTATTCGAGCAACTTCATTCTCAGTGTCCAAAAATTCGCCTGAAATCAAGCTATAATGAAGTAATGTAAATGTCTCTAAAATAACATTTACTGTGGAGAAAATATGCTTAACTATATCAGGTGTGGTTCTATTTAGAAGATGAACTTTGGGTGCATTTCTTTTTATTTCGTTTTATTCGAGCAACTTCATTCTCAGTGTCCAAAGAATTCGCCTGAAATCAAGCTATAATGAAATAATGTAAATGTCTCTAAAGTAGCATTTGCTGTGGAGAAAATATGCTTAACTATATCAGGTGTGGTTCTATTTAAAAAACGGCCGGGGTAGCCCAGTGGTTATGGCAGGAGGATCGCACACGGAATTCTCGCTTTCGATCCTAGACTTCGCCCAAATCTAGCCCGGTGTCTACGTGGAGTATGGGAATGATAAATCTGTAGATCCGAAAAAGTTGGCCGGTTAGGAAAAGGATGAGGTCCCTGTGGTTGTTACCCCTCTGCGTTCCGTTCACATTTGGGTGGTTTCAAGGGTATAATATGATCCGACTCCTGTGGTGTACATGGGGTAAGTATTCTTACGGCACAATGCTCACTCATTGGCCGCTAAATAAGCGAATGAATGAATAAGCAAATGCCCAGCTTTGTAAAAAAAAATCAAATTAAATGTAATTTAACATAAGAAAAAGGGTGAAACCATTCTCATGACAATGTTTATTTAAAATGTTTGTACAATATGTATAACAACATGTACAACAACAATATGTATAACAATATGTACAATGACATGTTGTGACAAACGACTTTTCTCGGAGAGATGAATTTTGAAAGATAAAGGCATGCCATGTAAGAATGCATGTATGTGGTTGTCGGATTTTAATATTTACAGTGAAGAAATCCGACCTTAGATTTAATTAAAATTTTTAATTAGTGTCATTGCGAGTATGGAAAGCTCCTATTTTATTTAATTAAACCTAACAACAATATAAGCAGATTTTAATTTAAATAACAAAGACAACCACAGTATCGACTCTTTCGCGGTGGCAAATTAATCCATTAACATCCTTAAATATCTCTTAAACAAATTTAGACATTCGTCCGTACAATATAATAGTCTTATTGTGGCGTCACGTCCCAGAATAATGCTCTTGGCGAAATCCAAGAAAATGTCTAAGATAATGAGCCTAATATTAGAACAACCGTTTCTTTGAATGACTTGCAGGCCCATTACCTTAAGGTACAATGCAAATGGGAGAACAATTATCATCATGGATGATTACTATGCAATAGTAAAAATAAGGAGAAATAGGTAGGATTGTGTGCGTGAAAGTTTGATATAACATTATGTTTTCCGTAGACTTGGGCATTTTAAATCGAAAATGCTTATCCTGGAAGATACATTGTAGTATAATATTCAGCTACAGAATTAACTGAAACATGCATTATTTTAATGTTAATACCATAATCAAGCGCTGTAAAATACCTGCATCCACCTCCTGTAGGATAAATAAGAGTAGCTGTTTATGGAATAAATATTTTTATAACCTTTCATTTAACTTGATCTGTTCTTCGCCTGTGTGATTCAAATTTTTGAGGTTATAGCGAATCAGGTTCAATTAATCATAGTAACATCTTCTTCCTCTTCTTCGACCCAGACCTTCCGGCTTACCCGAAGGTGTAAGGTATCTGTTTAGATGGCCGGGAAGTGCCACCCAATTTAAACCGGAACCCAGTGAGGGAGGTATTCACAGGTACCGTACCATATCTCCCTTACCACCAACCTCTCGGAAGGACTTACGGTCCCACATGTTTATCGTGATCGTACTCCGCGTGAACACGGCGACAGTTTGGGCAGAGGTGGGAATCGAACTCGGGTCGTCCGAGTGCAATCCCTGTGCTGTAACCACTGGGCTGTCGTGCCCTAATTATACAAACATGAAATTTGGTTAAGTTATTGGATTTTGTAGTGCATTTTTGTTCTTTGGGTTTTCAAATATTATCGGGCTAACCCGTCCAAGACGCTCCATAGGAATGTACTCGTTTTTGGGGAGAGAACAGGAGCAGCTAAAAATTCCAAATTATGTATCCAGTTGTTTTTCAAGCATTTATGTTATAATGCATAAAAAATGTATTTATTAAAATTCATATAAGTTACATACAAATAATAAAAGGGGAAACTTTATGCCGCATTTACTTGTTACTATTTATTTTTTAATTTACTGTATAAAGATCCATCTATAAAAAACACTTTATATCTTTTGATTCATACCTTTGAACAAAATAAGGGTTCCGCCCCTGCTTGCTACGCTCTCCAACCCCGATTATTCCTTCTCACTTTTCTAAGATATCATTAACAATGAATTAACAATTATGAATAACCAATGTCAATTCATTGCGATTGTCGTACTACGTAGAAAGAAAACTAACTCTAATTCTTATCATCTTAATTGTCGGAATCACAGATAACCACAAAATTGGAATCACCTTTGCAAGTCGCTTTCAATGTAGTGTCGTTTGTGTTGTGTTTGTTGGACTGTAACGCGGACTGTAAAATTGTTTTTGTAATGGTTCTTGGACTGTGAGACTGTTCTTAAAGTGGCTTTCGATGTAGTGTCGTTGGTGTTGTATTTGTTGGACTGTAAAACTGTTCTTGTAACGGTTTTCGGACGTTGTTGGACTGTAAAACTGTTCTTGTAACGGTTCATGGACGTTGTTGGACTGTAAAACTGTTCTTGTAACGGTTTTCGGACGTTGTTGGACTGTAAAACTGTTCTTGTAACGGTTCATGGACGTTGTTGGACTGTAAAACTGTTCTTGTAACGGTTTTCGGACGTTGTTGGACTGTAAAACTGTTCTTGTAACGGTTCATGGACGTTGTTGGGCTGTAAAACTGTTCTTGTAACGGTTTTCGGACGTTGTTGGACTGTAAAACTGTTCTTGTAACGGTTCATGGACGTTGTTGGACTGTAAAACTGTTCTTGTAACGGTTCATGGACGTTGTTGGACTGTAAAACTGTTCTTGTAACACAACCGTAAGTTCCACTCACCTTGTCCCAGCAACTAATTTCTAGTTCGAATGTGCTAACTAACGTCTTGAATTAAATACTATATACTTTCAATGTTTTCAGTGCTTCAATAATTCAGTGATCGGCCATCTTTGTGACGTTTCTGCCCGCAACCAATCACACAGCAGTTGAAAGTCGACGCGTCCCATTAAATCTTCGCTCATACTGCCATTGTTAAATTTTGATTAATAATGAATTAACTAAGGTTTAAATCCAAATTATTTTCCCATATTGCACATCTGTTGGTTCATATTAATCTATATGTAAAATTTCAAGATTGTACGTTTAGCAATATCTATTCACAATGCAGTATTAGAAATTTGCAGGAATTTTTTAATAGAAATATAGATTGTAAAAAAAATTGGCAGAGCCAACATGATTTTACTTGAATAGCATCTTTCTTTATGTAGAGAAAGAACCCTTATGTATAACCCCTTTATGTAGAAAACTAAGAATCTGATCCAAAATCTAATTATATATCTTTGAAGGTCTTTCAGAGGACTACAAATTACTTTTTACTTGAATAGCATCTTGCTTTTGGATGGTTTGTCCTCTTTAGACATTTTCAAAATTGTTCGAAATATTTGAATTTGAACTTGGCCATCTTTAAAAAAACATTCAAATATCGAAATTATCGAAATTTTATAACCCCTTTATGTAGAAAACTACGAAAACGATTCAAAATCCAATTATATATCTTTGGAGGTCTTTCAGAGTACTAGAAATTATTTTTATAAAATTCACAGCTAACACTTTCAGTTTTCAAGCTATAAATAATCATTACAAGCTGGAAAAGAGAGAATTTTCAATATTCTTCAATTGAAAAGACAAGTCCTTAAAAGTTACAAGAATTCCGTAAAAAAAATAAATTAATAAATATTTTGCAAATATCTATCTTTTATAGTTCAGAAGATATTTCGAATAAAAGTAAGCAGAGGGAGGCGAAAACTTTCTCGGATAATAACTTTTCAATTTTTTCTAAAGAAAAAAAAGTTCAAAATATTAAAATATTGAAGTTGTTTCCATATATTCACAAACTCTACCAAATCAAACAAGTGAAAAATTGTTTACATTTATATCTATTAGGTTCTAAAACATAGTTGTCCAAAGTGTTTACATGTTACTTTCCTTATATACATAATGCATAAGGAAAGTATTGTGAAGGGGTCGAAAATTCGAATTCCAGTTTTCGACGGGAGAGCACGTTTCAAGCATCCCTGTTCACGAATAGAACATTTTTGAAGTGATGTGTGTGTGTGTGTGTGTCAGTAAGTCTGTGGAGACGATATCTCACGAACAAATAGAGCAAATCGAATGAAATTTGGTACAAAACTCACAATCCGTGAATACTGGAAGCCTATTGTTTTTAAACGTAATTGAATGTTCAGAAATCCCCTAAATTTTCGATTGAAATTTTGAAAAAATCATCAAAAAATCAAAACCTTTAACAAAGTTACGCAAATAGACATTCCCTATGTAATTTTTTCTTAGAAAACAATTGACATAAACTTTAGAACGCTATCACGGACCGTTCTCGAGATATTGCACATTTTTTAAATAAAATTATCAAAAAACCCCATAAATTAAAAAAATATATATTAGCAGTTGAGAAATATGTTCACTTTTCATATGTAACATCATGCGATAAATTGGGTGACATCATTCTCGTGGATCTAGCTCGTTCCATTCATGATAAAAGATACTCTGATAACTTTTGTATTTGAACGCCAATAGTCATTTATCTGCTATAAGAATAACTTATTTCTTAGTGCATAACGCTTGGCGAGATTTTGGCGACGAATTTAGCGGAATGTCGCCAACTTGGCGACTTTTTTGAATGTTGCCAAATTAACGAAAATCTCTCCAAATGGATAAACATGACGCTAAATCAATGAAAATGACGACTAATTGTCGAAAATTCAATGTCTTGGAAAGAATATTTGTATCTACTATAAGAAAAACTAATTTTTTTTACTGTAAAAGTAGTAAATTCATTACATTATATAAGGAAAGTCATGTGTTGCCCACATCAGATTTTTTTGTTACGCTCCCATTTCAGCCAGAGAAACTCCAACCATAGATCGAAAGACATAGATGTTATCCATATCAAAGTAATGAAACAATTGCTTTTTCAAATGGCCGCATAGCAATCATAAGAATATTTAATTAAGACCTGACCAGAATTTCAACTTTGATCTGAGAGACATTATCTACTATAATTGCCTCAAATATTATAGTGTACACCAATCGCTTCTTTCATTTATTATTTCGCTAATTGCCGCATCCGTTTAAAATACTACTGCTTCTGATGTGAATAGCATCTATGGTTGGCATATCTGTGGCTGAAATCGGTAAAAATGTAAGTAATTTGTATTTGTTTTATCGGAGATATGGAACAGTTTATGAATATATAAAAATAATTTCAATATTTTAATATTTTGAACTTTTCTTTTTCGAAAACTATAAAGATTTTTATCCGTGTGAGTTTTTGTCACACTTTGCTTTCTTTCACTCAAACTATCTTCTAAAGTATGAAAGACAGATATAAATATTAAGCGACAAAATGTTCAGTAAGAAATCAAGTTTTTAGTTCAATAAATTATTTTTACAAATATCTTAGTTTTTCAGCAATCGTCTTGTCAAGTTAAATACAATTTTTTTATAACCCATGCCATTTTATCACTCAGATAGTGTAGAGCAGTAACAACTGCCCGCCGGGAAAAACGCAGAAATAACAATACACATGTAGATCTACATAAGCATACATGAACAATGTACATAAAGTTCCACAGATACATCAAAATAAAGTTTAGGAATAAAGTCAAAGTAGTGTAGTGACTGTACAGGTACTTCTAATTTAAAATGGGAAAAATTAGCAAGTGGAAGCCAAATAAAATATTAAATTTCTGAAAAATCCTCAAGTTCAAAAAGAATAAAAATTTTCCACTTTTCAAGCTTGTGATGTTTATATCTCAAAAACTAAAAGCGGTAGCTATGAACAATAAATTTTACAGCCCTATAAAATTCCTACAAGGATATATAATTGAATTTTGGATCATGTTGCTAGTTTTTAAAATATAAAACTTCCAATTTCGATATTTTAATATTTTGAACCTTTTAGAAAAAAGTCGGATGTGGGCAACACATGACTTTCTTTATATAATGTAATGAATTTACTACTTTTACAGTAAAAAAATAGGTTTCTCTTACAGTAGATATTAATATTCTTTCCAAGATATTGAATTTTCGTCAATTAGTCGTCATTTTCATTGATTTAGCGTTATTTTTATCCATTTGGCGAGATTTTCGTTAATTTGGCAACATTTCTAAAAGTCGCCAAGTTGGCGACGTTCCGCCAAAATTCGTCGCCAAAATCTCGCCAAGCGTTATGGACGAAGAAATAAGTTATTCTTACAGCAGATAAATGACTATTGGCGCTCAAATACAAAAGAATTACTTAAAATATCTTTTTTCATGAATGGAACGAGCTAGATCCTCCAGAATGATGTCACCCAATTTATCGCATGGTATTACATATGAGAAGTGAACATGTTTCTCAATAGGAAATATATTTTTTTTTATTTTATATGATTTTTTGATAATTTTTTTGAAAAATGTACAATATCTCGAGAACGGTTTATATTAGCGTTCTAAAATTTATGTCAATCGTTTTCTAATGAAAAATTACATAAGAAATGTCTATTTGCGTAAATTTATTAGTGGTTTTGATTTTTTGACATTTTTTTCGAAATTTCATTCGAAAATTTAGGGGGATTCTGAACATTCGATTGCGTATAAAAACAATAGGCTTCCAGTGTTTATGGATTGTGATTTTTGTACCAAATTGTGTTCGAATCGGTCCATTCGTTCGTCAGTTATCGTCTCCACAGACTCACTGACACACACACACACACACAGACATCACTTCAAAAATGTCTGATTCGTGATCAGGGATGCTTGAAACGTGCTCTCCCGTCGAAGACTCGAATTCGAATTTTGGACCCCGTCTCAATACTTTCCTTATACATTATGTATATAAGGAAAGTAAAAATGTTATTCTTATGGTAGATATTACTTTCCTTATATACATAATGTATAAGGAAAGTATTGTGACGGGGTCGAAAATTCGAATTCGAGTTTTCGACGGAAGAGCACGTTTCAAGCATCCCTGATCACGAATCAAACATTTTTGAAGTGATGTATGTGTGTGTGTGTGTGTGTGTGTGTGTGTGTGTGTGTGTGTGTGTGAAAGTATGTGTGTGAGTGTGTGTGTGTGTCAGTGAGTCTGTGGAGACGATAACTGACGAACGAATGGACCGATTCGAACCAAATTTGGTACAAAAATCACAATCCGTAAACACTGGAAGCCTGTTGCTTTTATATGCAATCGAATGTTAAGAACCCCCCTAAATTTTTGAATGAAATTTTGAAAAAATCGTCAAAAAATCAAAACCACTAATAAAGTTACGCAAATAGACATTTCTTATGTAATTTTTCATTAGAAAACGATTGAAATAAATTTTAGAACGCTAACATGAACCGTTCTCGAGATATTGTTCATTTTTAAAAAAAAATTATCAAAAAGTCATATAAAAAAAATGCCTATTGAGAAACATGTTCACTTTTCATATGTAATACCATGCGATAAATTGGGTTACATCATTCTCGTGGAACTAGCGCTTTCCATTCATGAAAAAATATACTTTTAGTAATACTTTTGTGTTTGAACGCCAATAGTCATTTATCTGCTGTAAGAATAACTTATTTCTTAGTGCATAACGCTTGGCGAGATTTTGGCGACGAATTTGGCGGAATGTCGCCAACTTGGCGATTTTTTGAAATGTTGCCAAATTAACGAAAATCTCGCCAAATGGATAAAAATGACGACTAATTGTTAAAAATTTAATATCTTGGAAAGAATATTAGTATCTACTATAAGAAAAACCTACTGTTTTTTACTGTAAAAGTAGTAAATTAATTACATTATATAAGGAAAGTCATGTGTTGCCCACATCAGATTTTTTATATTCTTTCCAAGATATTGAATTTTCTTCAGTTAGTCGTCATTTACATAGATTTAGCGTCATTTTTATCCATTTGGCGAGATTTTCGTTAATTTGGCAACATTTAAAAATGTCGCTAAGTTGGCGACATTCAGCTAAATTCGTCACCAAAATCTCGCCAAGCGTTATGGACGGAAAAATAAGTTATTCTTACAGAAGATATTGGCGTTCAAATACAAAAGTATTATTCAAAGTATCTTTTCTCGTGAATGGAACGAGTTAGATCCATGAAAATGCTGTCACCAAATTCATCGCATGATATTACATATGAAAAGTAAACATGTTTCTCAACAGTAAATATTTTTTTTTACTTTATGGGATTTTTTTTTATACATTTATTTGAAAAATGTGCAATATCTCGAGAACGGTTCATGCTAGCGTTCTAAAATGTATGTCAATCGTTTTCTAAGGAAAAATTACATAAGAAATGTGGATTTGCGTAACTTTATTAAAGGTTTTGATTTTTTGATGAATTTTTCAAAATTTCACTCGCAAATTTAGGGGGGTGTGAACATTCGATTGTGTTCTAAAACAATAGGCTTCCAGTATTCATGGACTGTGATTTTTGTATCATATTTTACTCAAATCGCTCCATTCGTTCGTGAGATATCGTCTCCACAGACTCATTGACACACACACACACACACAGACATCACCTCAAAAATGTTCGATTCGTGATCAGGGTTGCTTGAAACGTGCTCTCCTGTGGAAAACTCGAATTCGAATTTTGGACCCCGTCACAATACTTTCCTTATACATTATGTATATAAGGAAAGTGAAAAGGTGGTTGTAATTTCGATAGTTTAATATTTTAAACTGATTTGAATATGTTTAAGCAAAACTAACCACCAAAAAGAAGAAAAATATATCTCAAACAAATCCGCTTCGTCTCCTTCGAACTGGAGCCACTGCCGTTTTTTAGAATTTAAAAAATCTCATCTTCAAACTTCCCATTATTGAAGCTACTACGTGACTAACAAAGCAACGATGACTGAAACTAATGAGTAAATACATTATCAACTTTTCCTATTAAAAAAATTGATCATTAGCGAAAAAAAAACCCATGACATTAATAACAACTATCTTACGGGGAAGCTAGAAATAATGAGCTTGAGAATTTTATGAAGTCTTTTTATAGTCTTTTTGTCGCGTCACGCCTTAGATTATCGCATGTTGAAAAATCCTAGATAACAACTGTTTTAGTACAATGTGCCATGTTTTCCTTTAAGACTGTGTTTTTCAAACTGTTCTTATTTTGTTGCTGTTTGTTCTATTACGGAACATTTTTACTTTCCTTATAAACATAATGTATAGGGAAAGTATTGTGACGGGGTCGAAAATTCGAACACGAGTTTTCGACGGGAGAGCACGTTTCAAGCATCCCTGATCACGAATCAAACATTTTTGAAGTGATGTCTGTGTGTGTGAAAGTATGTGTGTGTGTGTGTGTGTCAGTGAGGCTGTGGAGACGATATCTCACGAACAAATGGAGCGATTCGAATGAAATTTGGTACAAAAATTACAATCCGTGAATATTGGAAGCCTATTGTTTTAAAACGTAATCGAATGTTCAGAACCCCCCTAAATTTTCAAGTGAAATTTTGAAAAAATCAATAAAAATCAAAACCTTTAATAAATTTACTCAAATAGACATTTATTATGTAATTTTTCCTTAGACAACGATTGACATACACTTTAGAACGCTAGCATAAACCGTTCTCGAGATATTGCACATTTTTCAAATAAATTTATCAATAAATTAAAATAATATTAACTCTTGATAAACATGCTCACTTTTCATATGTAATATCATGAGATAAATTGGGTGACATCATTCTCGTGGATCTAGCTCGTTCCATTCATGAAAAAAGATACTTTGTGGAATACTTTTATATTTGAACGCCAATAGTCATTTATCTGCTGTAAGAATAACTTATTTCTCCATCCATAACGCTTGGCGAGATTATGGCGATGAATTTGACGGAATGTCGCCAACTTGGCGACTTTTTGAAATATTGCTAAATTAACGAAAATCTCGCCAAATGGATAAAAATGACGACTAATTGTTGAAAATTCAATATCTTGGAAAGAATATAAGTATGTACTATAATAAAAACCTATTTTTTTTTACTGTAAAAGTAGTAAATTCATTGCATTATATAAGGAAAATCATGTGTTGCCCACATCAGATTTTTTAAATTCAGTTTGATGTCGGAACCCTAAAATGAGAAAGAATCGATTGAGTTCCAAATTATTCAGATTTTACTCGTTTTTTAAGAAAATTTACACGAAACTATTACGTTTCGGAACTCCTATAATACTGTTAAGGGTTCCGCTGAGCACACTTTGCTTTAAATAATGGCATAACTTCACGGAAAGTTATCGTGAATGCTGGCTATGCGATCTTAAAGATTCAAGAATAAAATTTAGAAATTAGGTATGTCTTTGATAATTCTATGAATATATGCACTTGAAATTTTTAGATATTTAGATTACATTTTCCGTCAGTAAGTTTATATATATGTTACAAGTTTTTCATATGTTATGTATTTCATGTGCTTTTATTGCATAACACGAAAGACCATTACAAACGAACTGGACCACAACATAAAATGCAACGCAAATAAAGATAAGTAAGCATACGTGTGTTTTGGAAACCATTGGTTTTACTTGACCCGTACAAGTCTGCACCTGAACATCCAAATGAATTGAAGATTGAATGAAATACAGTAGCGCCACCTAACATGACCAAGGGGAAGTAAAGCGAGAAAAGCAGAAAATCAAGAAAATATGAACATGAGAAGCAAACAACAACAAAAAATAGCGTGAAGAGTATATGCACTCAACAAGGAGAGTAAAACAAATAAACAAAATTTAGAATATTTCGTAGTCGTTTGAAAGTATTTTGTTGAGATATTTTAGTGTAAAAAAGGAAAAACAAAATTGAAAATAGTTCTTAAATTTAACATTCATTGAGATAAACTTTCATGAAACTAGTGCATTTGTTACGCCTTCTTTTTATTTAGGCTTCTTAAAATTGTGGCACATAGCAAATTTACCTCCTGCCATTTCAGGCACCAGCTAATTTTAGCGAAAGAGTGCATCAAAAAGTCTAAAACCGGTTAGTGGATACTGTTAAAAACATTCTTAAAAATAAAAATAGTGTTAATTGATATTGTTATGCAATATTCTAGATCAAATTTACTAGCATCATGATCGTGGATCTGTCTCGTTCCATTCATGAGAGAATATATCTATTGATTAGAACTCAAACCATCGAAGAAAAGTTCCCCCTCCTCTCGTCTATATGTAGCGCTTGGCGACAGATTTAGTGACAGTTTGGCGACCTTGGTGACGAACCTGTTGAAATATAGTCAACTTGACTAATTTTGAAAATGCCACCATACTTACGATAATGTCGCAGAAGCGCAACAATGGCGCTTAATTAACAAAAATGACGCCGAATTAATGAAAATTCAATGTCTGAACAATGTAGTTCAATTTCTTTAAAAATATCTATCTCCTTTAGAGAATAAACATTCTTTATGGAGGGAAAGTCATGTGTTATCCACATCTGATTTTTTTAAACTTTGAAAACATGAAACTTTATATGTGCTAAATTAGGTTCCAGATTATATGTCTCCCTAATTTTTACTTTCCTTATATACATAATGTATAAGGAAAGTATTGTGACGGGGTCGAAAATTCGAATTCGAGTTTTCGACGGGAGAGCACGTTTCAAGCATCCCTGATCACGAATCAAACATTTTTGAAGTGATGTCTGTGTGTGTGTGTGTGTGAAAGTGTGTGTGTGTGTGTGTGTGTCAGTGAGTCTGTGGAGCCGATAACTGACGAACGAATGGACCGATTCGAACCAAATTTGGTACAAAAATCACAATCTATAAACACTGGAAGCTTATTGTTTCTATACGTAATCGAATATTCAGAACTCCCCTAAATTTTCGAATGAAAATTTAAAAAAATCGTTAAAAAACCAAAACCACTAATAAAGTTACGCAAATAAACATTTCTCATGTAATTTTTCATTAGAAAACGATTGACATAAATTTTAGAACGCTAACATGAACCGTTCTCGAGATATTGTACATTTTTCAGAAAAAATATCAAAAAGTCATATAAATAAAAAAAAAACATTTGCCTATTGAGAAGCATGTTCACTTTTCACATGCAATACCATGCGATAAATTGGGTAACATCATTCTCGTGGATCTAGTTCGTTCCATTCATGAGAAAAGATACTTCGAGTAATACCTTTGTATATGAACGCCAATAGTCATTTATCTGGTATAAGAATAACTTATATTTCTCCGTCAGTAAAGCTTGGCGAGATTTTGGCGACGAATTTTGCGGAATGACGCCAACTCGGCGACTTTTTGAAATGTTGCCAAATTAACGAAAATCGAACGCTAAATGGATAAAAATGACGCTAAATCAATGAAAATGACGACTAATTGTCGAAAATGCAATATCTTGGAAAGAATATTAGTATCTATTATAAGAAAAAAAAAATTTTTACTGTAAAAGTAGTAAGTTCATTACATTATATAAGGAAAGTCATGTGTTGCCCACATCAGATTTTTTTATTACGATTCGCCACTGATGGGGTTACAACTATACTGGCGCCACTCCATATCCATAATTACCTACGAAAAGCACTACTTTGGTACGGATAGCACTTGATGTAATTACTTTTGTTGCATCGTCAGTGCTAATACACTATAGATTTCAAAAGAATACGATTATTCGCAATTGGTGGTCAACATTAGACGCTAGCAACGTGTTCTATTCGTAGGACGATTGCCAACCAAACTGAGTAATCAATGCAATTAGAATAAAACCTCATCTTTGAAAATGGCTAAAAATGTCTCTCCACAAAACAAAATGTCGTTATAAGTGCCATTTCGTTGTGAATATCTTTTTACCATATATAGTTACAGAATAATGTTTATGAAGATAATGTCCTGGAATTCTCCTGCTAATGTTGCGATACAGTAACGGCCATTATTGAGAATAATTCTAATTATATTTAGTATTTGCCTGTGGTTATATACCCAAACAATTACCATTAAAAGTTATTTGCGATCATGAAAGAAGTAATTTTTCGCGATTAAGGGTTGTTGTAGCTTTTTGGGGAGATCTTTTATTATTTATTGAGTACAGATTCCTATGAGTGAGGGTTTTTTCTTATTTTATTTTCATTACTGTTTTATTATCGTATCCATAAGTGTATTTTATTCAGAACAGATGCATACAACAACGATGTGTTAACGCTTGAATGTAATGGAAGAAAATGCAGCAATGCATTGTTCTATTTCATGAATATTCGAAATATGTTCTGAGTTCTTTGAAATCGGTATTGCTTAAAATAATTTGATTGCAAATATTTATTACTTATCCGATACCACTTATGTATTTAATATTTGCAATTATTTTGCTATCAACGTATTTGACTGAAATTATCCTTATTCATTGACAAAATTCAAAATAATTTCCAAATACTTCTACTAGTTTTCTCTCTGGCTACATTCTTTTACTTGCAGCCGCATCTATGAAATTTAGAGCCCCGACTGAACGTGTATAATTGCGCAAGAGTACACTGCATGAGTATAATTACGTATATGGAGTTACACACTATATTAGAGCTAATTGCAGTAGCTTCTGTAGCATCGTGTATGAAGCAATTGCGATATATAACAAAGACACTATAAATTTCACAAGCATATAAGGAATCACCATCTATGTTTTCTTTTGAATTAGTTTTTTGGTCTCTTTGTGTTTTAGCATTTTCACACAAATCGTCTCCTTGGAAAGAATATTAGTATCTACTATAAGAAAAACCTATTTTTTTACTGTAAAAGTAGTAAATTCATTACATTATATAAGGAAAGTCATGTGTTGCCCACATCAGATTTTTTTTATATACTACAATCCCCTTTAGACAAATGCGGTTTTTTAATGATCTTGTTGCATTAAAAATAAAAAATTTCTGATTGACCAAATTTGTATAAGGGAGATCGTATAAAAATTTAAAAAGTGTAACTTTTTGAAAATGAATGGGAGGACTATTTCATTAACGCAGTCTTATTTCCTACCTTACTTTCAACATTTTTGCAATATACATTGCCCACAACTCCAACAGGTAAAAAATTAAACCGCGTTTCAATCTTTTTGGGACACCCATATACATAGCTTGGGACACCCATATACTAGAGATTTTGGGACACCCATATACTAGAAAATATACATAGCTTGGCAAAAATCGTATGTATATCTTCTCATTCTAACAAACTAATGTTGTTCAATTACTGCATTATTTTTTATAATTGATCAAGTAAACGCATAAAAATTTACATTGTACATACTGAAAATGAAACCAGGGAGATTTTTCTTCCAGGTGGATTGCACATGCTCAACTCACGTTACGGTTTAAGCCACTCCTTCTCTCCTAGAGAAAAGATAATTTCTTTTATTATTATTTTTATTTATTTATTTATTTATTTGCTTTCTAAATGTACGGAGCGCATGCTAGGGATTTGGTTTGCAATGGAAAGAAAAAATTGAGTATGTGTGAAGAGGTAATTCTGTAAATATATTATTTAAGTAGTGGATACTTAATTAGGACCCAGACAACGCAGGACAGTTCGTTCTAGTACAATTGCATTCTAGTCAATTTAAGTTCTCTTGCATCATACATAAAAAACTAATATGGGCAGCACATGACTTTATATGCTCATAGTCATTTTCTTTTTTTCCTTATAATGTATTCGCTTAAATTCAATAACACGAAATAACACGGCATTTAAAATGGCATGGAAGTATCAATTTAAATTACATTTTCGTTTTCTTTTGGCGATTGACCACATTTTCAAGTAGCGCCTTTACAAAAATGTAAAAAAAAATGTCAAGAACAGTTCTTCCTAGACTAATGAAGTTGATTTCATTCACTTCGTCTCGTCAAAAGTTACGTACAAAACAAACATTTAATGATTACACTTCATTATATTTGATCTTTTATTTCAGATTTTGGCGATTTTTGCGAACCATTTTGCAAAACAAGGCAGGTTCTATTTCTCCGAATCGTACTGAAATCTGGTTAATACCATGACAACTATCAAATTTGAGGGGGCAGCATTGCGTCACTCATCGCTTCGAAAGACTCGCCAGCTATTCCCTCGGCCCGGAAGGATCCTTTTGGGCTAGATGGCATAGTCCAGGCTCAGTAATCGAAAGATTCCGAGTTCGAACCTATCCCCCACCATCCGGGCACGTGAAGCCCCCACAATGGTGACCCGGACGTGATGGCAGCACTGCAGTGACGCACACTTTCTCCTCTCCTTTCCTGGTTGACCACGACTCCGCACGATGAGGTACGACTCGCCTCCCGACTCGCTATTTCTGCTCACCGACCAAGTTTCAGCTTGACCACGCGTTGGGGGTTTTCTGACCGGCTTCCCTCTTCACTTGGCCTGGAAGGATTCCCT
Source organism: Amaurobius ferox (assembly GCA_951213105.1). NCBI lineage: Eukaryota > Metazoa > Arthropoda > Arachnida > Araneae > Amaurobiidae > Amaurobius > Amaurobius ferox. The sequence goes on along the minus strand of OX578135.1, from coordinate 141,500,136 downwards.
CAGCCTGGAAGGATCCTTTTGGGCTAGATGACATAGTCCAGGCTCAGTAATCTAAAGGTTCCGAGTTCGAACCTATCCCCCCACCATCGGGGATCTGCGGCCCCCCACAAATTTAATGTCGTCAAATAGTTTTTGTGCTAGAATGGATACATACATTGCACATATAGAAACACATAGACAAACACGCACAGACGTTACTCAAAAATACTTTTTTCGAGTAATAGTTTTGTGTAGTATACCCAAAAAAGCAAAAAAAAAAAGAGAAACCTTACCCTCAGAAGTAACATTTGAAAAATTAATGGCTCTCTCAACGAACTTTCGTGTCAAATTTTCAGAACACACTTATAATATTGAAATAATTTTATATTTTAAAAATTCAAAATTTATCTTTTAAATTCAGTAATTTAGAAAATCGCGAATTTAATTGCAATCCACGTCTAGACTTAAGGTATCGTTCCCGGACCACCTGCGTCTGGAACGCAAAGCACGGAATAACGTTTGTAGCAGCCGTGGATAAATTGTGACGAAATTGCGGGAAAATGGAGATATTTGCCTTTTTAATTTCATAACTTTTAAGATAATTCATATTCGGACTCAACGAAGCCTATCGTACCGGGAGTTCAGTTAACTCTGTACCGAATTTCATAGCTGTCCGAAACTTCGATTTTATTCTACAGACGACACACACACAAAGACAAACTTATTTTATTATATAAGATATACACCCATAGCGTTTTTGAAACTAATTTTTTATCTCATAGACTATTTACTACCACTTTTTCAAAAATGAAAACTTCTTTATTAGAACAATTGAAATGAATGCATCGACCGGTTTAGGCAGCAGCTTCCTCTTTCAGGATAAAAAAAAATTTAATATGGGCAGCAAATGGCTTTCCCTGCCGAGTCATACTCACCTTCACTTTATTTTTTCGATAATTCATTAAATTGAGTTTAATTGCATAAAAATATCAGCTATACTTATTTTAAATTGCACTGAATTTGCACTTTTAATTCAATTTTCGTTTTTATTTGGTTACTGGACTTTTCTCAAAGGTGGTATAGCGAAAATGCAAAAAAATTAAAATATCTCGGCAAGAGCTAGTCCTAGAGTAATAGGGTTGATCTGATTCCTTTCATCGTCAAAAATTACGTACAGAACAAGCATTTACTTGATAGATTTCAACATTCGTATTCTTTTTTTTCAGATTTTGACGATTTTTGCGGACCATTTTGCAAAAAAAGGCAGGTTCTTTTCTTCCGAATCGTACCAAAATCTAATCAGTACCAGGTTAACCCGCAAGTGACTTATCTATTACATTTTGTGAAATTTGGTCTATTAGTTTTTTAGCTGGAGTGGATACAGGTAATTTTTGCAGGCCATTTTGCAAAAAAATGCAGGTTCTTTTATCACGAATCGTACAAAAATCTAATCGACACCAGGGTCAGCCTCAAAGAACTTATCTATCAAATTTTAAGAAATTCAGTCACAGTCAATTAATTGAGTTAAAGTGTATACATGCATCGCACACACACACGTCACGCTAAAAACAGTTTTTTCGTGTTTCAGAGACCGCAAAACGTATAGATCCATCAAAATCTCGAGTTTCGAATTTCGGCATGATTCCAATGCTTTCATTGCAGGGAAAGTAAAAATGCAGTCGCAGCAGCGAAAGCTAGAATAAGCCTCTGTATGTTCTGTATTGTAGCTTTCGTTGCTTGCTTTCCTTGTTGTGATTGACTGCCCTGTCTTTTTATCCTGAAGAAAGTGACTGTTTTGTAAAGTAGATTTGAGTGTTTTAATTTTACTGCCACCAAAGTTACGCAAATTATCATTGTTTTTCATAGGAAATAATTCCAAGCAAATCTCAAATTTCGAATAATAATCAAGCAAATTACCAGAAATTTTATCCAGTTTTTTGCTTATTGTATTTTCGCATATAATTTCATGGTGAAATGTAAATTCCTTTTTTAGATATCAAAGCTCTTAAAAACGTCAATACACAGACGTAGTTTAGTCATATACATTGATCTTGAAAAATTTCGAGGAAGCTGTACTTTCTCTAGATTAGTGTTGTTTTTGAGACCCAGACCGTCCGACCTACCAGAAAAGTGTAAGGTAACTGGTTGGACGGCCGGAAAGTGCCACCCAATTTAGACCGGAACCCAGTGGGGGAGGCATCCACAGGGACCGTACCCTCCTTCCCCTACCACCAACCTTTCGGAAGGACTCACATGTTTAACGTGATCGTACTCCGCATGAACACGGCGGCAGTTGTGGCAGCGCGCAAACCACCGAGCTACCGCGCCCGAAATGTGCCAACAGCACGCGGTGTTCCCAGGTGGTCACCCACCCAAGAACTAACCGCGCCCGATGCTGTCTGACTTCGGTGATCTAACAAGAACCGGTGTTTTCAGCACGGTACGGCCGTTGGCTCCCATGTTACCTTGTGGTGGTTTAAAATAAAAACACTCCCATATCCAATGTGTGCTACAATGCAAGATTTTATTCTATCATTTATTTGTTTGAGAAGTGGTTCTCTCTTTCCTTTCATTTTAAAGTGTAAAAATAATTTTTCACTCTATCTGGATTAATAAAGACAATTATTAACATCTTGTATGTCTTCATCAAAGCTGTAAAATATCTTGAGTCAATTTATTTTAAAATATTTCTGGTGGATGTCAGTCATTTATTTATTGACAGCTAGGTGCATGTCAAAATAGGCATCCGAAAGGATCAGTTCTAGTAATAAATGTCTAAAATCGAGAAAATTGATGGTTCTAAACTAGGTAGAATTGTATACAATCCATACCAGGTAGAATTGTATGCAATCTTGAAAAACGCAAAACTTTCATACTGCTTCAACAAGACGATTCCTCGAAAGATATAAGAGCTTTTTTTAAATAAATATAGATTTAGAAACTAAATTTCCTCATACATATTTTGTCGCTTATTCTTTACACCTGTATTTTATAATTTCAAAGATATTTCGAGTGAAAGTTAAAGGAAAAGGATAAAAAAAAGAAACACTTGCTCAACAAGCTACTTTTTAAATTTTTTTTTGAAAAAAAAAATTCAAAATATTAAAATATTGAAATTATTTTTTCTATATTCATAATCTGAACCCCATTTCCACCCAAACAAGAAAAAATATTTACATTTTTATCTATTAGCCTCAAAGTATAAGAGTCCATTTTTCGTAATTCTCCGTTTTCCCGCTAAAAACAACTCAATCATAGATTTTATTGATTTGAGTTTCCAATTAAAAAATGTTATCCTCGAAATCTGGACTTTAATTAGGACTTTCACTATCCATAATAAATGTTCTTTAAAAGAATTTACAACAAGCATTCAAATTAAATAAAGCACATCTTTAGCTACCTTAAGTATGCTTCGTATCTATACTTTTTCCTTTTAAAAAACAAGTCGAAATTTACCGCCATTTTTAGACCCTAACGACATCGTCATTAAATAGAATGGATGCTAAGCTAGATAATTCTCCTAGATAATTCAGAATAGAAACCTCCGATTCCCAAAACCAACCAAACTTTTCTCCCTAAAGAAACAAAATGTCGATATGACCTCTCTTTCATGGTTGATCTCTTTTTTAGCACCATGTGGTTAGAATAATGAGTTTTAAGATATTTTTACGAATTTCACCGTGATTTTATGACGGTCCTTGTGCTTTTGCCAAGAATTATAATCGGAATAGTGATGTGGTGATTCAAAATAAAGAATCGTTTTGTGTGAAGCAAATGCGATTCGTGTTCTTGAGCAATCTTTTTTCAGTAATGGGTACCCCCCCCCCTTCTATAGTACTATAATGATCTCTGGCTATTACCTAGAAAAATATATTATTCAAATTAGTCGCACCATGGAACGAAACTTCTTGATTCAATTTTTTATGGGAACGAATGCATTTGGCTGTCTTTCCACGTTTGAAATTTGAATTTTTTGTTTCTTTTTTAATCACGTTAGTAATTTAAATTATCCTCTATATCTTCACTAATATTCCAATAATGTAAAACTTTACTTGGGTGCACTATTTACCACCATATAACCATAACTATATCATGAGTAAAACTTAAACCAAACTCTGGCGGCGGCTTACAGTATTTTATGCAGCTCCTCTATTGTCAAATAGCTTGCCCCCAAAATCGCAAAATATCCCGTCCTTATAAAAAAAAAAAAATCCGTAAAATAACACTTTATAATAATCATAAGATATCATTCTATAATAACCATAAAATAACACTTTATAATAACCATAAAATAACACTTTATAATTACCATAAATTAACCCTTTATAATAATCATAAATGAGCACTGTATAATAACTCTATATCTGCAATTTTTTAAGAACGTATAATTTCACATGCGTTCACCATTTATAACCATTTTGCCATAACGACATCATTAGATAAAACTAAAACGAACTCTTTCTGCTAATCATAACAATACACTCCTGCACCATATGTTCCATCGAGAAAAACAAAACTAAATATCTATGTGACCGCTATTCCTTGATCTCTTACGCACCATGTGGCTATTAACTATAGAATAACTCATGAAAATATTTCCGCAAATTCCATAGCTAATACCGCGACTTCACGACGGTGGTTAATTTGAATAATTCGAATGCTATTTTTGGTGAATTTTTTTGTAAGCATTTTCCCAAGAATCATTGAGGTATCATTTTTTTCTTTTCTAAGTGAAGGATCTGAATTCTGAAGATGATATTGCTTTCTAGTATCGAATTGATTCCAATTTTGTTATGATTTGGGGTTATTACATGCAAAAGACTTTACTAAACTTATGAATATTCTGAAATAGAATTTTATTTTCTCATTAGCTGTATACTAGTTATTCGTACGGAATATATAATATAAAGAAATTTAATATACAATTTGCAGTAAACTATTAATATTTGGAGTTTCTTTTTATTATTGTATTTATTTATTTGAAAATGTATAGTAATTTTCAATAAGAGGAAAGATGTGATTTCTTCCATGCTGAGATAAAGCTAAGACCATGCTGAGACAGACAGACAGAAGCACAACCTTTAATTTTATTTATATAGATACCAGTTTTACAATTAAATAACAGTTTCCTCGTCGACTGTCTTTCTGGCCTTCTTATTAGGGGTAAAAATAAAAAAATAGGTCTTCCATTTATGACCTTTGAACAGGCAACATACCATGCGAAAAGAAGCAGGTACTTAGGTCAATGCCCACAGCACTGAATGCCTGTCCTTGCATCTGCTATCTGCCTTTGCTCATAAAGCTTCCATAATTTTAGAGATAGAGGCACAAATAACGATCAGGTCATATTATTGGATTTTGAATTGAATTTATTCTATAGCTATTCAAAAACGATTAGTTAGGAGCTTCAAATAAGGATTTTGAGTCTCACTTGTTTGGAGGCTCATAAAGATAGGGGTCACCCTCAAAGTATGGAAACAGTCAAACGAACATAAAAACAAACGAACAGAAGGGCAGACTGGAACGAACCTAATTTTTTTTATGAGACCCTATCAAGACTACCAATCAAAATTTCATGAAATTCGATTCATCCTCTTCTCCCGTAATGACAACACGGACAGATATATTTTCAATTTTATTTATATAAATAGTATTTAGTATATATATATCTAGGAAAGCTAAACATATTTTAATGCTGTTGAAAGTTCCATTACTTCCCAATCGGTTTTCCTTATTAATAAGACCCAAGCATAACGCTCTTTAATAAAAACCTTAAGAATCATAGCTAAAATAACTTCGTTAAAAGCGATATACACCACAAAATAAAAATTCCCGACCGATTTAGAAAGCAATAAATAGCCTTCTGCGTCAGGACAAACAAGAAGTGCTACCTTGACATGTCAGAGCTATATCGGAAACTGATAAGCAGCAAACGTGGCTGAAGCAGACAGATGGGCTTGCCAACGACAAAAGGAGAAAATGGATAAAAATCCAAGGCGGAAGGAACAGTAAAATACCAAAGTAAAAAGTGAACAATCAACAAAGGATTCGACGAACTTCTTCAATAAGTAAAACTACAACCGTGAAAGCCATATTCAATTATAAAAGACAACTAACCGACTTCGGAGACTATACATGAGTCCACCAAATCAGCGATAAAAGTAACAGATTCTAAACAAATACGAAATATAAGTAGAACAGCAAATGGATTTAAAAGCGCCCTGGTACTTGAACCGTCCATTCATTGTGCCCTACCTCTTATTCTTTCCTCCATGCTTTCCACCTCTTTCTTCTTTTCTCGTCGTTGGCAACCTCTTTTTCCTGCTTCGACCACGTTTGCGGGTCTTACATCAGTCGCCAATCTATCTCTCACGAATAAAGGTTACAATTCCTAGGTGTCATGCAGAAGGTTGTTTCTTGCCTTCAAAGGAGATCTATGACCTAATTTTATGATCTATTCTGTTTTCAGCGAAGTTATTTTAATTTTCTTACTTTAGCAGCAGTTTCAGCTGTACATATGTAACCTTAAGTATTCTTTGTATATACAATATTCATTTAGAAAAGTTTAACTTCACGGAAGTTCTCCGTTTACCACCCTCTGACACTAACGACGTCATTACGCGTTAAACTAAAGCCCAACTCTATTGCAACTAATCAGGATAAAATTTCATTCCATGACCCCCGAAAGTCCCTCCCTCCCCCCGCCCCCAAGAAAGAAAATATTGATGTGACCGCTGTTCCACGGTTGATCTAGTGCTTGCTGTATGGCTACTGTAATGGACAAGAACATATTTTCTTAAATTCCGCCGTTATTGCTTCCACTTTATGATTGGCGTTATTTTGAGTTATTTGTTAGTCGTTATTTGTCACAGAGCCGTTTCCACCCGCTCCTGCTGCGTTTGAAGTGGCTTAATGGTCATTATAAATGTGGTACCTGCACACTTAATAAAAGTTATTGAAAACTTTTCTGAATAGCACAAAACCCTTTCAGAATAGAGCATAAAATTGGCGCACATTTTATAATCCTGTCGATACGTTGAAATGGAAAAATATATTGAATCGCATTTCCGCGCGCGGCAAATGACTCAATTGTTTAATTTTTCCAATTGAATCTCGTTGAAATAAGTTTTATATATAAAAAGTCACAAATCATCATAACCTGTGCCCACTCAGACCTTTTTACTAACGCCGTTAAAAGCAGCATAAAATACAAAATAGTACCGACCGGTTTCGAAAGTAAGACTTGGCCTTCTTCGTTAGGCCACTCAAGAAGAGTAACCTTCACGCTTGAGAGTTAGATTGGCGACTGGTGTAAGAACAGCAAACGTAAATGAAGAAGAGCAAAGGGGTTGTCATTGGCGAGATAAGAAGATAAGAATAAAGAGGTAAAAACCATGGAGGGAGTAATAAAAGATAGGACACAATGAATGAATGGTGAAATACCAAAGAGGACAAAAACGTTCAACAAAAGATTCAAAGCACTTGTTCAGTGAGTATAAAAGGTAAAATCCAAGGAGGAGGGAACAAACGGTTGAACACAATGATAGACGCTAGAATAGCAAAGAGGAAAGTAAACGTCTAGCAAAGGATTAACGGATATTTCACATTTTTTTCTTTTCTTGCCGTTGGCAACCATTTTCACCTGCTTCAGTCACGTTTCCTGATTTCTTAATCAGCCGCAGATCTAATTATCCCGAGTGAATGTTGCTTATCGCAACGAGAAGTGTTGTTCCTGCCTTAAAAACCGGTCGGTACTGTTATTTTTATGTTATATGCTGCTTTTAATAAAGTTAGTTTCATTTTTCATACTTTAGCAGCAGTTTGAGCTGTACGTAATTAAGCAAATATTTAAAAGATTCAATAAACAAAAGCTCAGAAAAAACTTGTATTGAACCTAATACTAATTTTGATATAAATCAACTAGCCACGTCCACCGACGCTTCGCAGAGGCGAAATGACTATAGTGGTTAATATATGTGACACCTACATATTCAATATAAGTTCTGAATATAAAACGGCGGTTTTAAATTTAATCTTTGCAATATCATTCATATTATATAATTCTGTGAACATGTAAATTGCGGTATATAAAACAATATTTCCTCACCCATCACTGTATGTTTGTCTTATTTTCAAAATTTTGAGAGATTTTAATCTGAAACATCATTAATAAAAAAATATTTTAAAATTGGATAAGAAAAGTAGCCAGCAGACGATTTCGGTATTTGAAGCACAACTCTGTTTCTGTGGTCACAAATTGAATTGAGAACTGTTTAAACATGTAATTACGAACTATAATAAAAAAAAAATCGTCTGCTATGATTATAAATTGGAAAATCTCACGAACAGTTGGTTTTATACAAATAGAGTTAATTCAGAAAAATTTAGGATATTTTTTTTTTCTGCGCATGATTTTATAAAAAAAAATTGTATGTCTAGCCCTGCTCACGTCACAACTGGAAGAATGTTGGAACAAAAAATTGAAAATTTATAAATTTTTCGATTAAAAATCCAATATTTAAGATTTCGTGCACCACTTTCGTTCACAGTCAAACCCTACTTTTCGGCTAACTTATATATAACTACAACTTTTCGGCTAACTTATATTTGGAGTACAGATTTAGAGCAAGAAAGCAAAATTCTGCGGTAAACTAAAGATAAATGGATGGAAATTATTAGAAAAATATTTTAGATGTATAGCAATATGACCATAGAAAAAGCTTCCCAAAAATATTCTGCTCTATACCATTAAATCCTAAAAACATTCCCGTGTTGATTGGGCTATAAATATCTTTCTATCCTGAGTTTAATTATAATATATGCAAACATGGATGGTATTCTTGATAATTCATGTTTTACTGGAAGCCATAACCTCTAAGAATATTTCACACATTATCCTTAATATTTCCGGCAACGTGTGTTACTTGTTAAAACAAACATTCTGAGCGCAATTCAATTTGTAGCGACTGACATTCTTTACAAGTAATTATCTCTAAAGCTTGATTAAGTTACACTTTTGTAGCAATAACGTAAAATACAACGTTTCTGAGAAATATCTCTCTTCATATTTATTCTACACATTGCTAGTTTGCGCCAGTTGAAGTGATCTGAAACGAACATGGATAAGTGCAAATTCAATTAGGACTTGGTTGATTCGCAATGGCTTAGTTGAATATTGTATAAGTTGATATGTTTTCCATGACATTATCATACACAGCTATGTAAAATATTTCTAGCGAGTAGAATTCATTCGATTTTTCCATATATTCGCATTCCATATTGCTTAGGTTCACATGTCATTTTGATTCATGTAGTATTTCATAGAAGTCGTTAGCGTAGAATAATATATGTTTGCGTAAGATAGTCGGCAGACATGAAAATTATTCAAAAACAAAATGATCACCAAATTTGTTTAGGCGTTTAACTTTATGCTCGATATTGCATCTCTGGGCAGGACCTCCGACAGAGAGGAGGGGGAGGGCAAAAATATGCTTGCACCCGAATAGCGAACGTACTGTGATTACACACTTATTGCTTTTTAAAATCGACCGGGCTGGTTTAGATAGGCGTCTAGTTATGAATATTATATATCGCATACAAATAGACAGAAACGCTCACAAACACACAACAAACACAGCGACATGCGGAATTTTTAACATTTTCCAACATAGTTGAAAAGTGTTTATGACTTGGGTCAATATACAGGGTGCCCACTTATATCCGTTACACCCCATTAACTTCTAAACGGTGACGGCTTAGGCCATAAAGTTGGTGTCTAGGTAGAATAAAAAGGCTATGCGCTACTCGAAGAGACAACTTACAACGCCATCTATCGGCAAATTTTGGAATTAGCGGTCCTATCTCGTAAACGGTGAAAGATACGTGAAAAAAGTCAATTAGAAAGTTCTAGAGCACTCTCGATTTAGTACGAAAAGATACCTCGCGCATATTAATACTCAAAACAGAATGCAAGAAATGAACATTTGTTTGATTGTGAAGCGAAGCGAGAAAAGAGCACCTTACGGACTAAATACGAGCCTGTGTTGTGGCGCAGGGGAAACGCACGTGATTCGCATTCATGAGGACCATGGGTCTGTCTCCACCGGTTGAGTGTTTTACTGAGTGTCTCTACAAACCATCAAAACTTTCTGCTGATCTTGCAAAATCGTCTCTCCAAACACACAGCTCAACTCAACCATGTCTGGTATCACAGAATACTATATTCAGAAGGTGCACTCCCATAGGACCCTATGGCAACATTTTTAACATGGGATGTCGCATAGACACTAGAGCTAGTGAGTTGGACCAACTGAACTACGATGCGTCTGCCAGATTTGGCGCGTTATCGCTCGCTTGGCGATTTTTTTTTTAAACGGGAGGGGAACAAAATGTTGAGGACTGTACTTTTATAATTTTTGAAACTATAGAAAGGATCAGGATTTAAAAATACATTAATCTGCAACATAAATATATTCATTAGTTTAAGAATATTTAAATAAACATAGTTATATATTTAATTCAAATAATCATAAAATAGATTAAAAAATAGACATATTGCATTGTCTCACTATAAAACATAATGCACAAAAAATTACAAGCTAACATACTCAAAAGACTGAAATATTATATAATATTTTCAGTCTAAAAAGTATACTAGCGTGTTGATCGTTAATTACTTGATCCTTAATTTATTCTGGGATAGTAAATATCAAATTTACATAAATACACTATCGAAGTTGTGGAACTCAATCATTAATTACCCGAGGGGGGGGGGGAGTTTTCCACCATAAGGCACTTAATAAAAATTTTACATAAATATATACACATACTATATCACATTCAACTAAGAAAAAGCTATCCAAATATCAATTATTTCACATTTTATAAAAATACGGAAAATATTTTTTAACTAATTATACCACTACCTCTTAAAATTTAGTCTAATCCGGCAGTAATAACAACACAGCACTAATTTCGTATGATGAACACATGTATACTTATATGAACACGTGTATACTTATGAACACGTGTATACTTATAATGAACACGTATGTAGGATAGTGATAACTAAAATTATTTCAATTTTAATAAACATAAATTACATACCCTGTAACGCAACCAGTTTTCTTTTATCAATCCATTTCCATGAAATGATCTAAACACTTAACAAATAATCCTTTTTCACGTTACTCAAACCACGCTAGTCTGTTGTTCTAAGTTTTCGCCGAGCGAAATAGGGTTATAACATTGAAAATCGGCTTGGACTCAAACCAGAGAATCGCCAAGCGCTCGGATCAAACCAGACCATCGCCAAGAGCGCGCCAACCCAATGTTTGGTCTATCTCTAATGGCCGCCGCGAAAACGAAACTATCGAGAGTGACAGGTCTGTATAGTAGTCTGTGTCTGGTATAAAAATCACATGGATCTCATGTGTTATGCAAATGAGGATGGAACGTCATACCTGTTCACCAGAGACTACTACTATAAAACGGATTTTTCTGCTGGGTTGTACGTTAAAGCGGAGAGTTATGGCAAAATTTGACAGTAACGAGTATTGCGAGATGTTGTTAATTTACGGTGAATGTGGGCGTAAGGCAAAATCAGCTGCAAGGCTGTATCGTGAACGTTTCCCTCAAGGCCCGCACCCTACACGGCAGACCATCTTAAAAGTTGTGAAACTTCTAAGGGAGACGGTCTGCGTGACCAGCCGACCTCGAATTCGTGCACCTCGTAATGTAGGACGCAAAGTGCAACCTGAAGATGTGCTAGCTTACGCTCTCGCCCATGCTCAGAGCAGCACAAAAATGGTCAGTGAAAATTGTGGCCTCTCGAAAAGCCGCGTCTGGAAAATCCCGAATGAATCAGGTGCTCATCCATACCGATCCACACTTGTGCAGGGATTGCTGCCAAGAGATGCTGAGAGACGTTACACGTGGTGCAACTTTGTGATGAATAACTTAGAGGTCCACTCAACATTCCTGGCAGACATAATATGGACGGATGAGGCATGTTTTTCGAGGAACGGAATGTTTAATAGACGGAACGTTCACACCTGGTCGCTGGAAAATCCGAGATATGCCGTCGAAGTTCGACATCAACAACGCTGGTCGATTAATGTTTGGTGCGGAATTTTCAATGACAGGCTCATTGGACCAGTATTTTACGAGGACACGTTAACGGGACAACGGTACTTGCAGCTTCTGCAGGATGTAATAACCGACTTTCTTGAGAATCTACCGTTGTACCAACTCCTAAATGTATGGTTCCAACATGACGACGCACCTCCGCATAAGATTTCAAACGTTCAGCAGTACCTAATAGAGACATTCCAGAATCAAGCCATCGGGTATGGTGGTTCAGTCGAGTGGCTCCCGCGTTAACCTGACTTGACCCTATTGGACTTTTTCTTATGCTAACACATAAAAGAGCAGGTATATGCGAACCCTCCGTCAACATTGCAGGATCTTCGACGACGCATTACTGATGCTTGTGTGTCCGTAACATCTACCATGTTGCACAATGTGGAGCAAGAAATCCAGTCCAGAGCGCAAATGTGTATAGTGGCTAACGGAGAGCATTTTGAGCAATATACTATTGTAAATAAATGATTCTAAAGTCAGGGAAGTGTCTCAGTTTCTTTCTTCCACTCTTTATGACATGACAATTTTCGAAATCGCGATTAAACAAATGTTCATTTTTTGCATTCTGTTTTGAGTATTAATGTGCGCAAGGTATCTTTTCGTACTAATTCGAGAATGCTCTACAACTTTCTAATTGACTTTTTTCACGTATCTTTCACCGTTTACGAGATAGGGCCGCTAATTCCAAAATTTGCCAATAGATGGCGTTGTAAGTTGTCTCATCGAGTAGCGCATAGCCTTTAGCACATAGCTGTCACCGTTTAGAAGTTAAGGGGGGGGGGTGTAACGGATATAGGTGGGCACCCTGTATCTGGCTGACTGTCTGTCAGTTCGCACGATAACTGCCGTAAAAATGACTTTATCAAAATTAAATTTTAGTATGTTGTTGAGACCGTCTGTGGGACACACGGGAATGAAAATGAATAATATCACCCAATTGTTGTTTCGGATTGAATCCGGGTTGAAGAAATGAAATGCATTGAACCCCGTGGAACTTAATTTTTCAAACATTTGTTAAGCAAAAGTAAAATTGACAAATTGCTTCGAAATTTACAATTTGCGAACATTCGCAAATTGTTTCGAAAATTTTAGGACATACTCAAATTATCACATAAAATGTGTGAAAAAATTTTTAGCAAAATATGTTGGGTAGTTTTTTGAATAAAAGTTGAAATAATAATTACACTCATGATATATGAAGAAATCACGTGACACATTGCAAAATGCAATATACCTTCCATTAATCCTCTGTTACCGTAAATGTTTAAAGATCTTTTAAATTTACATTTAGTGTTACATCCGTCATAAAACCGCTTTATTTTTGCCTATCATCTGTGTATCTAAATTCTGTGCCAACGCAATTGCAATATTCGTTATTTTAAATGATCGCTAAACTTTGATTATTTCTGCCATGCAGCCTAATTTTAACGCATGCAAAATGTAAACAAATCAGGCGATTGTAAGGTGAGTTGTATAAGAATTGCTAATTTTTTTGTCACGCAAAACTATTTAACTCTGGAGTCTGTAATATAAGTAATATGAATTTAATATTCATTGCTTTTACATAGCGAGGATGACGATTTAGTTTTCGATGACGTCATTTGAATAAAGTTATTTTTGTGTAACATTGTCTTTTGTGATCAAGTTTTAAGTTTACAAACATAATAAATTACTGTAGTATTGCAATAATTTGAAAAATACCAGGGTTGAATGTATCACGTTTTACATATGTTTAAGTAAAATTGCATTTCAGTTAGAAAATGTTTCATAGTCATTGCTTTAAGCATGATTGATCTTGTTGGATATAGCTTAAAAGTTAATTTAGAAAAACTAATACCAATAAAAAATCTCTCACCCACTGAGAAGATCTCACAAAGCAATCAACTGGTGTCCAATTATTTTCCTCGAAGTTTGTTTCTGAATTATTCCTACTCAAGCCGCTTTATTATTACAGTATGAATATAAATTTATTACCAAACTTGTCCCAAATAGAAGCTTCGACAGTCTATACATATTTTCATCCCTTAATTAGGGATCACATTCCATAATAAGCAATTCTTTGTTGTAAATAATTTAAAGGCTGCTTCTGTTCTCCGTTGGAAATACTTTATTTTATCGTACAATGATAGTCATTCTGTCGTATAAGAACTGTTCCTGGACATCTTTAAATCTTCAGACAATTTTATTCCCTTTGACATTAGAAAATTACCGAGTAAAACGTACGCTTTGAAAATACAAAGAACACCCACTCCCTACAATATCTTTTTATTCCGTTAATTGACATCAAATTTAATCAGGAAAGGATTTGAATACTTTTGTTAAGATGATTTACATAATATTTTAATATTCCGATTTGGATAAAATGAACAATATTTGTCGACTGCCTCAAAGATATTTTGCTAAATAGTTTCATTTAAACAGTTTTTAAAGAATAAATATATTTTCATTTTAATTTAAAGCATGATAGTTTATTAATCTAATTAACATTTAAGTAATCTCTGTCAAAAGTACACTCTAGTGAAATTTTCTTTTAATTTATTTTCCTGCAACGCCGGTGTTTAAAAATTCGAAGAGCGCTGAGAAGATTGCCCCCAGTGCCGAAAAAAAAAATATTGTGACCAATTTGAAAATCTATCTATTTATATCAATTTCTCAAGTGTGTCCATCTGCCACTTTTTTTAAAACATTTATCGAATGCGTATATATAAAGACTTGAAATTTGGTCCCTATCCTATAAACGTTTAAAAAGAAAAATCTAAATTTTCCAAAATGTTTATTTGAGGAGGCCCACACCAAAACGTTTTAAATTCAAAGTGATAGAAAAGCACACTTAGTGATTAAATATTGAGATTTGGAATTTAGTACAAGGAGTACATCGTTGGTACCCTTTCCTAAGATTGGTTACTTTGAAAGTGACGCGGTCCAAATGTGCGATTTGTAGAATAAATGGGAAGCGATTTGTTTTATACGAGATAATAGACATTTGAAATTTAACAAACGAAACAATTATTTGGTAAAATTCTCGAGAAAATTCACATTTTTTGTTAACTTTTTACTTTCCTTATATACATAATGTAATTCAGTTAATTTGTTCCAGAAACTGATACAGATGTTTTTCAAAATATAATTAATAGTAATTAGCCCTAAATTTATGGAATCCAGTGCAAGTGGAAATGATTATGCTTCTCAAAATGTAGGGAAAATGTATGCTGCGATTGAGTAAGATATCAACAACCAAAGTATTTTATACCTTAAAGTCATTTTTACTTTCCTTATATACATAATGTATAAGGAAAGTATTGTGACGGGGTCGAAAATTCGAATTCGAGTTTTCGACGGGAGAGCACGTTTCAAGCATCCCTGAACACGAATCGAATTTTTGAGGTGATGCCTAAGTGTGTGTGTGTGTGTGTGTCAATGAGTCCCTGGAAACGATATCACACGAACGAATGGAGCGATTCGTACGAAATTTGGTATAAAAAATTACAATCCTTGAAAACTGGAAGCCTATTGTTTTTAAACGCAATGGAATGTTCAGAACACTCCCCCCCCCTAAATTTTCGAGTAAAATTTTGAAAAAAAATAATCAAAAAATCAAAACTTATAATAAAGTTACGTAAATAGTCATGTCTTATGTAATTTTTCAATAAAAACGATTGACACAAGCTTTAGAACGCTAGCATGAATCGTTCTTGAGATATTGCACATTTTTAAAATAAATGTATCAAAAAATCGCATAAAGGAAAAAAAATAATAACTACTGTGAAATATGTTCACTTTTCATATGTACTATCAGGCGATGAATTTGGTCACATCATTCTCGTGGATCTAGCTCGTTCCATTCATGAGAAAAAATACTTTGGGTAATACTGTCGTATTTAGAAGCCAACACTCATTTATCTGCTATAAGAATAACTTATTTCTCCGTTCATAACGCTTGGCGAGATTTTGGCGATGAATTTGGCGGAATGTCACCAACTTGGCGACTTTTTTAAATGTTGCCAAATTGGTAAAAATGATGCTAAAGCAATGAAAATAACGACTAATTTATGAAAATTCAATATCTTGGGAAAAAACATAGACTATCTTTACAGGAAAATCGGAGAATAAAACGCCCTGGACCCGTTTGTAAACTACATTTACAAAAAAATATGAAGTTGGATGAACATACGCCAAAATGAAAACGTTAAAACGATGGAAGATATGCACATACCATTACTTTATAAAATATCGGTAAACACAAGAGAAAATGTGAGTTTGGAAAATCTTTCTCAGAATAAAAATGATGATTTGAAAATGAAAATATCCATCATTTTCTGGATCATACTAGTATATCTGACAGACTGTAACTAATAGAACCGAATAAAAAATTTATAAAATTTGTCTTTATGTCCACGACTTTATTATTTAGATTCTATAAAATGGATAAAAACCGTCTGCCGTATAAACATGTTTGATTTAATTTCGTTGCCAAATAGCATGACATAATTTTCTTAATAAATTTTCGAAAAAATCGTGTGCATAAATTCACAATCAGGGAAATCTTACTTAATAAATAAATATGTCTCTGTATGTGTGTCTGTGTGTCTCTATGTGTGAGGGTGTGTCTCTATGTGTGCAGTCTGTAGCAAGAAAACGTCGTACGAGCATGGGATGTGGTACACAGATTCTGCAAGACCCAAATAGGTACATCTTGGCATTAGTTTTTATTTTTTTAATTTATATTTACTTTTTTAGTTATTTTAAGTTTTAGCCCGATTCGAAACAATTTTGGCCACAACGATTCGAAACGATATTCACACACATCGATTCCTTAGCTACCTAAAATATTATCATCATTTTTATCTATCTTAACACCATCGAAAAAATGATCTTTCAAAGAAACTGTGATTGGAATGCATGCAATTATTAGATGATTTTTAGGGAATTTCTTAAACGTATATACTTTTCGTGCGTTTTAAACCTCTCCGATTTTTATATTACGATATACAATAATTCACTTGCCATCCATTGTACATTTTCTTTTCAGTACTTGCGTAAAATATCACAAGTTATGCCAGCAAAAAATAAAATATTTCATAAACTCATCCGTTGATTAATAATAGTTTTTATCCGAGGCATGTCTTTGATTTGATCAGGCCGCTAGCAGGCAAGAGAACCTCGCTATTGCCACAGCCCTTTTACCCGATTGAAGCCACTCCCCTCACGAGGAGGATATCGTACGGTTTTTTTTCCCCGAGATTTGTATTTATTAAAGCCAATCCCCATTCCACCGGAGGCTTTTCATGTACATTTAGATGTGATTTCATATCGTGCATGTTGCTTTTTTCGTCGCGTTTTCATGAGAGGTCAGAATGGGTTTCGGTATTCGTTTTATTTATTAGCGGGCGTTTATTTAGGAGCCGGACACCGTCGCGTAATCCTTTTTAGCAAAGAATAATCATACCAAATTTGAAAACAAATCCATGTTAAAACAAACAACCGTACAGACCATGTTAAAACAAACCGCACGTTAAAACAGACAGTCAATTTTATATCAAAATATTTACACCTAATGGTTCAGTACCAGTTCTAAATAATGAGGCTGGAAATAATTTTTAATTTTATTTAGTTCAACTTTGCGCTCTAATTATGTGTTTGACAAAGCGTAGAATTTCGCAGGTTTTGTCTAGTGCAGTAAAATTCAAAAATCAATATATATGGTTAAGAACAATATATCGTTAAGAACAATATATCGTTAAATTAAGTAGTATGCAATTATTTTCGGTAAAACTTGTTACTGTCTTTTTCCCTGTTATGTACATATCTGTCCTCTTAATTACGACATGAATATGAATCGATTGCATCGAAGGATCTTCTCCAGAAGTAAATCTCTGTCGAACATTTCAAACATTCTCACAGTCTTCTCTAATTAGGAAGAGTATTGTTGGAACAAACAACACATGTCATGCGAATAAATTTTATGACTTGTCATGTTTTCTCTACCAAGTATAAAATGCAGGATGCTTCAAGGAGATTGAACAACCTGTTATTTTTTCTTTCAACGGTGAGCCGAAGGCACATATTTTAAATTGCAAATTTTGATAAAATCATGAGTGGAATTGTATTTTGGCTGTCTTGCCTCTATTGGTAGTTTTCGCATAAAAATTCAATTTTTTTTTTCTACATCATTTTTATTGCATCACAGATAATGAAAAATGACTAGCACTATATAAGAAAAGTTGATGTCTCTATCTATCTGTCACACTTGGCATATTTGGCGACAAGTTGTGCGATCCTGGCGACTCTTTTGACTCAATATCGCCAATGTGTTCACTTTTTTAAAATGTCGTCAAGTTTGTTATAATTTTCTTTTTAATTCTTTCTATTGTTTTATTTATTTCCTAGGTCTTTCTTTTATTTTATCGTCTCCTTTGGGCCACTTTTTTCCTTCCTAGGTACTTTTTCCTTTCTGTAATACCACTGCCGCAGTAACTCTATTTGGTGCCTGGTGCGAAGTATTCTTGACTGCCCCTCTTGTCCTATAAACCGTATCGATGAAGGAAGGCATCGCGGCGCCTCTATATCGATATGGAGCCTGGTGTAATGGCACCGCTCACACTACTCTTACTGCTGCGCTGCGTAATATAACAACATTATCAATAAAACCCTTTTTGTCTATGGCTGCGTGAATTCTCTATCTTTTATCCTGAACAAGGAAAACCCGGCTCCGGTTAGTACATTTAATGTACTGTTTGTAACTAGTAAGGCAGATGTAAAGCAAAAGTATGTCATTTTTACTAACAGTAATAATTAAATAGAAATAGGCAATAATACTCTTGTAATATGTCATTGAAAAGGGAAAAGTTATTATTTATAAACTGTATTGCTTTACACATTTATTTTGTAATTTACCACTAGCGAACTTAATATGTGATCTCCGCGAGATTTTATGAAAAAGTTTCTTGAAACACAACACGTTGGGATTCACTGATTTATATATACGCACATAAAACACACACACAGACGAACACCTTTTTAAAACGGATTCAGACGATCTTGAAATATGCATGCTCATCTGTCAAAGCGTTTAGTTTGAAAATTTCGGAGAAAAAAAAAATATATTTTCTCAATAGAATACTTAATGAGAAAGTAACAAGAAATTCAATAAATAAAATACACTTTGTAGGAAGGGTAAGGAAAATTAGATGAATGGAAATCAGCACAAATGACACGATAATGCAGCATGCAGCTGTTTCAAGAATAAGCTGGGTCGTCTTCATCAGTGCAAGATAACTAACAAGTCCGAAGTCCAAAAGAGGAATGTGCTGAATATGTGTATTTCCTTGTTTTCTGTTTATATGCCATTTAAAAGTGCGACTCTCATTCTGCGCAGTTGCACTTTTATGCAAAGCAAGTCTTGCATTTTAAAGCAGCATTCCTTTTTATCGTGACAACCACAAACAAGAAATTTCACATCGTATTTTAAAAAAAAAAATAAAGATCTTTTAATAATATACAAATGCCTGTTTATTAAAATTTTTGAGGCGATAAAAAGATTATCAACTCTGCATAGAAATCGAAAGAAAAAAGTGTTTACAGTTTTCATTTAAACCGCACAAATTAAATTTTCTTTTGTAAGAAATCTTCCTTCTTTAAAAAAAAAAATCTAACAGCCTTAAAGACTTGTTTGCTCCGCTTTCATTATGGAGCGAGTCATGTGGTGGAGAAAAATAAAACAAGCTCTGATTTTGTGAGGTTTTAGAAATATTGTTTTTTAATTTTTTTTAATTTTAAAAAGGATGTAGTGAAATATTAATTAAGTTCTATCGTAATTAAAATAAGTGTTCTAAGAAAGAATTGGAAATTGTTAATCCTATTCTTTAGAACAGAACTTCGAGGGATTATTTTATTCTTTTAATTTTATTTTTTCGCATTCCATTGATTTCATTTTAAAATGAGCCCAGTTGTACCGTAGGATGTGGATATCCAGCTGCCTTGTAGGAAGAGGTAAGATTTTGGTTGATTGATTTAACAATAAAACTTTCTAAGCTTGATGATTTCGTCTATGGGGCTGAATTTGATTTTTTACTTTCCCTGCAATACAAGATAATATATAGGGAAAGTATTGGAATCATACCGAAAATCACAACTCCAGTTTTAGACGAATCTACACGTTTCGAGACCTCTAGAATACGAAAAACTATTTTTAGCTTGACGTCTGTGTGTGTGTCTGTGTGTCTGTCTGTCTGTGCAATGTATGTACCCACTTTAACTAAAAAACTAATGAACCGAATTTCATAAAATTTGGTATGTACATCACTTGGGTGAGACCCTGGTGCTGATTAGTTTTTGGTAGGATTCGTTAAAACAGAACCCGCCTTTTTCTGCGAAATGGCCCAAACAATTCCATGTATCCACTCTAGCTAAAATACTAATTGACCAAATTTCACAAAACTTGGTAGATAAGTTACTTGTAGAACACTCTAGTGCTGATTAGATTTTGGTACGATTCGGAAGAGAAATACCTGCATTTTTTTACGAAATGGCCCGCAAAAATCGCCAAAATTTATAAAAAAAAAAAAGACTACGCATGCTGAAATGTATCAATTAAATTCTTATTTTATACGCAATTTTTGACGAGGAAAAGAATATAACACACTCCATTATACTTTAGGACTAACCGTTCTCAAGATATTTGAGATTTCTTGCATTTTTGTTACCCCGCTATCGGAAAAATATCCAGTTACCAAATAAAAACAAAAATTGAATTAAAAATGCAAATTTAGTGTTATTTGGTGCAATTAAACTCAATCTAATGAATTATTAAAGAAATAAAGAAAATATATGAATTTGAGTCTGCAGGGAAAGTCATATGCTGCCCACATAAGATTTTGTACTTTCCTTGCGGTACATGGTAATGTATAGGGGAAGTATTGGAATCACATCTAACGCAAAAACTAATTAACCGAATTTTATAAAATTTGGTATGTGAGTTACTTGTGTGTGACCCTGGTGTTTAGTACATTTTGGTACGATTCGAGATAAAAGAACCTGCCGATTTTTGCGAAATGGCTTGCAAAAATTTCATGTATCGACACTAGCTATAAAACTAATTTACAAAGTGTCACAAAATTTGGTAGATAAGCCACTTGTAGGTTACCTACAATTCCGACAAATAGAACCTGTATTTTTTTTTCAAAATGGCCCTCAAAACTCATTAAAATCTAAAATAAAAACTACATGTGCTCAAATGTATCAATTAAATACTTGTTTTATTCGTAATTTTTGACGATAAAAAAAAATATGACCAACCCCATTACTCTTAAGTTCTCGAGATATTTTAGATCTATCCTAGATCTAAAATATCCTAGATCTCCGTTCTCGAGATATTTTAGTTTTTTGCGTATATTTGCTATACCCCCCCCCCCCCCTATGAATGTACGTGCAGTTACCAAATGAAAACGAAAGTTGAATTAAAAGTTCAAATTCGGTGTAATTTTGCGTTTTATTTTGTGAAATAAAACTCAATAAATTATTAAAGGAATAAAGAGAAAATGAATGAATGAGAAGAAATAATAAATGCTTTAATGGCTCTAAAAACCACTCCGTTCGTCCATAGATGGGTCTTGCAGATCTCGGAAAGGCGGAACTGAAAATCAATGAACCATTCGGCCGTATCATAGATGGGATTTTGACAACAATCTCAGAGCAGAAATGTCGTCAGAACTTTAATATTTTTACGAACGTATCCGCAGAAATCGTGGGTGTGCCAGCAGGATACAAGAATGAGCCCAAATTTCCAAATAACTGAACAAGTTTATTCACAAGTACAAAGTGAACAAGAACAATATACAATCAAACAGCAATTAAATGCTCTACTCATTTCACAAAATAACTGATATTAATTTCAAAACATTGACAAAAGTAATTTCACAAAACATCGGCTGCCAACGGCCGTACCGTGCTGAAAACACCGGTTCTCGTTAGATCACCGAAGTCAGGCAGCATCGGGCGCGGTTAGTACTTGGGTGGGTGACCACCTGGGAACACCGTGAGTGACCACCTGGGTGCTGTTGGCACATTTCGGGCGCGGTAGCCCGGTGGATTGCGCGCTGGATTTGCACGCTGCCACAACTGCCGCCGTGTTCATGCGAAGTACGATCACGTTAAACATGTGGGTCCGTAAGTCCTTCCGAGAGGTTGGTGGTAGGGGAAGGAGGGTTCGGTCCCTGTGGATGCCTCCCCCACTGGATTCCGGTCTAAATTGGGTGGCACTTCCCGGCTGTCCAAACAGTTACCTTACACTTTGACAAAAATAATTTCATAAAACAGCCACTTTTATTCTTAAAGCATTGACAAAAGTAATTTCACAAAATAGCGGCTTTTATTCTTAAAACATTGACAAAAATCGCAGTCCAATATAGCTCGTATATCCTGTCAACTAGCTAACTGAACTTCGACGGAGTGATGAGTCAGTCCTTTTATAGTCTCTCTATAGAAACTTCTGGAAACATCGATATCTCCTAGACTAATCGCTATTTCGTGAAGTTTCTCAAAGAGTCGGGAAGTTGCCAAATATGACTACCCTTCTTCGACTTGGAAATTATGGCAACCCTAGAAGCACGCGCTGTTCAGGTCATGGAAAAAGCCCTCTGTTGTTTCTCCTTCTGGTCTGTCTCCGAAAAAGAGGCAAATTGATTTGGAAAATGTTCTAGGAAGAAAGAAAATATTGCGCGTCCGCAACAATATGTAGATTACACATTATGTAATGTTTGTGTATTGCATATAAATAAACACATTCTGAATTAATATGAACCCGTTACAAATATATATATATATATATATATATATATTAATTAAAGGCCAGGCACTTGACTTTCACCATTTGCCTTTCGTCAGCGGCCAGAACGTGAACCATTTAGCCGTCCTAAGACGTTGCCCCAAGCGCACCAGAGGGCGGCGGAACACACTACGCCCACAACACAAACATTCATGCCTTACATGGGACTCGAACCCGCAAAGCGGCGATCGAGTGATTACTGTGGAAATGCTCGCCTTGACCACTCGACCACTGCGTCGGCCGTTACAAATATGTAAAAGGTTTCACTGTGCTTTGTCTCTGTTCAAATAGCGGACTTTTGCTTCTATTTAAGATTTTTGCTTTGTTCCAAGAGAAAACACCTTTACAGGCAGCCGATCCTATTACATGAATGTAGGGTTGCCGTATTTTAAATTTCGAGGCTTGCCAGATTGGCGATTTCTCGTCAACTCGGCGCATTTTCGAATGTACTAGAACTTTCTGGAAATAACGAATATTCTGGAAGATACGAGCTCCCGCTGGAAGTTTCTACAAAGTGTACATAAAAGGCATCGTCTCTCAATCGGAGAGTAGTTGACGTGATACGAGCTAAAGTAAATTGTGAGATACGTCAGTGTTTTGAGAATAGTATGAGCTATTTTGTGAATTAACTAAGCATTTAATTGTTGTTTTATTATATCTGGCAGTTGCTTAGCGACCTTGTAAGTTAGTTATCGAGCTATTCGCTATATATTGTTCCTGTTTACGCTTATTAGTGCTTTTAAATGAAAGTATTAGTTATCCAGAAATTTGGATTCATTTTTGTATCCTGAAAGTACACCCGCGATTCCAAAGGATACGTCAGAACAATATTTTGAGAACCAGTTAAAAAATACAGCCACTTTTGCGCACCGTGGACTATGACCACCACGATTAACCACTATGAACACCATGAAACGCTTAAGAGTTCTGACTAATTTCATGAAATGATATTTAATTGTTTGTATTCCAGTTACTTTGCTATATCCTTCTTATTATTTAAGGGGGTTGGGTTGAGTCCGTACTACAAATCATATGCAGTTAAAAAAGAAAGCTTAAAGGCCTAAATGATTGATACTTGTTTAATCATAAAATATCAAACGGAATTGAGGTGCGTATATATAAAATTGGTTTCGTTTTTAATTATCCAGTCATTTTAATACAGTTTTTCATTTGCAAATCAAATTTTCAAAATTCAATTTTAGCATGATGTTATTCAATGTTAAAATAGGGGTTGGACTTTTGGTTAAAATAAGGGTGGGACTTTTAAATTTTCTATCAGGTTCTAGCCTATTAAAATGTTCTGATCTAGGTATTATGACTTTTTATTGAATTTGTAGACTCAAATTCAATTTTTCTTTCTCTCCACAAGCATTCATGTCAGTTTTGGAACTTAAAATCTATAATAATAAAGGAAGATGCCTGGATGTTCATCTGTTTGTGTCGACTGTAGCATAAAATCTAAACTTCGTACAGCCATGAAATTGGGTACATAAGTACTTCAGGACCCGGAACGATATACCTCGTCGATATTTTTTTTTTGCAACTCGAATTTGTTTTTTAGTTATATTATGTTTCAGCACTATTTTAATTGATCGTCACACAAATCGATCCCTTAGCGATCGAAAATATTATCGTAGAGTTTCCATCTTAACACCATCGGAAAAGGCCGATAAATTTTCTATCAAATAATCTTTGAACGGAACCCATGCCATTAATAAACAATTTTCTGTGAACTTTTAAGAATATATACTTTTCGAGTGTTTAACACGCTTCTGATTTTTATATTGCGATAAAATATGACTGACAGCCCCATCTTCATAATTTATTAGATGTTTCTTTGAATATTACAGACTGCTCCAATGAAAAAATTATGTTTCTGTTATATTCCGTTCGTTAATTCTAAAGTTTTATGTAAATCATAAATTTTGAAAGAATTCTAGCAGCGAATGGACTGAGTGATAAAAGAGATTTTTTCCTGTCCTGTACGGGATCAAGAGTTGTATTCCTAAAGCATGAATTTGGAGCGCTGTAGGAAGGTCAGGTACGTCATAAGCCGAAACTGGCGTCATCTGTTTAGGGCTTTATTTGAATTGCGAACTGGTACTAAAATCGAAAATATTATCTGACAATACAAGCATTTTTAGTTAGAAAACGTGCTGCTGATTTTAATCGAAGGAGCTTATATAACCTATGTAGTGAGTCGATGGAGCTAATACAAGGTGCATCAAAAGAGCATATTAAAAGTATATTACTCCCACACAAAGAGTAAAAGGTGTCTTTGGGGCGAAACAAAGGAGCTTATTTAGGGTGTATCGAAAAAGCAGTTTTAGTGTGCATAAAAAAAGCTTGTTTAGTGTGTATCAAAAGAGCTAATTTAGAACGTATCAAAAGAACTTATTTAGAACGTATCAAAAGAGCTGATTTAGAACGTATCAAAAGAACTTATTTAGAACGTATCAAAAGAGCTTATTTAGAACGTATCAAAAGAACTTATTTAGAACGTATCAAAAGAGCTTATTTAGAACGTATCAAAAGAACTTATTTAGAACGTATCAAAAGAGCTTATTTAGAACGTATCAAAAGAACTTATTTAGAACGTATCAAAACTTATTTAGAACGTATCAAAAGAGCTTATTTAGAAGGTATCAAAAGAACTTATTTAGAACGTATCAAAAGAGCTTATTTAGAACGTATCAAAAGAGCTTATTTAGAACGTATCAAAAGAGCTTATTTAGAACGTATCAAAAGAACTTATTTAGAACGTATCAAAAGAGCTTATTTAGAACGTATCAAAAGAACTTATTTAGAACGTATCAAAAGAGCTTATTTAGAACGTATCAAAAGAACTTATTTAGAACGTATCAAAAGAGCTTATTTAGAACGTATCAAAAGAACTTATTTAGAACGTATCAAAAGAGCTTATTTAGAACGTATCAAAAGAGCTTATTTAGAACGTATCAAAAGAGCTTATTTAGAACGTATCAAAAGAACTTATTTAGAACGTATCAAAAGAACTTATTTAGAACGTATCAAAAGAGCTTATTTAGAACGTATCAAAAGAACTTATTTAGAACGTATCAAAAGAGCTTATTTAGAACGTATCAAAAGAGCTTATTTAGAACGTATCAAAAGAGCTTATTTAGAACGTATCAAAAGAGCTTATTTAGAACGTATCAAAAGAGCTTATTTAGAACGTATCAAAAGAGCTTATTTAGAACGTATCAAAAGAACTTATTTAGAACGTATCAAAAGAGCTTATTTAGAACGTATCAAAAGAGCTTATTTAGAACGTATCAAAAGAGCTTATTTAGAACGTATCAAAAGAGCTTATTTAGAACGTATCAAAAGAGCTTATTTAGAACGTATCAAAAGAGCTTATTTAGAACGTATCAAAAGAGCTTATTTAGAACGTATCAAAAGAGCTTATTTAGAACGTATCAAAAGAACTTATTTAGAACGTATCAAAAGAGCTTATTTAGAACGTATCAAAAGAACTTATTTAGAACGTATCAAAAGAGCTTATTTAGAACGTATCAAAAGAACTTATTTAGAACGTATCAAAAGAGCTTATTTAGAACGTATCAAAAGAACTTATTTAGAACGTATCAAAAGAGCTTATTCAGAACGTATCAAAAGAGATTATTCAGAACGTATCAAGAGAACTTATTTAGAACGTATCAAAAGAGATTATTCAGAACGTATCAAGAGAGCTTATTCAGAACGTATCAAAAGAGATTATTCAGAACGTATCAAAAGAGCTTATTCAGAACGTATCAAAAGAGATTATTCAGAACGTATCAAAAGAGCTTATTCAGAACGTATCAAGAGAACTTATTTAGAACGTATCAAAAGAGATTATTCAGAACGTATCAAAAGAGCTTATTCAGAACGTATCAAAAGAGATTATTCAGAACGTATCAAAAGAGCTTATTTAGAACGTATCAAAAGAGCTTATTTAGAACGTATCAAAAGAGCTTATTTAGAACGTATCAAAAGAGCTTATTTAGAACGTATCAAAAGAGCTTATTTAGAACGTATCAAAAGAGCTTATTTAGAACGTATCAAAAGAGCTTATTTAGAACGTATCAAAAGAGCTTATTTAGAACGTATCAAAAGAGCTTATTTAGAACGTATCAAAAGAGCTTATTTAGAACGTATCAAAAGAGCTTATTTAGAACGTATCAAAAGAGCTTATTTAGAACGTATCAAAAGAGCTTATTTAGAACGTATCAAAAGAGCTAATTTAGAACGTATCAAAAGAGCTTATTTAGAACGTATCAAAAGAGCTAATTTAGAACGTATCAAAAGAGCTTATTTAGAACGTATCAAAAGAGCTAATTTAGAACGTATCAAAAGAGCTAATTTAGAACGTATCAAAAGAGCTTATTTAGAACGTATCAAAAGAGCTTATTTAGAACGTATCAAAAGAGCTTATTTAGAACGTATCAAAAGAGCTTATTTAGAACGTATCAAAAGAGCTTATTTAGAACGTATCAAAAGAGCTTATTTAGAACGAATCAAAAGAGCTTATTTAGAACGAATCAAAAGAGCTTATTTAGAACGTATCAAAAGAGCTTATTTAGAACGTATCAAAAGAGCTTATTTAGAACGTATCAAAAGAGCTTATTTAGAACGTATCAAAAGAGCTTATTTAGAACGTATCAAAAGAGCTAATTTAGAACGTATCAAAAGAGCTTATTTACAACGTATCAAAAGAGCTTATTTAGAACGTATCAAAAGAGCTTATTTAGAACGTATCAAAAGAGCTTATTTAGAACGTATCAAAAGAGCTTATTTAGAACGTATCAAAAGAGCTTATTTAGAACGTATCAAAAGAGCTTATTTAGAACGTATCAAAAGAGCTTATTTAGAACGTATCAAAAGAGCTTATTTAGAACGTATCAAAAGAGCTTATTTAGAACGTATCAAAAGAGCTTATTTAGAACGTATCAAAAGAGCTTATTTAGACCGTATCAAAAGAGCTTATTTAGAACGTATCAAAAGAGCTTATTTAGAACGTATCAAAAGAGCTTATTTAGAACGTATCAAAAGAGCTAATTTAGAACGTATCAAAAGAGCTAATTTAGAACGTATCAAAAGAGCTTATTTTGAACGTATCAAAAGAGCTTATTTAGAACGTATCAAAAGAGCTTATTTAGAACGTATCAAAAGAGCTTATTTAGAACGTATCAAAAGAGCTTATTTAGAACGTATCAAAAGAGCTTATTTAGAACGTATCAAAAGAGCTTATTTAGAACGTTTCAAAAGAGCTTATTTAGAACGTTTCAAAAGAGCTTATTTAGAACGTATCAAAGGAGCTTTTTTAGAACGTATCAAAAGAGCTTATTTAGAACGTATCAAAAGAGCTAATTTAGAACGTATCAAACAAAAGAGCTTATTTAGAACGTATCAAAAGAGCTTATTTAGAACGTATCAAAAGAGCTTATTTAGAACGTATCAAAAGAGCTTATTTAGAACGTATCAAAAGAGCTTATTTAGAACGTATCAAAAGAGCTTATTTAGAACGTATCAAAAGAGCTTTTTTAGAACGTATCAAAAGAGCTTATTTAGAACGTATCAAAAGAGCTTATTTAGAACGTATCAAACAAAAGAGCTTATTTAGAACGTATCAAAAGAGCTTATTTAGAACGTATCAAAAGAGCTTATTTAGAACGTATCAAAAGAGCTTATTTAGAACGTATCAAAAGAGCTTATTTAGAACGTATCAAAAGAGCTTATTTAGAACGTATCAAAAGAGCTTATTTAGAACGTATCAAAAGAGCTTATTTAGAACGTATCAAAAGAGCTTATTTAGAACGTATCAAAAGAGCTTATTTAGAACGTATCAAAAGAGCTTATTTAGAACGTATCAAAAGAGATAATTTAGAACGTATCAAAAGAACTTATTTAGAACGTATCAAAAGAACTTATTTAGAACGTATCAAAAGAGATAATTTAGAACGTATCAAAAGAACTTATTTAGAACGTATCAAAAGAGCTAATTTAGAACGTATCAAAAGAACTTATTTAGAACGTATCAAAAGAGCTTATTTAGAACGTATCGAAAATATTATCTGACAATACAAGCATTTTTAGTTAGAAAACGTGCTGCTGATTTTAATCGAAGGAACTTATATAACCTATGTAGTGAGTCGATGGAGCTAATACAAGGTGCATCAAAAGAGCATATTAAAAGTATATTACTCCCACACAAAGAGTAAAAGGTGTCTTTGGGGCGAAACAAAGGAGCTTATTTAGGGTGTATCGAAAAAGCAGTTTTAGTGTGCATAAAAAAAGCTTGTTTAGTGTGTATCAAAAGAGCTAATTTAGAACGTATCAAAAGAACTTATTTAGAACGTATCAAAAGAGCTGATTTAGAACGTATCAAAAGAACTTATTTAGAACGTATCAAAAGAGCTTATTTAGAACGTATCAAAAGAGCTTATTTAGAACGTATCAAAAGAGCTTATTTAGAACGTATCAAAAGAGCTTATTTAGAACGTATCAAAAGAGCTAATTTAGAACGTATCAAAAGAACTTATTTAGAACGTATCAAAAGAGCTTATTTAGAACGTATCAAAAGAGCTTATTTAGAACGTATCAAAAGAACTTATTTAGAACGTATCAAAAGAGCTTATTTAGAACGTATCAAACGAGCTTATGTAAGACGTATCAAAAGAACTTATTTAGAGCGTATCAAAATAGCTTATTTAGAACTTATCAAAATAGTTTATTTAGAGCGTATCAGAAAAGCTTATATGGCTGAGCAGAGTGCAAAATACATATTTAGAGCGTAATGCGTAGTCGGGTTAAAGCGTAGCATTCGATGTGCTCAGTCCCGGGACCAAGGCGTATACCGTAGCCAAGTAGCGTGTGATTATGTGCTTACTCAGGCCGAGCATGTGCTCGCGTGTGTTTTATAAATTAAGCTTCTTTTTTTTTTTTTTTTTTTGTCGTCCCAGGCCGGGGGGGGGGGGGGCTTGCCTAATCAGGCTTATAGCTGCTTAAAAGCCCCGACCGGGAAAGGAATCAAATTTATTTATAAACAAATTATTTGTACCTGGCCAGGGCGGTTACAAAGGCCTACAATAACATTCAACTTTTACATTGAACTTTTACAACAACATTTTACAAGGCCAACGGCCGTACCGTGCTGAAAACACCGGTTCTCGTTAGATCACCGAAGTCAAGCAGCATCGGGCGCGGTTAGTACCTGGTGGGTGACCACCTCGGAACACCGCGTGCTGTTGGCCATCTCGGGTGCGGTATCCCCGTGGTTTGCGCGCTAGATTTGCACGCTACCACAAATGCCGCCGTGTTCATGCGGAGTACGATCACGTTAAACATGTGGGTCCGTAAGTCCTTCCGAGAGGTTGGTGGTAGGGGAAGGAGGGTACGGTCCCTGTGGATGCCTCCCCCACTGGGTTCCGGTCTAAATTGGGTGGCACTTCCCGGCCGTCCATACAGTTACCTTACACCTTTCTGGTAGGTCGGACGGTCTGGGTCTCAACAACAACAACATTTTACAACAAAGGCCTACATTCAACTTCTGCATTGTAAACCAATGATACTCCAGGAAATGCTTCAACAGTCTAAACCCCAAAGTCTATGTTTCACTGGTATTTTCCGAGCTCCTCAATATTAACACTAAATGCTCAACCCTGTGATCACGAGCGGATAAATAGCACCGGACCCACTCCGATTCGACCAACAAGGAACCGCTACTGACGATGATGCGATTGACGTACCCGATGACGTAGGGTACACGTTGATTCTGGTTAGCGGAGATTTTATTTAGCATTCGCCGCAAATTTATGTTTCGTGAATTTTTTCTTTTTGAGAAATATGAATATTGATCCAAAGCTTAAGGATGGACCAAACACTTCACAAGCCAAAAACTCACAGAAAACGGAAAAGTTTTCTAAAATGTGCAATTGCAAAAATATATTTTCCAGTAAATCTACCTTTTACAGACATAAAAAAAAATGTTCACCAGTTGCTGAAAAAACAAATTATGTTTGTAGAGAAATAAATTGTAATTTTACAGAACTGAAGTCGGATTTCATGGCATAGAAGAAAAAATCTGATGTGGGCAACACATGACTTTCCTTATATGATGTAATGAATTTACTACTTTTACAGTAAAAAAAAAAAGTTTTTCTTATAGTAGATACTAATACTATTTCCAAGATATTGAAGTTTCGACAATTAGTCGTCATTTTCATTGATTTAGCGTCATTTTTATCCATTTGGCGGGATTTTCGTTAATTTGGCAACATTTCAAAAAGTCGCCAAGTTGGCGACATTCCGCCAAAATCTCGCCGAGCGTTATGCACTAAGAAATAAGTTATTCTTTCAGCAGATAAATGACTATTGGCGTACAAATACAAAAGTGTATGTTTCGCAATAGAAATTTTTTTTATATAACTTTTTGATATTTTTTTTTAAAAATATACAATATCTCGAGAACGGTTCATGTTAGCGTTCTAAAATTTATGTCAATCGTTTTCTAATGAAAAATTACACAAGAAATGTCTATTTGCGTAACTTTGTTAGTGGTTTTGATTTTTTGACAATTTTATCAAAATTTCATTCGAAAATTTAGGGGGGTTCTGAACATTCGATTGCGTATAAAAACAATAGGCTTCCAGTGTTTATGGATTGTGATTTTTGTACCAAATTTGGTTTGAATCGGTCCATTCGTTCGTCAGTTATCGTCTCCACAGACTCACTGACACACACACATAGACATCACGTCAAAAATGTTTGATTCGTGATCAGGGATGCTTGAAACGTGCTCTGCCGTCGAAAATTCGAATTCGAATTTTCGACCCCGTCACAATACTTTTCTTATACATTATGTATAGAAGGAAAGTAATAAAACATGATAATGATTTTTAAAATTATTTAGGTATGTTCGCATTTTCATAATTTCTATTTCAATAAGTTTTATTTATTGGTGAATAAAATAAAATAGTTTCACTATGCCTCTCGTGATAATAATACAGACAGACAGATTTTCAATTTTCTTTATATCGATTATGCAATTGCTATGTCAAAAATATAAAATAACATAAATATGCACATAACTGTAAAGTCTTGTGCAAATACAAATTTTAGTACATTTCTACATAAGCTGATACTAATATGTAAGAAAATAACAAAAATACAAAATTGAGTAAAATTTTTGAGTGGATAACAATTTCTTCCTAGCTATTGACATATTTACATTTGTCAGCTGAAACATATCATTTATAAATGACTGATTCTGGATTAAAATTATCCAAATGTAGACTTTTAATAGATATAATGCAAGTTTACTCATTTTGCTTATTTTCAATCTATTTCTCTAAATCTATATATTTCTCTAAATCTATAAAATTGAAAATATGTCTCTATGTGTGTCTCAGTATCATGGGAGAACAAATGAACCGAATTTAAATGAAATTTGTAGATAGCCTTGAAATATCCTGACTTAAAATTTAGTCCATGTTTTGAGTTTCTAAGACCAGAGGTTGCCCAGATATTAATTAAAAACGAACAATAATTAAACCTTTCATATAGCATTAAGCAGATGATATTTTTTCCGTCAATTTGTTTGAAGAAAATTTTATCATGTCATTTAGCAACAAATTTAAATCCAATTTGTTTATACGGCAGCTGATTTTTATTAAATCCTTTCGAATTTAAATAATAAAGATATATATAAAATAAATTTCACCGATATTGCATTTTTGACTGGATTATATCAATTATGGTCTTCAGGTTTAAACATTATTATTGATATTTTCAGTTTATTATGTCATTGTTTTATTTTTGCAAAAATTTTTGAAACTCATATATTGTACGTAGTACCGAGTAATCTTCTACAAATGCATGGGTATATCTTCTACTCAGTGGCTTATCCTGACTCTAAAAAGTGTGTGTGTGTGGGGGGGGGGGGGGGGCAACTCTTTAGCATTTGCTCATGCGAGGGTTATTTTAAATGAAAAATACGCATAACAATAAAAAGCCTTGAAAAGTAAGGGGGCCTGCCCCCCCCCCTCCCAAGCATACGCTGCTGCTTCTACTCTATGAGAATATAAGCAGTACAAGTATATTAGCACATATTTTGGCATATATTGGAATCAATTACGACCTTTTAGGTTTTAAGATTACGGAATTATTGATATTTTCAATTTATTACGTCATTTGTTTTATTTTGGTAAAGATTTTAGAAACTCATAAGTTGTAGTATGGGTCCTATACAGTTTTAGCTCTGTTATTTTGCATATATTTATTCAACTTCATATATTTTGTAAATTTGTTTGCAAACAAGACCAGGACATTTTATTCTTCAGATCTGCTAGTGAAGATAATTTTGTATAGCTAGAACAGATATTCTTTAACTTCTTTTTAGGAGCATTAAATTAAATATTTTAATAGAATATTTTGATTAACAATGTCATTTAGTATATTATAGGAATTTGTACATGATTGTGAATTTTAAATTGAACTTGACAACTTGAATGTTGCAAAGAACTATGTTTCATTTTGACAATCTAATTAATGCATGACTAATAAAAGAAGATTGATTTTGTGAGTCGCATAATATAAACAAAGCAAATAATTTTTAAATTGCATCTATGTAGAACAATTTTTCAAATGGGGAAAATTGGTTAGGTTCCATTGACACATGGCTCTCAAAATGAATAAATTATATCACATCTAGCCATCAATTGTAGCGTTTAATATTCTATTCTATCCAATAATACGAAGGAGATTTAAATATATTTAAATCTCCTTGAATAATACCGAGATCGGCATTAAAACAAAATACTCCTTGCACAGGCGTAGTTCATTTTAAGCATCAACTATAACTTAGAATTTAATATTCTAAACTGTCTAATAATACTGGTATACGATAGCAAATTTAACAGCTGAGTGATGATGAGTTCGTATTATAAACTACCATCTCCGTGCACAGGCGCAGTTCTCTGAAGCTACTATTGGTCGTCGATATTGACGTCGGGTGACGTCACATCATGACGCCGGAGTGGGTCCGGTGCTATTTATCCGCTCGTCTGTGATAGACCCAGCGATTCAACTCGAACTTTAGATCTCGAAGGTGACGGTTGAGATTTGCACTTAGTGTGTTACCTGAAAAATTTGACTTTCAGAAGAGGTGAAGCTGCTGCTTTTTGATTGTGGTGACTTTCTTTGCTTAAGTTTGGCGTGTTATATCTAGTTACGATAGAACACGTCGGGCTAAGCAATTACAGCTTTGTTGTGTACGGATTTCTCGCCATTTTGGATTCGTGCTTTTTCAACTTTGGAGTGCCACGTGTGTTTTTCCCACGTGGTAGTGCTATTGCTTTGATCGTTTCTACGCTGACGACATGGATTTGGATGCATTCGATACGGAAGCTACTCGCGGACTTGCTGGTGAGCTAGACGAAGATGGACTGCGGCCTCTCAGGGATGCCATGATTGAATATTGTGATACTCTGCCCAAGGATGGATTGATGCCCGCTTGGAAGGAAGAAGTGAAAAACGCTGTGAACTTTTGTGCACTGGTAATCTACACTCTGACGCTACACATCAGGGAGCTACTGACGAATGGACTACTCGGACGGGACGAGGACCAAGTCTCCAAGATTCTGGGTTCGTTTCTTTCTGTAAATTCTTTTTTGTTGGTCCAGAATTTGGATAGGTTTTATGCTAGTAATTTAAATGAGATTCATAACTGTGAAGGAAGTAATTCTAGTGATGTAATTAAATGTAAAATGATAGAACTAGGCTTAATTAAAGAAATTAAAGATGAAGATAAACTTAAACCTGTTGAAAATCCAAATAAAAAGAGGAGGATAGAGGGGCAATCTACTATGGATGCTCCTACTAAAAACCAGAATGGAGAATTAAACTTAAAATCTAATGACAAGGATAACATGGATTGTAGTGAAAAAATTGATAAAGATGTAAATGATAATGTTAAAACTAAGAGTTATGCTGAAATTGTCGCGCAACCTATAGTGTTCAAAAGTGCACCAAAACCAAAAACGGTTCAAAATAGTGACAGGCAAAATAGTGTAGTGGTTGAGAAAAAAGACCCAAAAGCGGAATGTTTTTTCATCAAGTTTAATGACAATTACCAGGCTCTCCTTAAAAAATTAAATGAAATCTCAGGTAATAAAGTATCTGGCAAGCTCACAGGAGACATGCTAAAATTGATTCCAAATGACGCTGACGCCTATAGGGTTGTACAACGCCATTTATCTAGTGAGAAAATCCCCTTCCACAGTTTAAACTTAAAGACGGAAAGGCCCAAAAAGGTAGTTTTGAAGGGGCTACCAACAAACTATAACATTGAGGAAATAAAAATCACTCTAACATCCGAAGGATTAGATGTAGTCCGGGTTTCTCAACTGAGAAACACAAAAACGAGATTGCCCCTGCCGATCTTCTTAGTCAGCATTAGGCCTACGGAAGACTGGCAGAGGGTATACCGACTGACAAGATTAGGATACTTGGCTGTGAAGGTAGAGGCCTTCAGAGCACGGGGCTTCAAAATCTGCTACCGGTGCCAGCAATTCAATCATTCCTCTGAGAATTGCAGCATGCCACCAAAGTGCCTTAAGTGTGCTGAAGAACACTTCACACGTGACTGCCAAAGACCAAGGACAGAGAAGGCAACGTGTGCTAACTGCAATGGAGATCACCCGGCGAACTTCAGGCAATGCCCGAAGAACCCCTGGAACAGAGGAAAGGCACCGGGGTATGCCCCCCCTCCTCCCAAAAATCAGATACCCCCTTGGAGGCAAAAGGCCCTCGGTCTAAACCCTCAGACACCCCATCAGGACTCCTCGCACTCTGTGCCACAGGTTAAAAGAACTCAAACTTCAGCACCTACCAGATCGGTGCAAGAGCAGGCCCCTAAACCGTCGACCTCCAGAGAAATGACTGTGGAGGAAGTGAGAATAGCTCATGAAGACATAAATCAGAGGATAGCAATTGATAAAGCCGCCAAAGAGGCAAGAGAAGCAAAACAAAGATTAGAAAAAAAGGTTCAGGAATGGCAGAAAACTAAACGCGCCCGAGAAGAGCTCGCGCAAACACAGCAGTTAGACAAATCGGCTGAAAAAAAACAAAAGACTACCGAGGTCCAAAAGGATACTCACAAAACAGATCAAACCGCGGTTGAGGCTGAGGAAATTGTAGCTGAGACTGAGGAAATGGAAGCTGAGACTGAACTTGCTGATAAATCCAATGATGAAAAGATGGATGAAATCCTCAACCTCGTCAGAGGATTTATCAGTATGATCAACCTAGACGATATAAAACATCTGTTGATGCAGCTCGCTGAGTTAATTCAAAAAAAGAGCGATCCAATGCAAATGGTCTTTGAGGCTTTCAAATTAATCGCGGAATTTAATAAAAACAGTGAGAAACAAACCCGCCATGAATAGGTCCCAAAAAGAAAGTTTTAAAATAATATTTTGGAATGCGAACGGCATATCTCCAAGAATAAATGAATTTAGGAGCTACGTAAATGAAAATGATGTAGATGCCCTGCTAATCCAGGAAACTAAAGTTAGAGAAAACAAAAAACTAAATATAGCAAACTATAATAGCTATCATACCCTTAGCTCAAATATAACTGCTAGAAATCCCCATGGAGGAACAGCAATATATATTAAAAGTAATATTCCCCACGAGGAAATAAACAACATAAATCTTCAAGGTATAGAAAATACTAGTATAAAAATTAAAATAAATAATGTAAACCCATTTATCCTAACTTCAATATATGTCAAAAACATGAGTGGTATAAATGTAGCTGCGCAGCTGGAACTGCTTTTCTCGCGATATCCAAACACAATACTCGCGGGCGACTTCAATGCACACCACCGAGCGTGGGGCAGCAGGAGAGCCAACACACGCGGTACACAGATACATAGATTGCTAAACACAACAAACACTGACATCATTGCACCGTCGAGACCAACCTGCTTCTCAGGTGCCAATGGCTCATTCATAGACTTTGTCCTAACGAGAAACATAGAATACGCTCACACAATTGATACCCTGGATGAATTCGACTCGGATCATCTACCGGTACTGGTGACATTCGATTTGAACACTCCCCTTCCAGCCTCTCTGGGAGAAGAGAGGGTGAACTGGAACGTATTCAAAAGAGCACTTTTCGAGCCGCATTTAGCAGTACCCAACATTATGAGCACGACGGATATTGACTCTGCCACGCTTATACTCACAACAGAAATCAGGAGAGCTATTGCATCTGCCACAACACATCGTGAGTCACCAAAAATGCCCACACTTTCCCACCATGTCAAACAGTTAGTTAAACAGAGAAATAGAATGCGTAAGGCATGGCAGGCTAACAGAGACCCTACCCTTAAAAGGGAGCTTAATAGACTCACGTGTAAAGTCAGTGAAAAAATTGTCGCAGAAAAGCAGCAACAGTATAAAGAATTAATCGAATCCCTTAGCCAGGAAGACGTATCGCTCTGGCAATTCGCTAAAAGACTCAGAAAACCTCAAATTAAACTCCCGCCACTAATAGATGGCGCTAATATTGCGTACTCAGACGAAGAAAAGGCAGAGGCGCTTGCTAGGCATTACGAAAAGCAATTTGAACCAAACCACGATCTAATGTGTCAGGACACCCTAAGAATGGTTAGGCAAACTCTAAACAATTTCAGGAACTCCCCGGTTACGGCTTAGATTAACCCAGCCACCCCGCAAGAAATAGTAGAGATTATCAAAAACCGTAAAAGCCCAGGGCACGACAAAATCAGGAATATCGCGGTAAAAAACCTACCCTTAAATATAATATTTTACTTGACCATCTTAATAAATAAAATACTAGAACTAAATTATTTCCCCAAAGAATGGAAGGAAGCGATAATTATAGCGATCCATAAACCTGGTGAGGATGCCTCAATTCCAGCCAACTACAGACCAATCAGTTTGTTGCCGACACTTAGTAAAATTACTGAGAAAATAATTCTTAAGAGACTGAACACGCACCTTAGTGAGAATGACATTATCATTCCGGAGCAGTTTGGATTTCGGCCAAAACACTCCACCACTCATCAATTGCTGAGAGTGGTAGAGTACATTTCTTCTGGTTTTAATAATAAGACACCCACAGCTGCGATTTTTCTTGACATCCAAAAAGCCTTTGATAAAGTGTGGCACTGTGGATTAGCTTACAAATTGATCACTCTAAAAGTCCCTGACGCACTTGTCAAACTTTTAATTTCATACCTAAATAACAGACACTTTCAAGTCAGAGTAAAAAATAACTTATCTACACCCAAGCTCATTAAAAGTAGTGTACCGCAAGGATCCATCCTGGGCCCGACACTCTTTAACATATATCTAAATGACATTCCCAGGATCCCAGACACGGAGCTGGCACTCTATGCAGACGACAGCGCGATACTTGCAAAACACCCTTACGTCTCAGTAATGCACAGACAGCTACAACAACACTTAGACATACTCCAAACATGGCTGGAAAAATGGCGAATAAAATTAAATCCCAATAAATGTCATTGGATTTATTTCTCAAGAAAACGTAAACCTCCGCCTCCTCTGTACATAAACAACCATGTCCTAAAAGCGGAAAAATCTACTAAATACCTAGGTGTAACGATAGACTCCCACCTAACTTGGAAACTGCACGTAACGAACATAATCAAAAAAGCGTATATAACCATAGGAGCCTTATACCCAATGATAGGAAACGGAAATCTAAGTTATCAAAATAAACTCCTAATTTATAAATCGGTCATCTGCCCGGGAATGCTGTATGCAGCACCCGTATGGGGATATGCCTGTAAAACTACCATAGACTTATTAGAGACAAGACAAAACAAAACCCTAAGGATTATAAGGAAAGCCCCTAGATACTTAAGAAACTCGGTAATTAGGAAAGACTTCAAAATAAAAACTGTTAGAGCCCAAATCAAAAAGCTAGCGCTTAAATTCTACAAAAATCTGCCATCTGTCCCAAATGAACTATTATTTAATCTGCATGACTATGATCATCGCAAGGCTAAATCTCGTAAGAGACCCCGCTCGGTACTTAACTTTGATATTCGGTACTAGGAACGTCCCACCTTAATCAGTTGATATTAAAGAAAACTCGCGATCTTTGGTTTTCTACAAAATGTTTAAAATCCTAAACTGCTAAAATGCTAGGTTACCCTCAGATCTGCATCAACCCCCCCAAACTGCTTAAACTC
Source organism: Amaurobius ferox (assembly GCA_951213105.1). Classification (NCBI taxonomy): domain Eukaryota; kingdom Metazoa; phylum Arthropoda; class Arachnida; order Araneae; family Amaurobiidae; genus Amaurobius; species Amaurobius ferox. The sequence goes on along the minus strand of OX578135.1, from coordinate 141,460,941 downwards.
TTAATGTGCAACAAACTGCCACACTAGGAGCTAGGACAAATAATAAAAACAGTAAATCAAAAACCTCGAACCTCCAACTATGGACCAATGAAATAATGTCACAGTATGAAGATAAGAACCACACATAGAGATTGGAGATTAAAGGCGCTTCGCGCCTGGTGCTCTGTTCTGGACGAAACTCTATGAGACCCAGCGATTGAAACACATTTACTTATTCTCCGGATAGAGCCGGGGTTGGTTACAACCCTATTAAACCATAAAGTCCTGCAAACCTCCATTGGCCCAGAAATATGGAAATCGCGAGTTAGAGGGCAGACAAAGACAATAATGGTCCGCGTCCCCCTCCAACCCACAATAACAGAGGGGGGAGTCCCTAAGATGGAACCGATGGAGATAGGCCACGAAGGGGCCTGTTATATTGTAATTTTCAATTCCCAATATAACATTGCTCTTTTGAAAGAGGAAGTGGACCTAAGAAGACGGTCCCTCATGAAGTGAGGCAATTTTTGTAACATTCCCTCGAACGCAGCTGCACCGGACATTCATTTCGAAAAGAGAGGGTGCTTCTCAAGTTCATGTCAGCGTTAGGTGTTACAACAAACGGAAGGGGTTGAACTTCTTGACCCCAGAGTCAATTAATATCACTCGAACCTTGGGAAAATTCTCGTGAGAACTTTCAACGATTTTAAAACTGGAGACTGCATATCTCATATTTCAGGGGGGCCTTGACCAATAATATAGCCTGAAGGGCGTAGCCCTTAATTTACTTAGCCAATTATGGACAGGGGCGCCTTGTTAAGGGGGTAGAGACAGAGAGCAACTTTGGACTTTAAGTTTTTGAAATCGAGGACTTGAATTTTGTGAGTGAAAAGAAGAGGTCGCAAGAGCGACGGATCTCGGAGAGAGCGAGCCCACGGGACAGAGCCGGAGCGCGCGGTCATAAAGTCCGACATCGGCAAAGATGATCGAGGTAGGACAATTCTACACATATTTTTGCACTTTGATTATTATTATCTCTCTGACCCTCCTAAATAAGGTTAACCTGGGCCATTAAGACGTAGGCTAGTAAGAATAGTGAGTTAATGCACATTAATAGGTTAATAATTGTAATGCTCATATTATGATCATAGAATGAGGAGATTTAATTGTCTTAATGTACTACACTAAAGATGTTGGTATATGAAATTTACCAGATGTTAATAGTTATTAAATAAGGTTTGTCTTAATGAAATAAATTCTTTGTTATTGTTTAAAATTAAGCCTCTTCATTTTAATTACTGGTATTATGTATTTCTTTATTTACTCCACTTTACGAGATCGGTCTATATAGCGCCAATACCTGGCGTGTGACGACTCACATTTCATTTTGGTGCCGTTTAAACCAGTTTCGAACCTGGACTCAAAATTATTGCACCCTTATCATATTGGTGCTCATGAGCAATCAAACCTCGATTCAAAATTATTTAACCCTTCTGGCGACTTTGCTGTTTTAGACCAGTTATATGCCAGAATTTAAATTTTAATGAAGAGAATAAATATATTTGGAATTAATGAGAAATGAAAAGATTGAATAAAAAAATTTTTTTGTGTGTAAAATAAGGATTAAATTAAAGAAAGAATTTTAAAATTAAAATAAATATAGGTAAATTTAAGAAAATTTATTTCACAGTATGAGAAGCAAGCAAATAGTGAATCATTATGTGTTCTTAATGAGACATGCCATATTGTATGTGAAAATATAATTATTAGGGAACTTGAAGCTTTTAAGAAATTTTTGAATTGTATAAATATTTGTGTAATATTTGAGGAGTTAATTATGAGGATTGAAGTATTTGCATGCGTAGATAGTGAAATGATTAGAATTATGTTTTTGAATTTATGTGATATTGTATTTAAATATTTTGGGGGAACATTTTGAGGTGTAAAAACAGGAGATAATTTTAGATATAGAATTTTTGCGAGAAAGTGAAATTTAGAATGACGGAAAGCGGAGAAAATCATCCAGCAACGAGGGGCAGGTTACCAGGACTTATACACCTATTAGGGGAATGCAATGGCATAGAGAATGATGTAGAAATTTTTTTTGACCAGATCAAATCTTTAAGCAGCTTGGGGGATTGGTCAGAGGAGGAAAAGTTAGCAATTGTGAAATCGCGGTTAAGAGGGAATGCAAGAAAATTTTATATAGGGTCACAAGAATTAAGAAGGGAAACATCTTTCGAAAAATTTAGGGATAGGTTATTAGAGTTCTTTACAGAAAAACCGAACATTACAACAAATCAGATCCTTTTCACGACCGCAAAACAGACACAGGGAGAAACGATTAAGCAGCTAGCACACAGAATAACAACACTAACTTTAAATTATATTGGCGACACAGAGCACAGTGAAGCGACACAACAGATTATGGATAAATTAAGGTTAAGTAAATTCTTAGAGGCGGTAACACCTGAATTCCAGAAAGAAATAATAAAAACTAATGCACAAAATTTTGATGAAGCTGTAAAAATAGCCACAAACTTGGAACAGGCAAATTTAGCTGCGATAACGGCAAATGTAAATAGTGCTACATATAGACAAGAAATTGAGACGCTCCGCAAAGAGCAACAGGAATTTAACGCACATATTTTAAATTCAATTACCCAAGAAATAAACACATTAAAAATCCAAGAAAAAGTACAAATTCCCACGACACAAACAAAAAAACTCGTAACATGCCACTACTGTAATAAACAGGGACATTTCATGAGAGAATGCCGAATATACAAAGCTGATCATTTTAAACAAACACAGAGTCAAAACATAAACAACGCGAGGACACAGTGGCATAATCAAATACAGTCTCCTCCCCACTCATTTCAAACCCAGCCGTATGATGACCACAGAACTTACTCCTCCCAGCCGGATACATACGATTATAGGTCAAACCACGCCTTTCCGAGAAAATATCACCAGAGCAGAAATTACTATGCAGAACCTCCTACACAAAACAGAGACCTAGAAAGGGGTACGCAAAGGAATAGAGAAGGAATTAGAAAAAGGAATGTTACACAAATAAATATTGAGAACGAGGGACGTAACGTTGAAAAATATAAAACTCAAATTGATAGTGGAAATATTGGTAATTACAGAACCCAAAATAATGGAGAGAGAGAGGACATTAAGGACAGGAAGGACAAAGTTGAACATATCGCGGCAATTGGAGATGAATTAAACACGGAATTACACAAGGTGGAAAATAAATTTCAAAACACAAGTACAAACTATGGCAATGAAGACATCAAAATTTCAAATGAAAACAAAGTAATGGATTCTTTGATTAGCAAAAATGCTGATCCCGAAAATTCACGAAACACTGGTACAAGCTATGGCAAGGAAGATAGCAAAAATCCAAATGAAAACAAAATAACGGAGGTTTTGATTACAGAAAGGGTTCATTTTGAAAATATTCAAAATACAAAATGCAAGCTTCAGGACATTCGAATTACGAATGAGAATCACATTATACAAGATACACAAAATTCAAATGAAAGTGAAATGATGGATATTATGGACAACGATAATGGAAATACTAACTCTCAAAATTTACAAAATTCAAAGGAGACCACTAAAAATATTCAAAATAAAAATTCTAGTACAAGTAGAGAGAAAAGCCAAAACGATAGTGAAGTGAATTGCGTCCAAAAACCTTCAGAAATAAATGAGAATCATAACAAAAGGTATGCTAGGCAAGAAATAGAGGTTCCACAGAAAATACAAGTTTGTAACAATAGTGTAAGTGAGGAGATCCAAAAGCGGAATGAAAGAAAACTCGGTTCACATTTTTTCATGAAACCAAAAATTTTTAGGAACTTAATATTGTATGACAATCGCTATTTGGAAAATTTCAAGATGAGAAAGAGGTAAAAATAATAATTTGTCAAAAAAATGAATTCTTTGGAAATTGATCTGGCAATGGATAAATTATAAAAATGAAAAATGGATATGAAGTCAAAATTGTTAATGGAAAGCAACATTCTCTTCCCGCTTTTATTATTTAACGTATTTGCGACAGATATGTAGCCGAATACACGGCATTCACTAAATGTCAGCACAACACAACACCAGCGAACGATCCCCCTCCCCCCCCCTCCTCGAACAGTACAAAATGTCAACAAACACATTTGCGAGCGAAAAGGTTTCTTTCTCCCTTCTCTTAAACAGCAAGCGACACGTACAACGGGATGGAACTGGTTGAGAGCAGATTGCCAATCACGCAAAACACTTCGGTGGCGACAATTTCAGGGAGGCAGAATTTCTCAGTGGCGACTCACGGTCAAAGAGTGGAGATGGGTTCCACTCAAGGTCAATTTTCAGAGGGAAACAGGGGAAATGGGATCTCACAAAGGGGGTGAATTGCAACCTCAGTCTACAAAGAAGCAGCGTACGCACGATATTCACAGACAAACCGGAATTCAAATTTTTGAAAATTTTTGTAACAAAGAAAACACACGGCATTCACAAAATGCAACGCGAAAGATGGAACGCAAATTTTAAATAAACATTGAATTATAAATTAAAGAAATGTAAATAAATATTACATTAATTAAGAAAGTGTAAACAAATTGTGAAAAAAAAAAAAATTGAGGAAATTTTAAATAAATCATACATTAATTAGTTGAAAGTTTAAATGAACAAGAAAGTTTAAATAAATATGGAACTATAAATAATTGGGAATTATGAATAAAAATTGTGATTTAAAAAAATAAATAATTGTTACAAAATAAATAACAAGTATCGTTGGAGGACAAAAGAAATTTTAGGGATGATAGGTTAAAGATGTGGATATATTAAATTCAAATTTGGAAAGAACATAAATAACAGAGAAGACACGTCACATTTCATGAAAAAAAAAAAAGCAAAAGGGGGACATCGTTAGAATTCTATAAAAAGTCGTTATAACTCTATAAAAAGAAGGTTTTTTTTTTAAGAGAACTTTGATTTCCAGGCAATAAAAATTTCGATGGATAAGATATTTAGGAATATTAAATAAAGGGATATTTTGAATTTCTAAAAAAAAAAAAAAAAACTCTTTTCAAAGAACAGTGAAATTTTAAAACAAAAGTAAACTTTCTCCACGCGCTCTTCATTTAATTAGCGGATTGATCAACCATTGTTGGATGAATACGCGTGAGGAAATAGGAGTTATAGAATTATAGTTTAAAATAATTAGATAATTGGTAAATAAAAAAAAAAAAAAAAAGAAAAAAAGAAAAACAAATTTTTTTTTTTCTAGTTTAAATAAATAAATAATTCATAATTAAAAATAAAAATTGTAATTCAAATAACTAAACAATGGGTAATTAAAAATTAAAATTAGAGTTTAAAATGGATAGAGAATTTTAATTAAAAATCATAATGGCAGTTCAAAGAAAAAAGATAATGGTAATGAAAATTATACACAAATTATAATTTAAAATGAATAGATAATTTTAATAAACATACGCGAATTGTAGATTAAATAAAAAGCATTTGAAAAAAAAAAAAAAGCGTTTCTACATATATTTTGAATGGGTCGCACATATAAAATTTTTGAGAGAGACGAACTTTCGAAGGTAACGCTAGAACGCGGGAATAAACATGATATAATAATAAAATACAATGGTAGAACAAAAGGACACTAACCGCATTTTAATTAATCCGTGGGGTAAATGAATCCTTGCGTAATCCATAGGAGTCGCGAAACACAGACAATCACACACACTGCTACGCGCACATCCCGTCGTCCTAAACACTTTACACAACATGGCGGAAACGTAGACGAGAAAATTTGTATCATTTTGCCAAAACGACATCTTCAAAAATTTGTACAGCTAATTGGCCATGGGAAGTTACACGAAGAAATGCCGCAGGCATTAGCCGCAGGCCAGAAAGGGGACCGCTTTCCAGGGAAAATGACACAATGGCAGAAGGACATGTTGACCTTGTATACCACTACTTGATTTTCTCTGGGGACTAGATTTTTCTGTTTGAACAGGGAATTTAGATGCTAGAATATATGTTACACAAAAGGAGAAATGAATTAATTCAGGAGACTTTGCATTCAATTACAGGGGATATAAGAAAAGAAAATGTACATTTTGGTATTCAAGTATGGGATTTGAATTGAGTTAGGTGGTTTTTGAGAGAAAATTCGTAATTTTGTAGGCATTGAGAGAATTTCAGTGAGTGATAAGATTTACAAAAAATTTAAGTATGGTTTCATTAAGTGGGAAAGTGAATAATGTAAGGAATTCGGGAAATTCCGTATCCAAGTATAAGATTTGGATTAAATCAGGGGATATGTGAAAGAAAATGTATAATTATGGATAGTGTAATATAGAATCGCAGGGGAGTTATAAGATTTTCAGTAGGATAATAATTAAATGATTACATGGGTTTTTTTTTTCCTGTCATCTCAGTTTGTAGGAAAATTTTAAAGTATTGTGCGGAAATTTTTGAACCTATATAAATCTTATTTTGATAGTATTTGAGAGGATAGTGTAATTGTTTAAGTATTTTATTATAAATATGTACATGAGTTATATTTATGGCATGTCCGGTTCAGAACACATGATGGATTGGATGTTAGATAAGAAGTGTATATAATGTAAAAAAAAAAATATATATATATATATATATATACATAAGGTAGAGAAATGTAAAATAAATAAATAGTAGGAATTTGAAAAATTTAAGTTTGAAGAGAGTAGCAAATTTAAGTAAAAAATGTATATAGTATATGGAAGGATTTAAAGTAGATAAAGTGTAGAAATTTCAATGGGGCAATTTTTGAGAGTGTTAACAAATTTAAAAGGAGTTTGAAGAAAAAAAAAAGAGAGTTTTTTTTTGTAATGTTTCGTGTGCCGGGTGACAAATTAAAATTATAGAAATTGAATTTATAAAAAAATGATACTTAAGGGAGTTTTAAGAGAAGAGAGTATTTTAATAAGCTTGAGTGTAATGTATATGTATTGATTGTCCTAAACAAAACATGAGACAGCGTACAGATCCGGTTGCCTAACGATTCTCAAATGGTCAGCAATTCCTGTTGATCAGCGATTCCGAGTGCTCAACGATTCCTGGTGCACAAAGATTATCATTTGGTCAGCGACTCCAGCAGTTCAGCGCCTTACAGTTCAGCGAATTCCAGTTAGACAGCGGTCCAATCCTTCAGCGAGTTCCAGCAGTTCATCGCCTTACAGTTCAGCGAATTCCAGTTAGACAGCGATCCAGTTCTGCAACGAGTTCCAGCAGTGGAGCGATTTACATTTCAGCGGTTTCCAAGTGTGCAGTGATATCAGTGTTTTTTTTTTCCAAAGGAAAGATATTTTACACTTTCCACCATAACTACAAGGGGACAAAGTGATATTATTAGGGACCATATGCGTAAGTCCCTGATCCCAACAAATATCCAATTGACGGTCAAAGTGACTTTGGTTATCATATGTGAACAATTTTACAGATATACACCTTGAACTTGTGTGGAACTATATTGTTTAAAAAAAAAAAAAAAAAAAAAAAAAAAAAAGACATATCACCAGTGGACGAACTTGTGCTTACATGAATAGACTTTTAATCGACATTAAGTACAACTGAACGACACAGATATCGTCATTTGCAGACACATTGAGAATTGTATTTTTGTATAGTATTTTCGTGTTCTTTTGATGGCATATAAGAGTATATATATGATAATATGATTTGTGTATATGTGTATATAGTGCATTTTTACAGTAGATACAGATGAGAGCAAGACGAGTTGTTGGACTACACAGTGGACACGCCTGCAGCAACTATGAGCTGGCACTTTGTAATTGGCTTTTTTCCCACCAAATTTTGGGGGGGGAAGAAGGGTAATTGTTATATTGTAATTTTCAATTCCCAATATAACATTGCTCTTTTGAAAGAGGAAGTGGACCTAAGAAGACGGTCCCTCATGAAGTGAGGCAATTTTTGTAACATTCCCTCGAACGCAGCTGCACCGGACATTCATTTCGAAAAGAGAGGGTGCTTCTCAAGTTCATGTCAGCGTTAGGTGTTACAACAAACGGAAGGGGTTGAACTTCTTGACCCCAGAGTCAATTAATATCACTCGAACCTTGGGAAAATTCTCGTGAGAACTTTCAACGATTTTAAAACTGGAGACTGCATATCTCATATTTCAGGGGGGCCTTGACCAATAATATAGCCTGAAGGGCGTAGCCCTTAATTTACTTAGCCAATTATGGACAGGGGCGCCTTGTTAAGGGGGTAGAGACAGAGAGCAACTTTGGACTTTAAGTTTTTGAAATCGAGGACTTGAATTTTGTGAGTGAAAAGAAGAGGTCGCAAGAGCGACGGATCTCGGAGAGAGCGAGCCCACGGGACAGAGCCGGAGCGCGCGGTCATAAAGTCCGACATCGGCAAAGATGATCGAGGTAGGACAATTCTACACATATTTTTGCACTTTGATTATTATTATCTCTCTGACCCTCCTAAATAAGGTTAACCTGGGCCATTAAGACGTAGGCTAGTAAGAATAGTGAGTTAATGCACATTAATAGGTTAATAATTGTAATGCTCATATTATGATCATAGAATGAGGAGATTTGATTGTCTTAATGTACTACACTAAAGATGTTGGTATATGAAATTTACCAGATGTTAATAGTTATTAAATAAGGTTTGTCTTAATGAAATAAATTCTTTGTTATTGTTTAAAATTAAGCCTCTTCATTTTAATTACTGGTATTATGTATTTCTTTATTTACTCCACTTTACGAGATCGGTCTATATAGCGCCAATACCTGGCGTGTGACGACTCACATTTCAGGGCCCATGACCAGTAAAAAAGGGAAAATATCTCTAGAGCAATGTTGAAAATCAACGGAAAGAGCCGAGTGAAAGGAGCAGGCACGCGTTCTACCGCCCCATGACCCACAAAGGACGCGCCATCTCCTCACCACCTCCGCCCGAATAAAGTTGGACAGGAGGGAGTAAGGGGCAGAGCCCACAACGGGTTGCAGGACGAGGCAGCCAACTTCGCTAACTCATCAGCCGCCTCATTACCAATGAGACCCACATGAGCTCTTACCCAGCTTAATGTAATAACCTCCCTAAAAGGGATAATGATTTTTTGATACTGTTAACAAATCTGGAGCAAGTCCTGGAGGAGGCAAGCGCACTGATGGAAGATAAACTGTCTGTATAAATATCAGCCGTATGGCCAGTATTTCCTATCCACATCACAGCACGGGCAATTGGCAGCATTTCTGCCTGAAATACCGTATTATAATCATGCAACTTGTATTGCTCAGTGTCGAAAAAGGAAAGATTTCTGTAGACACAAAATGCCAAACCCACCTCGCCGCCGATCTTCGAGCCATCAGTAAAACCTGAAAATACGAAGAGCCCGGCTCTCCCTCCAGGACCAATATGCGCTCATCTTGGGGTAAGGAGCTACAAGGGTCTCGTACGTCGAAGTCGACAAGAGGAGGGAGAAAACTAGAATGGAAAACGTCGACTCTTCTTCGCCAAAACCAATATTTATTGTGGGCGCACTCCCATCGCCTGTATGGGAGGGATACCAAGGAGGGAAAACAGAGCATTGTAGGAGGTAGTGCGATATGCGCCGGCAATCCTCAAGAGAAAAGGTCTGAAAAGATTTGAGCCTTCGGCCCTGAGCTAAAGTCAGGGCCCCAGCCCAGACACCAGCGCAATACGTAACCACCCTCTCAACAACCGTTAATCAACAACCAACAATAATTTAAGCTTGTGTTCCGCGCAGCAAGCGGCTAAGCCTTTCGAAAAACGTAATGAGTTAATTCAATTAAACTTTGCTTTGAATTCCGGGCAGCGCCAGGTACAATTTCTACTAAAGCGTAAAATAAATATGTTTCTCAAATTACATCCAATTTGCAGTTCTTGAAACATTATCTTTAACATTTGGTGACTTGGCGAATTTTAAAACGGCGCCAAGTCCCAAAATTCTGAAAAAGAGAAATGAAATATCTCAAAAACGGCTTATCCTAGAGTAATGGAGTACATTTTATAATCGTTTCATCTTCAAGCAGGAATTTATTCAAAGCGTTTAAGTTTGCTTAATATTTTATTTCGGCCTTCTTTGATTTTTGCGAGCCTTTTCGAAAAATAAAAAAGGAACAGTTAGACTTTTCCAAATTGTTCTGAAGAATGACAAATTTCCAGAATAACAATTTTCTAATGACCCAGACGAACATCATTCTTTGAATGCCTAAAGGCAAAATATTTAATCTAATTGATTTCCGGTCCTTTACTATCGCCATTTGATACAAAATGGCAAACAATCAATTCATTCAGAACGCAATATAACCGTTTATTTTTATTTTAATAAACCATAATATAAAAATAGTAATCAAAGAAACAACATTAAAAAATGTCAAAAGTATAATATTTTTTTTTTTTTTTAAAGAATAAAATTAATAACCTTTCCGTAATGTGTCTATTTGCAACTTTAATTTCTAAAGACATATATATATACTATATGTCTTCAAATTTCGAAAATAACTACCTGCTAATGAGTCAGACGAGAATCATTTTTTCAATGCCTGAAGGCGAAATAATTTAATTATTTTACTATAGCCATTTGATGCACAATTGCAAAAAATCAAATCAGCCGCAAAGCAACGTAATCGTTTATTTTCAGATTGATAAACCATATTATAAAAGTAGCAATCAAAGAAACAGCATAAACATTTCCAAAAAGTAATAATATTTCCCATTTTTTGAAAAAAAAATCTGATGTGGGCAACACATGACTTTCCTTATATAATGTAATGAATTCATTACTTTTACAGTAAAAAAATAGGTTTTTCTTATAGTAGATACTAATATTCATTCCAAGATATTGAATTTTCGACAATTAGTCGCCATTTTCATTGATTTAGCGTCATTTTTATCCATTTGGCGAGATTTTCGTTAATTTGGCAGCATTTCAAAGAGTCGCCAAGTTGGCGACATTCCGCCAAATTCGTCGCCAAAATCTCGCCAATCGTTATGGACGAAGAAATAAGTTGTTCTTACAGCAGATAAATGACTATTGGCGTTCAAATACAAAAGTATTACTCAAAGTATTTTTTTCATGAATGGAACGAACTAGATCCACGAGAATGATGTCACCCAATTTATCGCATGGTATTACATATGAAAAATGAACCTGTTTCTCAATAGGAAATATTTTTTTTTCATTTTATGTGACTGTTTAATAATTTTTTTGAAAAATGTACAATATCTCGAGAACGGTTCATGTTAGCGTTCTAAAATTTATGTCAATCGTTTTCTAATGAAAAATTACATAAGAAATGTCTATTTGCGTAACTTTATTAGAGGTTTTGATTTTTTGACGATTTTTTCAAAATTTTATTCGACAATTTAGGGGGGTTCTGAACATTCGATTACGTATAAAAGCAATAGGCTTCCAGTGTTTACGGATTGTGATTTTTGTACAAAATTTGGTTAGAATCGGTCCATTCGTTCGTCAGTTATCGTCTCCACAGACTCACTGACACACACACACACACATACTTTCACACACACACACACACACACAGACATCACTTCAAAAATGTTTGATTCGTGATCAGGGATGCTTGAAACGTGCTCTGCCGTCGAAAACTCGATTTCGAATTTTCGACCCCGTCACAATACTTTCCTTATACATTATGTATATAAGGAAAGTAATAATATCCTTACTTTAAACTATATTTTAGCAATATTAATTTCTAAAGAATGCCAAATTTCGAAAACAAAAATGCTGCTAATGATCCAGGTGAACTTCGAATTTTTGATGCTTTGAATACCTAATGGTTTTTGAATGCCTGATGGCAAAATATTTAACTGAATTTGTCTGCGTTCATTCATTGTCATCATATAAGAATGCCACTCGGCCTTTGTTTCTGTTATTTACCCTATTGCAATACTTTCCCATTCTATCTATAGTAGGAAAAGTAATACGCTTTCCTCATTTTATTTTGCAGCCTAGAACCCTGCATTCCAGCTCTTGTGCTACTTCAGCTATGCCTGAGATCCATCATAATCTCTACTTATTTCGCCCGATTCATTTCCACAAAATAAATCAATTCAAAAGTATATTTCCAGTGTTGAGCGTAATCCACCCCCTTCCATTCCATTACTGCAGCTCAGTCTTTCGTCGGTTGTTGAATTCAAAATCTACTCTTTAAATATTTCCGTTTCCGCGCGAAAAGAACGGAAGCAAATAGGAGCTGATATACCTCTTTCATGAAACGGTTCCTTCGCGAGGTACTGAATTAATACCACGGGGCTGGCAACACCATTCGAAGGGAGCAGGGTGGTGCGTACGTAACAGAAGTCAAACAATTCTGAAGCAGATTCAGCACTTTAAGAACTCCGTTTCCGACTGGCTGAAATGTTTGCGACTATTTAGTTTCGTGTTGACATTGGAGAAAGTTGAAAGCAAACCCAATCTGCTCTCTCTCTCCATATTGGAGCGCATTTCATTTCACTTTCCCTTCACAAGAGTGTGTGTAAAGAGAAAGTGTTCTAAATAGGTAAAAAATACGACTAATTTGGAGGTTGAATTTCAGAAATAAATGGTGAAAGTAATTCCTCGACGAGGAGGCAGTGCTAGATAAAAACTCAGAAAAATTGAACAATGAATGTAGTCAAAATGTCTGACGTTAGGTTGCCTTCAGATTTATTCGGGAAGTATCGTAAAATGGCCGCATGTTCCTTAAGTGTGACGCAATGAACCGCTAAGACGAACATGAATACAGACATCCATATTGAGGATGATAAATCCAATCGACGGGAAGGGGCAGTGCTACCCCCAGGCAAGAGGTTAGAGTCTTGCAGACCCGCTCGATTTTTAGAAAGTTCAAGTTCAATCCACTCCGCAGAAAGAAAGAAAAAAGAAAAACTCTCAGTATAATTAGCCTTAAAAAGATATCCTCTCTCTGCCTAATAAATCTTAACAAATGATTGCATCAGAAATCTAAAAAATCATAAGAGCCATTGTCTACATTCATCTTGACGATGTCTATCTGTATCGAATTTTATGTTAATGTTGCCAGATTTTGTTCGCAAATACCATTAAATCATACCCTGAAAAAAATCTCTCTGAATATAGCCCGTAGTGGAGCGACTAGTATCAATGGACCGGTTTCCCGTATTTTAGTTTTATTTATAACAGAATAACCGGCAATTGTACTGGTAGTAAAGCAATTTGCTATTTGAGCAGTTTTGCGAATCTTTGTCACAACAGTTAATTATATCACTTAAGCAGATTGAAATTAAAAGAAGATTGAGCTCAAGCTCTGGGGTTACAATGACCAACTTCGTAATCTCAAAACGGTTAGTACACTGTTAAGCAATTTCGTACAAAGTTGCACTAATTGGTGTCTACAGGTGTATTGCCTACTAATTTTCGTGTAATATCATACTACTGAGTCGAGAGTAAGATTTCCTAAATAAACGGTGCATAATGTTGCCTTAAAATTAGTATACTCGTAGGCAATACAAAATATCACTTTTTAGTGCACTGCATGAAAACTTTTAACAGTGCAGGGAGCATTCGTAATTATGCAACACAACAAATTGTATGCTGCTGGTGCAGTTATCTCTTAAAAGGGAAATCTCTTAAAAGGTAGATCTCTTAAAAGGAAAATCTCTTAAAAAGTAGATCTCTTAAAAAGGAAATCTCTTAAAAGGTAGATCTCTTAAAATGGAAATCTTTTAAAAGGTAGATCTCTTAAAAAGGAAATCGTTCTACTGATGCTAGTAGCTATATTAGGGACCTGATGTGAAGCTTCAGGAACTTATATCAACTATTGACAATAAAAAAACACTAAAAAATATTGTAATAATAACTCTATAAAATCTTAAACATATAAAAACTTATATAAAAACTTAAAGACGTAAATGCAGCATAAACATATATATACTGATCAACCGGTCTCGAATGCACAAAATAGCCCCTTTTTCCGAGACCGACAAGAAGTTGCACCTCATTTATTCAAATAAGTTTGTCGAACTTACTTAAATAAGTGAAGTCGTGCTTCTTGTAAAACATGAAAAAGGCTGTTTTGTGCCTTCGAAACCGGTTGATAAGTATGTATTTGTGTTTATGCTGTATTTACAAAGTTTTTATGATTTTGAGTCATTCTAATGGCGTTTTAATGTAAAAGTATTTTCCACTTTGCAATCTGTTCAAACTTCAGACAAATTCGTAAATAAAAGTTAAAATAAAGCAAACATTTCACCATTGATGTTGATATCACAACCAGTTGCGACTATTTTAGAATACTTTTTTAGTTTTAATAAGTTCTTTCCGTTTGATCCAACAATATATTTAAAACATTTAACTCGTGAAAATATAATTCCAATAGAAAATGGGTAATGTATTTCTCGAGAAAATATTTTAAGGAAATATCACATTATTGACTCTTACGCTGCAAGTGCAGTATCCATTTGTGCCAAGTCGTTTAAAGAGCATATAAATCATATTACTTGATAATAGGAGCGGCTTAGAGAAAAAATATGCGACTTCAACTTTCACTTAGAATGGTTGCAAAAACTCACTGTAATCGCATTTCACAAATGCAATCGTATTTCCATTTTCACCATATAAAGAGTTAGAAAATAGTTTAATCACTTTTTGCACTTCGATTTGCAGTTCTTTTAAAAACGGAATTGTAGTGTTTTATTTGTTTTTCAAGCTGTGTAAGTTACAGAAATTCTATTTTTATTGCATTATTAAAATTTGCATCCAATCGTGAAGAACTTTTATTTGGCTAAGAGATATTTATATAAAAATATTAATGCTATGTTTTTAGAAGTAATGTATGCATTATATAATTATTTTTTCTCTTCTTATAACGCGGGAATTATTTTATCTTTTGAAAATAGTAATGAGTCTTTACCAGGACATTTAAAATTCTAGATACGTTCTAATAATGGTGCAAAACATTTAAATTAAATCGCCCAAACTACTGAAAAAATGGCTAAAATTAAAAATTTCTTTAGGAATACAGAATAAAACAAATAACTAACCTATATCAATCAGTTCCGTAAGCAAAAATAGCCTTCTTCAAGACAGCAAGACAGCAACAAGAAAGAAGGCTTCAGTTCATTATAATTATAGGATAAAAAGTCAGCTATAACGTTCGTCTGTATATATAGAGCTCGACTATTTCACCTCGCCTACACAATAACAACCAGCACACACAAACACACACACACACATACACACATATTATATATATATATATATTACACACTTGGAATTCCAAGTGTATATATTACACACTTGGAATTCCAAGTGTATATATTACACACTTGGAATTCCCCGGCCACACGTTTGATTGCCGTAAGCCCTAGGGTTGGCTGTGTGGTCTGGGCCTTCAACACATAGAATTCAGATTATTTATATTCGTTTTTAAACGAACTTTAACCAGTAAACGTATGCGTCACTACTCACTAATATCAAATTAAATACAGACTATAAACTTAACTAACTGAATTCCAAGTTTAGAATCCTGTTCCTTTTGAAACTAACGGCATCACTAGATCTGGTCTGGTCTGCCATTTTTAAGACTCAGGTACAACGTGTTGTCGTTAACTATCACAACATGGAAATCTTCAATAATTTTAAAGGAGGACTTGTACTTCATTTTTGTACAGGAACTCAGGCAAAATTTACTGCGGCCCTGCCTCCTATAAGAAATTAAACAAATTGAAAAGCCTGACAATTATGTTCAATCGTAGAAATTAAGATTTATTCAGAAAATATCTACAAGCTTTAATTGTGAAGGGATGGGATATGTATGAATTCTGTATATGCTTACGCCCACATTTGTTCACTCTCATTTTTTGTGTGCGAAGTTCTCTTGGGGCATTGGAATAATGCTTATTCATATCAAATATAAATGGGGAGGGGGAGAACTAATAAGATGGCCTCATTTCAATTCACTCTTTCAGCAGATGCTAAAATAACCAAAGAAAAATACAGAAATTGAAATAACTTTTTTGTGTGAATTTCACAATTGCACTAATTCTGCCATTTGTATCGGGTTATAAATAAAACAAATTTCATTTTATTTAATTATATCCCGACTAGTCATAATCAACGTATAATTTTTCCGACGACAACCATTTGCACATTTCTTAGAATAATGTTATCCTTTTTGTTCTTAACTATCTCCCCACAGAGTATGAGATTGCAAAAAAAAAAATTAAAACTGAAATATTTTTACACGACGCTGATATGTACCGATAATATTTTAAAAGTATATTTCATATAAAATGTAATTTCGTTTAATCATATAGGTTCCACTCTCTAATGTTTTTCCATACTATCCAGAAAGCTGCGCCAAATGAGGCCACAGCTAATTGAAATAAGCAGAATAAATAACTGCAGACTACTTACACTTTACAGACATCATTGGTTGTGCATAAAGAAACGCGTTAACTTTGGTTTTGCGTCGCAAAAAGTATAATGTGTAGAATTGCTTAACATTTTACCAATGTTTATTTAGAGCAATTGACCGCTAATTTGTAACGGCCTTTCAATAGAATATGCGTGTGCTGAATATATTATGCATTGGCGTATTTTGAATTTCAATTTGTGGGTGGGATTCTATTTTTAAATTAAGTTTATATCAATCTCAAGATGATTTAAGTTAGAGGCGTGCACATGTTCCATCCTAGACAGTGGGCTTAAGCCCTATCCGGCCTACGGGAGCGGTTAAAATAAATAAAAAAGCAAATAATAGATGAAAACTGAAACATAAAATTTTCAAATTACGTATGAAACAAGATTCTCAATTAGCGGGTGAAATCTATCTCCCTGTCCCACATTAAGTACTAAAAGTTTGCTCTGTAAGTATAACGCAGATGGGTAAATTAGAGTCGGTTACAGAAAAATAATAATGCCACGTAGGACATTGAAGACTTATTTGTTCGAAGACTTTCCGGAGTCAAAATAAAATATTGCTCTTCGCAACTTTCACCTGCTGATTTGAATCGCTTAACGTGGATGAATCAAGTAGTTTGAAACTATAGTTACACGCAAAAAATGTGTTCTGGCCTGGAAATAGCAATATATATATATATATATATATATGTGTGTGTATATGTATGTGTATATATATGTATATGTATGTGTATATATATATATATATGTATGTGTATATATATGTATGTATGTATATATGTATATGTATGTGTATATATATGTATGTATGTATATATGTATATGTATGTGTATATATATATATATGTATGTATATGTATGTGTATATATATATATATGTATGTATAATGTGTAGAATTGCTTAACATTTTACCAATGTTTATTTAGAGCAATTGGCCGCTAATTTGTAACGGCCTTTAAATAGAATATGCGTGTGCATATATATGTATAGATATATCCATATATATATGCATATATATGTATAAATATATATACATATATATATGTATATATATATATGTATGTATATATATATATATATATGTATATATATATATCATATAAAAACCAGTAATCAAATTCAAATAGAAATCCTATGCATATCCACAAAAAGCAAAGGCACTACTTAGGAAAAGGCGCCAAGCCGCTCAATACTCCGAAGCAGATAATAATCCAAGAAAAAGAAGATTTAAAGGAATATGGGATAACCAAATGCTTTGCATTTAATGGTTGGGGAGGATTGCGACTCCCCCTCCCGTTTAAAGCTGCTTTTCTAGCCTAGGCAAACGCTCACGGTACCAATACAAAGCAAAGGTTGGTCCCCAATGCGTGCTAATACGAAGGCACCCGGATACGGAAGAACAAGACCAACCAACAGAAGGAAACTGGACCAAAAGTGAATCCTGCCCAACTCGCTATCTTATTATGTTCATCTTACGCATGCGTGCAATCCTAGCAGGTACGCATAAACTTTATTTACTTGCAGTTTGATGAAGTAAACTGTCAAAAAATCCACATGATCCCTGAAAATCGATTTATAACAATCCTTTAAGAAATATAAAGGATAATGTTTATATAAAGCCTCAGTTATGATTTTAATGTTGCTATTATTGCAATCCCTTTTAAACGTATTGTAAATTTGGTTTCTCTTAAAAGTGTCAGAGTATGATATTTCTGAAATTATTCTTGGTAAGATTTGTTTTCCAATCGATGAGATGATTGATCTTATTTCTATATAATTATCTTTTGTCATATAACGTTGTATAATGACCATATAGTCCATGTTTTTTTATTGAGATGTCCAGAAAATTTAACGCTTCATTTTCTTCTTGACAATTTTCTATTAATTCCAATTCCGGTGGGTAAAAAGTAAAATCGAAATTGGTGGTGTCTTCATAACACCCCAATAGCACATCGTCAACAAACCGGAAATATGGTATCTGGCAAAATATGGGTTCCTTTTTCATATGTTGAGAGGTAAATATCAGCCAACATTGATGAGCAGGCTCCTCCCATTGGAATTCCCTTTATTTGTCGGTAATAATTTTTTCCGTTATATAGAATATTTTCCTTTAATACTAGTTCAATAAGGTCAAGGTATCTTCGATAAGTAATAAAATCCTTCAAATCAAATTCTTCATGTAATTTTTCCAAGATTGAGTATAAATTAGATAAATCAATGTTGTTAAAAAGGTCGCGGAAATCAAAGCTTTTAAAACATATATTTTTATTACAATGTTTTAAACGATCGATTACTTCTATTCCATTCTTGATCATGACATGATCCTGTTTTTTGATGTTTTCCATCACAAACTTAAGGATGTTCAATAGTCGTTTATTTGCTATTGTCAGATATGATCCACAGTCAACTGTAACTGTACGGAATTTTACAGGCTCTTTATGCATCTTTGGAATGAGGATTAAATATGGAAATTTAACAGATTTTATTTCATTAACGATTCGTTTGTACATAGCTTTAATCCTTTTGGATAAAACATTTCTATTATTGTGTACTGGGGTGTACATAGTACTGTCTTGGTAGCAGTGGAGAATTGTATCTATGTAAAACTTTTTGCATGTAATTGCAAAATGTGATACCATCTTGTCAGTATAAGTTATAACTAATTTTTTTTTTATAGTTTGTATAGCTGCAGGTATTGAAAGATTCCTTATTTTGTTATCTTGTTTGTTGTAATAAAACTGAAATTCTTTTGAAAAATTATATTTCCATTCTTGAAAGACTAGGATAGGTAAACTGTGTTTTACTGCTATTTTATAAATGAATTCTTCTAGATCTTGATTGAAATTTTCGACTACTTAAAATTATTAAATTTTAAAAATATTCATAACTATATCAAAATCGAATAAAATAATATCTATGCACCGTATACCGAAAGTTCAATGTGCACAACTACAGTCTTAAATATTTGGTAATGATGAGCCCTAGCAAGAGGGACATTGCATTGTTTAATGATAATTGCGCTGGGACGAACTTTGTTTTCGGGAGGGGGTCAGCCTCGGGTGAATTATTTAGAAAAATTCTCGGGCCTTGGTTGGGTTATTTTCGGACCAGGTAAAAATTTTAAAATTAGATCCTTGCAGGCCTCTAGTTTCTAAGTAGCCGGCTTTTGATCTTCGCTTCTTTCTTTTTTTCTGTCTACTCCAGGAACCGGGATTTTTCCAAATTTGGAGGCTTCGAGTTTTATTGTAGTTCTTCCTACTGCAATTCCTCCTATTGTCTTCCTATTGAAGTAGCCCAAGCACTTCTTTTTTAGATGCTTTGTTTCTAAAACCTCCTTACTTTTTCCCATTTTATTTATTTATTTTTCTTTTATTAGAGTTAAAAACGGATTGTTTTTCAATTCAGGAACTCTAGAATGACAAACTTAATGGGGATTGAGTAATTTTTTATCACACGGGTGTTTCTGAAGCATTACGATTTGGTTTATTTTCGGGGGAGGGGGGCAGTTTGAACTCCGGCCCTCCTCCTGGAATTCGCCCCTGATTATATGTCTGCAAGGCTGTCCAGTTGAGACACAAGCCATAACCGGTTGGTGACATGATTTTGTAATCTCTGAACTCACATGCTTTTACATGAAACATTTTCAACAAATGCAATTATTTGAGTTTTCTAGAACGATAAATTAATAGCATTGTACGTTTAAGCATAATTCTTAATAGGGACTATCTCGCATGTCATGAATTGAATTCATATTTGTAAAATATCCGTAAAATTTATTTGAACTTTTTATTTAATTTTCTATATTTTCTACATTATTTCTTTATTTAATTTTCTATATTTAAAACACACACACACACACACACACATGTTTTATATATATATATATAATATTTACCAGCTGAGGCTTCCGCATCAGCTTTTTAGCTGCCATTTATAGCTGTCACTCTTTAGGGATGACATTTTAGCAGCCACAGCTAACGATAGTTACGACCGTGGAGGTGAGATAGCCCAGTGGTTAGCGGGTTGGGATTGCACTCAGACGATCCGAGTTCGATTTCCAGCTCTGTCCAAACTGTCCCCTTGTTCATTCGGAGTACGGGCACGTTACATATGTGGGTCCGTAAGTACTTTCAAGAGATTGGTGGTAGGCGGAAGAGAGTACTGTTCCCTGTGAATGCCGTTCCACCTCCCCCTCTCCCACCGGGTTTCGGTCTAAATTGGGTATCACTTCCCGACCGTCCAAATAGATACCTTACACTTTCGAGTAGATCGATGGTCTACGTTGAAGAAAAAGAAGCAACGACTTCTTTTTCATTTTCTTTCGCAGATTTTATACTGCCCATTATTCTTTCTTCTTTACTTCTTTTTACTTCTTTTTCTTTTTCGTTACTTCTTTTAAGAAAAAGGAAAAAAAAGAAGAAAAAGAAGTAACGAGAATTTACTTTTTTTAAAAATTTACTTTAAAAAATTTACTTTAAAAAAAAGAAAGAAAAAGAAAAAGGAGTAAAGAAGAATGAATAATTGGCAGTATAAAATCTGCGAGCGGTAAATGCTCAACTCATTCATAAAAGGAAAATCGTATTCCCTGTAGTGACGTTTTTTTCCCAGAGGCAAAGTACACAAATTTTGGAGACTCTGAGTTACTAAGGGGCCTAATTCCCATAAGTTATCCCTTAAGTTAAAATTTCGTGTGGGCAGCTTAGTAGCAGTACTAAGAGGCCTATTCCCTTAATTAACAGTTACTAAGGGACCTATTTCCCATAAGTTAATTTTGGAGGCCCTCAATTACTAAGGGGCCTAATTCCCTTAAGTTAGTTATTGAAGACTAATTAAACTGATGTTTTATGATACATTTGTACAAAATACCCATTACTTGTTAAATATAAATCAGAAAGTTTCTCAAAGTTTTGAATAACGTGAGTCGGAAACCCAACGCATGAGCTTGCGTTTAACGACACCTTCACTTCGCAATTGCCTTCACTTCACAGTGGGGAATTGCACACAAAGTGTATATGGTTTAAAGTTCTTACGGTTTATTGATATAAGCTGGAGCAATGAATATAGTTACGCAAACTATTTTAACACATTTGAAAACAATTTGTATTCAGTTACCTATGGCTGATAGAAATTTAACTAAAACTAGTGGAGATTTAAAAAGAAGATCAAAAAAGCAGAGAAATTAAAGAAAATACCAAAAATGAAAACTTTTTTCTCTGATGACGATGGTTTCCAAAATTAAAACAATTTTTGAAGGCTTTTATTTTTGGGCCAAGCCTCAATATTGTTCCCCCAAATTTTTGTTTTGGAAAAACTAAAATTTTAGCTAAAATTGGTTATCCTCAAACTTAAATTGTTGAGGCCCTAAAATTTAAAGGACAAAATTTTAGTTTGGGAAAAATTAAAATTTAGTGGGTACTGTTACCTTTTTCTTTATGGGACTAAAATTTCTACAAACTCATTTGTGCTTTTATCTTTTTAACACTTTCCAACATTGTTGTAAAGTGTTTATGACTTTGGCCATTCTGTCTGTCTGTCTTTCTGTTCTTTCGCACGATAACTGCCGTAAAAATGAGTTCATCAAAATAAAATTTTAGTAAGTTGTTGAGACGGTCTGTGGGATATATGGGAATGAAAATGAATAATATCCCCCAATTAGTTCAGGATTTAACCCGAGTTGAAGAATTGAAATACATTCAACCCTGTGGAACTTAATTTTTCAAATATATTTAAGCGGAGTTAAAATTGACAAATTGCTTAAAAATTTTTAGGAAATATTCAAATTATCACATAAAATGTACAAAAAATTTACAACAAAATATGCTGGGTAGTTTTTTAAATAAAATTAGAAATAATTATACCAATGATATAGGAAGAGATCACGTGATTCATTCAAAAATAAAATATAGCATCCATTTTTGCCACTGTGATATTGATCGTAATATTTAAAGATCATTTCCAATTATATTTAGTGTTGCATCCGTCATAAAACCGCTTTCTTTTTGCATATTATCTGTGTATCGAAATTCTGCTCCAACGCAATTACAATATTTTTTATTTTAAATGATCACTAAACTGTGATTATGTATATAATAAAAGGCAATGTATGTGTGTATGTCTGTCTTATATACTATAGGCTCAGCGACGCACGTCGCATGGCTACGAAATTTGGCAATCGGAGACCCGGGAGGGGGGAGGGGAGGGGGAAGATGACACGTGAGAACCGATCTTTAAAATTTGAATTATTTTTTTTTTTTGTTATTTAATGTTTTATGCTATTTCGACAGTTTTTCCCCCCTTTTTCTCCGCCATCCAGACGTCATAGAAAAAAACAAATCACACGACCAGAAAGACCAGACAATAGAAATATATCAATTTCAAATCTCGGGGACAAATTCTAATCTTTTTTAAAGATTTTAAAACAAAAGTCACTTTCGGCTCAAAAAAACGAACTTTCGTTTTTAAATCCTCGCATCGGAAAAAGTACCGGCAATTTCGACTAATAATTTACATTTTTAGAAAGCTCAAATATCAGGCTATTTTACAAGCCCAATCTGATCAAGAAATAATAAAAAGTAGCTGCAGGATCCAGATTTTAAAAATTTCCGAATTTCAATTTCTTGGCAAAACCGCTGTTGAAGTTTTTCACCCACAACGCACTGCGCGCGCAGACACACTTTTTATTTATTTTTTTCTCCATGTTTCCATGGAGAAAAAAATTATTAAAAAGAAAGTTATGGAGATTGTGGATTGGGTTAGAAAATTACGTTATATTTTATCATATGGTCATTATAAAATTTAAATGATTGAATTATGGTGAATTAAATTGTGGTGATGTATTGTATACATCGGGTGGTGGTAACAGTATAGAGAGTGAAATTATTATATTTATATGAAATTATTATATTTATTAGAAAATTACGTTACATTTTAAATGATGGAATTAAGAGCTTAGAATATGGTCATTAAAAAATTTAAATGATTGATTTATGGTTTTAACGTCATTAAACTAAAACAAACTTTGTTAACTCCACGGGTTTATGGCGCCAGCGAGTTTGCCCGGTCAGAATTTTTAAGGGTAGCGAACAGGCTGGTCGCCGAAGGCGGATAGTTTTAAACAATAAAAGGCAATGTCTGTCTGTCTGTCTGTCTATCTGTCTTATACACTATAGACTCAGCTACGAAATTTGGCAATCGGAGACTCGGGAGGGGGGAGGGAGCACGTCGAAACCGATTTTTAAAATTTGAATTAATTTTTTTTTTTGTTATTTAATGTTTTATGCGATTTCGACAGTTTTTTCTCTCTTTTTCCCCATCATCCAGACGTCGTAGAAAAAAACAAATCACACGACCGGAAAGAGCAGACAATTGCGAGAAAAAATATAACAATTTCAAATCTCAAGGACAAATTTTAATATCTTTTAAAGATTTTAAAACAAAAGTCAATTTCGGTTCAAACGAACTTTCGTTTTTAAATCCTCGCATCCGAAAAAGTATCGAGAATTTCGACTAATAATTTACATTTTTAGAAAGCTCAAACATCTGGCATTCTTACAAGCCCAATCTGGTCAAGAAATATGGAAAAGTAGCCGCAGGATCTGGATTTTAAATAAGTAATTATTTTAAATTTCTCGGTAATGATTTTAAATTTCTCGCCGTATTCTCAGCGAAGTTCCGATTCTTTTCCCACATGCGCGCGCAGCCGCACGGGAGGTGGAGGGAACGTCACGGTGTTTCCATGGAGAAAAAAAATAAATAAAAAAAAGTCATGGAGTTTGTGGATCGGGTTAGAAAATTACATTATATTTGATGGAATTAAGAGCTTATGTGGAATTGAACTATTAGGGAATTGAAAGTTATGGAGATTATGCATCGGGTTAGACGTTATATTTTAAATGATGGAATTAAGAGCTTAGCATATGGTCATTTAACGTCATTAAACTAAACCAAACTTTGTTAACTCCACGGGGTTGAGGGCGCGGTAGCTCAGTGGTTAGCGCGCGGGAATTGCACTCGGTAGGCCGGGTTCGATTCTCTCCACTGCCAAAACTGCCGCCGTGTTCACGCGGAGTACGATCCCGTTAAACATGTGGGTCTGTAAGTCCTTCCGCGAGGTTAGTGGTAGGGGAAGTAGGGTACGGTCCCTGTGGATGTCTCCCCCACTAGGTTCCGGTCTAAATTGGGTGAATAAAAAGAAAGTCATGGAGATTGTCGCGGAAGGTGCGGTAGCCCAGTGGTTAAGCCCGTGGGATTTGCACTCGGTTGGCCCGGGTTCGATTCCCGCCACTGCCAAAACAGCCGCCGTGTTCACGCGGAGTACGATCACGTTAAACATGTGGGTCCGTAAGTTATGCCGAGAGGTTGGTGGTAGGGGAAGGAGGGTACGGTCTCTGTTGATGCCTCACCCACAGGGTTCCGGTCTAAATTGGGTGGCACTTCTTGGCCGTCCAAGTAGTTACCTTATACCTTTCTGGTAGGTCGCGCCAGCGAGTTTGCCACGGTCAGAAATTTCAAGGATAGCAATAGGCTGGTCTCCGAAGGCGGCTAGTTTCTTCAATAATGTTGATTGCTTCTTCGAAACGGCTCCTATGCCAAAAAATATGAATATAAGATTTTTTTTCTGCTAGCTTGTATCCAACGTAAACTGTTGACGATGCTTTATTGACAAAAACTGTATTTCTGAGGGGGGGGGGGGGGGGTTGTCACTTTTCTATGTTCTCATTGAATCCTTAAAAATAACCGGGAAAATATTGGATTCTTCCTTATTCTAACATTTTCACTTATGACATTTAATTATTATTATTAATGAAAAAATTCCATTTTCCCAACGCTCAACTTTTTCATTATTATTTTTTTATGGCTACCGACAGTCTCCAGAAATATTTTCTTATTTAATAACATGTAATAACAGTTTGTTTGACATCATGCATTTCCCCAGAGGAAGCAAAAATCCACTTTAAGTTTTGGGGATGCACGAGCACTGAAAAACTCCAGGAATTCTTGGCTACGTTGAAAAACTTTTAATTCGAGAAAAATTTCGCTAATGTATTCATAAGAGTCTGATAGATATTTGAATACTGATTAAATTCTCATAGCACTTACCAATTTTTTCTCGTCTCATCAATGTCTGAGAAGGGATTTTTTTTTTCTCTTTGATATCCGTCGATATGCACCTCCCTTGCAGTCAGTAAATATTCCCTGCAGTGGCTGAATTTTTTATGCAGTGCGTGCTAGAAAAATTTTCATTAGAAATTTTAATAGTATTATTTTACTTTAACTTGTAAATTTGCTGGGAATCAAAATGTTCGAATAAAAAGTGTAGAATTTTGCGAAGAGAATTTTAAAGAATGAGAAAGAAGTAGTGGAATTCAGATAGTTCAATCGCTAAAAAAATATTAATTGAGCTAGATTTGTATTGTATAAATGTAGAGTACTTAAGTGAGTTCAAATAACTTTGTAAGGAAAGGTCCATGAGTATACACGTTAGGTCCATTTATAGTACTAGGAGGCTCAGCCCCCTGCTCGCCAACCCCCATTCTCTATTGTTTCTCTATCAAAAAATCCTCACGATCATTGTCCCTTCTTCCCTATCGCTTGGAAATCTCTTGTATAATTTTCCATCTCTGTCTGCTTTCTTTCTTATTTGTCTTTGTTTTTTTATGGATTTCAGTTATTTTACACATTATTATTTAATGAAACTAGTTGATTCCTTCATATGTGTTTTTTACTTTTATTCCTTTTTATTCAATTTTGTTGTCGTCATTTTCTTTTATTTTTTATTTGTTTTCCTTGTTTGTTTTTATTACAGTTGGTTCAAACTTATCATGTTACTTCCATTACCCTTTTAGTAATTTTACTCACTAATCAGTTCTATTAGATCTGCTATCGGTTATCGTAGCGCCTTGAGTTCTTTCCATTTATTCGTTATTTGCTGCTATTCATTTTTTTTCCTCCGTGATTTTTACCGCTTATTCGCAGCAACCTGACTCCCGTTTTCCTTCCTCCTTGGTTTTTACCTCGCTCCCTTTTCCTCACGGCGATGTCAACTTTTCCTCTACCATAAGCCACCTGTGCTATTATACCTCAAATGTCGAACTTGCTTGAATAAGTAACGTCGCGCTTCCTGTTTGTCCTGAAGAATAAGCATATTTTTGCTTTCGAAACCGGTTATCGCCCACATTTGTATTGTATGCTGTAGTCATACAAAAATGTTACTTGTTTTAACAGCAGTTTTGACCGAATATTGATTGTCGGAAACGAAGTTACTGCGAGCAGCATGAGAATTCCCTTGTTTATACTCAGTTATCAAGATATGAGAGTTATTGCTGCGAAAGTATCTATCCTCTGGATTCGTGAGTATACAAACAGGATACAAGAATGAGTCCAAGTTTCTAGATAACTCAAATTTATTCACAAGCACAATGTAAACAAGAACAATATACAATCAAACAGCACTTAAATGCTCCACTAATTTCACAAAATAAGCGATATTATTATCAAAATACTGACGAAAATAATTTGACAAAACAGCAACTACTATTCTCAAAGCTTTGACAAAATTCACTGTTCACTGTAGCTCGTATATCGTGAACTGAAGTCCAGCGGATGGTGAGTCCTTTTATAGTGTCTCTCTAGAAACTTCTGGAAATCTCTCCATTCTTCTATACTAATCGTTATTTCGTAGAGTTTCTCGAAGATTCCGTAAGTCACTAAATATCGCCAAATTGGCGATAAATTACTAAATCCGCCAACCCTTCTTCGAACTGAGGAAATTATGGAAACCCTTGGCCACGTCATGTTTACGTCACACTCGCGTCATGGACTGTGTATTCACTGTCTGGTCTTTAAGAACCGATGACAGAAAAGGTGCCAGTGCGGGAATTCGCAACATTATCAAATATATGAGTTATAAAGATATGTTGAATAAAAATGACATCTGTTGACGCATAATACTATTTAATTATCGTGTTCTGCTTATATATAATACTATGCAGAATGAATTATCTCTATTTTTATGAAGAATAAATATTGTTCAATTCACACTAACACCTAGCAGAACTTATAACGTTAAACTGCTCCGGAATCTCATTGAATTTTTCCTTCAGTATATAAATTATTTCTAATAGCCAACTAATATAAAAGCCAAATAATAAGATTTATTAATGCACCTTCTAGACATCTCGAGCTGGAGTCTTATCGAATTACTGGAAAAGCGACGGTAGGAATTAGGCAGGAAAAAAAATGATAGAATATTTTTGCGTCCCAATTTCTATCTAATAAATGGTACTTGTCTCGCATATTTGGGATGGAAGTGAATTTTATCAAAAAATTCAGAAATCGGAACACTTTTTGGAAAAATTTCCCAAATATTTTTCAATAACGTTACAATTTAGAAAAAACATAGTACATGTTTTATGTACATGTTCTGAACATCATAAATATACCAAAATATTTATGATTATTGTAAATTAAAAAAGGTTTTAGCAGTTACAAAAAAATAATAAATTTGGATTTTTAATTCTGTGAAAAACGCAAATAAAATTTTCATTTTACTAAGAGTATTATGAAATAACATCTAACATCATTTCTGAAGCGCACTTTCATTAAAGATAGAAATCTAGAATTTTGGCAAATGATTTTTAAGAATATGTAGATTTGAAATTAGAAAACAAGGAGGATCTCAGGAGCTGCAAAGCTCACTGTTCTAGCCTTTGAATTCTGGGGGAGCTTTAAGTATGCATGGGGTTGTCTGTTTTTGAAATGCAGATCCAGATGACTTAATTGTACGCTGCTCACAACTGAAATTACAACACCATGAAGAAATTGATGTATCCTTTTGAAATTTACAGAATATAATTGCAACAGAGATGTGTAAATGATCAAAAAATCATACATGGAAAGTGAAAGCATGGAACTTTATTGACATTAGATCAATATGGAATAGGCCCACCGCGAGCTGCTATGCAGGATTGAATACGAATTGAATTGGCATACCGTCAATGATTGAATATGATTGAATAGGCATCCCGTCAATGAGATGGTCAATGGTGTGCTGAGGGATTGCATTCCACACAGAATGAAATTGGGCTTGTAACTGAACATGGCTTGTTGGAATTGGGAGTTCTCTTAATCGGCGACCCATGATGTCCCAGATATGCTCAATTGGTGACAAATCCGGAGAAATGCTGGCCAAGGCCGGATATGAAAACCTTGGAGACTATTCATAGTTACTCGTGCAGTATGTCGCCTGGCATTATCCTGCTGAAAAAACAGTCCAGGCCTAGTTGACAGATATGGCTATACCACAGGTCTCACAATGTCAAAGACGTATCGTCGTGCCCTGATACTGCCAGAAACGTGGACCAAAGGGGTTCGTTCGCCAAATGTTATACTACCCCAAACCATGGTACCACTTAGGGGGACTGTGTGTCGACTGATAGAAAAGCTTTCTGGTGGCGTTGTTTTAAGCTGTCTGTGCAGATTTTGTATCCACTCTAACTAAAAAACTAATTGACCGAATTTCATAAAATTTGGTAGGTAAGTCACTAGTGGACGAATCTGGTGTCGATTAGATTTTTGTATAATTCGTGATAAAAGAACCTGCATTTTTTTGCAAAATGGCCTGCAAAAATTACCTGTATCCACTCTAGCTAAAAAACTAATAGACCGAATTTCACAAAATTCGGTAAATAAGTCGCTTGTAGATCACCCTGGTGTTGATTAGATTTTTGTACGATTCGGAAAAAAATAACCTGCCCTTTTTTGCAAAATGGCCCGCAAAAATCGTCAAAATCTAAAATAAAAAACTACGTATGCCAAATATATCCATTAAATTTTAGTTTTATACGTAATTTTAAACGAAGAAAAGAATAAGACCAACCCATTACACTAGGTCTAGTCGTTCTCGAGATATTTTAGTTTTTTCGTATGTTCTCTACGCCATCTTTGAAAATTGAATTATAAGTGAATTAAATTTATTTAAAATAAATAGAACGTGTATATAAGTCTGCAGGGAAAGTCATGTGCTGCCCACATCAGATTTTTACTTTCCTTATATGCATAATGTATAAGGAAAGTATTATGACGGGGTCGAAAATTCGAATTTTTTCAACGGGACAGCACGTTTCAAGCATCTCTGATCACGAATCGAACATTTTTGAGGTGATGTCTGTGTGTGAGTGTCAGTCAGTGAGTCTGTGGATACAATATCTCAGGAACGAATGGAGCGATGCGAATGAAATTTGGTACAAAATTACAATCCGTGGATACTGGAAGCCTATTGTTTTTAAGCACAATCGAATGTTCAGAACCCCCCCCCCCCCCCCCCCCCCCCCGAAATTTTCGAGTGAAGTTTTGAAAAAAACATCAAAAATTCTAAACCTTTAATATAGTACGGAAATAGACATTTCTTCATTTCTTATGTAATTTTTCCTTAGAAAACGTTTGGAATAAACTTTAGAACGCTAGCATGAACCGTTCTCGAGATACTGCACATTTTTCAAATAAATTTATCAAAAAATCCCATAAATTAAAAAAATATATATATTAACTGTTGAGAAGCATGTTCACTTTTCATATGTAATATCATGCGATCAATTGGGTGACATCATTCTTGTGGATCTAGCTCGTTCCATTCATGAAAAAATATACTTTGAGTAATACTTTTGTATTTGAACGCCGATAGACATTTATCTGCTATAAGAATAACTTATTTCTCCATCCATAACGCTTGGCGACTTTTGGCGACGAATTTGACGGAATGTCGCCAACTTGGCGCCTTTTTAAATTGTACCAAATCAAAGAGAATCTCGCCAAATGGATAAAAATGACGCTAAATTAATGAAAATGATGACTATTTAACGAAAATTCAATATCTTGGAAAAACATAAGTATCTACTATAAGAGTAACCTATTTTGTTTTTAATGTAAAAGTAGTAAATACATTGCGTTATATAAAGAAAGTCATGTGCTGCTCACATCAGATTTTTTTTTATATTTCTATACAACATTTTGCATTAAAAAACTGCAGTGATACTTATTTACAATCATTCACTGGTACACCCACAAAATTATTTTAAATTACATTTTTCATTTTTTTTTTAATTTATAACTTAAATATATTGCTGACAATAGTTAATTTCTTCCGATATATATTATTTTCTCTATTTAATTATTTGATTCTTCAGCGCGCAAGAAAATAAAAGCAATCAATTATTACTCCCAAGTCGCTTTAAATGATAAAAATCAACAAATAATCGCCAGTGCTGAAAGAACGGAAGATGGCTCCATAAATGAAATTACTGTTAATTAGAATTATCAATTATACAAAGGGAAGAAATTTAATTGACTTCGAAGTTAAACTTTTCCATGAAGAAATGCAAATTTTAGGAAATATACAAAAAAACCATTTCATTGCATTTTTAATGCACGAAAAAATTCAAAATTTCCGAATGAGAAGAAAAACACCAGGTTTTTTCCCCCTCAAACCTACAGAACAAACACTAAGTAAAACACGCCATACGACATTTATTTGTGATTTTTATTTGTTATCAATTAAAATGCGAAATTTATTTTTTACTAAAACATAAAATATTTTACCGCATTTTAACTAACCAATTAAATAATTTAATCTCGATATATAAATATTTAAAATGATGCATATTTGTTAAACAAATTTAGTATATAAATTGAATTATAATGGTGAAATTTAGCAAATTATTTACTAATACATTTAATGTAATTTAATAAATATTAAACACAATATAATAAAAAAAATCCATAACATTTTAAAGTAATCATGAATGATTCCATCTTACTAATATATGTTTATTTTGATGAATTATTTGAACAATTGGTTACTCATAATTATTTTTATAAAAAATATTATGGTTTGTTTCATAAAATTATATTATTAATCTCATCTTTATTCATTATTTTTACAATTAAAGAATTTATAAAAATTCTAATGTTATACATATTATCCTCGATTAAGTGGTTAAAAAATGTTTGACTTAGAAAATCAAAAATGTCTCGGAAAAAACATATAGATCTTTGACTTCAAAAATTTAAGCATTCCAACATTTCGAGCATAGTGCAAACTAATTTCCATATATTTGATTATGCGTATCCTCTGCATCTACAACTCGAGCCTTATTGGATTACTCAAATAGCGGCGTCAAGAATTGTGCAGGAAAAAAGTGGCGCAGAATATTTTTTTTTGTCTCCGTTTTTATCCTTAAAATAGATGTCACGTCTGCATTTCTGATCACTATCAATAACTGAGTATTTTGGAAATTTTTACGGCTTCGCGTATTTTCTTACATTTTGAATAAGACTGCCGAGACAAGTGGAAAGCGAAGTTATTGGAGATCTACAGTAAAATATTCTAAAATAAAATAAATATATAAAATATATTTATGTTTTTATTTTCCTTGCTATGTGTAATGAAGTAAGTGCATTGTTCTCGCAACTTGATAACCTTATGCGTTTTGAGATAACTCTAAATACAAATCAATCATTTTAGTTTTCGTATTTCTACTTGAAGTAATTGGGTAAGCTATTGTTGGGAACGCGCAATGTTCCCTTTGGCGCTTGCTCTTTCGTCTGTCTGGAAGGCCAAGCGAGAAAAACAGTCCATGACGTCAGCATGACGTGAGCCCAGCAGGATTTCCCAGTTAGAAGGGTTGCCAGGTTTGGCGATTTGTCGTCAATCTGGCGACATTTTACGACTTCCTGAATGTTCCAGAAACTTCACGAAATAGTGTCTGGGAGATATGGTGAGATTTCCAAAAATTCCTACAGAGAAAGTCTATAAAAGAACACTCATCTCTCCGTTGGAGTGCGGAGTTGGCGAATGGACATGACACGAGCTATATTGGACTGTGATTTTTGTCAATGTTTCGCGAATAGTAGCCGCTGTTCTGTGAAAATACTTTCGTTAACATTTTGAGGATAGTATCTCTTATTCTGTGAAATTATGGAGCATTTAAGTGCTGTTTGATTGTTTATTGTTCCTGATTACTTTATGCTTGTGAATAAACGTAAGTTACCTAGAAACGTGGACTCGTTCTTGTATCTTGCGTGTACACCCACGATTGTAGAGGATACGTTCGTAACAGTATTATCAGAACAAAGTAAACGATTTAAAATATATTTGGTACGATTATTTTAATGGAATCACGTGAGATATATAATAAATTTCAAGAAAATCGATCCAGAGAAATGTCTGCGCGTTCCTTTTCAAAAATTTGTAAAAGCATTATAAAAATTAAATATTTAAAATTTATATATATATATATATATATATATATATATATATATATATATAAATAACGGCGTGTGCGCGCAGGCGGGTATTTTTCTATAAAGAAATTTGTTAAAGTTCTAATGACCTCTAAAACTTCAAATTTTAAGTCCGAAAATGCATTCAAAACAACTGTAATATTGAAAAAAGTTTTTCATCGCAGGCCTGCCTTACAGTTCATTGTTCTGTAAAACCATGCAAAACTTTGTTGATTGCTATAAACTATTCAGCGATACATTTTAGTGCTAATTTTCAGCATTTTAAGGCGGAATTTTGTAAATACGTAAACCTATTTTTTTCGCATGTTTTATGCACATTCCAAGGTGTTTTATACACATACCATAGCCTCCTATTTAAATAAACTGCGACTTTATACATTGAAGCATTCGCATTTAAAATCGAGACCCTCCCATACATAGTTACTAACTCTGTCGTGTTTCAATATGTAAATAAATAGTTAAGTGTATATAAGGTACTTCACACGTCATATTTTCTTTTCATATAAATAAAAACAGAATAAAACTGACCTGCAAACGAAAAATATAATTATAAATCAAAATAAAACTTCTCAAAATAAATTATAGAAACAGTCTATTTTAATTACCAAGTCACTCACTTTATTTTGCCAAAGTTAACTGGTAACTTTCAGCTTACTAGTTCTTCGCATAAAATTATGTAAACACAACAAGAAGTTGTTCCCTAAAAATCGCATGTTCAGACATTTGCGGAAAAATTAATAAAGTTTTTCGTGCATTCTTTGTGAGATGTTTATGCAAAAGTCGTAATCTTAATTAAATTTATCCATGCTGGGACAAATTCGGAATGAATTAAATGAAAACGCAAGAACTGCGATTCCTTTGCGATGGATTTACTAGGGATACAAGCAAACTAACGGCTCAGTATTTTTCGGTGACTTTCACAATTATGGGGGAAATACGTGGAGGCTGTGCATAAATTCAACAGTGATTGCTTCTTCGAAGGTTTATGTTAATCATTCAGCCGTGTGAAAATGCTTTCGAATGTAATTCTTAGAAAGAAATGTATTTTATTTTGTTCTGCTGAATTTATTTTTTTGCCTTTCCGTATCTTTCGCACCGTTTCCCTCACCGGCTGGAAAATAAACTTAATATCTAAATAGTAACTGGATTAATGTGAAACATTATTTTGAATGGCTTTAGAAAAGTGTATTATGTGGTCCGGAATAAGAATTACTTTGAAAAATCACTACACTATTATATAGTTATACATCGTTCTGTAATAGTATAAGCTGTTTAGAATTTTGGATTTCCAACAATTTTGTGCATTTATTGTTCAATGGAAAAAGTATTCTTTGTGTTGTATTATTTCCTCGTTAACTCAGAGTGCAATTATACTCTAGATTTATACGAAACCCGAATGTACTAATCTCGAACTTACGTACCCTAAAACTAACGTACCTTCGGGTTACGCAGCACGCTCACATTTGCGTACTCTCGGATTACGAAGTGCGCACACACTTGTGTACATTTTGCATTGGAACCATTCTCCTAAGTTACGGTGTTTGCTTCCGAGTTACGTACACTTTACGTATACCGTGTGCACTGCATCACGGCCATATTACTTACGTACGTTTCATCCGATTGTTTTAAAAAAACTGTTCATTTTGCATCTCTTTATGTTTGGCTGTTCATCTTTGTCATTAAATTGACACTAAAGTATTTATAACATTTATTTTAGTGTTTTCATGCAGTTGAAATCGTAATTAAGTTAATAATAGCACATGTAACTAAAGGCACAAGTTACATACATTGGCATCTAAATATGTTATCAGTGAATTTCCTAAGCCGAACCTAAAGTACTTATAGCTTTTATGTTAGTGCTTGCTCTCTTGTGTTTAAATTTAAAATGAAATATTAAAGACTGCATATATATTGTAATTGCGTACACAATCAAACTTACAGTCCATAAGTGTAGCCGAAATCTCGGAAAAGAAGTGTTACTTCCAAATGGTGAGGGGGGTTACAGTGCTGAATTTTGCATTCCAATACGTACTTTATGGAGAACTAATAATTTTTCTACCAATATTATAACCCCCCCCCATCTTATTAATAGAAAAGGCTTCTATAAATCGACTGTATAACATTCTAATAAATATAACTTTTTAAATTATTTCTGTTGTTGTGCATTTAACCTGTTCTAATACATCTTTCTTTTCTTTTGTAGGTAAGTGCTTCATTCATGTCTTATGTTGCTTGACGTAAGTTTATTTTTCTTAAATATATTGATCATTTCATTTTTATATATTGTTTCTCACTTTAAAGGTTATTTTAGTCGCACATTGTTTTAGTCGCACATTATTTTAGTTGCACATTATTTTATCAGTATTCGAAGCGTAATTTTCCTATCATTATTTCTCTATATAAAATTGTATTTTCCTAAAACAAATAGCAGAGTATTGTATAGAATTTTCTCTTCGTTATCCAATGTAATAATACAATTTGATTATATGCTTTAATTTATAACCGGTTTGTTAATGTTAACTTATAAAAGGGTCGTTTATCCATAATGCGGACTGTCATAAATGTAAAAACGAATGCATATAGTGTATTGGTGATAAAAATATATTGGAGCGTATTATTAGATATTGAATCGTTTTACTGGAAGTATCGGTTTGTTAGTGTCACGTTTGGCGACAAATTTAGCGCAATACCATAATTTACCGTAATAACGACTTTGTGGGGACAAGTTGACGAGAATTCAATTGACGACTTTGTGGGGAAACGTAACAATAGTTACATATATGTATCTGAAAAATTAATTTGTTTCATAAAATATTTCACATTGTAAACATTAATTACTATCTATTCCTGATTCAAAAAATGTAGCTAGTTTCACTGTTTTATGATGCAGGTACGTTTTATTAGGGGGTAGGGCGTACAGGGCCGAATCGTAATTAATATGTTGATCGGAAAAGGGGCGTGTTCCGGGGATATCAAGAGCGCAATGCTTCATGCGCGAGCGGATGAAAAGTAATATTTTTACGCAACTTTCTATGACGCTTTCATATTTACATGCTTCACATCTAGTTCTATATAACTAAAATTTTGATACAGCAAACTTGGTTTTGAAATAATCTCAAAATAAAGCTTTCGCGTTCCTTTTTTTTTTTCAAAATAGCGTTAATTGCTTCATATTTTATTTGCTTCAACCATTGGCGGATCGTGAGGTGGCGCAGGGAAAGCGCTGCTTCATTTAAAGTTATATGATAAATGGGTTATTATTATCAATATTTGGCAAATTTTTTAGACTCGTTTGGCTATTTTTAGGTGATATTTGACGACAGTTGTGCCAGTAGCTTGATGTGTTTTGATGATATTCGTTGTCGAGGAGTAGGAGGAGTCCTAAATCTGCTTCACCCATTCCTGAACTCACGAGCTGCTACTGCCTCAAACACACCAACAATAATAATAATAAATAATAAACGTTAGTTTGCCGCTCAATGAGTACAATTTACATCTTGAAAATGAATGTGTAACATTGGGGCAAGAAACTGTGGAATAAAGCGCTTTAGTGGGGCCTGACAAATTCACAGCTTCCAGCCAAACTGGCAACATGCTAAGGCAAAATCAATAATTAGCGGTGGAGTAAAATTCATAATAAAATACACTAGAAATAACTAGTAGGAATACAAATAGCAAATAAATAAATAAAAAAATAAGTAAACAATAGATTAACAAACTAATAAAACTTGTAAGAGAAATAATTTACGAAATTGGAATACCAGTATACTCAATTCCAATTTCGTATCACAAAATGATAGAGTATTATACCAAGACATCCATCTATTTATGAGGACATCTCACAAAATTATACCAAGAAAATAATTAAACGACATATCTACTCCTGATCAACATAATTTAAAATTCTAAGATCAATAAAGGTGAATTCAATTAGCACCTTCTCTAATGACTTTGTTTTATATATATATAACGACAAAACGCATTACGAAGTTCATTAAATCCAACTACTGAAATTCATCTCATTTCCATCTCTAGTTACGTTCAGAAATATATTCAATTGGAAACGTTGTAATTTAAATTCCGCTGTTGCTTCTCAATCTTTTGCTGTTGAATGAATGTTACCATATTTCAAAATTGATATATCGTACATTGGGGGTTTTCTCGCATGAAGTATTTTATAAGTAGAACATATTTAAATACAGGGGGTTGGAAATTACGCACATAAAATTTTATTGCTGTTATTAATTCTTCATAGTCTAGCGATAGCTAAATGAGTCCAAGAGCCCATACACCCTGAAGAAGTCGATCACCAGAACAGGAGAGCAAAGAAGATCATATTTGGTCAAACCAATGCAAGACCAAGGTTATGATGCAAGACAGGAGAGATACGTTTTAGATACGTTGAGAAAACTTTAAGCCCCTCGATAAATGAAAGTGCTCTTGTACGTCCACTGACAAGCCTTGATATAATTGTTTGGGTTTTTTTATCACCCATTTGCTCAAAGGCAGCACCGGGAATGTTACTGGGGTGCGAGTTATGAACAGGGGGATTTTTCCATATAGAATTGTTCGAGTTTTTCTGTTTTGAGAAGAGTTCTTGATAAGTTAGTAAACTAGGAGAAAGCAATGGATCAGAAGATCCTTCCATGGCTAATCTATCCGCAGTCTCGTTGTATTGGAGATCCACATTTTGAAGGAATCCACTGTATGTGTATTTCACTATGTGTAGAAAAAGCCTTGAGCATGAAAATTCGACGTATATATTTTCTTCTTCCATTACGGCCGTCGTTTCAGAAAAATATTTATTTTTTTTTCTAGATAATTACTTATCTCATGTATTTTACTTTTGTAGGAGCAAAAGTATTATATACAATATAAAGATACTGTAAATTTCTAACTCAGTTATCTTTATAAAAGTAGCAAAAATATGTGAAATTTATTTTAGGTATTTTTACCAATGTTAAAATGTCAAACAAATTATCTTTAACTCATTTCTGAGTTAAAATACAGTATTCAGAATACAATAAACAGTCTCGGGTGGTAAATTTCTACTGGCACTTTATATAAATTTCTACTGGCACTTTATATAAATTTCTACTGGCACTTTATATAAATTTCTACTGGCACTTTATATAAATTTCTACTGGCACTTTATATAAATTTCTACTGGCACTTTATATAAATTTCTACTGGCACTTTATATAAATTTCTACTGGCACTTTATATAAATTTCTACTGGCACTTTATATAAATTTCTACTGGCACTTTATATAAATTTCTACTGGCACTTTATATAAATTTCTACTGGCACTTTATATAAATTTCTACTGGCACTTTATATAAATTTCTACTGGCACTTTATATAAATTTCTACTGGCACTTTATATAAATTTCTACTGGCACTTTATATAAATTTCTACTGGCACTTTATATAAATTTCTACTGGCACTTTATATAAATTTCTACTGGCACTTTATATAAATTTCTACTGGCACTTTATATAAATTTCTACTGGCACTTTATATATAGTAAACAGGGAATGAATAGGAAAGAATTCATAACAAATTTCTACTGGCACTTTATATATAGTAAACAGGGAATGAATAGGAAAGAATTCATAACAAATTTCTACTGGCACTTTATATATAGTAAACAGGGAATGAATAGGAAAGAATTCATAACAAATTTCTACTGGCACTTTATATATAGTAAACAGGGAATGAATAGGAAAGAATTCATAACAAATTTCTACTGGCACTTTATATATAGTAAACAGGGAATGAATAGGAAAGAATTCATAACAAATTTCTACTGGCACTTTATATATAGTAAACAGGGAATGAATAGGAAAGAATTCATAACAAATTTCTACTGGCACTTTATATATAGTAAACAGGGAATGAATAGGAAAGAATTCATAACAAATTTCTACTGGCACTTTATATATAGTAAACAGGGAATGAATAGGAAAGAATTCATAACAAATTTCTACTGGCACTTTATATATAGTAAACAGGGAATGAATAGGAAAGAATTCATAACAAATTTCTACTGGCACTTTATATATAGTAAACAGGGAATGAATAGGAAAGAATTCATAACAAATTTCTACTGGCACTTTATATATAGTAAACAGGGAATGAATAGGAAAGAATTCATAACAAATTTCTACTGGCACTTTATATATAGTAAACAGGGAATGAATAGGAAAGAATTCATAACAAATTTCTACTGGCACTTTATATATAGTAAACAGGGAATGAATAGGAAAGAATTCATAACAAATTTCTACTGGCACTTTATATATAGTAAACAGGGAATGAATAGGAAAGAATTCATAACAAATTTCTACTGGCACTTTATATATAGTAAACAGGGAATGAATAGGAAAGAATTCATAACAAATTTCTACTGGCACTTTATATATAGTAAACAGGGAATGAATAGGAAAGAATTCATAACAAATTTCTACTGGCACTTTATATATAGTAAACAGGGAATGAATAGGAAAGAATTCATAACAAATTTCTACTGGCACTTTATATATAGTAAACAGGGAATGAATAGGAAAGAATTCATAACAAATTTCTACTGGCACTTTATATATAGTAAACAGGGAATGAATAGGAAAGAATTCATAACAAATTTCTACTGGCACTTTATATATAGTAAACAGGGAATGAATAGGAAAGAATTCATAACAAAATTTATGTATATATGTGTACATTTTCTCCACTTAAATATGCGCAAAAATATTAGGGGCTCGAGGAACCCACAGCAAAATTATTGGAGGTTTAAAAATTGTTTCAAACTCGTGAATTCGACGCCGCTGACCAGAATAAGCAATGTCAGTTTGAGAAATTTATTAAACATTGCTGAGTTTGCTTTGTGTGTCCCGAAAGCTTCAGCCACAGTTGAAAGAACTTTTTCTGTAATGAACCATTTATCGACACATGTGCGGTCGAACGCAGATTTCGGTAGTATCAGAGCTGTTAAAGATAAAAAATTAAAAGCAATAGAGACTGCTCTGCTTTCTGTGACACGAATTAAGACGAATGCCCATTCGTTAAAATAATATCTTTAATCTGAAATGTTTGAGTGGTATTCAGAATCCGAAGGAACAAATAAATAAAGTATAAATATTGTTACGATGGTTTAAAATGCTCTCACTGGAGGCACTTTTGAAAAACAGATGGGGAAAACACCCGTACAGGCAAACTTTTCCATGACGTGAATCTAGAGTTGGCGTGAATCTTGTCATTACGTGAATCTAGATGCTGAAGTTCGGAAGGGGGCCATATTGACGATTTTTCGCCACTTTGGTGACATAAGACGATTTCTCGAAGGTTCGAGAAATATCTCGAAATAACGAGTATTTTCGGAGATATGAGAGTCTTCTATAAGTTTTTATAGAGTGTCTATAAAAGTAGTCATCGTTCCGTTGGCGAGCAGTTGACTGGTTACGGGCTACATTAAACCATGTCTTACGTCCATGGTTTAAAATTAGTATATGTTATTTTGTGAAATGAATGGAACATTTGAGTGCTGTTTTACTATATACTTTCCATGTTCACGCTGTGTTTGTGAATAAACGTTTTAGTCATCCAGAAATTTGGCCTCATTATTGGCCTCATCACTCGTACTAATACTGCTTTTATTAAATATAATTTTATTAACTTTTCACAACATAGTTGAAGAGTGTTTATGACTTTGTTCATTCTGTCTGTCTGTCCGTTCACACGACAACTGCAGTAAAAATTACTTTATCAAAATGAAATTTTAGTATGTTGTTGAGACTGTCTGTGGGACATATGGGAATAAAAAATGAAAGATATCACCCAATTAGTTTTGCATTGAACCCGGGTTGAAGAAATGAAATACATTGAACCCTATGGGACCTAATTCTTCAGACATTTTTTAAGCGAAGTTAAAATTCCAAAATTGTTTCGAAAATTTTAGAAAATATTCAAATTATCCCATAAAATATACAAAAGAAATTTCAGCAAAAGTATGTTCGGTAGCATTTTAAATAAAAATTAAAATAATAATGACACCCATATAATATGAAGAGGTCACGTGATCCACTTCAAAATGAAATATGGCATTCATCTTGTGATTTTTAAAGTTCTATTCAATTTATATTTAGCGTTGCATCCATATTCTGCGCCAACGCAGTTATAATATTTTTGAGTTTGAATGATCACCAAGCTTTGATTATTTCTACAACGAAGCCTAACTTTAATGAATGTAAAATGTAAACAAGTGATTGTAAGATGAATTGTATAAGAATTTCTGAATTTTTTTCACGCAAAATTGTTTAACTCTGGAGTCTAGAATAAAAATGTTTGAATGAAATACTCACTGCTTTTACATAGAAAGCCAGACGATTATGTTTCGATGACGTCATTTGAATAAAGTTTGAAAGCATGGAGTTAGAACATATCTTTACCTCCATAGATTAAATTTTCCAAGTAAAATAAATCATTGTAGTTCTGTGATAATTAAAATAATATCGCCAGTGAATATGTCGTATTTTAAAGATGTTTAAATAAAAGTATAGTTGGATAGTGTTTTATAATCAATGCTTTATGCATGATTGATCTTTCTTGTATTTATATTTAGTGTTGTATCCGTCCTAAAATCGCTTTAGTTTTGCATATTATCTGTGTTTCTAAATTCTGTGCTTGTGTAATTGCAATATTTTTCATTTTAAATTATCGCTAAACTTTGATTATTTCTACTACGAAGCCTAATTTTAACGTATTTAAAATGTAAGCAAAATAATCTATTGTAAGATGAGTTTTATAAGAACTGCTGAATTTTTTAAAGCAAAATTATTTAGCTCTAGAGTCTGGAATATAAGTGATATGAATGGAATATTCATTGATTTTACTTAGATAGAGAAGCAAACGATTTTATAGCATTGCCTTTTTTAATGCAGTTTTAAGTTTTCAATTATTGTACTATTATAATTTTAAAAATAACACCTCTGAATATATCGCATTTTAGAGATGCTTAAGTAAAATTGCATTTCAGTTGGAAGGTTTTTCATTATCAATGCTTAATGTATGATTAATGTTTCTTGTTTAGAATGAAACAGGTGTTTTATTTTTAAACGAATGCATTGTTGATTGCTATACTATGATTGCTTTTAAATATATGAGTTTCTTTTTATTTTTAATTCCAATAAACACCTTTTAAACCGGCCGAGTGTCGGAATTTGACGCTGAATATATACGGCAACTCTAGTAGTAGAGAATGCAGATGCTCGAGAAAATCAAATAGAGCCTTTTCACTCCACATATTCATCCAATTGCGATCCAGACACTTCGTATGTATCCTTCAAATTTATCTTACCGTTATTTTTATGAGAAATTAATTAAACTAGATAATTGCTTTTAATCAGCGTAATTCAAAATTATACGATCATAAAAGTTATATTAAAGTCACACTTCCGCTAATGACTTATTTTAAATATATGCAACAAACGAGCTTTAAAGTAAACTATTTTAAATTTCATCGCATTACCGTCTGGCTTATCCGTTCAAAAACTTGTTAAATTTGAGACATTATAATTGAAATTGATCTTCTTTTACTGTTCTGAAGGAAAAGTGCGATGCAATATTTAAAAGTGCAATAAAGGTTTTTTCAAAAGAAAGCTGAATGGTTTGTTTTACTAATAAAATTAAACATTTCCTGTACGAAATCAATATTTATTTCTATGATTGATTTATTCTATTAGTTAATTGAAATTTGAAGAAATTACTTAAGTTATCTTTCCTGTTTAATATCAACTAGTATTTATGTTTTGTTAGAAACAGAGAAACTGGTTAAAAATTAAATTGCAACATGTATAGCATAACATGCAAGTTTGATAATATATGGCGGAAGATGCAAGTTTGATAATGTATGGCGCAACATGCAAGTTTGATAATATATGGTGCAACATGCAAATTTGATAATGCATGACGTTTAGCGTCTTAATATACACCCAAGTGCAAAAATTAATGGGATAGCAGTATGCAAATTTACAAGTGGCGCTCTCATCGCGTTAAAAGGGGATAAAGAGTCAAATGGTTGTCGGTGTTATCTGTTGTACTCTTAAATGCCATATGAAACGTTAAATAACGTGATAATGGCTACCCAACTGGAATAAACAGAATTTGAACGTGGAATGATAGTTGGAGCTCGACGCATCGGACATAACATTACTGAAGCCGATGAGACTTTGAAGATTTTTCGATCGATCGTGTCAAAGGTGTATCCAGAGTACCTCGCGAAGGCATTACCTCCCACAAGGGACAGCGCAGTGGACGGCCACGTCTGCCATCGAGACCAGCGATGTCTGAGCAGAAGCGTCCGTCCTAACAGACGGTCGACGTTGCGTCAATTGATTACCACATTCGATTAGGGGTGCACTAGAAGCCCATATCTGAGGTATGTGCAACGAAATTTGGCGTTGGTGGGATATGGCAGCAGAAGACCGACTCGAGCGTCTTTACTACAGAACACCGTCGGCTTCACCTGGGCTCGCGAATACATGCAGTTGATCCTAGATGACAGAAAGAAGACAGCGTGGTTCGATGAGTCACAGTTAGTACGAGCTGATAGTTGCTTTCGGGTGTGGCGCAATACCCATGAGGCTATGGATCCAGCTTCTCAACAAGGCACTGTGCAAGCTGATGGTGGTTACATGATGGTGAAATGTTCACTTTGCATGGATTGGATCCTCGGGTCAAATTGAACCGCTCATTGACAGGAAATTGCTATGTTCAGCTGCTTGGTGACCATTTGCAGCCGTTTATGGACTTCACGTACCCCAATAACAATGAGAAGTTCCAGGACGATAATGCTCCGTATCACCGGGCCCATATTGCCCGCGATTGGTTTGAGGAACATTCTGGGCAATTCTAGCACATGATTTCGACACCTAGATCGCCAGACATGAACCCCTTGAAGCATATATGGATCGAAAGAGCCTTTCGTGCCTAAATTCCAGCACCTACCGCAACCACGCAATTATGGGCTGTTATCGAGACAGCATAGCTGAACATTTGTCCTGGGACTTTCGCCGACTAGTTGAGTTGCATGACACGTCGAGTTGCTGCACTTTAACACCGAGCTAAAGGAGGCACAACACGATATTAGAGAAGTATCCCATGACTTTTGACACTTGAGATTAGTCGTTTATCGATTATTGACTCAATTAAGTTCTGTCTTGTGATGGATACCATAAGTGTGATAAGTATTGTGCAGTATTCTAGCTTACCAGATGGCTTCTGGGGGGGGGGGAGGTCCTCGAAGGATAAAAATATGTTACACAATCATCGAAGTTAAGCAAGTTCATGGTGTAGTATCCTTAACAGAGACTCAAATCTGATTGTGTGCGAAAGTTTCGTTGACATAGTAAAGAAAACTAAACTGATTTGAATATAATTTTATACATAGCTTGAACTAATCCCTATTTAGGTCATGACAAAGTCTGAATTTTAAATTTCGATCTATGCACTGCAATACGCGGAGTCAAAAGTCAGATAATGTTATATCTGTGGAGAAAACATAATTTGAAAAAAAATTCTCAGATCACACAGAATTTTCTATTTTCTTTGGTATAACTTG
Source organism: Amaurobius ferox (assembly GCA_951213105.1). NCBI lineage: Eukaryota > Metazoa > Arthropoda > Arachnida > Araneae > Amaurobiidae > Amaurobius > Amaurobius ferox. The sequence continues at coordinate 141,416,575 of OX578135.1, read as the reverse complement.
TCAATCGTACAAATTACTAGGCTATCTTGTACATTAATAATTTAATATTTTGAATTTCTGTACTCATTTCATGAAAAAACAAGAAAGATCAATCATGCTTAAAGCATTGATTATGAAACACTTTCCAACTTCAATGCAATTTTATTTAAAAAAAAGTCGAAAATGCAATACATTCCTCGGTAATATTTTAAAACTTATCACAATACTACATTGATTTATTATATTTGAAAACTTAAACCTTCATTGAAAAAAATGAACTTCATACAAATGACGGCATTGAAATATAAATTGCCTGGTTTAAATATCTCTAAAATGCAATACATTCCACGGTAATATTTTAAAAAATTATCATAATACTACGATAATTTATTATATTTGAAAACTTCATCGAAAACAACTGAAATTAATTCAAATGACGTCATAGAAAAAATAACACGCCTGGATCTCTCTATAAAAACAGGATTTCATTCATAACTTTCTCCCATTCATTTCATTCATCACAATACTATAATAATTTATTTTATTTAAAAATTAAGACCATGGAGCTACAAGTAATTAAACTCGATGCTTAAAACTTCATCGAAAAAAATCGTCCTTCTCTTTATAAAATCAATTAATATTTCATTCATATCAGCCATGCAGACTCCATGGACTAAATTATTTTGTGTTAAAAAAATACAGGAATTCTAATACAACTCATTCTACATATTTTGCTGTTTACATTTTACATAGGTGAAAAATAGGCTTAGTTGTAGAAATAATCAAATTTAGATGAGCATTTAAACTCAAATATATTGTCATTGCGTTGTTTCAGTATGTAGATGCACAGAATTTAAGCAAAAATAAAGTAGTTTTAGGACGGATACAACACTCAATATGAATTAAAAAGAACTTAAAAAAATCACGATTTTGAAAGAAGATGGATGCCATATATCATTTTGAAGTGGGTCATGTGATCGTTTCATATCATGGTCACGTGATCGTTTCATATAAGAGGTGTAATTATTATTTTAATTTTTATTTAAAAAACTACTGAATATATTTCGCTGAATTTTTTTTTATATATTTTATGGAACAACATAAATATTACCTAAAATTTTCGAAGCAATTTGTGAATTTTAAATCCGCTTAAAAAATGTTTGAAAAATTAGGTCCCATAGGGCTCAATGTATTTCATTTTTTCAACCCGGGTTCAATCCAAAACTAATTGGGTGATATTATTCATTTATATTCCCATAGGTCCTACAGACCGTCTGAACAACATACTAAAATTTCATTTTGATTAAGTCATTTTTACGGTAGTTATCGTGCTAACGGACAGACAGACAGACAGACAGACAGAATGAACAAAGTCATAAACACGTTTCAACTTTGTTGTAAAGTGTTAAAAACGTCTCATTTATTAAGCATATAGCTAAGTGCGGGATAGCCCTATGGTTATAGAGCACTGAGATCACATTCGGACTATCCGAATTCCAATCCCGGTGCTGTCTAAACTACCGTCTTAACTACGCGGAGTACGGCACATTAAATCTGTGTACCTGAAAGTTGGTGGCAAAGGATTGGGGTATGGTCCCCCCTCAACGAGTTTCGGCCCAATTGGACGACACCGTCCAGATGCTTCTGGTACGTAGGGCGATCTGGGTCAAAAGAAAGAAAAAAAATCTGAGAGCAGCACATGACTTTCCCTGCAGACTTATATTCACGTTCTCTTTATTTTGATTAAATTTAATTCACTTTTTGTTCTCATTTGGTAACTGGACTTATTACTTTCCTTATATACATAATGTATAAGGAAAGTATTGTGACGGGGTCGAAAATTCGAATTCGAGTTTTCGACGGGAGAGCACGTTTCAAGCATCCCTGATCACGAATCAAACATTTTTGAAGTGATGTGTGTGTGTGTGTGTGTGTGTCAGTGAACCTGTGGAGACGATAACTGACGAACGAATGGACCGATTCGAACGAAATTTGGTACAAAAATCACAATCCGTAAACACTGGAAGCCTATTGTTTTTATACGCAATCGAATATTTAGAATCCCCCTAAATTTTCGAGTGAAATTTTGAAAAAATCCTCAAAAAATCAAAACCGCTAATAAAGTTACGCAGATAGACATTTCTCATGTAATTTTTCATTAGAAAACGATTGACATAAATTTTAGAACGCTAACATGAACCGTTCTCGAAATATTGTACATTTTTAAAAAAATTATCAAAAAGTCATATAAAATAAAACAAAATATTTCCTATTGAGAAACATGTTCACTTTTCATATGTAATACCATGCGATAAATTGGATGACATCATTCTCGTGGATCTAGCTCGTTCCATTCATGAAAAAAGATACTTTGAGTAATACTTTTGTATTTGAACGCCAATACTCATTTATCTGCTATAAGAATAACTTATTTCTCCGTCCATAACGCTTGGCGAGATTTTGACGACGAATTTGGAGGAATATCGCCAACTTGGCGACATTTTTAACTGTTGCCAAATTAACAAAAATCTTGCCAAATTGATGAAAATGGCGCTAAATCAATGAAAATGGCGACTAATTGAAGAAAATTCAATACCTTGGAAAGAATATAAGTATCTACTATAAGAATAACATTTTTTTTAACTGTAAAAGTAGTAAATTCATTGCATTATATAAGGAAAGTCATGTGTTGCCCACATCAGATATTTTTCAAATATGGCGTAGAGAAAATACGAATAAGCTAAAATATTTCGAGAACGGCTAGTCCTAGTGTAATGGGGTTGGGCTTATTCTTTTCATCGTTACAAATTACATATAAAACAAGCCTTTAATAGATATATTTGAGCATACGTAGTTTCTGAGTTTAGATGTTAATGATTTTTACAGGCCATTTCTCAAAAAAGGCAGGTTATTTTTTCCCGAATCATACCAAAATCGAATTAGCACCAGGGTGACCCACAAGCAACTTATCTACCGAATTTTGTGAAATTCGGTATATTAAGTTTTGAGTTAGAGTGAAACCATCCATTGCACAAACAGATACACAGACACACACACAGACGTCACGCTAAAAATAGTTTTTCGTATTTCAGAGGTCCCAAAACGTGTAGATCCTTCGAAAACTCGGGTTGCGATTTTCGGTATGATTCCAATACTTTCCCTATACATTACCATGTATTGCAGGGAAAGTAAAAAGAAACGTGTAGCTAGATTTCCTGCTTCGCTTCAGTTTCAGGTCACGAAATTCAGCCTGGTTATATAGATAATTTAAATCTAGTATATAGAATATTAAGACTATGAATTCCGATCTCGTATCTTCTTGGCATGTGGCTGTTATAACCGTTTGGAGAATAAAATTAGGCACATCTATTAAATGATATCTAATTAAAACATTCATTTAACTTACCAGTGTTTTATCGAATGTTAATGACCTACATATTCCGTAAAACATTTCTTTTTGAGATTTACTGATATAGAAACGTTCGGAAAAATCAATCTGTTTCGGTTAAGAAACACAATGATTTCTGAGCCAAGAAAATTCTTAAAGAGAGAGATAAGCTAGTATGCACATTTCTAGAGATATTGTACATTTTGAATCTGAAATTCAAATATATGCAGACCATTATCAAATGGATAAATTATTTGTAAATATGCTTTTAGCAAGAAATTATTTTTTTATCATTTTAGTTCTTATCGTGAGCAGTTTCTCGGGAAATTAAAAATGTTATTTTTCCCCACCAGAATCTGGATATCTCTCGAAAGAATCGGTGTCCATAAAATATGGCGTGTTTAATGTAATCACGATAAGGGTATTAATTTTTGCCGAAGTATTAGAAAGTTATAATGTTTGCTGTTGTCCATGAATATCAAAGTTTATTCATTAGATGGAAAAATGCATGTTTGTTGTGCACATCAATATATTTTATTGCGAATTTTATTTTGTCCAAGGACTATCCCTATCTATATAATTTAATATGACTAATTATCCTTGCTAAAAAATCTGATGTGATTAGCACATGACTTTGTCTACGTAATGCTATGAATTTGTTTCTTTCACATTGAAAGAATAGTGTGCAAGATACCAAGGTGGGATTCAAAGTTCTGTCTTTCTTATACGACCTTTAGCTCCCCCCCCCCCCCCCAAGGTACGGTAGATATCTTGTACCATCAGACGCAAGAAATATTTTATACCATCAAACGATACATCGTAATTTCTCATTTTTATCTTAATCTGTAAAGCAATTGATCGCCATTATGTGCAAATTGTTGTTTTAGAGAATTATACATTATGATAATACTAAAGATATGCTAACACTTTTGCGCATCCCTAACTAATAGTCCTAAAATATAGCTAATCCCTAACTAATAACTAATAACTAATCCCTAAATATAGCTTTAAACTAGCCTCTTCTTCAAAGGTAGCTTTAGTGTTAAAATCAATTGTCCTCCCCCCCCCCCCCCCAAGAAACGGCTAAAAATAACGCTTGGATAGTTGGATAGGTTATGAAATTTAATTCAAAATAAGAATTAGCCGCCCCTCAAAATATGCCGCCCTATACAGCTTGTGTTGCCTTTGCGGTAATACGCCTCTGCAAGAGTTTTTCGGCATTAAATAAACATCTCGTTAATTAGGCGTTTTGGGCATCTTATTGATCCAGAATGGCTTATACTCACGTGAAAAAAATCCTTATCAAAATGCAATTAACACTTCATTATATCCTGCTAAATAAATGACTGTTGGCGGATTCTTGGGTGTTAAAATACGAAACTATTATAAAAAGTGATGAATTAATGTTCTCTTGAATGTAACGAACTTGCTCATGAGAGAATTATGCTGACAAATGTGTTGTATAATATTGCATATTAAAAGTGAACCTATTGGGTGACACTTTTTTTATGAATTTATGTCTTTTAAAACGCATAATATCTCAAGAACGGTACATGCTAGCTTTCTAAAGAAAGCTACATTCGTCCTGTAATGAAAAATTTGCGCATAAAATGATCATTTGTTGATTATTATTGAATATCCTGATTTTTTTAATGTTTTTTTTTTCAATCATTGGAAAAATAATGAAGTTGTCTTCCGAATATTAGATTTAAAATCAACAGGGTTCCAGTATTCCCCAATTATTTTCGAAACGTCAATTATTTTCGAATTATTCCCCAATTATTTTCGAACGTCCCAATTATTTTAGAACTTTCCAATTATTTTCGAAACGTGTCACTTGTTCTTGAGATATCGCGTCGATAGACTAACGGACACACACACCAACATACAAACGCACATTTACATACACACTAGCAAACAAACAAACAAGCAAATAATCAAACGTACAGATATACACACATCATCTCAAAAACGATCGATTTATGTTCAGGGATGCTTAAAACATGCTCTTCTGTCGAAACTTGAAATCGAATTTTCGACCCCATTACAGTACTTTCTCTATAAAGTGTACTTGTGTATGTAGGAAAAGTAATAATTATCTTGAATCGACACCGTAGCCTTGAAATGTTTTGAGCTTTCAAACGATGATTATAAGACTTAAATTAAAATTGTTTTAACTTGAATTTTTCAATAACAGAGTTTTAAACTTCAAAATGTGTTCTTTAATCCTCTTAAATTTTCCTAATCCCGCATACTTTATCAAAACCTTTTAAAGAATTTCTCCAGTTTTCCAAATTAAAACTTATTTTAGTCACAATAGCTGATGCATTCATAACTTGTAATTCTCGGCAAAATTAATCTTTGTGACATTAAAAGGAGCCAAAAAATAAAATATGCAAACATCACGATTTTATTCTTTAATTTTCCAAGTACATTCAAAACCCTGTCTTTTGATCATATTTAATTATCTCTGGGTCTTCAAACTGTAGGAGTTACTTTATTTTCCAAAGACGCTTTGATATTTGGAAAACGGAAAGAGAGTATTTCAACTTCGCGAACTTACTTTTGATTTTTAAGAACGTCTGCAATTTCTGAATTGGAAATGGTTTTTGTTTTCTAGCATATTGGTTCCCAGTATTCTCTAATGAGCCTTTGTTGCAATGTACTGTTTTTGAAAACAAACAAATGGTATCCAAGTATTTTTTCTGAATCCAGATGGCATTATATATATATATCTCCAGACAATATATTTCGGAATATTCTATAAAGTTGTGAGAATTTCTAATGCAAAATAAAGAAATGTTTTCCATTCTTTGAGATGCATTATACTAAAACCTGCACCGATAAAGCTGCAATAATTTGAGAACTATTTATTGTATATTATGTGAATGTATGATTTGATTTCTTCAGTAGTAAAGTTGTGAAAAAGTATTTGCTTTCTGACTAATATTTTTCAAAGAAAATGACATGTAAAATAAATATTTCCTTGAAAGAACGCCAAATTTGAAGTTTTTAAAGAATTTATTTTTTATGCCGCCATTTTGCAATAGTTGAAAACTATATTTATTGATAGGCTTATCCTAGTGAAATAAAAGTAATATTATATAAATTTGTTTCACGAACTATAAGCATTTAATGAATACAATAAAGTATACTCATTTTAGTTTTCTATTTATGGGTATATAATTAGAAAAGGAGCATTTTGAGCTTACACCAAATCTAGACAGATCTAGGATAATGCATAACTCATAAACATAAAATCCGCCTATCAGGGGCGTTCCTAAAATTCGGATGGCAAGTGGAATCTGATATTTGCAATGGTATAGTGCCTTCCTAATGCATAACTTAACTGATTGTTATATTTTATTTTTAAATAATTAGACAAATGGATACATGCTATGCTCAAATAGTTCACACACAGTCAAATTAGCATTTTTGGATCCATTAAGATGGTTTTAACGTGCTTAACTTTTATGGGAGCATTACGTGTAAAGACATTGGCCATTTATATATCTGAACCTAATACAGAAAAGCATAACTAATTAAAACTTTTACTCTAAAATGGGGTGCGATTTATAAATATACATGAATAAATATTATAATATTGCGTACTATTTCTTTTTTCAAAAAAATATTTTTTTGCTTGACAGAGTTTTTACTTCACTTCGCTTACTTTCACTCGAAATATATCCTAAACTTCTCTAACTTCAAAAATTAATAAGTAAATAAGGGAATATAATATGCATATAAGGAAATATAACATGTATATAAGAAAATATGATATGTATATAAGAAAAGTAACAATATCAATGTGGTCTGTAAAAGTAAAATATCATATCCTTTAAAAGTCGTCTCTTTCAATGGGAGTTGTTTCGTCACGGGATCTACAGATATTCGTAGGTATGCTGTAGTGTTGTCACAGATGTACTGGGTAGTACATATGTACAGTATGTAGTGGTATCGCAGATATATATGCTCTTAAATTTGATAATGTCAATGACCGGTGCACATTGAGCCCCCCCCCCCCCGTTAACGTTAGTGCAAACTGCTTATGATAATCGTTAGATCATCGTTAGATCAGATTTGATCAACAAAAATCATCGGTTAATCAAACCCCACGAAAAAGTTATAGGGAAAAAACTGATGTGGGGCTAAGTGTGGTTTTTTTTTAAAGTGCATTAAAATGCATAAAAAATGGGACATGCTGTTAGAGAATCCTTAAATCAGATTTGATCAACAAAATCATCGTTTGATCAAGTCTCATTCCAACGTTATGGGAGATAAAAGAAAGGGGGTTACCCCCCCCCCCCCTCATCATTATTTTTACAAACTGCTTATGCCAATCGTTAGATAATCGTTAGATCAGATTTGATCAATAAAAACAATCGTTTGATCAAGTCTCATTTCAACGTTATGGGGAGGGGGGTACAGAAAAGGGGCCAGTCCCCCCCCCCCCACAAATATTTTTTCAAATTGGTTATGCCAATCGTTAGGGCATCGTTAGATCAGATTTGATCAACAAAAATCATAGTTTGATCAAACCCCACGAAAAAGTTATAGGGAAAAAACTGATGTGGGGCTAAGTGTGGTTTTTTTTTAAAGTGCATTAAAATGCATAAAAAATGGGACATGCTGTTAGAGAATCCTTAAATCAGATTTGATCAACAAAATCGTCGTTTGATCAAGTCTCATTCCAACGTTATTGGAGATAAAAGAAAGGGGGTTACCCCCCCCCCCCTCATCATTATTTTTACAAACTGCTTATGCCAATCGTTAGATAATCGTTAGATCAGATTTGATCAATAAAAACAATCGTTTGATCAAGTCTCATTTCAACGTTATGGGGAGGGGGGGGTACAGAAAAGGGGCCAGTCCCCCCCCCCATCAATATTTTTTCAAATTGGCTATGCCAATCATTAGGGAATCGTTAGATCAGATTTGATCAACAAAAATCATAGTTTGATCAAACCCCACGAAAAAGTTATAGGGAAAAACTGATAGGGGGGGGGGTAACTGTGAACCGGTTGACAATGGCCTCAAAATGCTGTCTAACGAAGACGTCATCTAGAGTCTAGAGACTATCACTAATGCACTTCAAGATGACTCGCAAATTCCCCATATTGATTGAATGAACGTTCTGAAAATAGCTCTTCTTAGAAGTTATAAAACCTATACATGATTCAAAATATTGGTTCGTATTGAGTGACCATTTCTTTTAATCTCTCCTAGAACTTACCGCACCTAAAATATCCGGATTTAGATAGATTCCTGTAGAGTGGAAATCCCCTAAAAGATAAACAGCAGTTAACCTCCACTTCATTACATTTGCTTTTAATAAAGATATGACAGATTTTGCCGCAAGAAATAGCTACTCAAGTTTGAAACAGACAAAATAACTCAATTCTTTAAGGAAAAGTAATGCAATTGTAATATTTTATTGTAAACTACAACATGAGTATTTTTAATTTTTAACTTTTTTATTAGTCTGCTAAGTATAATTTTTTATGAAATTTATGTGCTTAGAAATTTTGTACAACAACGATTTTAGAGGATACGCCGTAACAATACGTTTTGTCAAAAGTTATGCATATTGACGATAGCATATCTGAAATCTTTGCCATTGTCTATAATTGAAATTTTTAAGAACTTGCTAATTTTCAATTGTTTAATTTACATTTTATTTTGTTTACTTATTAGTAATTTAAATAGTATAATCTATTGTTAGCGTATCAATTATAATAAATACTAATATATGCACCCATAAGAAATTGTCGCAAAACTAGACATGTATGTATCGTTTGAGGAAATATGTAAGTGTTTAGAATTTGGAAGCAAAATGGCGTTTTATTGAGAAATATTGGCAGCAAGAGGATGACATTTTAGTAAGTGGTAAACCCTCCCCTGGAAGCTATGGAGTTATTTAAGTTGTTTATATCCCTTTGCAGAAGATTTTGCTCCAAATGCTGCAACTGGTCAGCCAATTGCGTGATGCTCTGAGAAGGCTAAAATTGCCGTCCCAGGATGTAATAGACTTGCTCTATTGATGATAGGTCTGTGGACTTGGATAGCCATCGGATGGTATTAATTATTCGAATAAAAAGTCGTGCAGTATGTAGTCGAGCGTTGTATTGTTGGTAAATGCAACCTGGACTGCTTGACAGCATAGGTAGAACAATCGGCTGACAATCGGTAGACATCATAGGTAGAATATTATCGACTAACAAGCGAGCCGTAAGAATAGCTTGCATCACAATTAAAAGAGATCGACTGTCCCACGAGATGGCTCCCTAGACTGTCACACCACGTATGATGGCCGTGTGCAAATGCGGAATCGGAACTCTGATCGCTCCTCCTCCACACACGTATGCGGCAGTTATCAACACTGAGAGAGAAGTGGTATTGATCACTGAAGATAACATGCCTCCAATCGGACTGTCCAGGCTGACTGAGATTGACATCGATCCAGACTTCTCTGGCTATACTGAGGGGGTCAGTGGCACACTATTTAACGGACATCGACACCACATCCTACCTTCTACCAGTCATCTACGAATAGTATCCCTTGACACAGGATGCATGGAGGCTGGCAAATGCCTTTGAATGACCGATAGCGACTCCATTGGTGTGGATGTGGCTCCTCTCCTAACTTCGCGATTCTCTCGATCAATTGTCTGTCTGGAGCGTCTTGATGGTTACATGTGCCTTCTTTGATCCACTGTTGCCAGTGCTGAGCAACTATCATATCGCTCCCACCAAGATGGCAACTATTGGACCAACCAGCTTCTCTTAGGCCTATGATGCGACCTCTCTCAAATCCCGCTGTTGTTCATAAGTCTGTCAAGTACATCTCAAAAGCATCGCTGTACATAACTTACAATATCAAAGCAGATAATCCAGTTCAAATTGCCTATGAGTGAACACACTGGACGTTTATAATGCTGCCCGATGCGTTTTCTCGTGCGCATTGTATGAGATCTGTAACATCGTAGGCGCTGACAATTTGACTATTTGCATAACTCTTTAAACGATATTTACATGCAGAGTTTCGGGGCTGTGGCTCAATTTCTTATGGATGCATATATATTTTTGCAGCAGAGTGTGTTTTAACATGTTTGTATTACCTTTTATAGAATTTAAATTAACTGGATTTTTAAATTTTTGTTATGAAGAAAGTTTTCCGGAAATAACCAACTTTCTGCAACAGCATCATTTTCTATAAAGTAAAAACACAAATAATATTTTTGTATAAATTAAAATAAGTATAAAAAACTTGTATAAAGTAAAATGTATTAATGCCAAATTTCATTAATTGCGGATAGAATTCGCCCGGGAACATTTTGTTGACGCCACGAAAATTCATGTAGTAATAAAAAAAAATCTAGGTAGTACTATGTACTCGTATTACGGTAAAAAAAATAATTAAAGCTCAATTTTGATCTCACGCAAACAAACGACCATTGAGTGTCCAAACAACCCAATCTTACATATAATATCCACAACTCAATCCTCTAATCTTGAATTCATATGGGTAGAAACACAAAAGTCTGACGCGATAGATCACTTCGGCAATCTATTTCTCAAACGGAGCCCAGAATTTGTATATTTCATGAGAAAAAGCGACGAGAAAGATGCCTAACAAATGCATTCAGCTCTCAAGAAAAATGTTCTTATGGGAAATTCGAACTAATAACACGCCAAGTCTCGCAGGAATTTGAAGATTTTGTTTATTACCCCTTTTTATTTGTTGCATCGGAGACGACCTCCGATTTCATTACACGGAGCATTTGTTTGGGAACGATAGATAGTAAGTAGATTTGCTTTTGGGTAAGATGGAAAACGACTGCCATAATGAAAGAAGAAAATCTATACCGTAGAAATCTGTCGATCCTCCCCCCCCCCCCTTCAAATGCAACTGAAAATCGCGTAAGATGTAGATGGGCGTTTTCTGAGAATTTTCTGCTAAAAGTAACAAAAATAATCCCGTCATTCCAGCCCCTTAAATGGGACTGAAAATCGCGAAAAATGTAGAGGGAAGGAGACGTCACGGAATTTTCGTCTAATAGTAGCAAAGTATATTTAACAATATATTTATTTTTATTCAACGGCGATTTTTTCTCTGAATATTTTCGATGTTTAGAGGGCAGGTTGTGCCACAGAAATTTTTAGACTTTTAAATTGAGACAAAAAAGGGGGGGGGGAGCTCTTTACCGAGGAGAACTGTTATACAGAATTCTACGGTAAGTGATAATAATGTACAACCACATAACTTCCCCTCAGTGGCGGCTTATGAGGTGACGTAGGATAAGCGCTGCTTCACTTAAAGTTGCCGGTTTATTATTATTAGTATTTGGTAAAATTTTCAGATTCGTTTGGCTATTTTTAGATAATATTTGACAACACTTATGCCAGTAGCGTGATGTGTTTTGTTGATGTTCGTTGTTGAGGAGGGGGAATCCAGCCATTGAATCTACTTCACCCATTTCTGAAGTCACTAGCCGCCACTACTTCCTCTACATACTTAGATGCAACGAATCACGAAGGCATTTTCTTTACAGAACTTCTTTTGGGTCATCCAAGGACACTGTTTAAAGCAAATGCTATCGCAATATATAACTGAGGAGAAACAAAAAATACTGAGATATAACAAATTTTCACAGAGATATAAAAACAAAAATCTTGCAAATTGACATTAGAAAAAGTAAACTTTGATTGCCATCTCTGTAAAATGTTATACGCAGTAACACAAATCATCAAAACAAGAACATTTTCCTGAAGGCTTCCTATCCGACATCCATTTTTGCGAAAATACAACATGTTTGTTTAATCAGAGTTTGCTCCATTTCGTTGTATAATAGTGAAAGACTGACTGGTTTAATTGAATTATGTTAGTTGTACGATGTATCGTTCTTGTAATTAGAACGCAAAAGATTCGATGTTTTGAGGTTAATTATTCTTTCAGCAGATTAGTAAAGGAACTTGGAAAAGCACTGCTTTATTTTCGACAAAAGCAAATATCACATTGATAAAAAAAATTGGCGACTTCTTGTGCAACGTTTTTTAAAACTTTTTCGAAATATCTTATTTTATGTGCTTACATTGTGATTATGTAAAAGAAATCGGCAGTAGCTCCATTCCGATGGAGCTTAAATAGTTTTACTTGAATAAAATCTTAGGCGGTGTGTCTTCTTTAGACATTTTCAAAACAGTTCTAATATTGAAATATTTAAATTAGAGTTACCTTTTCAAAATAATTCAAAATATTTAAATACCGAAATTAGAACCACCTTTTCTAAATAATTCAAAATATTTAAAAACCGAAATTAGAACCACCTTTTCTAAATAGTTCAAAATATTAAAATACCGAAATTTAGAACCACATTTTATAAATAGTTCAAAATATTCGAATACGAAAATTAGAACCACCTGTTCAAAACAGCTCAAAATATTAAAATATCGAAATTAAAAACCGCCTTTTCAAAACAGTTCAAAATACTAAAATATCGAAATTATAACCAATATATTTCGAATACTCTGATCTAAAATTCAATTATATATCCTTGTAGAGCTTTCAAACAGCGACAAATTATTTCTTATAATTCATACTTCCCACTTTTAGTTTTTGAAATATAAACATTACAAACTTTCACTCTTCTTCCACTTGACAAGATAATTCCTCAAAAATCATAAGAGCTTTGCAAAAACAAATTATTTATCTAGAAACTAGATTTTCTACTGAACATTCTTGTCACTTATTATTTCTATTTGTTTTTTATTGTTTAGAAGATACTTGGTGTAGAAGTAAGCAAAGTGATGCAAAAACTCGTTCGAACAAAAACTTCTTTTTTTTTTTTCCGAAAATAAAATTCAAAATATTAAAATATTGAAATTATTTCATATATTCATAAATAGAATCATCATATTTCTTGCAAAACAAATATAAATTGTTTACATTTTTACCTGTTAGGCTCGGAGATGAAAGCGTCCAAAGTATTTACATTTTTTATAATGCTCCGATTTTGCCGATACCCCAACCACAGACGTTATTCATTATCATAACTAAATAGACAGAATTGTTTGTAATTTGCATGATTAAACCAGTAATTATATTCATTTTAAGATGTTACAAAGCAATGGAGAAAAATAGCAATTTCACAATAATGATAGTATGCAAGAAAGAGCTCAAATCACTATCTATCACTCTTCACTTGTGAGTCTCTAGAAATAGTATCCGGAGTTTCCCCTGATTTTAAGCAGGAAATTATTGAATTTATTCATTTAATTTTTCCAAAGTCGTAGTCATGCCCCACCCGCTTTTTAACACTTTCCAACATAATTGAAAAGTGTTTATAACTTTTTCCATTCTGTCTGTCTGTCCGTACTCACGATAACTACCGTATAAATGACTTTATCAAAATGAAATTTTAGTATGTTGTTGAGACGGTCTGTGGAGCATACGGGAATGTAAATGAATACTATCACCCAATTCGTTTTGGATTGAACCCGTTTTTAAAAAGTGAAATACATTGAACCCTATGGGACCTAATTTTTCAAACATTTTGTAAGCGAAGTTAAAATTCACAAATTGCTTCGAAAATTTAAAGAAATATTCAAATTATGCCATAAAATATACAAAAAATTTTTTAGCAAAATATGTTCGGTAGTTTTTTTAATAAAAATTAGAATAATAATGACACCCATATTATATGAACAGATCACGTGATCAGATCACGCGCTTAAAATAAAATATGGCATCCTTTTTTTCCCATTGTAAAAATCGTGATTTTTAAAGTAATTTTTAAAATTTATATTTAGTGATGCATCCGTCATAAAATCGTTTTTATTTTGCGTATTTTCTGTGCATTTATATTCTGTGCCAATGCATGGATACAGAATGTAATTTAATGGATACAGAATGTAAACAAGTGATTGTTGACATTCACTTGTTCACTGATTTTTCTTTCACGCAAAATTATTTAACCCTGGATTCTGGAATAAAAGTGTATGAATGAAATATTTATTGCTTTTACACAGAGAACCAGACGATTTACATTTCGATGACGTCATTTGAATAAATTTCATAGTTTTCGATGAAATTTTAAGTTTTCAAATATAATAAATTATTGTAATACTGTGACAATTTAAAATATTTCAGCGGTGAATGTATCGCATTTTAGAGATGTTTAAATAAAATTGCATTTCAGTTGGAAAGTATTTCATAATCAATGCTTTATGCATGATTAATCTTACTTGTTAGTTACTTGTCTATGGTAGAGTCCCTATAGATATCATTTTTACTTATTTAATATATTTATTTAGTTACTAAACACATCAATTCAAACGCCAAAATAAAGAAGAAGGTTGATTATTTTCTTTTCTTGTAAAATGATTAAAAAATAATCTTACGTAATAAAGGAAAATGTGTGTGTGTTTCCGTCTGTGCAGTCAGTAGCGGGAAATTTAAAGTTATACAACCATAAAATTTGGTTCACAAGTACTTTAAGACCTGAATAGATGCACCCTGGGCGTTATACTTACAATTCCGAATTAGTTTTTTAGTTATTTTATAAGCTCAAATTTCCATTACTACCGCTAAAAACACCATGAAACGCATGTAGAAAAATGCCACTCGAATTTCGGTTTAGGCATGGCAGCAAGATCATAGACAAGCGTTTCTTTCGCTAAATATCTTCTTGAAGAACATCCAGAAATGCCATTGGTACCAAAATATTCAAAATTACTAGGATTTACAATAAAAAAAAATTATTTTTTCATGATTTGAAGACTAGCGTCCCGCCCCCCCCCCCCCCCCACACACACCTAAGTTATTTATTTCGAACTTTCGAACTATAAATTTCTTCAATTTCAAAATTCACGTTCCCAAATCGTAGAATTATTGATTCGCAAAAGCTTTGAACGGCATTCAGTAATTTTGAATCGCATTGTATTATTATCTTTAATTACGTTTATATTCCAATTGAGATGTTCTCTTCCTTTCTTATTTCTTTTCAGATGCCACGTTCCTTGTTAGCAATATGATTTACGAAACTGCTATCGGAGTTTCGAATAAATATTAACATCATTTGTTGATATCAGAAATATTTCGTTCCTTTCTAATTAGGAATAATTGAATCCCATCCATGAGTTGTAGATATTGAAGCGAAACAAAATGATTTGTTTTATTGAAGTCTGGTTGCACTTGCTGTGTTATTATTATTATTTATTTGTATAATAAACTTTTCAAAATAATTACGGTATATTAGTTCTTTCCTTTTTTTTCTGGAAACTTTTATAGTTTAGTATTTGATATTAATTTTCTAAAAGACTAAATTATTATCAAAATTAAATTATCAATTTAGTGTATAAGATTTTTTCAGGATTTTATTGTAAACTAGAAAATGTACCCGTCGTTGCCCAAGATGAAATATGCAATACTCGGATTAAAATTACGCCGGGACCGTCAATTGAATTATAAATAATTAATAATACTCTTAAAATTAAATTGAATAAATACATAGATGATCTTGTTTGAACCTTCTAAATGCAAATTTAAAGGATAGATATAAATAAATAGATGCCTTAACATTTATTTATTTATATCTATCCTTTAAATAGTCTATAAATCTACTGCAAAACAAATTTTTCTTTGCTTTAAATTGTTATAGCCTTTCCAAGATCTTGCATTTTCATCAATTAGGCGTTAGTTTCACTGATTTTTTTTTTAATTTGTCAACATATTTATGAAATTGGCGAAATTTTCTTAAGTTTGGCAGCATTTTCAAAATATCGCCAAATTGTCGATATCCCAACAAATTCGTCGCCAGAGTTTCGCCAAGCGTTACGGACGGAGAAATAGATTATTCTTATAGTAGTTATCTACAAAGTGTTAACGAATTCTTAAACGTCAAAATACAAAACTATTACGCAAAGTATCTTCTCCCGTGAATGGAACGAACTAGATCCACACGAATGGTGTTAATACATTTATCGTATAATATTGCATATAAAAATTGAGCATATTTCGCAACAGTTAATATTTTTTTTATTTTATGTAAATTTTTCATACATTTATTTGAAAAATCTGTAATATCTCGCGAAAGATTCATGTTAGCGTTCTAAATTTGTGTCAATCGTTTTGTAATGAAAAATTGCTTTAAGAAATAATTATTTACGTAACTGTATTAAAGGTTCTGATTTTTAACGAACTTTTCAAAATTTTATTCAAAATTCTGGGGGTTTCTCACATTCGAATGGGTTGACATTCAATAAGCTTCCAATATTCACTGACATTTTTGTACCAGATTTCATTTTAATCGTTTCAGTCATTTGTGAGATATCGTTTCTACAGGCTCACGGACGGATACACACACATACACACACACGCACACAGACATCACCACAAAAACGTTAGATTCGAGTTCAGGAATGCTTGAAACGTGATCTTCCGTCGAAAATTCGAATTCAAATTTTCGACCCCGTCACAATACTTTACTTATACATTATATTATGTATATAAGGAAAGTAATAAATAAATATAAATAAGAATAAATTTCCTTTAGCCAAGAAGTAAAATTAAATTAAATGGAGTGAGGCTTAACTCGAACTTCTCATACCAAAATTATTTTTTTTTTCAAATTTTATAAGTAAAAATTGGAAAAACTGTATACAAGGGCCCACATTATTGCAATTATGGCGTGTTTTCTTTCACTTTAAAGGACTTGAAAAAAATATTTCGATTGATACCATACTTGACAGTTTACCACACCCCCTGAGGGGGGGTAAACTTGCCCCTAAGAGAGGCTAAAGACGCCAGGAATAAAAAAAAATTGTATTGCAACTATTTTTCACAATGGTTGAAACTATTAAGTCTCATGATCATTGAACCATAAATAAACCTTTTTATGAATGATTATATTACATTTTTTTCCTATACTGCAATGTTAAAAAATCTGATGTGGGCAGCACATGACTTTCCTTATATAATGCAATGAATTTACTACTTTTACAGTAAAGAAATAGGTTTTTCTTATAGTAGATACTTATATTCTTTCCATGATATTGAATTTTCTTCAATTAGTCGTTATTTTCTTTGATTTAGCGTCATTTTTATCAATTTGACGAGATTTTTGTTAATTTGACAACAATTAAAAATGTCGCCAAGTTGGTGACATTCCGCCAAATTCGTCGCCAAAATCTCGCCAAGCGTTATGGACGAAGAAATAAGTTATTCTTACAGCAGATAAATGAGTGGCGTTTAAATACAAAAGTATTACTGAAAGTATCTTTTTTCATGAATGGAACGAGCTAGATTCACGAAAATGATGTCACCGAATGTATCGAATGGTATTACATATGAAAAATGAACATGTTTCGCAATAGGAAATATTTTTTTTAATTTTATATGACTTTTGATAATTTTTTTGAAAAATGTGCAATATCTCGAGAACGGTTCATGTTAGCGTTCTAAAATTTATATCAATCGCTTTCTATTGAAAAATTACATAAGAAATGTCTATTTGCGTAACTTTATTAGCGGTTTTGATTTTTTGATGATTTTTTCAAAATTTCACTCGAAAATTTAGGGGGGTTCTGAACATTCGATTGCGTATAAAAACAAAAGGCTTCCAGTGTTTACGGATTGTGATTTTTGTACCAAATTTTGTTCGAATCGGTCCATTCGTTCGTCAGTTATCGTCTCCACAGACTCACTGACACACACACACACAGACATCACTTCAAAAATGTTTGATTCGTGATCAGGGATGCTTGAAACGTGCTCTCCCGTCGAAAACTCGATTTCGAATTTTCGACCCCATCACAATACTTTCCTTATACATTATGTATATAAGGAAAGTAAAAATTATAGAATTTCGAAGTCTTCGTTCGAATTTTAAAACATTCTATCTAGTTCTATATTTTTTTATTCAAAAACCGGATATAACGTTTCTTGAAAATCCATTAATATTTGTGGCTGTTATCGCGTACACAAAAAATCAAATCCAATGCCAAATTTAAAAATGAACAAAATTTTTTAAACTCGCAAACTTATAAAACCGATAAATTCGTTAAATAATCGATAAATTAGTTCGATAAAAACCAGTTGGTTTGGAAAAAAATGTTTTAGTGTCTAGTCAAAATGACTGACATTTCATCAAAATATATGTTCTCGTATCTTTTCTATTTGGAAATCGTCTGCCCAAATTGAAACTGATTCTGAAGTCGAAATTTTGACAGATTGACGACTTTGAATGTTCATAACGTTTGAACCAGTTCGAATTAAAAAAAAACCTCACCGGGGGGGGGGGGGCTGTATTGCCTGTGGCCTAAAGTACTCTATAACGAATTTCGCCTCTGGCCAAAACTTCTATTTTCCGCTGCAGACGACACAGATGTACAAGCGCACAGACATACAGCCTTATTTTATTATTAATCAAATAGCTTTGAATCATACTTCCACTACAGCTAGTAGATTTAATGGACCGGAGTAACTGTTGTTACAGATCGTCATTACGAATATAAATGATATGACTTTTAATGAGATGGTTGACATTTAGTCAATTACCATAATAGTTTTAAAATTTGAAGCACATAAAACATTTTTTCATGCGATAATTTCCATAAAATGCAAGTACTGTTTGCATGTTTGACTTTTTGTAGTCAACAAACAGTTAGTTAGTTCTCTGACGATAAAAACAACATAATTACAAATGAAAAGGCGAAAAATAAATTGTGTTTAAGCAATTAGCATTTAAATTGAACAAGTAAATAACGTAATGACAAATACAGTTTAAATTTCCTTCAAAAATGCACTTAAAGAAATCATTCTAATTCCATTTTCTTCATCTTCGAGGGTTTGAAGCAAAACATTTTAAACTATTTTTTTCAATTAAATATTCTTCGGTTTAAAAATAGTTTTCTACTTTTATCAGTTAAGCGAGTTTCTAATTTAAATACCAGAAGGAAAATTAATTACACCGTGTATCTAATGTAGTTGAGCAACAATTTTAATTTTCTTATTTTGTCTGCAAACAAGAATAAACAATTTAACAGATGGCGCTGGTGAAAGACGGATTAAAAGATATGTAGATGACCGCATAAAATACGAAACGAGAAAAAAAAATTCCATTACGGCTTTTCAATTTATCGCCTTCAAGTATGCAAATTATAAATATATCCCACTTCTAGTGGTGTGTTAAGAAATGAATTGTTGGAAAATTATGTGTATTAGATGATGAAAAGAAGATGAAAATAAAGTGTAATGGTATTTGTGTAGTGTACCGACTCTCCCCCCCCCCCCCCCCCCGTTAACGAACTTTTAAAAATACTGCCATTTTGGCGCGATTTCTTTATTTTTTTTTCGTTAATTATTTCCTCTGGAAAAGTTACATTTCTAATAATTCGGTAAAGGCACTTGATAACTTCCTAAACGAGAAAATATCGCTTATTTCTGAATAAAAGTGTATAAAAAAACCCATTCACTTGAAAACAGTGGACATGTTTAATTTTTATGATTGTTTCAGTTTTATATTAAAAAAGAAGTGCAATATCTCGAAAGCAGCTTAAAGATGTCATTTGATTTTTAAATAAAAAATTATTTTCGATTTTCGAAAAAAAGTGTTCAGAAAATTCAGAAAATTTCCCGGTCGTATGCATCCCCTCTCCCCCCACCAAAAAAAATTGTCAGATTACTGACATATACCAAATTTTAATTGATATAATTTAATTTATTTTAATTTTAATTTAATTTATTTAATTTTAATTTTATTTGATCCATTTATTCCAGCGTTGCTGTACCCCCAGACAGACTGACAAAGACATCTTTAAAAATTAATTGATTCGTATTCAGATATGCTTATAACATCAAAGATCCGTCAACTTTCAGGAGTCTCATATATATTGCTGCGAACGTGTAATATTCCCTCACTAGTGTTTTTCTTTCGTCTTTTTCGAAGACCAAACAGAGAAAACACCCGTACAGATATCCTTTTCCCATGCCATGAGCCTAGGCTTGCCAGAAAATGAAGCTAGGATGGTGGTTTCTAGATTTGCGCTTTATCACCTTTTCGATGACTTTCCGAAGATTCTAGAAAGACAGCGAAATTATCAAAATTCTATACGATATGGAGAATTCCAGAAATTTCTATGAGACTATAAATTGAATTATCACCCCGTTGGAGTTCAGTTAACGTGATACGAGCTGTATTGGACTGGGATTTTTGTCAATGTTTCGAGAAAAGTAGCCTCTGTTTTGTGAAATGACTTTCGTCAATGTTTCGAGAATTGTAGCTGCAGTTTTGTGAAATGACTTTCGTCAAGGTTTCGAGAATAATAGGCGCTGTTTAATTAATTGACATAAGTCAATGGTTCGGGAATATTATCGGTTGTCTTGTTGTTGTTGTTGAAACCCAGACCGTCCGACCTACCAGAAAGGTGTAAGGTAACAGTTTGGACGGTCGGGAAGTGCCACCCAATTTAGACCGGAATGAACCCAGTGGGGGAGGCATCCACAGGGACCGTACCCTCCTTCCCCTACCACCAACCTCTCAGAAGGACTTTTGGACCCACATGTTTAACGTGATCGTACTCCGCATGAACACGGCGGCAGTTTTGGCAGTGGCTGGAATCGAACCCGGGCCTACCGAGTGCAACTCCAGCGCGCTAACCAATGGGCTACCGCGCCCATCGGTTGTCTTGTGAAATGACTTTCGTAAATGTTTCGAGAATAGTAGCTGCAGTTTTGTGAAATGACTTTTGTCAATGTTTCGAGAATAATAGCTGCTGTTTTGTTAAATGACATTATTCATAGCCGCTGTTTTGTAAAATGACATTATTCAATGGTTTGGGAATATAATCGATTGTCTTGTGAAATGACTTTCGTCAAAGTTTCGAGAATAGTAGCTGATGTTTTGTGAAATGACTTTCGTCAATGCTTGGAACATAGTAGCTGCAGTTTTGTGAAACGACTTTCGTCAATGTTTTGAGAATAGTAGCTGCTGTTTTGTGAAATAGCTTTCGTTAATGTTTCGAGAATAGTATCTGCTGTAGTAGCTGCTGTTTCGTGAAATGACTTTCGTCAATGTTTCGAGAATAATAGCCGCTGTTTTGTTAAATGACATTATTTAATGGTTTGGGAATATTTTCGACTGTCTTGTGAAATGACTTTCGTCAAAGTTTCGAGAATAGTAGCTGATGTTTTGTGAAATGCCTTTCGTCAATGCTTCGAAAATAGTAGCTGCAGTTTTGTGAAACGACTTTCGTCAATGTTTTGAGAATAGTAGCAGCTGTTTTGTGAAATGGCTTTCGTTAATGTTTCGAGAATAGTATCGGCTGTTTTGTGAAATAACTTTCGTAAATGCTTCGAGAATAATAGCGGCTGTTCTGTGAAATGACTTTCGTCAATATTTCGAAAATAGTAGCTGCAGTTTTAGGAAATGACTTTCTTCAATATTTCGAGAATAGTAGCTGCTGTCTTGTGAAATGAATTTCGTCAAAGTTTCGAGAATAATATCTGCTGTTTTATGAAATGACTTTCGTAAATGTTTCGAGAATAATAGGGGCTGTTTTGTGAAATAACTTTGGTCAATGTTTTGAGAATAGTAGCGGTTGTTTTGCGAAATGATTTGCTTCAATATTTTGAGAATAATAGCTGATATTTTGTGAAATTAGTTGAGCATTTAAGTGCTGTTTCATTATTTCTGTTTACTTTGCGCTTGTGAATAAACGTGCTTTAGTTATCTAGAAATTTGAACTCATTCCTGCATCCCGATAGTACAGACACGATTCCAGAGGATACGTTGTAACAATAGTAATTTCAAGTATCCGTTGCATCCAGTGTTTCTTTCAAGACTTTTTGGACGGGGGGGGGGGGGGGCGAGTTTTCTATTTGCCCTATATAAATGTATATCTAAATGTCGGTACATAAATAGAAACTAGCTTAAGATAAAATATCTCCGGGGGTGGGCGAATAATCGTTGCCAGAGGGGGGGAGGCTTTGCTCTCCTGAGGTATGCCTGAAAGAATCACTGGTTGCATAACCGTTTTCTGTCATGATATTAGATTGGTGAATTATCGCAACTGTTTTAAGAGGAAAGTCGCTGTAAAAAATTATTGGGTTATTAAGAAAATCAAAACTCGGTATTTCTTTTATTATCTTTGCAGTCTATTTCCTTTCTTTTGACCCCGACCGTCCGTCCTACCCGAAGGTGTAATTTGCGATCTACCGCATTTAATCTCCATTATAAGGTGGTCATGTTTCCACAGACACAGAGATAAGAACTACATGGATTTTCCGCGTCTGGCTAATCTACGCTCTATTCGCTATGTTACTGTGACAATTGTCTATTCTTCTGCAATTGAAGACGACTTTAGACAGTATAGTTTAGGTAAAATGAAGACAATAGTATTCACTCTTTATTGCATTGCATCTCATTATAGAATGGATAATCGTTTTCCAAAATATAAAATACAAAATGCTATAATTCATATTTTGTAATTACTAGTTAGTTCGTTTTGAAAGAGTAATCTTAAAATCATAAAATAATTTAAACGTACACTGTTTATCATTTAAATTAAATATATAAATGAAGATAAATTTATTTTCTAATTATCAGCGTTAATGTACTTAGTGGCATGCCTCTTAATTTATTTCCTTTTGAAAGCTGGGAGCAAAATATTAAAAGCTAATATTTTAATTTAATTTTACTTCGATTTTAAGCATTATCTCTAATTTTATTAATTAAGTGATTTTCTAATGTATGTATCAAAAGAAATTAATTGCTATATACTAAAAGGAATAAGGAAAAAAATTAATTTCCTTATCCCTCTAAAAACCTCCAAGCAAAACTAAGCCGTTTAAAAAATGGCGCTGAACCCAGACATATGGAAAAATAAGTAAAAGTCACATAAATAGAAGAAAATTAAAATCTCTGGTTTAGTACATTACTTTCTCTACAATCCAAAATTATTTTTTTAATAAACAATAACAAATATTGGAAATTTATTATCCAGTACCCTTGTAGATAGACTTTCAATTGTTTGTTGTTGTTGATGAGACCCAGACCGTCCGACCTACCAGAAAGGTGTAAGGTAACCGTTTGGACGGCCGGGAAGTGCCACCCAATTTAGACCGGAACCCAGTGGGGGAGGCATCGCAGGGACCGTACCCTCCTTCCCCTACCACCAACCTCTCGGACGGACTTACGGACCCACTTGTTTAACGTGATCGTACTCCACATGAACACGGCGGCAGTTGTGGCAGCGTGCAAATCCAGAGCGCAAACCACTGGGCTACCGCGCCCGAAATGTGCCAACAGCACGCGGTGTTCCCTGGTGGTTACCCACCCAAGTACTAACCACGCCCGATGCTGCTTGAATTCGGTGATCTAACAAGAACCGGTGTTTTTAGCACGGTAGGGCCGTTGGTTTCAATTGTTTGTGAAATAGTTCAACCAAATAGGATTTCAATTTGATATTTCTTTGAAGTTTTTCTCTGAATGACAAATTTAAATTAGAATATATCGAGAATGATTTGTTTCAAATCTAGATTAGGTGTCAAATATTTGAAAGAAATATTTTTCATATATGAATGTATGTCCGCAGATGTTACCTTTTGGTGCTAGAGGGCGCTGTTGGTCCGCGCGACAATTAGATATTTTTTGACGTCATCATTCGTAGAGCGGACTTCGTATGTGTAACATGGAGCATTGTACGAATGGCTGAAGCAATGATTGACCAGTGTTCGAACTTCGAAACCGCTCAAAGCTATTATCTACCCGGATTATGGGCACGATAAATCTGTACGTCCGAAAGTCCATCGGAGAGATCATGGGTTTAGGGGTGGGATTGTGCTGTCCCTGTGGTTGGCGCTTCCATCGGATTTTACTCTAAATTGGATGGCACTTTCCCGGCCGTCCAGACAGATACCTTACGGCTTACACCTTCAAGTAAGTCGGAAGATCTGGGTGGAAAAAAAGAAGGAATGCTCAGATGGCTGACAAAAATCTTGCGTATGCGGTTGCCAAAGGAAACGGAAGCGCTGCTGTAAGTGTTCGTAAAATTCCGGGAATTTTTTTAAATGTGTGTGAAAGTCGTTCGAAATCGTTCTTCACCACAAAACAATTAAAAAACTAATTCGAAGTTTGAAAAAAATCTCGTCGAGCAATAAGAAAATCTCGCCAAGCAATTAACCTTCTTCTTACGGGTGGGACAGCGTCAATCTCAAACGAAGAACTTCTAAAAAAGACAGGCATTTGACATTGGCGTCCAATGCCTGCAAAGGGGGAGCGAACTGTTTGGGATAGGGTATGTTAAATATCTGTCTTTTTGAGAGATTCTTCGTTTGGGATTGAAGCTATCCCACCCGTAAGCAAAAGATTAATAAACGGCAATCAATGCGTCGATGCTGTCGGGCATGCATTACTTTCAGCGATCGCTCCATTATGAAGTATGGTTCCGGAATTTGGGGTACTGGAGCCGAAATTCATATCCGGAAACTTCAAATTATTCAGAGTCGTACTCTTCGTTAAATCCTTCAAGCTTTTCATTATGTCAAACCCGAAGCCGTTCATAGCGATTTCAATTTTAGGCCTTTTTTGAAAATAATTCAAAAACTTTCGCATAAATTTTTAAGACATCTTGGGAAAGTTTCAAATGCTACATCCGAAAGCCTTACGGTCTATGACCCAAGGCTACTTGAGTACTCAAAGCGGCCAAGGCCGCCCCTATGCAAGAGACCCAAAGACCCGTACTTACGTGCCAGACGTTGGCGCACTTCTCAACATCTGTAGCATCTTTGTACTACCCATCCTGACTAGTTGCACTTTTTTACCTAACTAGTCCACGCCCTCGAGTTAAACCTTATCCTCTGCATTCGGATATCGCGACGAGACGCGCTTAACTCCACTGACCACCGATCTGGGAACCCTTAATCCTTTCCTATCTTATCTTCGCCGAAATTATTTCATTTTATCGGCATTTTTCAAAAAAAATTTATTGTCACATTCTAATAGGCACGGCAATAGAATTCTTCTACTGCAGTGATGTGGCATTGATAAATAGAATTCTTCTAATGCAGTTATTTGGCATTGATGTTTAGAATTCTTCTAATGCAGTGATGTGGCATTGATGTGGCATTGATGATTAGAATTCTTCTAATGCAGTGATGTGGTATTGATGATTAGAATTCTTCTAATGCAGTGATGTGGCATTAATGATTAGAATTCTTCTAATGCAGTGATGTGGCATTGATGATTAGAAATCTGCTAATGCAGTGATGTGGCATTGATGATTAGAATCATCAATCCACATCACTGCATTAGAATTCTTCTAATGCAGTGATGTGGCATTGATGTTTAGAATTCTTCTAATGCAGGGATGTGGCATTGATGTTTAGAATTATTCTAATGCAGCGATGTGGCATTGATGATTAGAATTCCTCTAATGCAGTGATGTGGCATTGATGATTAGAATTCTTCTAATGCAGTGATGTGGCATTGATGATTAGAATTCTTTTAATGCAGTGATGTGGCATTGCTGATTAGAATTCTTCTAATGCAGTGATGTGGCATTGATGATTAGAATTCTTCTAATGGCATGAGATTTTTCTAGTGGCGTTAGATGCCTCTAATGCAGTGATGTTAGTAATAGTGGTTTTAGATTCTTTTAATGCACCGTCATATTCCAAACTCTCTAGCTCCAATAATTTCTTTCTCCCCGCTTGATTTCCGCAGGATGTAAAAATATGGAATTTTTCTCCTTCCATGGACCCTAAAAACTGAATTCCATGAACCTTGATCCTTTGAGCAACTACTGTAAAACTCTAAAACTGCTGTAAATAAAAATGCCGGTCACACTCACCACCTTTCAGTTTTGTACCATTACATCTTTCTAGCACCAAAGGGTGAATCCTGCTGACATACATTAATATGTGAAAAATGTGCGTTTTAATGTCCCTTATCTTCCTTTAAAGTTTGTACGGAGAACTAAGAATCAACCTTTAGTACGGTTTAAATTCTTTAAAACGTAAGAAAAGTGTGCGAACTTAACTGGAGATAATTCTATCTCGCTAGTGCAGATTCGGGAAGTAACGCGAACGCACCCCAAAAAGAACTTTAAAACTCCGAGTTAGTTTCTCTCGGATCATTTAATACTTAGAAAGAACCCGTAGTTGGTATCCCCTGAGTACCATTGCTATCGAATATTCTCTTTCGACGTCACTAATATAATATGGCCATCCGGTAAAGATCAAGTTAAGACCATACGCGCTCTTTCATGGCTCTGAACCGTATCCATATCTGATTAGACAACCAAAATGTTGCCATTTTCTATTCAGAAATTGCTTTCAAAATATTTTGGATAATATATTGGAAATCTGAATACTATAAAAATATGTTTTCATTACTGGGGTGGGGGAAAGTAAACTAATAGTTTGTAACAATCAGCCTCCGATACTGTTATTTGGAATCATTTAAAATAGTGAAAAAAGCATATGATGCTTCCTTGTTTTTAACACAAATTCATGACAAAAAGAAATGTGTTAAATTAAATGTGGATATCAAGTAGAAAAGTTATAACCATTTAATAATGTAACGTGTTAACTTTATTCATTAATCACGGTTTTTATTACCGTGCAGTAGCTCTGTAAAGAACCTTACTGCCCTAATCGGGAATCGAACCATGGATCTTCGTAGTGGCCAGACGATGCTCTACCTTGACGAATTGCAAGCTCTTTTAATGGGGGGCGTGATGGTCCAGTGGTTAGCCCACGGGGATTGCACCTGGACGACTCGAGTTCGATTCCCGCCTCTGCCCAAACTATCGCAGTTTTCACGCGGAGTACAATCACGTTAAACATGTGGGTCTGTAAGTCCTTCCGGGAGGTTGGTGGTAGGGCAAGGAGAGTACAGTCTCTGTAGATGCCTCCCTCACTGGGTTCCGGTCTAAAATGGGTGGCACTTCCCGTCCAAACAGATACCTTACACCTTCGAGTAGGTCGAGCGATCTGGGTCGAAGAAGAAGTAGCTCTTTTCGAGGAAGTGAATTCGGTATTCTTAACTGACAATCTGACAGACCACGTCCTGCTTTTTTCATATCAGGTTAGCCTCCTGCTGCTTTTTAACACTTTACAACATAGTGGAAAAGTGTTTATGACTTTGTTCATTCTGTCTGTCTGTCCGTTAGCACGATAACTGCCGTAAAAATGACTTTATCAAAATGAAATTTTAGTATGTTGCTCAGACGGTCTGTGGGACCTACGGGAATATAAATTAATAATGTCACCCAATTAGTATTAGATTGAACCCGGGTTCAAAAAATGAAATACATTAAACCCTATGGGACCTAATTTTTCAAACACTTTTTAAGCGGATTTAAAATTCACAAATTGCTTCGAAAGTTTTAGGCAATATTCAAATTATCCCATAAAATATATAAAAAAATTTCAGCAAAATATATTCAATAGTTTTTTAAATAAAAATTAAAATAATAATTACACCCTTTGTATGAAGAGATCACGTGACCCACTTCAAAATAAAATATCTTGAGTCAAAATCGTTCTTTTTAATTCATATTTGTCTGTGTCCGTCCTAAAACCGCTTTATTTCTGCTTAAATTCTGTGCATCTACATACTGAAACAACGCAACTACAATATACGCACTCATAGTTGAGTTTAAATGATCATCCAACTTTGATTATTTCTACAACGATGCCTAATTTTCACTTGTGGAAAATGTAAATATCAAAAGATGTAGAATGAGTTGTATAAGAATTGCTGCATTTCTTTAACGCAAAATTATTTAACTCATGGAGTCTGCAATATAGCTGATATGAATGAGACATTCATTGGTTTTATACAGAGAAGAAGACGATTTTTTGATAAAGTTTTAAGCATAAATTACTTGTATCTCCATGGTTTTAAGTTTTTAAATAAAATAAATTATTATAATATTGTGATGAATGAAAGGAATGGAAAAACGTTTATGAATGAAATGCTGCTTTTATATAGAGGCGATTTATATTTCGGTGACGTCATTTGAATAAAGTTCATTTGTTTTCGATGAAGTTTTCAAATATAATAAATTATCGTAGTATTATGATAGTTTTAAAAATATTACCGAGGAATGTATCGCATATTAAAGATGTTTAAACCAGGCAATTTATATTTCAATGCCGTCATTTGAATGAAGTTCATTATTTTCGATGAAGTTTTAAGTTTTCAAATATAATAAATTAATGTAGTGTTGTGATAATTTTAATAATATTACCGATGAACGTATAGAATTTTAGAGATGTTTAAATAAAATTGCATTGAAGTTTGAAAGTGTTTCACAATCAATGCTTTATGCATGTTTGATCTTTCTTATTTTACAGACTATAGTTGTAATTGATTACATCATATTTTATCGAAAACAGCAGATATTTCCTTCTTACTCTCCTAATCGGTGTTCGTATATATTTAGATATCTGCTTTCTAATCTCTCCCGTCTCTAGTACGTTTTCATTTAATCGTCTGCGTTTAATGAAGCGTGGAATGTGGGCAGCCCGGAATAATCCCGGGAAGCCATCTCCACGGCAACGTATCCCCTGTGCAACCTTCCGAAATGAAAAGGATCTACGACCTTTGGTAATCAGTGCACAAACCGCTTGGGAACCAATAAGGAATCTCATCTGAGGTCGGCTTTATCGGTATTTTCTTATTTGTTGGTGTTATGTCAATGCAAAATCACATAGAAAACTTTGGCAACCTGAATATCTGCGGTCAGATTGAAATTAAAATTCTGATTGTATAGGCAATCGTTTGAAAAACATATGAAATAGGTGGTTGTTTGAAATTGCATCGCATTTGCAATATTAAAATATTTATCCTCTATATTTAGCGACTTTGTAATTTAAAGTGATGCACAGCTTATTAAAAACTAAAATATCTCAACAATTAGAAACAAGAAAGTGCTTAACTGATTTTCTATTACCTCCCATGGACATTGATTTACAATCATTGCCGGTCTCCGGCAAATGATTAAAAATGATTGGCGATTTGACTTGAGAGGAGTTTCTATAGCTTCCAAAGTGTCGACCTCCAGTAAGTGTCAATATTTGTGAACATGACATTATTTGAGCAGAAATGATGAGATGACCAGTGAGCATAAAAAATTTTTAAAGCAAGGATTTTAGAACCAGTTTTTTAAAGCAAGATTTTAAAATCAGTTAGCATAAAAAAAATTTAAAGCAAGGATTTTAGAATCAGTTAGCATAGAAATTTTTAAAGCAAGGATTTTAAAATCAGTTTTTTAAAGCAAGGATTGTAAAATCAATTTGCATAAAAAATTTTTAAAGCAAAGATTTTGGAATCAGTTATCATAATAAATTTTAAAGCAAGGATTTTAGAATCAGTTTTTTAAAGCAAAGATTTTAAAATCAGTTAGCATAAAAAAAAATTTAAGCAAGGATTTTAGAATCAGTTAGCATAAAAATTTTTAAAGAAAGGATTTTAGAATAACTTTTCTGATAAAAGCATTGCAACTTCGAGGCCATTAACAATTAAGGGTGTTTATAACCCCGCCCATCGTTAATAAAATTCTAATCGCTCAGGAATACAGTAAAACATCATCTGCCCAGTAACAGGACGTGCATTCCTGCTTTTATGAAAGTGCTCTGTTATAAGATAGAAGTCGTTTCGCTGCATCTCAACAACTTTTATCCTAGCATAATGGAAACAATTTTATTCCTTTTATTGCCAAAATTTCCATAAAAAAATCAAGTATTTAATTAATGTATCTAAAGCTGGTCCCAAAAAAAATGTGTAGGTCCAAATATGAAGAGTTTGTGCTACAAACAAAGCACCCCTCTATTTTTACACTTATGTAATAGTAGTGTTCTACTGCAATTTATAATATCTACTATAACTGAAAAATCTATGATCATCGACGCCAAACTTTTTAACACTTTAGAACAAAGTTGAAAAGTGTTTATGACTTTGTTCATTCTGTCTGTCTGTCTGTCTGTCTGTCTGTCCGTTAGCACGATAACTGCCGTAAAAATGAGTTTATCAAAATGAAATTTTAGTATGTTGTTCAGACGGTCTGTAGGACCTATGGGAATATAAATAAATAATATCACCCAATTAGTTTTTTATTGAACCCGGGTTGAAAAAATGAAATACATTGAACCCTATGGGACCTAATTTTTCAAACATTTTTTAAGTAAATTTAAAATTCACGAATTGCTTCGAAATTTTTAGGAAATATTCACATTATCCCATAGAATATATAAAAAAAAATTCAGTAAAATATGTTAAGTAGTTTTTTAATTAAAAAAATTATTTAATATAGGGAAAAAAACAAATTCAATTAAATTCTGACTTTGGGATATCTTCCAGAAAGAAAAGAGAGAGATATTATATAATAAATATCTCTCCATTTGTTTAAACGTTTTGCATATGGGAGTGGCTTCATATTTTAAAATAAATTTGGTAGATAACAATTTTTCATTTTTTTAAAATTTTATATAACTCTTCATGATAAATTTAATTGATGGCATTTTAAATGCACTTTCCTACGTCCTAGAGAGTTAAAATTTGGTACACAGCTTAAATTTGTTGAACATTTTATTCGACAAAAATTTGATGGATCTTTAAATATAGATCATACATTTTTTTCGAAATGGCCTGAAAATAATCCCCGTTCACTTCTATAAATCATTGGTGTAATAGTGTTAAAAATTCTGATGTGGACAGCACATGTCTTTCTCTGCAGACTCATATTCGTTCTCTTTATTTATTCAATGATAATTTGTGTTTATCTGCACAACATAAGTATTTTAAATGACATTGAATTTACACGTTAAACTTAAATTTGGTTCTCATTTGATAGCTGGACTTATTGTCAAAGGTGGCGTAGCGAAAACGCGAAAAAACTAGAATATCTCAAGAACGGCTAGTCCTAGAGTAATGGGGTTAGTCTTATTCTTTTTGTTGTCAAAAATCACATATAAAATAGGAATTTAATTGATATAATTGAGCACACGTAGTCTTTTATTTTTATATATAACGATTTTTGCTGGCCATTTCGCAAAAATAGCCCGTTCCTTTTTCCCGAATCGTAGTAGAATAACCTACAAATGATTTGTATACAAAATTTTGTTAAATTTGGTATATAAATCACTTGTAGGTTATTGAAATATTATACTCCAAATTTTGTTAAATTTGGTTCATTAGTTTTTAGCTAGAGTGGATAAAGGCAATTTCTGCGGCCATTTTTCAAAGAAGGCAGATTCTTTCATTACGAATCGTACTATAATCTAATGAACATCAGGATTTCCCACAAAAAACATACCTACCAAATTGTATGAAATTCGGTCCATTAGTTTTTCAATTAGAGTGGATGTAATATCCACACAGACACACAGAAACATACACAGATACACCCTTACACACACAGACGTCTTCTTAAAAGTAGTTTTTTCGTGTTCTAGAAGTCCCAAAACGTGTAGATCCTTTGAAAATTCGAGTTCCGATCTTCGGCACGATTCCAATACTTTGAGTACATACACATACACATATATATTATCTGTGTATTATCTGTGTATCTAAATTCCGTGCCTATGCAATTACAATAGTTGTGATTTTAAATGATCCCTAAACTTTTATTATTTCTTCAAGGAAGCCTAATTTTAACATATGCAGAATGCAAATATCTCAAGCGATTGTAAGATGAATTACATAAGAATTGCTGAATTTTTTTCACACAAAATTATTTAGCTCTGGAGTCTGGAATACAAGTTATATGAATGAAATATTCATTGATTTTGCATAAAGAATCAGATGATTTATATTTCGATACACTTTTAAGTATTTAAGTATAATAAATTACTGTAGTACTGTGATAATGTAAAAGATATTACCACTGAATGAATCACATTTTAGAAATTTTTAAATGAAATTACATTTCAGTTGGAAAGTGTTTCATAATCAATGCTTATGCATGATTGATCTTTCTTGTTAAGTGCTCACGATGTTTCGCAATTTTTTGTATATTCCTATAAAACTAAATGATATAAATACAACAATTACTTAAAAACATTTTATTAATCCTATTGTAGTAATTTATTCGTTAATGTAAGAAGGGCATGCCATAATTTGAGAACTACTGTACTTCAGACAGTAGTGAAGTTGCAGTTTACAGTGTAATTCAGTGTAGAGAAAGTGTTCCGAATTTTTTTGCACGAGTTTCCAGATGCCATATTGGTGGCTAAAGTAGCAAATCTTAATTGTTTGAGGAGATTTTGCTATCCATATGTATAATAAAGCTATCCCGGAGGTCCTCCAATGGATATTTTTCAATCAGATTTCCAAAAATTACCACTGTATATATTGAGTTTCTATACACGCCTCCTTTCCAATATGATGCCAATATAAAAGTTTTGAGCCCAATCTATGAAGGTTTTGTCGGATTTTATCCCTTTCATAAAATTCCTTAAAGTCCTCGCATGATATACTCTCTCAAAATTCTTTAACATTTGGAATATTGAAATCTCAAAAGTGTTGAGCGAAAAAAAATTTATTTTTCCGTCAGTAGAAAGTGATTTATCAGCAGAGTAGACCCAGTAATGAAATAAATTCAAGTTTGTCAAACAAAAACCACGCTTTATTGAAATATGTAATTATCTTGTCAAAAGTACATGGCATGAGCTGTTTGAACAAGACAGCATAAACATATATACAAGAGTTTGAGTTTAAACAAACATAGGAAGCACACATTAGAATACTTAGACACACATGATTCAGCAATCATGCTGTTTTATACCCACCTTATGAAGGTCACACTTTAGTAAATTTTAGTGTTATCTGTTCATTTGACTATATAAAGCATTCTTTAAGCACAGTCTAAAAACACAGTCTAAAACAGAGTCTAAAAGATTAAATTACAGGTATCGACTAGGTAGCACTGGCGTATCACTTTTACCCCGGAACTTGCCTTTTTAACTAAGGTCATATTTTGTAATAACTGCCTTAAAGGAATATAGTCATTGATCAGCACTAAACGCTATTATGTACTATCTTGTACATCATTAGCCACTTTCCACAATTTACAGTAGATTATTCAATAACGTACTATTACCATCAATACTATTCTAGAACGTTCATCTAAGCGAATATTTCTATTTCACATCCATTACGATGATCAACCATATACCATCCGCTATCAACTATAAAGCAACAGCTATAAGCATTCACATCACATACTCAGCTTCAATCGCATATGCGTCCGTATGAATAAGTTTCCTATGTGTGTGATTCCTATATACTATGAGATCGGCACTTACCGGAACGAGTTCCAAGGCCCGACTCATATAATATGTAAATGAGCCAGTGCATACGTCGAATATCCAATCTGCATGAAGATACTTACTGGAAGAACGTCGCGAGTCGTTCCCGTGAACGAGGTAAGTTTGCAAAAAGAAGGTTGAGTTTTTGAACGACGCCAGGAAAAATTAGCGACTCGCGATCTTGTAATGACGTTTTTCCAGCTTTTGATATTGAAATCTCAAAAGAGCTTGATCTCCGAAGTATTTGCCAAGTTATTTTCAACTATTTCGTGAAATGGGCATGTACTCGTAATTGCCTATGGTAACAATAGTGTATAAAATTAAGGTTTTGCAATGTATGTCACCCAGAAAACATCACTCCATTGTAAAAACTCCCCACCAAGTACAAAAAACAAGAACTTTGTAAGAAAAACTTGAGCTACGTATAAGAGTACAAATAACACAATAATTCAGCATACAGCTGTTTCGAAGCATTATTGTGTTATTTGTGCATTTATACATTGCTCACGTTTTTCTTATCCTTCGCACAAAGTGTTGTTGTTGAGACCCAGACCGTCCGACCTACCAGAAAGGTGTAAGGTAACTGTTTAGACGGCCAGGAAGTGCCACATAATTTAGACCGGAACCCAGTGGGAGCCGTAGGGGGCCACAGGGACCGTACCCTCCTTCCCCTACCACCAACCTCTCGGAAGGACTTACGGATCCACATGTTTAACGTAATCGTACTCCGCATGAAAACAGCGGCAGTTGTGGCAGCGTACAAATCCAGCGCGCAAACCATCGGGCTACCGCGTCCGAAATGTGCCAACAGCATGCGGTGTTCCTAGGTGGTCACCCACCCAAGTACTATCCGCGCCCGATGCTGCCTGACTTCGGTGATCTAACGAGAACCAGTGTTTTCAGCACGGTACGGCCGTTGGCTCTTTCGCTCAAAGTGTATTGTACTTATTGATTGACTGCACTTTTAACAGGGTACATGATCCTTTAACAGGGTACAATCTATTATTTTTTTTTTAAAAATTGATGTGGGCAGCACATGACTTTCCTTATTGAATTTACTTCTTTCGCAATCAGAAAATTATATATAATATCCACGGAATAATGTTTGTACCTTTGAATTACACATTTGGCGTTTTTCCGGATGAAAACATGTAAAACTGTTTTCAACGTATAACTACTATAAGTTATAAGAGTATTCAATTAACTTATATTTGGCGCAACTCTAAATTAACAATTACCGTTATTATTAGCATCAATATTGATAAGCAGACAATAACCAAGTCCATATATTAAAATAATTAATTCATCAATTTGGCATCATTTCCGTTAATGTAACATAATTTCTCTTAATTTAACGTCATTTTTGTAATTTTGATTATATTTTCGTTAATCAGTATCCACAAATCGCCAGATTGTCGAATTTTCTCTAAATAAGTCACAAAGTTCGCCAATTTTTTTGTCAAGCGTTACACACAGACGAAAAGGAGAGCTTGTATTGTATATAAATTATTATTGGCAAATTGTTGGTCGCAAATATACAAAACTATTACACAAGTATCCTCTATAGTGAATGGAAGCAACTAGATCCATAAGAATGATATTTACCAATTTGTCGCTTAATATAGCGTAGAAAAAGAACATATTTTACAATAGTTCATACTTTTTTTTAATTCTATGTAATATTTTTGATAAATTTATTATAAAATCGTACAATATCTCGAGAACGGGTTATGCTAGTTTTCTAAAATTTGTGTCATTCGTTTTGCAACGAAACATTATATAATAAAGGATAATTTACATAATATTATTAAAGGTTCTGATTTTTCAATGATTTTTTCAAAATTTCATTCGAAACTTTAGGGGTCTTCGAAACATCCGATTGCGTATAAAATCAATAGGCTTCCAGCATTCATCGATTTGTACCAAATTTCGTTCGAAACGCCCCACTCGTTCGTGAGATTCCGCTTCCACAGACTCACGAATACACACACACACAGACATTACCTCAAAATGTTCGATTCGAGTCCAGGTATGCTTGAAACGTGTTTTTCCATTGAAAAACTCGAATTCTGACTTCGATCCCGTCACATTACTTTCTTTATACTTTCACTACATAGTATAATGTATAAAGAGAAGAAGAAAAAAAATCTGATGTGGTCAACACATGACTTTCCTTATATAATGCAATGAATTTACTACTTTTACAGTTAAAAAATGTTATTCTTATAGTAGATACTTTTATTCTTTCCAAGATATTGAATTTTTTTCAATTAGTCGTCATTTTCAT
Source organism: Amaurobius ferox (assembly GCA_951213105.1). Taxonomy (NCBI): domain Eukaryota; kingdom Metazoa; phylum Arthropoda; class Arachnida; order Araneae; family Amaurobiidae; genus Amaurobius; species Amaurobius ferox. Next base: position 141,380,605 of record OX578135.1, on the reverse strand, counting down.
TGATTTAGCGTCATTTTTATCAATTTGGCGAGATTTCCTTTGATTTGGTGACATTTTAAAAAGTTGCCAAGTTGGCGACATTCCGTCAAATTCGTCGCCAAAATCTCGCCAAGCGTTATGGATGGAAAAACAAGTTATTCTTACAGCAGATAAATGACTATTGGCGTTCAAATACAAAAGTATTACTTAAAGCATCTTTTTTCATAAATGGAACGAGTTAGATCCACGAGACTGATGTCACCCAATTTATCGCATGATATTACATATGAAAAGTGAACATATTTCTCAATAGGAAATATTTTTTCTTATTTTATATAACTTTTTGATAATTTTTTTTTAAATGTTCAATTTCTCGAGAAGAGTTCGTGTTAGCGCTCTAAATTTTATGTCAATCGTTTTCTAATGAAAAATTACATAAGAAATGTCTATTTGCGTAACTGTATTAGCGGTTTTGATTTTTTGACGATTTTTTCAAAATTTCGCTCGAAAATTTAGGGGGGTTCTGAACATTCGATTGCGTATAAAAACAATAGGCTTCCAGTGTTTACGAATTGTGATTTTTATACCAAATTTCGTTCGAATCGATCTATTCGTTCGTCAGTTATCGTCTCTAGACTCACTGACACACACACAGACATCACCTCAAAAATGTCTGATTCGTGATCAGGGATGCTTGAAACGTGCTTTCCCGTCGAAAACTCGACCCGTCACAAAACTTCCCTTATACATTATGTATATAAGGAAAGTAAAAATGGTATTCGCAAGGCTAAAATGATTGAAAACCACCGGTGTAGGGAATGTCATGTGTCGGACACATATGACATCCTGCCTGGAAAACTTGTGCGAAGATTCATTTCTCTTCAAAACAAAGTCCATCGATAGGAGGACCTCGTTTTCTGCTGCAGAACATTTCCGATTAATCCCCCCGCGTCTAATGATGCGCAAAAGTGGGTCGCCAGAAGTAATCTCCGAAAATCATCTTGACTGTAACCGACGTTCTTCCATCGACCCTCCGAAATGATTGGGTGGACAAAAATGGGGAGGGGGGACGAATTTTGTGAGAGATGGAAAATAATCAAAAACTGTTACTGATTTTATTCTTTTTTCGTTTTTACAATCCCTACATATAGAGTATAAGAAAAATATTGTTATGGGGTCAAAAGAATTCGAATTTTCAAAGGGAAAGGTTATATTTTAAGCATCACCGAAATCGAATCGAATGTTTTGAAGTGTCAATAGTCATAGCTATATGTATATATTAGTATGTGTATGTAATGTTAGTGTGTGGGTGTGTTAATGCATGTGTATCTGTTAGTGTGTGTTAACATGTGTGTATGCTAGTGTATGCGTATATGTGTTTGTGTGTGTGTGTTTTATGTGTGTGTATGTGTTAATGCATGTGTCTCTGTTAGCGTGTGTTAACTCATGTGTGTATGCTATATGTGTATATGTGTTTGTGTGTGTGTGTTTTGTGTATGTGTGTGTTGTGTGTGTCCATGAGTCTGCGCGATATCTTTGTGTGTGTGTGTGTGTTGTGTGTGTCCATGAGTCTGCGCGATATCTTTGTGTGTGTGTGTGTGTGTGTGTGTCCATGAGTCTGCGCGATATCTCACGAACGAATGAAACATTTCGAAGAGATTTTGGTTGGATTATTAAAATCAGTTAATACTGGAACCCTATTGGTTCTGAACTCGATCGTGTGTTTCGAAAGACTCCTAAATTTTGAATGAAATTAAAAATAAAAATCATTGGAAAAACAGTACTTTTTATACTGTTCAATAAATAATTACTTTATACATATTTTCTCGTTAGAAAACTAATGGCACAATCTTTAGAACGTTAGAATGAACCGTCTTCATGCTATTGCACATTTCTCAAATAAATGTATTAAAAAAATGACATAAAATTTAAAAAGCATTAAAATTTTAAGCAGTAAATAATATCAAATCGGTTCACTTTTCATATGCAAATTATGCGACGAATATGTTAACATCACTCTCGTCGATTTCTTTCATTCCATTCATAAGTGAAGATACTTTTTGGTGATAGTTTTGTATTTTAACTCCCAAAAATTCGCCAATAGTCATTTGTTTCATAGGTTATTAATTAAATGTCTATTGTATTTTGATGAAGTTTTCAAGTGAGTATGAATAGGTCAAGTTAGTATGAATAGGTCACAATATTTGGACTCATAAGTTACCAAAAGCGCCTAATTTCGATTAAATAATGTTCATTTAACACCAAAAATATTCTGCCGTAGATCTTGGACATCATAATTTATCTGAGAAAGAAGTAAAGGAATTGCTTTATGCAAGGAAGGTTATGTGCTGTCCACATCAGATTTTTTTTTTCAGATTTCGTATAAATTCTACTGTCTCTAGCATTTTACACGTCGCAATTAAAAATTTAATAGTGCAGATCTAAACGCGTTGAGCCATGTAAATAAGTCGCCTCGAAGGATTTAAAAGGCGAAATTTTGGGCACAGAAAGATGTCATTTCTCCTAAGTGGAAATGACAGATTTTGAGGCATGTATATAAAATTTCAAAGAAGTTTAAAAATAATAATAAGACTTTTTAGCCTTCGCTATTTTTGATACTCCACAGACTTAAAACGAAAATTCTCGTCATAGAAAACCTCGAGATGTTTCACATAAGAGATATAGATCTTGAGGTGCACATATGACATTAAAAAAATCAACGAGTAATTCTCAAAAAACGAATACATTTTTATGGCAAGCCCTGGACGTTATGGCTAGATAAGTCACAAAATCCAAAAAGTACCGCAAAACACAACTACATGCTAAATTTGGAATTTCTAGCTGCTGCAGTTCGCGAGTTATTCCCCCAAAACGAGGGCTTTCTTGAGGCGGGACCAGGACGAGCTAGTCTGATAATGTTCAAAATCCAAAAAATGAATATGTGCCACAAAAAAAGATTCTACAGACCAAATTTCATATTACTGTAATGAATGGAACTTGATTAGTTAAGGTCTCAAAGATCTGAATCACACTGACGAACAAACACCAGATCAAGTTAAATATAAAGTTGTAATAAATGTTTAAGCATTATAAGTTCCAAGCATAATCGAGTTATATAAAAGGTTGTAAAAAAATAACATCTTATATTTTAAATTATTTTAAATTTACCTGCAGCATTCCCAGACTTACACCATTTGCTTAGAAATCTGAATTATTTTACGTCATTGAGAGCACATAGAATATGCATATATAACGTTTGACTTGTGGCCGTAATTTCTATGAGGAAAGGGGCGAGTTCTAACGATTCTTCAAGCACAGAGCAGCTGTTGTTCTTGCGTTAATGGCAAAATACATTAAATTCTAAGCATGTGAAGCATTAGGAATACAATGTAATACAATTTATGCTCAATTTCCATCTGAAACGCAGGGCTATAGAAAAATAGGGGCCCCACATGGGGTCTATATGATAAGTATTGTTCTTCTCAATCTGTTGCTTTCCATTGCTGGTCCTTGACTCCCCGTTTCTATGACTTTATTTATTTTTAAAATAATATTGAATCTTTTTATTTATTCGATTTGTGAAAATGAATATAATGTATAAGGGTCCACTTCAACGAGAAGAAGTTGGAATCCTATCAAAGTCGCTCAACGGGTGGAACATCGGCTGGCCAGTTCGAAATTCCACGGTTCGATCCTCAGCTAGGACAGCGAGACCTTAAAGAAACGAAAGTGCATCATAAACACCACTTCAACGAGAAGAAGTTGGAATCTTTTCCCAGTAACTCAATGGGTAGAGCATCGGCTGGCCAGTTCGAGAATCCACTGTTTGATCCTCAGCTACGACAGCGAGACCTTAAAGAAACGAAAGTGCATCATAAAAACCACTTCAACGAGAAGAAGTTGGAATCTTTTCCCAGTAACTCAATGGGTAGAGCATCGGCTGGCCAGTTCGAGAATCCACTGTTTGATCCTCAGCTACGACAGCGAGACCTTAAAGAAACGAAAGTGCATCATAAGCACCACTTCAACGGGAAGAAGTTGGAATCTTTTCCCAGTAACTCAATGGGTAGAGCATCGGCTGGCCAGTTCGAGAATCCACTGTTTGATCCTCAGCTACGACAGCGAGACCTTAAAGAAACGAAAGTGCATCATAAACACCACTTCAACGAGAAGAAGTTGGAATCCTTTCCCAGTAACTCAATGGGTAGAGCATCGGCTGGCCAGTTCGAGAATCCACTGTTTGATCCTCAGCTACGACAGCGAGACCTTAAAGAAACGAAAGTGCATCATAAACACCACTTCAACGAGAAGAAGTTGGAATCCTTTCCCAGTAACTCAATGGGTAGAGCATCGGCTGGCCAGTTCGAGAATCCACTGTTTGATCCTCAGCTACGACAGCGAGACCTTAAAGAAACGAAAGTGCATCATAAACACCACTTCAACGAGAAGAAGTTGGAATCCTTTCCCAGTAACTCAATGGGTAGAGCATCGGCTGGCCAGTTCGAGAATCCACTGTTTGATCCTCAGCTACGACAGCGAGACCTTAAAGAAACGAAAGTGCATCATAAGCACCACTTCAACGGGAAGAAGTTGGAATCTCTTCCCAGTAACTCAATGGGTAGAGCATCGGCTGGCCAGTTCGAGAATCCACTGTTTGATCCTCAGCTACGACAGCGAGACCTTAAAGAAACGAAAGTGCATCATAAACACCACTTCAACGAGAAGAAGTTGGAATCCTTTCCCAGTAACTCAATGGGTAGAGCATCGGCTGGCCAGTTCGAGAATCCACTGTTTGATCCTCAGCTACGACAGCGAGACCTTAAAGAAACGAAAGTGCATCATAAACACCACTTCAACGAGAAGAAGTTGGAATCCTTTCCCAGTAACTCAATGGGTAGAGCATCGGCTGGCCAGTTCGAGAATCCACTGTTTGATCCTCAGCTACGACAGCGAGACCTTAAAGAAACGAAAGTGCATCATAAACACCACTTCAACGAGAAGAAGTTGGAATCCTTTCCCAGTAACTCAATGGGTAGAGCATCGGCTGGCCAGTTCGAGAATCCACTGTTTGATCCTCAGCTACGACAGCGAGGCCTTAAAGAAACGAAAGTGCATCATAAGCACCACTTCAACGGGAAGAAGTTGGAATCTTTTCCCAGTAACTCAATGGGTAGAGCATCGGCTGGCCAGTTCGAGAATCCACTGTTTGATCCTCAGCTACGACAGCGAGACCTTAAAGAAACGAAAGTGCATCATAAGCACCTCTTCAACGGGAAGAAGTTGGAATCTTTTCCCAGTAACTCAATGGGTAGAGCATCGGCTGGCCAGTTCGAGAATCCACTGTTTGATCCTCAGCTACGACAGCGAGACCTTAAAGAAACGAAAGTGCATCATAAACATCACTTTAACGAGAAGAAGTTCGAATCTTTTCCCAGTAGCTCAACGGGTGGAGCATCGACTGGCCAGTTCGAGAATCCACTGTTTGATCCTCAGCTACGACAGCGAGACCTTAAAGAAACGAAAGTGCATCATAAGCACCACTTCAACGGGAAGAAGTTGGAATCTTTTCCCAGTAACTCAATGGGTAGAGCATCGGCTGGCCAGTTCGAGAATCCACTGTTTGATCCTCAGCTACGACAGCGAGACCTTAAAGAAACGAAAGTGCATCATAAGCACCACTTCAACGAGAAGAAGTTGGAATCTTTTCCCAGTAGCTCAACGGGTGGAGCATCGACTGGCCAGTTCCAAAATCCTGGGTTCGATCCTCAGCTAGAACAGAGGAAACTTAAAAAAATGAAAGTGCACCATGAACACTAAATCTCGTGTAAAGTTGTGGCAGAAATTGAAATTATACATTTTGAAGGCATAAAGGGTGCCATAAAAATAACTCCACTTAAAGACCTAATTTAAATCCACCCTTAATCGAATACTCAACTGCCTAAGAAGGGACATTTAATCATATATTTCAAGAACTTTTTACATCCTTTAAAGAAGCGAAATTAAGTAAACTCTAAATCCCTCAAACAGAGCAATATATGCATTTCAAACTTTCCATTAAAGTAACCATTTTGCAAAATTAATGGAACCCGAAGAATGTTGGTCCAAATATTTTAACGATGCTGGCCGCTTCATCCATTCCCAAAGAATTCCAGGCTAAAACATTTTTCGAACAATTTTTATCCATTTATCTTTAGTTCGCGGAGAACTTTGCTTACTTACCCTACGCCTTTAATCCTAATATCATTTTTAAAAAGTGACTGAATTCCACGTGTTTTTGTTTAAAAAGCCTTTTACTTGACTTTTTGAAAACCTCCGGAGTCTCCACTCGTCTTTCTCGTACATTCATGGGCATTATTGCTTGAAGTCCAATTCTGTCACAAATCAAAAAATCTGATGTGGGCAACACATGACTTTCCTTATATAATGTAATGAATTTACTAATTTTACAGTAAAAAAATAGGTTTTTCTTTTAGTAGATACTAATATTCTTTCCAAGATATTGAATTTTCGACAATTAGTAGTCATTTTCGTTGATTTAGCATCATTTTTATCCATTTGGCGAGATTTTCGTTAATTTGGCAACATTTAAAAAAGTCGCCAAGTTGGCGACATTCCGCCAAATTCGTCGCCAAAATCTCGCCAAGCGTTATGCACTAAGAAAAAAGTTATTCTTACAGCAGATAAATGGCTATTGGCGTTCAAATACAAAAGTATTATTCAAAGTATATTTTTTCATGAATGGAACGAGCTAGATCCACGAGAATGATGTCACTCAATTTATCGCATGGTATTACATATGAAAAGTGAACATGTTTCTCAATAGGAATTTTTTTTTTATGTGACTTTTTCATAATTTTTTTGAAAAATGTACAATATCTCGAGAACGGTTCATGTTAGCGTTCTAAAATTTATGCCAATCGTTTTCTAATGAAAAATTACATAAGAAATGTCTATTTGCGTAACTTTATTAGCGGTTTTGATTTTTTGACGATTTTTTCAAAATTTCATTCGAAAATTTAGGAGGGTTCTGAACATTCGATTACGTATAAAAACAATAGGCTTCCAGTGTTTACGATTGTGATTTTTGTACCAAATTTGGTTCGAATCGGTCCATTCGTTCGTCAGTTATCGTCTCCACAGACTCACTTTCACACACACACACACACACATACTTTCACACACACACACACACACATACTTTCACACACACACACACAGACATCACTTCAAAAATGTTTTATTCGTGATCAGGGATGCTTGAAACGTGCTCTCCCGTCGAAAACTCGAATTCGAATTTTCGACCCCGTCACAATACTTTCCTTATGCATTATGTATATAAGGAAAGTAATACTAATGGATTTGAGTTTCTACCTTTACAAAGTGTAATGCTCATGCGATTATATTACTGTACCTTAGTGATTTTTAATACTTTCTCGTACTTATCTATATCATACAGCTGAGAGAGACTGACCGACTGTATAAGGTATGAATTTCACAGCCCAAACTGGAAACATCGGTACATTGGTAAACATTGATACATTGGTAACTGGAAACATGGAAAGTAGAAACTTAAAACATTGTATATATGTTGGACTTGACCTATAAGTAATGAAAAAAAAATCTAAAATGTCGGAATTTTGTTTGAAAAATTTATGAACCGCGGATTTTTTTTTCTTTTGTTGTTGTTCCAACATTCTTCCAGCTTATAACTCGAGAATGACTAGACACACAACAATCGTTTTATTATCGTCATCCGCAGGGAAAAATTTCCAAAATTTTCTCAAATAACTGTATATGTTCACTATCTACATTTTTTTTAACACTTTACAACAGAGTTGAAAAATGCTTATGACTTTGTTCATTCTGTCTGTCTGTCTCTCTGTCCGTTAGCACGATAACTGCCGTAAAAATGACTTAATCAAAATGAAATGTTAGTAAGTTGTACAGACGGTCTGTAGAACCTATGGGAATATAAATGAATAATATCACCCAATTAGTTTTGGATTGAACCCGGGTCGAAAAAATGAAATACATTGAGCCCTATGGGACCTAATTTTTCAAATATTTTGTAAGCGGATTTAAAATTCACAAATTGCTTCGAAAATTTTAGGTAATAGTCAAATTGTTCCATAAAATATATAAAAAAAAATTCAGCGAAATATATTCAGTAGTTTTTTAAATAAAAATTAAAATAATAATTACACCTCTTATATGAAACGATCACGTGACCATGATATGGAACGATCACATGACCCACTTCAAAATGATATATGGCATCCATCTTGTTTCAAAATCGTGATTTTTTTAAGTTCTTTTTAATTCATATTGAGTGTTGTATCCGTCCTAAAACTACGTCATTTTTGTTTAAATTCTGTGCATCTACATACTGAAACAACGCAATGACAATATATTTGAGTTTAAATGCTCATCTAAATTTGATTATTTCTACAACTAAGCCTATTTTTCACCTATGTAAAATGTAAACAGCAAAATATATAGAATAAGTTGTATTAGAATTCCTGTATTTTTTTAACACAAAATAATTTAGTCCATGGAGTCTGCATGGCTGATATGAATGAAATATTAATTGATTTCATAAAGAGAAGGACGATTTTTTTCGATGAAGTTTCAAGCATAGAGTTTAATTTTTTGTAGCTCCATGGTCTTAAACAAAATGTTTAAATAAAATAAATTATTATAGTATTGTGATGAATGAAATGAATGGGGGAAAGTTATGAATGAAATGCTGTTTTTATAGAGAGATCCAGGCGTGTTATTTTTTCTATGACGTCATTTGAATGAATTTCAGTTGTTTTCGATGAAGTTTTCAAATATAATAAATTATCGTAGTGTTATGATAATTCTAAAACTATTACCGAGGAATGTATAACATTTTAGAGATGTTTAAACCAGGCAATTTATATTTCAATGCCGTCATTTGAATGAAGTTCATTTTTTTCGATGAAGGTTTGAGTTTTCAAATATAATAAATTAATGCAGCATTGTGATAAGTTTCAAAATATTACCGAGGAATGTATTGCATTTTAGACTTGTTTAAATAAAATTCTAATGAAGTTGGAAAGTGTTTCATAATCAATGCTTTAAGCATGATTGATCTTTCTTGTTGATACTCATTTTTAGTTATAGCAGTAAATTTGGCGACTTTTAGTACAATGACGCCAAATTGAAAACTATCGTCAAAGTGACATAAATATCGCCAAAGTTACAAACATTCAATATCTCTAAAAATTAAGTTGACTTGGGGCATTGTAATAACTGACTTAAAAGTTTTCTCCTACCCACTGTTGTCAAATAAAGCAATTAACAAAATGACATTCAAAAATAAGCAACTAATAATTGATAAGGTAAACAAGAGCAACGTCAATAAGCACAAATAACACAATAATGCGGCATATTGCTGTTTCGAGGATACTTTGGATCCCTTCGTGAATGCAAGAGAACCAGCAAACCAGAAGGCCTAAAGAGGAATCGCGGACGAATGAATCAGGTGGATTACATACCCAAGACCTAGATTAAGAGAGTCAATCAGAAAGCAGCATGAAGGACAGTACAACTATTCCGAAACGAGAAGGATTGGCTGAACTGTTCTTCATGCTGCTTTCTGATTGGCTCTTTCTAAATCCAGGGACTTGTGTATATAAGCCCCCTGTTTCACCCTTCCTCGCCCCACAGACTAATTTACAGGGTGTCCCAAAAACATTGACCTCTGCTTTTATTCCTTAAATATTGATCTTAGACATATAAATTACAAAGTTGCTTAAAAAAGATATACAGAATTTTATGAAATGGGATAAAAATTTTCAAGGGATTAAATTTGAAGAAATACAAAATTTAAATTTTTTTACGGCCCTCGTACAAAAACATTTCCAATGAGTAAAGTGTGTCCCATACACTAATAAGGTGATGTACAAAATTTCAGCATTTTGTCATAAAAAGTCCCAGAGATACGTTCAAACAAAGTTGGTGAGGGATTAATCACGCATTAAAATGTAAATGTTTACAGCAAGATTGCAAATGACGCAACGCAGAAATGCATCATAGGCAAATAATATCTGCCTCTTATCTTTAATGGATCTTTGGCATGGATGGAAAACATTTTGAAAAAGCTTTGTAATCTTTGTAAAGTTATTATTTCTACATAGTGTAAATACTTTTGTATCAATAAATAGCAAAATTATTATTTATTTATGCAATCATTGTTTTCTTTCGTAATTTGTACATGACTCCTGAAACGCGATCTGCCGACATCATTTTTCCCCTCTCAGAAGCCATGTCGATACATCGAAAAGTGGTTTAAGTCAGCATTTCTGTCTTTTCATATCTCTAAGACTTTTTGTGATAAAATGGTGAAATTTTTTACATCACCTTATTAGTTATGGGGCACATTTTACTCATTGGAAATGTTCTTGTACGGGGGCCGTATAAAAATTTAAATTTTGTATTTCTTAAATTTTAATTCCCTTGAAAATTTTAATCGATTTCATAAAATTCTGTACCTCCTTTTACGCAACTTTGTAATTTATTATATATGTCTAAGATCAATATTTAAGGCATAAAAGCCAAGGTCACTCTTTTTGGGACACCCTGTATATTCTGTATAGTAGTTTAATATTCTGTGCCTCTTCCATTCCTCTTAGGACTTCGGATTTGTTGGTTCTCTTCACTGACGAAGGGGATCCAACGTGTCATCGAAACAGCTGCATTGTGTCATTTGTGCTTATTAACGTTGCTCTTGTTTTCTTTATCCTTTACACAAAGTGTATTTTACTTATTAATCTTATAATTGATTTGTGTACGCTTTTGGCAGTAGCGTTTCAGTTTAGGAGTCGGTTACCTCGAACTAGTATTAACACAGGTAAGCGTAATGCAGCGAATTCTTCGGCGTCACTGAGCTGTTACCAACTTATAAAATTAAATTTTAGATTTAAATTAAACTTCAGGAGTTTTTACGAGTATTTTAAAATAATAACTCTGGTACGAATTCTGAAAAATATATTTATTTCATTATGATATTGATTGTGATTCAAGGCGAATTAAGCTCTGTGAATATGAATGTACTAGAAGGTATTGGAGTCATATAACGGAATGCAAAATATTTTAAAACATTACCATCCATCCGCCCTCCGGCAGCGCTTGATCGCCTACTATGCACAGACACATGCGAATCATGCGCCTCTCTTAATAATTATTATCATTTCCTATACGATTCCTTATTGAAGCATATACATGATATATCATGCCCTTCATGCTCAATTTCTTTAATAATTCCTACCAAACTGGTAGGAATTATTAAAGAAATTGAGTTTAAAGATATTGAATTTTCTATTAATAAAATGTCATTTTTATCAATTTGGCAACGTTTTCGTCAATTTCACATTTTAACCGATTGCTTACGGGTGGGATAGCGTTAATCTCAAACGAAGAACCTCTAAAAAAACAGGTATTTGACATACCCTATCCCAAACAGTTCGATCCCTCTTGGCAGGCATTGGCATCCATGGACGCCAGGCATTGGAGTCCCCCATGGCAGACATTGGCGATTCATGGCGTCCATGGATGCCAATGTCTGCAAAGGGGGATCGAACTGTTTGGGATAGGGTATGTCAAATACCTGTCTTTTTTAGAGGTTCTTAGTTTGGGATAACGCTGTCCCATCCTTAAGCAAAAGGTTGAAAAAATCACCAAGTTATCCCGCCAAATTCGTCGCTAATGTTTTTTCGCCAAGCGATACGGACGCGAAATGAGTCATTCTTATATTCCTTCCAAGATATTGAATTTTCATCAATTAGACGTCAATTTCATTGATTTATCGTCATTTTTATCAATTTGTCGATATTTTCGTCAAATTTGACGGCATTTAAAAAATAGCTGCTTAGTTAGCGATATCCCACCAAATTTGTCGCCAATTTTTTCGCCAAGCGGACATACGGAGAAATGGATTATTACATTAATCCGTAGTGAAATAGTGAATGAGAAAGTAGGGTCAAAATTCGTAAATAATCGACAATTCAACTATACAGGAAAAACGAAATTGGTTAAAAATACATAAAAGATAAATTTGGAATGGAATTCTCCTGCGTATTTAATGCAATTTTACTATTCATACTAAACACAATAGCTTACAAAAAACGTTAAACAGATTTCATTTCACAATCTTTATAACGCCAGTTTTGCATTCAGGGACACGTTTGGAGAAACTTTTTTATTCGCCCATTCAATGTACTTCTAAATAATAGAACAACTAGCAATTAAGCAATACAAAACAAAATGTGCTTTAATTACTCTTCATAAAAACATGTCCTACAGCGTTGATTGTTTAAGTGGATTTTCCAAAAAGGTTCTCTTTTGTCTATTCGTAAAGAGTTCACACATATTATCTGGTTAAGGCTATTAAAACATCATTTTGTTACATTTCAATTAAAGCATCGGAAAAAAAATTGATAACCTTCTTTAGATTTTTCTTTGATCAAGTTTCTTATTTGAACAAATTTATCAAGGCTTTCAGTAAAATATTCAAAACAAGTTTTTGTATCTTTATCTCTGTATTAAAAAGAAGACTAGGTGCAGTCGCTGGCCGTTGACCAATTCTTTTAATATGAAGAGATTTCCTAGCATGGCTATGTGCTGGACCTATAGTATCAAATAATTTACAATTTTGCATGACGATTTAAAATACATTGCCACGTGATATCTTCTATTTTGGTTGCTATCATATGAAAATTTCTATTCTTTATAAAATTTTGAAGTGAAAATATTTTACACTACTTTTGTATGAACACTTTATTTTCTGACATTTATCAAAATATAATCTTTCATTGTTGTAAACGCTGTTGCCAACTGAAAACAAGTAATATTTAAACGATGCAACTTTTATTTTTGTAAACGCTGTTACCATTTAAAAAAAATAATATTTAAGTTTTTTATTTAAACAATTAAAAATGCATTCATTATTCGGAGATTTATTCAAATGTTACCTCTTTTGAAATGGCAACAGCGTTTTCAACAATGAATCGTAATTTTTCATGCCGCCAATGCTTGCGAAGCACGCTAATATTTGTTTGCAAACTTGCTACAGAGACGTAACGAATGAGATTGCAAAGCGAGCTTCGGCGATTAATGAGCGGTAACAAACAAGGGTCTAATTCTCTGAGCCGTGAGAGAACACAAAGGCGATCGTGTGCGTCTACGAGTTGAAAATTTTCGCGAAACGAGCTCCGGGGTTGATGAGCGCCAGCATTCAAGGAACTGTCGCAATGTTCGTAGCAGGCGATACGGCACTTACGCTTGCGTAGCAGACGATAAGAAAGAGCTCGCGTAGTGAGCTCATCCAGCACCAACGAGTATGAAGCGAAGCTTTCCGACACGCAAAGCGCTTTACGTGGGTTAGTGAGCATCAGCGAGCAGGAGACAAAACCCCTTAGATCATAAAGTCTGCGAAGCAACCATGGAGAAAACTCGTTCAGTGATCTCCGGTCATTAGTGAGCGACATCGTACAGAAGACCATGAGTTTGCGAGCATCAGCAAGCTGTAGCCACCAATCAACGAAGCTGTGGCCACCGGGCGAAGTGAAAAAGCTCACGAAACGCGTTACAAGGATTGGTCAGCGTCGGAAAACACTAAGCGGAGCCCTAATGGGCGTAGTACGCCTGCGTACTGCATTACGAACAAACAGCATAACGCACAGTTCTGAAATTTTGCATAGGAGCCCGTAAATGTGCAAGACTGGGTTAGAATTTTTATATCGGCTAATTAAATAATTAAATTTTGCATTACCGTTATTAGCAGAGATTTCAATGTCCGATCCAATTTCCAATTTCTTTGTGATTGGTTTATGGTTGAAACCTCACGTATTTACGTCTAAAAACAGTAGTCTACAACGTTAGTTAGTATACCTGGAGCAATTTTTGCAATGATGTGCCTTATTGACCTTAGCGAAATGGGGTTGATTTCATTTTTTTAATCGTAAAATCATAAAAATAAATTAAGCATAAAACAAACACTCCCTCGAAGCCACTCTAGAGCTAAACTCGAGATTCGTCATATAGAGCATTATTTCTCAACCTTTGTGAGGCCACCATCCGATTAATTCATTTTTGACAAGACGAGGGCCCCTGTCTCAACAAATTGACTCGCAACTGCCTTTCTAATTCTTTTATTTACAATTCGCACATTAAACTACCATAAGTATTAATAATTAATCATGGCATAATCATAAAGCGTATTAATACATTAAAGCCTACGGTGTTGACAAATATAAAATTACATTTAAATGTCTCAGTCACTTGACTCTTAAAATCGTGTAGCACATTTAATTTCCTCAGATCAACATCATTAAATTAATGTGTGCTGATTTTTATTGACATATCCCATTCTTATCACCAAAATTGTATAATATTATCCAGTATAAATTGGAGTATTGTATTAAATTGATTGTATTGATGTTGGTTTGAAAATAAAACGGTTTTGAGAGAGAAAACTTTTATCCATTGTAATTCACCATAGAAGTCACATGAGCAGTCTATTACGCATATTAAAATTTAAATGCGGCTTGGTTACTGACATTGGCTACACATATGTTATTTAGGCGTTCTGAATTCTTCGACACATGCATAAATGTTAGTTTCCTTAGAATATTTCCGCTATGAAATATGTATCCATAAAAAATACTTTGAAAGCAAAAAGAACAAACTCTTAAGAGAATCTCTTGCGGCCCGGTATAATGGTAGCCAGGACCGGGCAGTTGAGAAACGCTTATATAAAGAAGGCACTCCAGTCCAGCACAATCTTAAACTGTTAAGAAAGATAAATATGCTAAAATAGAATCAATTCAAAAGAATTCTTACCTTACGACCATTTAACTTCACTATTCTTATTTTGTCACTAGGTCACATAGATTTTTTCGGAGTCTTACTTTCACATTAAAAATATGATGTGGGCAGCACATGACTTTCCTTATATAATGAAATGAATTTACTACTTGTACAGTAAAAAAAATATAGATTATTATAGTAGATATTTATATTATTTCCAAGATATTGAATTTTCGTCAATGAGTCGTCATTTTCAATGATTTAACGTCACTTTTATCCATTTGGCGAATTTTTCGTTAAGTTGGCGACATCCCACCAAATTCGTCGCCAAAATCTTGCCAAGCGTTATGGACAGAGAAATAAGTTATTCTTACAGCAGATAAATGACTGTTCGAATTCAAATACAAAAGTATTACTCAAAGTATCTTTTTTCATGAATAGAACGAGCGAAATCCACGAGAATGATGTCACAAATTTATCGCATGGTATTACATATGAAAAGTGAACATGTTTCTCAATAGGAAATCTTTTTTTTTATTTTATATGATATTTTGATAATATTTTTGAAAAATGTGCAATATCTCGAGAACGGTTCATGTTAGCGTTCTAAAATTTATGTCAATCATTGCCTAATGAAAAATTACATATGAAATGTCTATTTGCGTAACTTTATTAGAGGTTTTGATTTTTGGACGATTTTTTCAAAATTTCACTCGAAAATTTAGGGAGTTCTGAACATCCGATTGCATATAAAAACAATAGGCTCCCAGTGTTGACGGATTTTAATTTTTGTACCAAATTTCATTCAAATCGGTCCATTCGTTCTTCAGTTATCATCTCCACAGACTCACTGACACATACACACACACATACACACACATACTTTCACACACACACACACACATACTTTCACACACACACACACACACACATCACACATACTTTCACACACACATCACTTCAAAAATTTTCGATTCGTGATCAGGGTTGCTGGAAACGTGCTCTCCCGTCGAAAACTCGAATTCGAATTTTCAACCCCGCCACTATACTTTCCTTATACATTATGTATATAAGGAAAGTAATAAATATTTATGCATTTAATATTACGCTCTGGGTGGCAATTCTGATTTAAAAGTTATAATTTTGCGTGAAATAATTGATCTCCAAAGAAAGTCGCCAAAAGTGCCAAATAACAATGTATTTTCACGTTGATTGAATGTGAAGGAGATTGTGATGGGGATTTCGCGTGTGTATAGGGGTGCTACGGGGTATTAATACCTGGTCGTGACCATTTTATATTA
The DNA here is from genome assembly GCA_951213105.1 of Amaurobius ferox. Classification (NCBI taxonomy): domain Eukaryota; kingdom Metazoa; phylum Arthropoda; class Arachnida; order Araneae; family Amaurobiidae; genus Amaurobius; species Amaurobius ferox. Next base: position 141,364,493 of record OX578135.1, on the reverse strand, counting down.
ACCTATTTATATTTTATTCTATTTACTCTATTTTACTCTCACGAGATATGTTCTTTATATTTTACTCTATATGCTTTATGGAGCAAAGTAGCTCCTTATTTTTAAGTTAGACACAATTTGCGTTTCGCTGTTTATTTCCAAAACTAACTCATCTTAAAACATTAGATTTTTTTAAACTAAACAATGCACTCTACGTTGTCCGGAACTTAATTTTTTTTATTTTGTCATAAGCGGTTTTGTTATAAGAGTTTAAAAGGATTTTTGGTTTTCAAGAATTCATTGTAAGTTGTAGTTTTTATCACAGATTTGCATCTTCAATCCCAGGCAACGCAGGAACGATCTAGAAAATGTACTTGGCGTAGCCCGGGATTTAGGATACAAATCTGTGATTACGACCACACAGGAACTCACAGCGAAGTCTCAAAAACAAAGAATGCTTCAACAATTCATCCACTTATAATAACAATAATAAAAAATTAAAAAAACTACGCCAATGGAAACTCTGCTTGAATATCCTGGGTCCCTGATATCTCGTGAGTTTTCGTCTTCAACACAAAAGTATACACAAAAGTATACAAAAGTATACAAAAGTATACACAAAAGTATATCAAAAACATTGACCTCGGTTAATTCCTTAAATATTGATTTTAGACATATATAATAAATTACGAAGTTGCTTAAAAAAAGGTACAGAATTTTATGAAATCGATTAAAATTTTCAGGGAATTAAATTTGAAGAAATACGAAATTTAAATTTTTATACGGCCCCCGTACAAAAACATTTCCCATGAGTAAAATGTGCTCTATACACTAATAAGATGATGGTCAAAATTTCAGCATTTTATTATAAAAAGTCCCAGAGATATGAAAAGATAAAAATGTTGACTTAAACCACTTTTCGATATATCGACATGAGTTCTCAGAGAGGATAAATCATGTGAGCAGACCGCATTTCAGGGGTCATACACAAATTACGAAAGAAAACAATGATTACATAAATAAATAATGATTTTACTATTTATTGGTACAAAAGTATCTACACTGCGTAGAAATAATTACTTTACTCAAAGATTACAAAGCTTGTTCAAAATGTTTTCCATCCATGCCAAAGATCCATTAAAGATAAGAGGCAGATATTATTTGCCTGTGATGCATTTCTGCATTGCGTCATTTGCAGTATTGCTATAAACATTTAGATTTTAATTTGTGATTAATCTCTCACCAACTTTCTTTAAACATATCTCTGGGACTTTTTATGATAAAATGCAGAAATTTTGATCATCACCTTATTAGTGAATGGAGCACACTTTACTCATTGAAAATGTTTTTGTACGGGGGCCGTATAAAAATTTAAATTTTGTATTTCTTCAAATTTAATCCCCTGAAAATTTTTATCGATTTCATAAAATTCTGTGCCTTTTTTACGCAACTTTACGATTTATTTATTATATATATCTAAGATCAATATTTAAGGACTGAAAGCCAAGGTCGATGTTTTGGACACCCTGTATGTATATATATATATATATATATATATATATATATATATACTAATTCACAAAATTCAGACTATTGTATGTATTCCGTTCAAAGTTTGTCTGAAAGAAAAATATTTGATCTTTACGATGATGTCAAGGTGAAAACTTTGTGATAATTCTTTCGGTTGCTAAAGAACCTATTTCTGTGGAAACTGAAATATAAAATAACTAAAATATAATTCAAATTAAAAAGTAAATAACGCCGAGATGCATATTCCCGTGTTCTGAAATACCTTCTTACTAAATTTTATGGCCGTTGGAAGCTTAGATTTTCCGCTGCAGACCACGTATACATACAGAAACACATACATATTCTTTTATTATGTAAGATTTAGTAATCAGATATAAATACCATTCTATAAACATTACAAGTGAAGGGAACTAGTAACTGTTGCTTTACTTCTTCAATAGCTACAAATTCCGATGTATTAGCTGATAAAAGTGAAATTTTCCTCGCTCCATATTAAGTTGTACAGATATTTCGCATATATTTTAGTTTTTTTGATCGCCTAAATTATTAATATGAAATATTTTTTGACGTGAATAACCGGTTATGTATTCGGTTGAAATTGAAGTGTTGCGAAATATGTAAACCCTTTGGACGTTTATGTATCCGGTCTACTGCGGGGTATCCGGATAAAATTGAAGTGTTACGAAATATGTAAGCACTGTGAGCGTTTATATCTCCGAACCCATAAAAATGTAAATAATTTATACTTGTTTTGTCAGAAATAAGATACCATCTATGAATATGTAAATATAGTTTCTTTTTGTGACAAAACAAGTTTCTATCGACGCGAATTCTTGCTTCCTTTTGCTTACTTCCAATTGAAATAATCTTCTAAACTATAAAAGATATACGCAACACAAATATTCAGTAGTATATCGAATTTCTAGACCTTATGATTTGTTTTCACAAAGCTGGTATAGTTTTCGAGCAGCCGCCTTATCAATTTGAAGGATATTGAAAATGTTTGGTTATTAAAGCTTGCAATGTTTATATTTCGAAAACTAACTATGGACAATAATAAGCAAGAATCTGTATCTCTTTGAAGATCCTATAAGTTTGTATAATTGGATTTTGTATCGGATCCCTAGTTTTCGAAATATTGTAGTATTATAGTGACGAAGAACTTCAGAGACCCGAATAGACAGACCCATTTTATTAGTGGGAGGGTTTAACGTTCTCATCAAGAAACTTGGAAATGTAAAATTATTATGGAGAAACGAAATAAGCAATTGCCTGAATTTTATTTTCCCCTTTTACTCGAAAACCACAATTGGTAGGAATATGAAATTCTGCGTACGTACGTAAAATTGCACGCAGATTTCAAGAATCACAATTTTAATTATTGAAACGTACTGTAACAGGGCGAAACGCCCATTTTTAAACCGCACATGGCCACTGCGCTTCGTACAATTAACAAGTGAAGAACCACTTTTAAATGGCTAATCAAAGCATGTGCATCCGCAGGCATAGTGATTTAAACGTGCTTCCATATATTAAATACGTTTTTGCGATTTAAATGTGCTACTTTAATTTCATTGTTTACCTGTATTCTAATCTGTTTAATTTAATATTCAAATTCTAAAAACTTATATATCCTCTTTTGTATCAGGATTCTCAAATATTGAAATTATTTTTTTTTTGTATTTCTAATTCCATAATTATTTGTTAAATTGAGTTTTTATTTGAAATCTTTCACAGCTCGCATACTCCATATGCATGAGTCCATTCAAAGCCAGGCTTTTTGCTAGTTGCACTTTATGCAGACGGGGTTCAAATTAAAACTTGCATCGGAAACTGTTAAATATTGTTACAAACGTGTAAATTGCCACCACCGAAGTCTCTTTGGGAAAAGTAGAGGGAGAAAACACCTTTACAGACAACCATTCATATGACATGAATTTAGGATTGCCATATGCTGAAGTTCGGAGGGGAGAATCCCAAATTTGGGGATTTATCGCCAATTTGTCGAATTTTGACGACATTTATAATCTTCGAGAACTTTTCAATATAACGAATATTTTACGAGATACCAGCTCCTTCTGAAAGTTTCTACAAAGAGGAGTCATTACTCAATTGTGGAGCAGTTGACATGATACGAACTACATTAGTGGAGGATTTAATTGCTAGTTTACTGTACCTGACAATTGTTTAACAGTCTTGTGAGGTAGTTATTGAGCTATTTGCTTTATATTGTCCCTGTTTACGCTGTGCTTTTAAAAAAATGCGTTAGTTATCCAGAAATTTGGACTTATTCTTGTATCCTGAGCGTACACGCTCGATTCCAAAGGATACGTCGTAACAATATGCTACGCACCGTCGACATAGGCGGCGCCACAGGGGATGCTAGGGGTGCTGCAGCACCGCCCATTATAAATTGGGCAAACACTCCTTTTTACTTAAAACTGCCCTTTAGTCCAACAATTTTCAGTTTCTCTCTATCTCTTTCTCTCTCTTTTTTTAAGTCGTTAATTAATTTATTTTATTTACGGATTTATAAATCTGAGATCAGATATTTTTAGGGTTTCCGGCTAGACCCAGTTCCAACACATGCTCCAATAAAGAAATCTCTCGGGAACTCTCGTCTATCGCGGAAGGATACAGCGACATTAGTTTCGTATCGAGTTCACGACAGCTTTTCAGAATGGCGTCCATGGACGTCAATGTCTGCAAAGGGGGGTGGGGAGTTCGAACTGTTTGGGATAGGGTATGTCAAATACCTGTCTTTTTTACAGGTTCTTCGTTTGGGATGGACGCTGTCCCACCCGTAAGCAAAAGGTTGAAATCCAAACTGATTTATTAACTCAATCAGAACAGAGAAGGCTACTGGCTGTTTAAATAAATATGCTGTGCAATTAAAATATGTGGTATTGCACAATCCTCGTTCAACTTAAATTGAACATACTTCATCTTACTGCGCTTGATATATATATATATGCGAAACTCGCACGCTCTTAACATATATAAAGCTTTATCTTACCTAGACTCAACTACTGCCGACTTTTACTATGACGGCTAGAGCATTTATTTCTCTCACAACACTGGACTGTTCTTGGGAAGATTCATTCCTCTCAGCATCTTAGTATCTCATCTCGAATGAACTCGTAGTTGCCACTAATCGACCTTTTTCCGGTCACACGCCGATCCACAGATTGTTGATTGCCCCCACCCCCCACCCTCTTTCTACAACCGAACCGAAAACTTTATCCTGCCTTACCAACAGGATCGCAGAAACTTAGCTGGCCGGTCTTGTTAGTGTTGTTGTTGTTGTTGAGACCCAGACCGTCCGACCTATCAGAAAGGTGTAAGGTAACTGATTGGACGGCCGGGAAGTGCCACCCAATTTAGACCGGAACCCAGTGGGGGAGGCATCCACAGGAACCGTACCCTCCTTCCCCTACCACCAACCTCTCGGAAGGACTTACGAACCCACATGTTTAGCGGGATCGTACTCCGCATGAACACGGCGGCAACTGTGGTAGAGTGCAAATCCAGCGCGCAAACCACCGGGTTACCGCACCCGAAATGTGCCAACAGCACCCGGTGTTCCCAGGTGGTCACCCGGTCTTGTTAGTTTAAAATAACTTAACTATTCAAAACGACAAACTGAGGGAAATTATAATTAAATATTATACTATAGACCTCACACCACTCACGAAAGAGTGCATATTTTGTAATACAGTGGACTCTTGTTAAGAAGGCACTCATGTAAGATGAATTTCTCGCTATTACATACAAATACGGATTCCCCAACTAAGGTCTATAGAGGTTGCATGTTATAAACATCGCTTAATACCGACAGTCATTCAATAAGACAGACAAATTTTTTTTAATTTTTCAATCAGTAGAAGATGTTCCAAACAAACTTTTTAGCAATTGACTAAAATTGAGAATTACAGAAAAAAAATATTGTCTACCCTGAAGAAACAAATAACGATTACCTCATTTTAAAAATACTGACATTAACGCGCAACTACATTTTGTTTATGTTTTGAATGTTAATATTTTTTCATATTCACCTCATTAATTATGCATATTAAAAATTTTTTTGATTTAAATTTTCTGTCTGTTTTGTTTAGAGGTTTTATTTTTCAATGTACCTGCGAAATTGAGGATAAGCGCCCAACTTCAATTCACCTTATGTATTTTAATGCTAAAATCATTTTGTTGTGGGCCTTGTATGTCATTATTTCGTTTCAAATGAATAAAAATCATGACACTGAATAGGAAAAGCTGCCTACATTAGATTTTTTTTTACCTCATTTTTGTACAAACAGCTCTGTCTGGTTTTTGTTGCTGCGAGTAGCCAAATGAACTTTCGCAGATCGGATATAGCCTGCGAACACCGATTGCATATGACTGCTCGAAAATATATGCAGAAAGTAAAACAGCCGAGAGAAAAAAAATTAATGTTTTATAAAAAAAAAATAAAGCTTTAAGGGGGTGAAAAATATTCAGAAAAAAATTATCCTGTGCAATTTCTATGCAAATTACACATTCGATGAAAGTGGCTTTCTCGATTGAGTGTTGAAAGTTAAGCAGGTAATTTAAGCATTTCGAAGAAAACTTATTCCCATCCACGACACTTTGTTTTTCTGTGTAAGCGAGAACGCAGCTCCTTTGATTACCGACAAACTTCATTTAATCTCCTGAACGAAATTTAAGAAGAAAAAAAAACTCAATTTTGGAACTGAAAATTTACTTTTAAAGTACACTAAGGTTCTAAGCTTTAAAATAAAACGAACAAGAAATAATTTCAACTATTTAGTATATTGTTTAAAGTTTGTTAAATAAGACATTGGAAACAATCGTAATACAACCTTAGTCACTTTTATCTTAAATCTTATTTCTAGAAACTCTTAAATTATGCACCTGCTAACTGTACCCATGCTGCGATTATCTGAAAACATTTCACCTCCTGTCAATTTAAAATAAATAAATAAATAAATAAATAACATATTTTAAATTATTTGTCATTAAAATGAAAACATCCAGTAAAGGTTGGCTAGGCGTTTTAAAACATGGACTTGACCACATATTCGGCGCCTTTTGAAATACTTAAGAAATAAAGCCGGAAGTGTTGATTTTAGCGAGTTTTTGGAATTTCCCATAGGAGCTTATTTAAGAGCAATAGTGTCAGTTATCTACATGGTTCATCAGAGTAACGGTAAAATATTGTCGCCTCTACTTTGCATGATAAAATTTCGGAAAAGCTGCCGTAAGAAATTCATAGACTCTGGCAGTATGAGCAGTTGCTTTGTCTTGTTGAAACCGAGTAGTCTGAGGAAACAGTCGCAAAAACATTTGTGTATCGAAAAATTACTTTGAATCGTTTTCACCTACTATTACGTGAAAATACTTTCAAAGCCTTTAAAACGATCTTCAGCCAAATTGAAAATCTATACTTTCTCAAAGGTGCTTATTAAGGAAAAGCAATCTTTATTAGATCGTCTGTCTGGTGGTCTGTCGTCAAATCGAGGAATCCCCATTTCCTCCGAAACTACTCCACTAAATGAAACCAAATTTAGGTTGCTATACAGAAAATGAAAACAATCTAGCAATGATTTTGAAATTTGGTGCGGTCCTGGCATATAATACTGCTTAACGAGTGTGTCATACCCAAATAATGCATTCTAAACTACAATTTTTGTTCATCACATGAACCCTATTACTTTACTTATATATATAATGTGTAAGAAAAGTATTGTGACTGGGTCGAAAATTCGAATTCGAGTTTTCGACGAGAGAGCACATTTCAAGCATCCCTGATCACGAATCAAACATTTTTGAAGTGATGTCCGTGTGTGTGTGTGCGTCAATGAGTCTATGGAGACGATAACTGACGAACGAATAGACCGATTCAAACGAAATTTAGTACAAAAATCACAATCCGTAAACACTGGAAGCCTATTGTTTTTATACGCAATCGAATGTTCAGAACCCCCATAAATTTTCGAGTGAAATTTTGAAAAAATCGTCAAAAAATCAAAACCGCTAATAAAGTTACGCAAATCGACATTTCTTATGTAATTTTTCATTAGGAAACGATTGACATAAATTTTAGAACGCTAACATGAACTGTTCTCGAGATATTGCACATTTTTCAAAAAAATTATCAAAAAGTCATATAAAATAAAAAAAAAAAATTTCCTATTGAGAAACATGTTCACTTTTCATATGCAATACCCTGCGATACATTGGGTGACATCATTCTCGTGGATCTAGCTTGTTCCATTCATGAAAAAAGGTACTATGAGTAATACTTTTGTATTTGAACGCCAATAGTCATTTTTCTGCCGTAGAAATAACTTATTTCTTCGTCCATAACGCTTGGCGAGATTTTGGTAACGAATTTGGTGAAATGTCGCCGACTTGGCGACTTTTTTAAATGTTACTAAATTACCGAAAAACTCGCCAAATGGATAAAAATGACGCTAAATCAATGAAAATGACGACTAATTATAGAAAAATTCAATATCTTGGAAAGAATATATGTATCTACTATAAGAATAACATTTTTTAAACTGTAAAAGTAGTAAATTCATTGCATTATATAAGGAAAGTCATGTGTTGCCCACATCAGATTTTTTGTAATGATATTAACGATCTATAGCAATGCTTCTCAACCGTCATGAGACCGTGGCCCGGTAAATTCTTATTCTATAAGACGAGGACTCGGTCCCAACAAATTGACTCTTAAAAACTTTTCCAAGTTTTTTTCAATACATACATTAAATAAGTATTCATAATTAATCATGGCATAATCATAAAGCGTATTAGTACATTTATGTATTCGGTGTGGTATGCCGACAAATATAAAATTACATTTAAATAATTTATCAGCCACTGGACTCTTGAAATCGTGCAGCATATTGTCATTTCCTCAGGCCAACATCATTAAATTAATGTGTGCTGATTTTCACTGACATATCCGATTCTTATCATCAAAAATTTGTAATATTATTCAGCGTAAAATTGATTATTGTGTTATTAACACTTTACAACAAAGTGGAAAAGTGTTTCTGACATTGTTCATTCTGTCTGGCTGTCTGTCTGTCCATAGCACGATAATTGCCGTAAAAATGACTTTATCAAAATGAAATTTTAGTATGTTGTTCAGACGGTCTGTGGGACCTATGGGAATATAAATGAATAATATCACCCAATTAGTTTTGGATTGAGCCCGGGTTGAAAAAATGAAATACATTGAACCCTAAGGGACCTAATTTTTCAAACATTTTTTAAGCAAATTTAAAATTCACAAATTGCTTCGAAAATTTTAGGAAATATTCAAATTATCCCATAAAATATATAAAAAAAATTTCAGTAAAATATGTTAGGTGGTGTTTTAAATAAAAATTATTTAATATAGGGAGAAAAACAAATTCACTTAAATTCTGACTCTTGATATATCCTCCAAAAAAAAAAGAGATATAATAAATATCTTTCCAAGAATTTAATTATTTTATATATGAGAGAAGTTTAACATTTTAATATAAATATGGTAGATAATTTTTCAAATTTTTAAATAAAATAAATTATTATAGTACATTGTGATGAATGAAACGATTGAAAATATGTTTATGTATGAAATGCTGCTTTTAAATAGAGGCGATTTATATTTCGAGAACGTCGTTTGTATAAAGTTTATATGTTTTCGATGAAGTTTTCAAATATAATAAATTATTGTAGTATTATGATAATTTTGAAAATATTACCGAGGAATGTATCGCATTTTAGAGATGTTTAAACCAGGCAATTTATATTTCAATTCCGTCATTTGAATGAAGTTCATTTTCTTCGACCAAGTTTTCAAATATAATAAATTAATGTAATGTTGTGATAATTTTAAAAATAGTACCGAGGAATGTATCGCATTTCAGAGATGTTTATATAAAACTGCATTGAAGTTGGAAAGTGTTTCATAATCAATGCTTTATGCATGATTGATCTTTCTTGTTAAAGAGATTTTACTGATGTTGGTTAAAACAAGATAAATCAATCATGCATAAGCATTGATTACGAAACGCTTTCCAATTTCATTTAAAAATTTCTAAAATGTGATATATTTAGTTGTGATATCTTTTACATTATCACAGTGCTACAGTAATTTATTATACTTAAATATTTAAAACTGTATCGAAATATAAATCATCTGATTCTCTATGCAAAACCAATGAATATTTCATTCATATAACTTTTATTCCAGACTCCAGAGCTAAATAATTTTGTGTGAAAAAAATTCAGCAATTCTTATGTAACTCACCTTACAATCGCTTGAGATATTTGCATTCTGCATAAGTTAAAATTAGGCTTCGTTGAAGAAATAATAAAAGTTTAGGGATCATTTAAAATTATAACTATTGTAATTGCATAGGCACGGAATTTAGATACACAGATACACAAATATATATATGTGTGTGTGTGTGTGTGTGAGTGTATATATTCAAAGTATTGGAATCGTGCCGAAGAACGGAACTCGAATTTTCGAAGAATCTACACATTTTGGGACTTCTAGAACACGAAAAACTATTTTTAGGAAGACGTCTGTGTGTGTAAGGATGTATCTGTGTATGTTTCTGTGTGTCTGTGAGGATATGACATCCACTCTATTGAAAAACAAATAGACCGAATTTCATAAAATTTGGTAGGTATGTTTTTTGTGGGAAATCCTGATGTTCATTAGATTATAGTACGATTCGTAATAAAAGAATCGGCCTTCTTTGCGAAATGGCCGGCAGAAATTGCCTTTATCCACTCTAGCTAAAAGCTAATGGAACAAATTTAACAAAATTTGGTGTATAATATTTCAATAACCTACAAGTGATTTATATACCAAATTTAACAAAATTTGGTATATAAATCATTTGTAGGTTATTTTTGTAGTATTCGGGATAAAGGAACGGGCTATTTTTGCAAAATGGCCCGCAAAAATCGTTAAATATAAAAATAAAAGTCTACGTGTGCTCAATTACATCCATTAGATTCCTATTTTATACGTGATTTTTGACAACAAAAAGAATAAGACTAACCCCATTACTCTAGGACTAGCCGTTCTTGAGATATTCTAGTTTTTTAGCGTTTTCGCTACGTCACCTTTGACAATAAGTCCAGCTATCAAATGAGAACCGAATTCAAGTTTAACGTGCAAATTCAATGTCATTTAAAATACTTATGGCTGTTATTTTGTGCAGATAAACTCAAATTATTATTGAAGAAATAAAGAGAACGTGAATATGAGTCTGCAGGGAAAGACATGTGCTGCCCACATCAGAATTTTTAACAATATTACACCAATGATTTATAGAAGTGAACGGGGATTATTTTCAGGCCATTTCGAAAAAAATGTATGTTCTATATTTAAAGATCCACCAAATTTTTGTAAAATAAAATGTTCAATAAATTGAAGCTGTGTACCAAATTTTAACTCTCTAGGACGTAGGAAAGTGCATTAAAATGCCGTCAAATAAGTATATTATGAAGAGTTATATAAAATTAAAAAAAAAAGAAAAATGTTATCTACCAAATTTATTTTAAAATGTGTAGCGTCTCTCATATACAAAATGATTAAACTCTTGGAAAGATTATTATTATGTAATATATTTGGTGGATCTTTAAATATAGATCCTACATTTTTTTTTTCGAAATGACCTGCAAATAATCCCCGTTCACTTCTATAAATCATTGTTGTAATATTGTTAAAAATTCTGATGTGGGCAGCACATGTCTTTCCCTGCAGACTCATATTCACGATCTCTTTATTTCTTCAATAATAATTTGAGTTTATCTGCACAAAATAACAGCCATAAGTATTTTAAATGACATTGAATTTGCAGGTTAAACTTAAATTTGGTTCTCATTTGATAGCTGGACTTATTGCCAAAGGTGGCGTAGCAAAAAAACTAAAATATCTCAAGAACGGCTAGTTCTAGAGTAATGGGGTTAGTCTTATTCTTTTTGTTGTCAAAAATCACGTATAAAATAAGAATTTAATTGATATAATTGAGCACACATAGTCTTTTATTTTTATATTTAACGATTTTTGCGGGCCATTTCGCAAAAACAGCCCGTTCCTTTTTCCCGAATCGTACTAGAATAACTTACAAATGATTTATATACCAAATTTTGTTAAATTTAGTATACAAATCACTTGTAGGTTATTGAAATATTATACACCAAATTTTGTTAAATTTGCTCCATTAGTTTTTATCTAGAGTGGATAAAGGCAATTTCTGCCGGCCATTTCGCAAAGAATTCCGATTCTTTCATTACGAATCGTATTATAATCTAATGAACATCAGGATTTCCCACAAAAAACATGCCTACCAAATTTTATGAAATTCGGTCTATTTGTTTTTCAATAGAGTGGATGTAATATCCTCACAGACACACAGAAACATACACAGATACATCCTTACACACACAGACGTCTTCCTAAAAATAGTTTTTCGTGTTCTAGAAGTCCCAAAATGTGTAGATTCTTCGAAAATTCGAGTTCCGTTCTTCGGCACGATTCCAATACTTTGAATATATACACACACACACATATATATATATTTGTGTATCTGTGTATCTAAATTCCGTGCCTATGCAATTACAATAGTTATAATTTTAAATGATCCCTAAACTTTTATTATTTCTTCAACGAAGCCTAATTTTAACTTATGCAGAATGCAAATATCTCAAGCGATTGTAAGGTGAGTTACATAAGAATTGCTGAATTTCTTTCACACAAAATTATTTAGCTCTGGAGTCTGGAATACAAGTTATATGAATGAAATATTCATTGATTTTGCATAGAGAATCAGAAGATTTATATTGCGATAGAGTTTTAAATATTTAAGTATAATAAATTACTGTAGTACTGTGATAATGTAAAAGATATCACCACAGAATGTATCACATTTTTGAGAAATTTTAAATGAAATTGCATTTCAGTTGAAAAGTGTTTCATAATCAATGCTTATGCATGATTGATCTTTCTTTTTTCTTTCTGGAGGATATCCCAAAAGTCAGAATTTATTTGAATTTGTTTTTTTCCCTATATTAAATAATTTTTAATTAAAAAAACTACTTAATATATTTTACTAAAATTTTTTTTATATATTTTATGGGATAATGTGAATATTTCCTAAAAATTTCGAAGCAATTTGCGAATTTTAAATTTGCTTAAAAAATGTTTGAAAAATTAGGTCCCATAGGGTTCAATGTATTTCATTTTTTCAACCCGGGTTCAATAAAACACTAATTGGGTATTATTATTTATTTATATTCCCATAGGTCCCACAGACCGTCTGAACAACGTACTAAAATTTCATTTTGATAAAGTCATTTTTACGGCAGTTATCGTGCTAAAGGACAGAAAGACAGACAGAAAGACAGACAGACAGAATGAACAAAGTCATAAACACTTTTCAACTTTGTTGTAAAATGTTAAAAAGACGGTATTGAGAGAGAAAAATATTTATCCAATGTAATTCACCATAGAAGTCAGGTTAGCAGTATCTTATTCATATTATTATTTAAATGCGGCTTGGTCACTGACATTTACTACACAGACGTTATTTAGGCCTTCTGGTTTCAAGCTTTTAGACACATTCACGGATAATATTTTCATTAGAATATTTCCACTATAAAATAATTATTCATAAAAAAAAATGCTTATAAAACTAAAACGACACATTCCAGGAAAATCTCTCGCCTCCCGATAAAATTGTTGCCAAGGCCCGGCATTTGAGAAACACTGACCTATAGGAATCAGAAACAAATCACGAATATAAGAAATTTGCTTCAACTATTTGAACTATTATACAGCTTAATTGGTAGTTTAATACTTATCAAAATAAATATACTACATTTTTTTTTCTTTTCGTTACCACGAGTTAGTTACTCGGCCTTTTTTGCAGATTCAAAGGATGAATAAGAGAATTTTTCCCTTTAGAATTTCTTTTGGATCATAAAACGGCATTTTAGAGCAAAAACAATATCAATAAATTCTTTATTGAAAATTCTCTGAAAATCCCTGAAAGTATTTTCCCTGAAAATATTTTCAGACAAAATAATATCGAAGGAACCAAACTTCTACTCTTTTATTAAAATATTTCTGTCGGCAAAAATTTTTACGTACGAAATGTTTAATGAAACAAGTCGATTGATGTCCTTGAATTAAAAATTTTCCATCCTGTGGACACGGCAGGAATTCAACTTGGAGCCAAAGCATGTCATACGAGCATTATCGCACTGAGCTGAATATATTTCCATATCACGGCATTTAATATTGCCTTTAGATGACTCCACAGATGGAAGCGCTACTTAGCCGAAATCTGCCTATGTTCAGCGTCGTTTGTTACTCGACGACGAATTCCTACCTGATTGCGAGGTACTAAATATCGATATTACATTTTATATTTTTAAATATCTTGTACCTCCCCGATTCCTTTATGAAAAGCATCTATGTTACCTATAATATAATATTCCTCAATAAAAAAAAGCACAAAAAGTCTAAAATAATATAATATACAATATTAATATAAATATATCATACAATAAAATTTAAAGAGGAAAAAACGCTCATAAATTACCTTTGAAAAACTAAAATGTTATAAAATATTCATATAAATATATCATAGAATAAAATTTGAAGGACAACCTGTTTCGAAGGCAAAAATCAGCCTTCTTCTTCAGGACAAGCAAAACGCGCAACCACACTTATTATAGCATGTTTGGCTTCTGCAATAGAATTGCAAGTCTGTGGTTGACGGTAGGAATAAGTTGTTTTCTCTGGGAGGAGAAAGGACAGAGGTAAAATCAAAGAGGAGCATGAAAACGAGAAGCATCATACTAAGAATAAGCGAGATTACTAGGTTGCTAAGAATGTGCATATGCTTTTCCAATTGTTTTACCGTCGTATTCAATTATTTTTTACTTAAGTTTCTTGTCTCGTGTTCTCCGTTACCATTTTAGTATGTTCACTCATTATAAAGTAATCGTTCTTACGGCGTACGAATTGATCAATCTCTCTCTTCTGCCGACCAATCAGAGCCGGGTTCCTCAAGTAGGAAATTTGAGTCCCCTCCTCTTCAACATCTTCATCAACGATATTCTAAATATACCACAAATTAAGCTGGACATCTTTGCTGATGACACAGCCCTGATTGAACGGAGCTTCTCACAGCAGAATTCCACCAACACACTCCAAAGCTACATTAAACATAGCCTTGAGTACTGGCTCGTGACCTGGAGAATCAAAATTAACGCTTCCGAGAGTGCTGTATGTATCTTCAAGCCCAACTACCGATAACTAAATGATAACTTTAATCTTAAAATTTTCATCGAAAGCATCCCCTTTTCACAGTCAGTAAACTATTTGGGCGTCACTTTGAACTACCATATGACTTTCGGAGAACACATCGATAACAAGCTGAAACCAGTTAAGAGATCCTAACAAGCCCTCGCCCCACTTCTCGGTAGCAATATCCCACCTTTCCGTCCCCAATAAATTAATTATTTATGAACAAGTCATTGCACCGGCACTTTTGTACGCCAGTCCCGTGTGGGGAGCTGCGGCAAAATGTCACATACAGAGATTGCAAATTTTCTAAAAATAAAGTCTTGCGTTGTATTGTTATGCGCTTAGGTATGTCCAAAACAAAGTAATTCACCACGACCTCAAAGTCTCTGGCGTTGTAGAGCAAATTCGAAGAACCACTCAAAATGTCTACAAGAAGAACTCTAGTAAACTCTTAATAAGAGAGGTAGACCAAACTTATGCTATAACTTAGTTTTTTTTTGCAGGAAACGTAGGTCTAGGCAGCTTCTTTTTGGCTCCCAGCGAACCAATTGGAAGAAAGCAAAGTTTATCGTTCCCCAGGTCGGAGTCTCCTTCGTCGAAGTTTTCCTTCGACTATGATTTTACTCCAATTGGTGACGATAGATGGCGCTGTTAGTTTACTTCCGTGAACGAAACAGTTCCAATTCATCCGATGTTGATTTCAATCCAATTGGTGACTGTAGATGGTGCTATTGAGTCGACTTCGGTGAACGAAAGTAGCTACAATCCATCGTCTCCAGCTCAGCCAATTGCCTTCTTAGGCAGCTTGCTTTTGCCCGTGTTTTTTCCCTGACGCCAGCCCAGTAATTAATGCTCACTATTGCTGACTTTAACTTTGCAATTTATTCTTTGTTTGTTTGAACTTCTGTTCTTCAACTTTAAATTTTTTCGTGACTTGCTCTAGCATATTTCTTGCCCTTCCCGCCCTTTTTACAGCCTACGCAGGTATTTGCCAATCCCAAGACAATTATTGACATCAACTGCAAATCGCCTCGTCCACAAGAGTGGAGCAAATAAACTGACCAATCATATTGCTATTCCACACCACCTATGGCCTGACATTGATATATTCGATGTGAGGTTGAAAGACGGTGTCACAAGTACCCTGTAAATATACGTCTTGGTATTCAGTTGTTTCTATTCACCCTGCTATCCGTTCTCTTACCGCCTCGTTTTTCCCCCCGTCCATTCTTTATTTTCTGCTTTTCTTTCTTTCCTCAGTGGATTTTACCTTTCATTGTTAGTATTCCGCCTCTCCTTTTCCTGCCTCTTCGGTTTTAGGTCTGGCATTTCTTCACATGGAGATGGCAGCATTTTTTACTACCTTAAGCCACGGCTGCTATTCTGCCGCAGATGCCGAACTTGCTCGAATAATTACATTTCTTGCTTGTCCTGAGAAAAAGAGTGGTTTTTTGACTTCGAAATCGGCAGATCCCTAAATTTTACAGTATGGTGTATTTATACAAAGATTTCATATTATTATTGTTTTGATAATATCGTTACGATGTATCTATCCTCTGGAATCGTGGATGTATGCTCAGGATACAAGAATGAGTCCAAATTTCTGAATAACTAACACGTTTATTCACAAGCACAGCGTAAATAGAAATCATATACAGAAAAACTGCTCTTAAATATTCTACTAATTTCACAAAACAACCGATAATATTCTCGAAACATTGACGTATTTCATTTCACAAAAGAACAGCTACTATTATGAAAACATTGACAACAGGTGCAGTTCAATATACTTCGTATTACATTAACTGCTCTCCATCTGAGTCATGACTCAGATAAAGTCGCCAAATCTGTCAATCCCCTTCCGAACGTTAGCATATGGCAACCCTAGATGCACGTCATAAGAAAGATTGTACAGGTGTCTTCTCCATATGGTTTTCAAAAGAAAAAGCCTCCAGTGAGGGAATTTTACAAGTTTGCAAAAATATTCCTCCGTCCCTCCCCTTTTTTCTGATTGTTTAATTTATTGCAAAACTAGTTATATGATTCAAAAATGTTTTGCAATTTTTTAACACTTCCCAACATAATTGAAAAGTGTTTATAACTTTGTTCATTCTGTCTATCTGTCTGTCCATTCGCACGATAACTGCCATAAAAATGACTTTATCGAAATGAAATTTTAGTATGCTGTTGAGACGGCCTGTGGGACATACGAGAATGTAAATGAATAATATCACCCAATTAGTTTTGGATTGAACTTGAGTTGAAGAAGATACATTGAACCCTATGGGACCTAATTTTTCAAACATTTTTTATGCGAAGTTAAAATTCGCAAATTGCTTCAAAGATTTAAGAAATATTTAAATTATCCCATAAAACATACAAAAAATTTCAGCAAAATATGTTCGGTAGTTTTTTAAATAAAAATTAAAATAATAATGACACCCATATTATATGAAGAGATCACGTGACCCACTTCAAAATAAAATATGGCATCCATCTTTTTTCCCCAGTGTAAAAATAGTGATTTTTAAAGTTCTTTTAAATTTATATTTAGTATTGCATCCGTCCTAAAACCGCCTTATTTTTGCTCATTTTCTGTGCATCTATATTCTGTGACAACGCAATTACAATATTTTTTAGTTTAAATGATCATCGAACTTTGATTACTTCTGCAGTGAAGTCTAATTTTAATGGATGCAGAATGTAAACAAGTGATTGTAAGATGAGTTGTATAAGAATTTTTGAATTTTTTTCACACAAAATTATTTAGCTCTGGAGTCTGGAATAAAAGTGATATGAATGAAGTATTCACTGCTTTTACATAGAGAGCCAGACGATTAATATTTCGATGACATCATTTGAATAAAGTTCATTTTTTTATGAAATTTTAAGTTTTGAAACATAATAAGTTATTGTAGTACTGTGATAATTTGAAATATATCAGCGCTGAATGTATCGCATTTTAGAGATGTTTAAATAAAATTGCATTTCAGTTAGAAAGTGTTTCATAATAAATGCTTTATGCATGATTGATATTTCTTGTTTAAATTTTAAAAGTAAATTGTCGGGTACAATATGTATATTCGTGTTTCTAATAACACTTATATCCTTGCCGTATTTCAAGATTCTATACAAGCAACAGTTTTAATTAAAAACGGAGCTTCATATATTTATTAATTAAACAT
Source organism: Amaurobius ferox (assembly GCA_951213105.1). NCBI lineage: Eukaryota > Metazoa > Arthropoda > Arachnida > Araneae > Amaurobiidae > Amaurobius > Amaurobius ferox. The sequence goes on along the minus strand of OX578135.1, from coordinate 141,346,472 downwards.
TTAATACAGGTCCAACTACAAAAAACGTTCAACAAACGTATTTTTCTTGAACATAAAAATACTCTAAAATATGCAAATGCGATTTTTTTTTAAATTTTTTGCGAAGAAACTTGAAATTAGTATGAAAAAGAAATTTGTATTCATCGGAAGTTTAGAACGAACTCAATATCTTTATTTTTAGAACTCATTAGTCTAAATCCACTCGAGCTTAGCTTGAAAATTCTACTTTGGCAAAGAAAATAAAACTGCTATGTTGGTTGTACATGGCATATTCTCAACGTGCTAAAATATTTTTATTTCTGCAACAGCTATTAATAATAAAACAGCCTCGCACAAAGTTGCGATATAGAGATAAACCGAAAATCGTTTACCTTGATGCTGAGCAATATAACTATACTTATCATTTTCACCTCTAGCGTGGGCTAAATGTGTCGCCTATATGTTTAATAAATGTTCTTAATATCCAAAACCATTTCAAATAAATGTATAAAAATGGCGCATATTTTATAATTCTGTTAACATAGAAATTGCAGTATGTAAAAAAAAAAATTATCTGCGATCCCAAAATGTTGTCTTATTACTTTCCTTATATACATAATGTATAAGAAAAGTATTATGACGAGGTCGAAAATTCGAATTTGAATTTTGGACGGGAGAGCACGTTTCAAGCATCCCTGATCACGAATCAAATATTTTTGAAGTGATGTATGTGTGTGTGTGTGTGTGTATGTCAGGGAGTCTGTGGAGACGATATCTTACGAACGAATTGAGCGATTCTAATGAAATTTGGTACAAAAATCACAATCCATGAATACTGGAAACCTATTATTTTAAAACACAATCGAATGTTCAAAACTGTCCTAAATTTTCGAGTGAAATTTTGAAAAAATCATCTAAAAATCAGAACCTTTAATAAAGTTACGCAAATAGACATTTCTTATGTAATTTTTCATTAAACGATTGACATAAATTTTAGAACGCTAGCATGAACCGTTCTCGAGATATTGCACATTTTTCAAATAAATTTATCAAAAAGTCCCATAAATTAAAAAAATATATTAACTGTTAAGAAACATGTTCACTTTTCATATGTAATATCATGCGATAAATTGGGTGACATCATTCTCTTGGATCTAACTCGTTCCATTCACGAGAAAAGATTCTTTGAATAATACTTTCGTATTTGAACGCCAATAGTCATTTATCCGCTGTAAGAAGAACTTGTATCTCCCTCTATAACGCTTGGCGAGATTTTGGCTACAAATTTAGCGGGATGTCGCCAATATGGCGACATTTTTAAAATGTTGCCAAATTAGCGAAAATCTCGCCAAATGGATAAAAATGACGCTAAATCAATGAAAATGACGACTAATTCAAGAAAACTCAATATCTTTGAAAAAATATGAGTATCTACTATAAGAATAACATTTTTTTTAACTGTAAAAGTAGTAAATTCATTGCATTATATAAGGAAAGTCATGTGGTGTCCACATCAGATTTTTTTCAATGTTTTCAGATATCTTACACTGAAAATCACATATTAATAAACATTTATTTTCACCAGTTTGATCAGAAGAATAGCGAGCAGACGATATGGTATTTGAAGTGTAACGCTGTTACCATGGAGATAAATATAAGGAGTCATTGCATGCATTTCTATGGCGAAAGGCTTAAAATATTTATTTAAACTGTCAATTTTGTAAATATAAATTATTAGCGCAATACAAAGTAGAACTGAAACAATAAAGAATGTTCCTACTTATTCAAAATTATTTTACCTCTCAGTTTATTTTTATCTCCCTATATTCTGTACTCTATCCTACAACTATGAAAAAACACTGGCTAATTATACTCATAATTAAAAAATCCTTAATTTAAAAATAATCAAAGATATATATACTAAATACTATGCTTCTCTGTCGTGTCAACTAACAACAGCGGGTACTTTAAAAGCACTAATGACACCTAAATATAATTCCCAAAGCATTATGGCATTTTCAAGCTTTTCATCCATAAGAGTTTTATCCCCTTCTTTCTAACTCCATGATGGGTACAAATAGAATAAAAAAATTGTATAAGAAATTAAATTATAAAACATAAAAAATCGTCTGGTATAACCGTAATTTTAATTATCTTAAAAATGGTTGGCTATACATAAATAGAGTCCATTAATAAAATTTAAAATAGTTTTCACCGCGCAGGATGGTTTTAAAACGATATTTACGTATCTGTCCGTACTCGAGTTATAGCTAAAGAATGTTCGAACGAAAATCCCGCGATTCATAAATTTTTCCAACAAAATTCTAACATTTTATATTTTTCTTATCACTTATGAGATAAGTCTTAAATGTATTCACAGTTTCAAGTTTCTACCATCAGCAGCGTAAGCTGTGTAATCCACCACTTAGTAAGCCAGTGAGTCCCTTCAATCAGCTTTATATAGTATTATACAGGGTGCCCCAAAAATGACTGACACATTTGAAAAATGCATTAAAAAAACAGAAGGAGATAGACATGTAGCGTTTGCTGCATTGTACTTGGGAAACCAGGGAATTTTTTTTATTCAACCAATTTTCAAAATTTGATACAACGGTCACCAACAGATGGCGCTGCGGTTGTGTGAGAACTGCGGAAACCCATACTGTCAGATCGCCATTCTGTACTTTGCTCAGCATTCTGCTAGCGTGTGCTTCTCAAACATTTCAAGTTCCTGTTGGTTTTATTCGTTGAAAATGGTTTATTAGTTGGAACAGTGGATATTTCTTGTTTTGGAGTTTCAGCGCCTGGACCACAGTTTTGTTGAAACGAGGCGCAGTTTCCAAAGGAGATTTAATGTCAAAAAAGGACCCTCAATCAATGCAATAAAGGTTCTATTCAAAAAATTTGAACGGACTGAGAATGTCAATTATGACCGTGCTGGAAATGTCTGCCGCCCAAGTTCGGCAATGACAGAGGCGAATGCTGAAGTCGTTCAGCAGGTGATACAACAACGGCCCCGGGTTTCCGTTCGGAATGTTACATCTGAGGCTGGACTATGACAAACGCCCACGCACCTTCACTTGTTCCCTTACAAGATCCAGACATCCCAACCCCTGGGTCCTGGTACCATGAATGTTCGCGAACGCTATGTTGCAGCAGCTGGATGCCGGCGAAATCGATGTTAGAAACATTTGGTTCTCCGACGAGGCATATTTTTCCCTCGACGGCTTTGTCAACAAACAGAACTGGCGCATTTGGGGAACAAAAAAAACCTCATATTACCGTACCTTCATCCCGCAAAAGTCATGGTTTGGGCCGTCATTTCCTCCAAAGGACTCATTGGACCATTTTTCCATCACGAAACGGTTACTGTAATACAGTATCTGGGCATTCTGCATAAATTTGTGTCGTTTCAAAATGCTTTGGAGGACGGTAGGAACACCTCGTGTTTCAAGCAAGACTGTGCCCAGCCACATCGAACGCCTGAAGTGGTCAATTTCCTTAGAGAACATTTCGATGATCGTGTGATTGTCCTTGAATACGCCAGGCATACAGGACGTGGCATGGATTGGTTTCCCTATTCACCAGATTTGACACCATGTGACTTTTTTCTGTGGGGGTACCTGAAAGACCACGTGTATCGCCAACATTCGCAAACGATTGCGGAAATGTAATAATACATCTCTGCTGCACGTGAGACCATTCCGACTGAAATGTTGTGTGCACAGGTGTCTGCGAATTTTGTTCTCAGACTGCGCCATGTTGTTGCTGCAAATGGTGGTTATTTTGAAAACATCGTTTTGCAGTTTTTGCAACATGGTCATGCAGTTTATTAGTTTTCCCATTCAGCAGCGCCATCTGTTGGTGACCTTTGTAAAAAATTTTGAAAATTGATTGAACAAAATTCCCTGCTTTCCCAAGTACAATGCAGCAAACGCTACATTTCTATCGCTTCCTGTTTCTTTTAATGCATTTTATAAATGTGTCATTCATTTTTGGGACACTCTGTATTTACTTTCTGAAAAAGTAGTTTTTACAAATTTTCGATTTCAAGATTTTGATGCCAGACTTTGATGTTTTAAGACTTCCTGAACACATTTTGGGTATTTTTGGCGTGATGTCCGTCTGTCTGTGATCGATTCCTTATGTGCACGATAGCGGTCACAAATATTAACGGATTTTCACGAAATTTTATATCCAGCTTTCTTGTCAAAAATCTAGAATTAGATAAAAAAATTTAAAAATTCGGGCGATAACTTAGAAATTTCTTATTTTGTTTAACATGGCAGCAAAATTTAACACAATCATGCATAAAAGGGTTTATTTATGGCTCAGTGATCACGAAACTCGAAAGTTTCCATCATTGTTGTGAAAAATAGCCGAGATACGATATTTTACTTTCCCTGCAATACATGGTAAGGGGAATATAGGATATGTATAGGGGAAGTATTGGAATCATGCCGAAAATTGCAAATCGAGTTTTCGACAGATCTACACGTTTCCGGGCCTCTAGAATACGAAAAAAACATTTTTAGCGTGACGTCTGTGTGTATGTCTGTGCAATGCATGTCTCCACTCTAACTCAAAAACTAATACACCAAATTTCATAAAATTTGGTAAATTAGCCACTTGTGTGTGACCCTGGTGCTGACTCGGTTTTGGTACGATTCAGGATGAAACAACCCACATATTTTTTGCCAAATGGCCAGCAAATACTGCCTGTATCAACTATAGCTGAAAAACTAATGGATCAAATTTTACAAACTTTGGTAGATAAATCACTTGTGGGTTACCCTGGTGCTGATTAGATTTTGGTACGATTCGGAAAAAAATAACCTGCCTTTTTTTTTTTTGCGAAATGACCCTCAAAAATCATCAAAATCTAAAATAAAAAACTACGTATAATCAAATATATCACTTAAATGCTTGTTTATACGTCATTTTTAACGATGAAAATAATAAAACCAACCCTATTACGCTAGGGCTAGCCATTCTCTTGACATTTTAGTTTTTACGCATTTTCTCAACTCCGCCTTTGAAAATTTACTTACTGACAATTTCAGCAGATTCAGTTGTCTGTAATGAGGAGTAAGGTTTCTGCTAGTTATGATTATATACATATATATATATATATATATATATATATATATATATATATATATGAAAATACGTTCAGTTACCAAATGAGAACGAAATTCGAATTAAAAACACAAATTCAGAATAATTTTAAATAATTATAGCTATTATTTTGTGCAATTAAACTCTATAATGAATTATTAAAGACATGAAGAGAACTTGAATATGAGTCTGTGCTGACCACATCAGATTTTTGAAAATAAGTCCAGTTTTCAAATGAGAACGAAAATTGAATTAAAAGTGAATTAAATTTAATTTAAATAAATAGAACGTGAATATAAGTCTGCAGGGAATGATGATGTTTTCAAGCCCTTTAAAGTGAATGGCAAAGCTCTATAATTGCAATCATTTGGATCTATTTTACCGATTTTTTAAAATTGTTCTTGTAAAATTAAAAAAAAAAACAACACTAAAAATGGATGAGAAAGTCGAGTTGAGGCACACTTCAGTTAATTTTTTTTTATGTAAAACCTATTATGTATTTCCGTTTAAATCAACAAATAAATACTGCTTTAATTTCGAATTCTAATTATTACTTTCCCTGCAATACATGTTAATGTATAGAGAAAGTATTGGAATCATGCCGAAAATCGCAACTCGAGTTTTCGACGAATATACGCGTTTCGAGACCTATAGAACACGAAAAAACTATTTTTAGCGTAATGTCTGTGTGTGGCTGTCTGTCTGTCTGTGTGGCTGTCTGTCTATCTGTGCAGATTTTGTATCCACTCAAACTAAAAACTAATTGGCCGAATTTCATAAAATTTAGTAGGTAAGTCACTTGTGGGCGAATCTGGTGCTGATTAGTTTTGGATACAATTCGGGATAAAAGAACTCGTCTTTTTTAGCGAAATGGCCGCGAAAGTCTGTATCCACTCTAGCTGAAAAACTAAAGGACTTAATTTCACAAAATTCAGTAGATAAGTCGCTTGTGGGTCACCCTGGTGCTGATTAGATTTTGGTATGATTCTATAAAAATAACATGTCTTTTTTTTTTGCAAAATGTCCCGCAAAAATTGTCAAAATCTAAAATAAAAAACTACGAATGCTCAACTATATCCATTAAATGCTTGTTTTATACGTAATTTTTAACGATGAAAAGAATAAGATCAACCCCATTGCACTAGGACTAGCCGCTCTCGAGATATTTTAGTTTCTTTGTATTTTCTGTACGCCACCTTTGAAAATAAGTCCAGTTACCAAATGAGAACAAAAATTGAATTAAAAGTGAATCAAATTTAATTAAAACAAAAAGAACGTGGATATAAGTCTGCAGAGAAAGTCATGTGCTGCCCACATCAGATTTTTTTGACTTACTCTTGCAAATGTATGGATATAAAATATAGTCATCTCAAACAATTTCGGAATTCGAGATTTTAACGAATAAACATCTTTAAAAGAGTGATGACCAATCATTTTTAGGCTATTTTATCTTAGGAGTACTCCTTTAGCCATTATTTCTCCTAACGAATTAGGCCTATGTCAAGTTTAAAGTAAAACACATATGTCTTCATAGTTATATATATCATAGTTAGTTATATCATTCTCAGAGCAGATCACAATGAATTATCCGTATATTTGGGTTTACATTTGAACTAGCGAGCCAAATTAAATTATTAAGGTGAACATCAGTCAGTGTTGAATGATATTTAGATTTAATCGTATTCAATACTGAAGACTATTCTTCATAAACGTGGGTTGAGTCAAATCTACAACAGTACCTCAGTGCTACATTCTTACTAAGTCGGAAAATCAGGAACTTTAAAGAATTCCAGAATTTAACATGCATAATACATTTGAAAGCATCTGTTGACTTTATTACTCCTTCAAAATTAAACTAGTATGATGCCGGAAGTTCTTACGTCACCACATAATTAATGTGCTATCAGGGATATTAAGTTTCCACGTGCCACCTAACACACATCCGCATGCCACTAAGTGGCACGAGTGTCGCTGGTTGGCCACCACTATTTTTGGAACTTCCTTATACCATTTCGAACACTTTTGGTAAAAAATGTCTGTCTCTGTATGGAAAGGACACGGTAACATAAGAACGAATGCACTTAAAATTTAACTTAGCATTTAAAGATTTTATCATAAATTTCTAGCTTGGATTTTTTTTTTCAATTCCGTGCTTTTATTCAAATTAATAATTCCCCATATTTTTCCCTCAAATTAAACATTAATTTTAACTAACAACGAGTGATTATTAGTTGCTTGATCAGAATCTTCAGATACAAGAAGTAAACACGGTATCGCCGACAGAAATTTTTCGACCCTTATGCAACAAAAGCACGGACACTCTTATTATCCCCCTATTTTACTAGTAAATAGGTTTTTACTGAAACTGTTTATACGACCCGGATCCCAATGAAATACATCCTTGTACGTACCCTTCCCTGTCGGCGGATCTGTACATGGTTGTTTGCAGTGGTTCGGGTTTAAGCTGAATAAAATGAGCCCCCGGCCGTCTAAACAGATGCCTTACACTTTCGGACAGGTCGGACAGTCTAGATCGAAAGAAAGAAAGAATAAAGTTAGCCAAATCAAATTAGTACAGATCAAATTAGCCTTCGAGTAAAGGAAACGACGCCTTTTAAATGGCACTACAATGAATTATGTAAAATTAATCAAACAAACATGAAAAGCTTGATAAATGCACTATTATGGTAACCAAAGACATATATTATATCTAAAAACATTGCATTACCTTTGTCTTCTTCCTTTACAGGACAGATCTTTTGATCGCGCAAATACATCTAAAAATGTGGATAAAATCTGGATACCTCAAAAATGTGTTCCAAGCTGGATATTTCACTTATGCAGTTTAAACTAAAATATAACCCAAAAATTGGATATATCATAAGTAAATCTGTATCATATACATATAGCTTCGTTCGTTACTAATTCCCCCGTTGTGAAGGAGCGCACCACGTTCATAAGACCCCCCAGGGTATCCCATAGCGAAGGGGAAGAGATTTGCAGCTTCACTTTTATAGAAGCTCCCCGAAGGGCGGAAGTCTGACTTGGCCTCGACATGACAACATCCATGCCCGCTGGCGGGATTCGAACCCGCAACCCAGTAATCCAGCGATCAGACGGAAACGCATGCTCCTGACCGCTCGACCACCGAATCGGCACATATAGCTTAGTTAGACTGACTCACTGAAAGAAGGGACACATTCACAACCCAAACTACTATAGTTAGACACTTGAAACGTTGTTTACACGCGGGGTTTGACCCATTGATACTGACAAAAATCTATAACAATGGTATTTTGTTCGAAAAATTTATAAACTGGAGTGTTTTGTTGACTGAGTAAGACGAATTATAGTTCCATTCAAAAAGCGCTGCATGGTAGTTTCATGTACTCGAAGGTTAATGTAATCTGCACTAATTTGATTTTGCTAACTTTATTCCTTATTTCTTTCGACCTAGACTGTCCGACCTACCCGAAGGTGTAAGGCATCTGTTTTAACGGTCGGGGGCTCATTTGATTCAGCTTAAACCCGAACCACTGCAAACAACTATGTATAGAGTCGCCGACAGGGAAGGGTACAGAGATGTATTGCATTGGGACCCGGGACGTATAAACAGTTTAAGTAAAAAACTATTTACTAGTAAAATAGGGGATTGATAGAGGGATAGTGCTTTTGTTGCAATGGAGTCGCAAAATTTCTGTCGGTGGTACTGTGTTTACTTTTTGTATCTGAAGATTCTGATCCAACAACTACTAATCACTAGTTGTAGTTAAAATTAATGTTTAATTTGAGGGCAAATATGGGGAATTATTAATTTGAATAAAAGCATGGAATTGAAAATAAAATCCAAGCTAGAAATTTATGATAAAATCTTTAAATGCTAAGTTAAATTTTAAGTGCATTCGTTCTTGTGTTACCGTGTCCATTCCTTACAGAGACAGGCATTTTCCCCAAAAGTGTTCGAATTTCAATCGGCTGACACAGATATAAATTATACCCAACCACAAACGCTGAAAGTAAATAAGTTGAAACATTGCATATACGTAGGACTTTGCCTATAAGTAATGAGAAAAATCTGATGTGGGCAGCACATGACTTTCCCTGCAAACTTATATCCACGTTCTATTTATTTAAATTACATTTAATTCACTTTTAATTCAATTTTCGTTCTCATTTGATAACTGGACTTATTTTCAAAGGTGGCGTGGAAAAATACGAAAAAAACTAATATATCTCGAGAACGGCTAGTCCTAGTGTAATGGGGTTGGTCTTATTCTTTTCTTCGTTAAAAATTACGCATTAAACAAGCATTTAATGGATATATTTGAGCATACGTGGCTTTTTAGTTTAGATTTTGACAATTTTTGCGGGCCATTCTGCAAAAAAGGCAGGTTATTTCTTTCTGAATCGTACCAAAATCTAATCAGCACCAGGGTGACCTATACGTGACTCATCTACCGAATTTTGTGAAATTCGGTCCATTAGTTTTTCAGCTAGAGTGGATACAAGCTTTTGCGGGCCATTTCGCAAAAAAAGGCGGGTTCTTTTATTCCGAATCGTACCCAAAACTAATCAGCACCAGCCCCGCCCACAAGTGACTTACCTACAAAATTTTGTGAAATTCGGTCCATTAGTTTTTTAGTTAGAGTGGATACAAAATCTGCACAGACAGACAGACAGACACACACACAGACGTCACGCTAAAAATGGTTTTTTCGTATTATGAAGGTCTCGAAACGTGTAGATCCGTCGAAAGTTCGAGTTTTCGGCATGATTTTCGGCATGATTCCAATACTTTCCCTATACATTACCATGTATTGCAGGGAAAGTAAAAAACTAAAATCTTAAACATGTCGTTCGGTAAATTTATAAATTGTGGAATTTTTTGTTCTAACATTCTTTCAGTAATTCGCGAACAGCTAGACTCACAAATTCCTTTTCACACCAACCTGCGTTGAAGAAAAAATCCAAAATTTTATTAATGAAATCTATCGGTGTGTAAAATCAACCGTTCTCGAGATACATTAATTCATGGTTACAGCAGACATTTTCTTTTTATATTTTGTCAATGAATATATTGAAAATTTTTGATTCAATTGTGGTAACTATATGGTAACAGAATTACGTTTCAAATACGAAAATTGTTTGTTTGTCATTCTTTATTTAAATCAAAGAATTGAAAAATAATGCTATAATTAATTTATTTGTCTGAAAAAGTTGGCAGCATGATCGGAGATGAAATATAATTTCGCATACCGCAATTTCCATGGTAACAGAATTATAAAATATGCGTTTTATGCATAAATTTGAAACCGTTTTTAACACTTTCCGACATAGTTGTAAAGTGTTTATGACTTTGTTCATTCTGTCTATCTGACCGTTCGCACAATAACTACTTTAAAAATGACTTTATCAAAATGAAATATTAGTATGTTGTTGAGACGGTCTGTGGGGCATTTGGGAATGTAAAAGAATATCACCCAATTAGTTTTGGATTCCACCCGGATTGGAAAAATGAAATACATTGAACCCTGTGGAACCTAATTTTTCAAACATTTTTTTAAGCGGAGTTAAAATTCACAAATTGTTTTGAAAATTTTAGGAAATATTCAAATTATCATGTAAAATGTGTAAAATAAATTTCATCAAAATATGTTAAGTAATTTTTTCAATAAAAATTAATATAATAATTTCGCCCATATTATATAAAGAGATCACGTGACTCATTGTTAAATAAAATATGTCATCCATTTTTTTTTCCGTTTAGTGAAAATCGTGATTTTAAGGAACGCCTAGATATTTATATTTAGTGTTGCATTCGTCCTAAAACTTCTTTATTTTTGCATATTATCTGTGTATCTAAATTTTGTGCCAATGCAATTACAATATTTTTTATTTTAAATGATCTCTAAATTATGATTATTTCTACAACGAAGCCTAATTTTAACGTATGCAGAATATAAACAAATCAAGCGATTGTGAGATGAGTTGTATAAGAATTGCTGAATTGTTTTAACACAAAATTATTTAGCTCTGGGGTCTGGAAGATAAGTGATATGAATGAAATTTTCATTGATTTTATAGAAAAGCAGACGATTTTATAGCATTGCATTTTTTGGTGAAGTTTTCCAGTAAAATAAATTACTGTACCGTGATAATTTAAAAATATCACCTCTGAATGTATCGCATTTTAGAGATGTTGAAATAAAATTGCATTTCAGTTGCAAAGTGTTTCATAATCAATGCTTTATGCATGATTGATCTTTCTTGTTGATATTTATGTAGCATAACAGCGAATGGGGGAGACAAGAAATTTTGTCTCTCAGAAATCAAAAATATGAACTTTTATGCTTTTGTTTGAAAAATCATAGAAAATAAAAAGTAGAATAATTTTTTTTTTCATTAGAAAGCGAAATGCAACGATATCATTCCATAATCATGACGAAAGATAGAATTGTGCTAATCTTTTATTTTTGATGAGATGACATAAAAATGAGATAACCTAAAACGTGCATAGTTTGATGTTTTAAAAATAAGTAAAAATGGAGGAGGAGAATTTGTCTTACGAATTCTGTTCACAGGTCGTTGGACAAAACATTCATGGATGCCCACAGGCCTTATTCCAGGAGACGGCAAACCGCTGACATCGATGGGACAAACTCAGGGATAAAATGTATAACATCGACTACCTTGATACCCATATTTGTGTTTGAATATCTATTGTTCTTCCCTATGAGCGTCCGTGTCTCAACGTAATAAATCTCGCCCTTCAACTTCTTACAACATCTTTATAATACGAAAAAGAAATCATCCTTCAAAACCACTATCGTTAAGCAACCCAAAATGTCTTAAAGTTATCTGTAATTGGAAATGCAACTATGCCATTAAAACATCCAATTTCTCATAAAAGAAACATCCAAACTATCATCTCGTAATGTAACGAGCATAACTCAAGTTAGTTATGTAGTAGATCGATTAACTATGAAACAGATTTTCTATCGAAAAAACTCGATTTACTTAAATTGAAATCGATTTTTTTCTATATATTTTTTTATCGGATTTTTTTTTCTGATAAGTGTTCGATGAACTTAATCGTTTTCCCATTCAAATCGTGTTAGAAATGAAATTTACGTCGCAATTTTGATATTCTGAAATCCATTCTCATTTTAATAAAATTGAAAATAGATTATGGGCGGCACTTAGGATGAGAAAATGCTATTCAATTATATGCATAATACCTAGGACAGTCCTTAAGTATACCAATAAATTTGTAAGGAAAGGCCCATGAATGTGTTTGCTAGGTTTATTTATAGTAATGTGACTATGTCGGTGAAAATTTAAAAGCTAAGAATACGAACTCAGTACCAAAGTGAAATAGAAGGAAAATGCTAGTAAAGTTATTTTGCCTGGTGGAATGAAGGTCATTAAGCACCCCCAGTGCAGAATTAAAAAAATAAATAATGAACTCAATAACAAACTAAGATAGAGGAGAAAAAACAATTACAAAGCTATAGAGAATTATCTAGTTAGTAGGAATTACCAGAAACAAACGAAGCAAGTTTACAGAAGGCATAAAATACTTGTCAAAATGCTGCAGCATTAAATCCTCTAACACGGTTACACCTGCAATGTTTGTCGAAGTACACTGTCATATTTTTCCGTAATTCAAATTTGCATTATTTCTGGCGAATGGCATTTTAAACTTGTTCTACACTTGTTTTCTGTTCATGCAAGGGTTGCTTATTGTATCCTTCCTGTATAAGGCAGCCGATAACCCCCAGTGTGTCAAATAATGCCTTCTGGTTCGATTCCTATCGTTACCCTACCTATATCGTCTGTCGTTTAGAGTAGATTTCTACTCGTTAGACGATGTTCTACAATTTTGTAATTCGCTTTTTCCCTCTATCTCGCTTTGTTGCTTCTCTCCGCTAGGGGCGTACAAATCATTTGGATTCCATCGAGTACGGACACTTTATTGTACATAGACCTAACACGCACGTTCATGAACTTTTCCTTTCACAGTTATTGGGGGAGTTTAAGAAATTTCCTAGGAACCCTTTGCATCGCATCTATCGGCGTTTAAAGGAATTCTGAAAAATATTTCGTTTGCTTATGTGTATGCAGAATGGTGACTAATTACAAGCAACAGAAAAGGACACAATTGACTCGAGGATATAAACCACGGAGGTAAAAGTAAGGAGTTAAAACTTCATATTAGGCAAACGCCAATACCGTTTAAGGCAATGAGAGAAACCCAGACTAATTTCGAAATTAACAGAGTACTGTTTTAGGGATGTTTGGCGCTTGAGCTGTCACAGACCCCCGAGTAGAGGCATCCCAGTCAAGAATGTCGAAAACAAAGTCATTAAGATTGTCGTCACCACCAGAAATATGCTCGGAGAGGCGGAATAAAGTCATTTTGCCTGTCATCAAAACAAGGGGAGCTGTGATCCCAGGAAGGGAGTCTGGGTGGTCCAGGCATCATTGAATGCTGAGAAAAATTCAAAGGGATATACTAGAGTGGTCCAATAATGACGGTGGTGTATGGGAAAATAGAAATATACAGGGTCTTTATAATTAAAGTTCCACTTTGAAATGCCCATAAAAGGAAAACTACTGGACAGAATGTTATCAAACTTGGTAATAGTTTACAGGAGATCATGGGATTTTATTTTCCGCAAAAAAAAAAGTTCAAAAACTCACCGCCAGCGGGGAATGGCGCTGTATGCAATATTGTTAAAAGAAATAAGGCATGAAGACATCGGTTTAAAAAGTTTTTAATCGTTTCTAAAACGTGTTACAAATCATGCTCAATGTGGCTTCCACCATTTTCTGAAAGCAAGTTAAATCGCATTAATGCTTTCTCAACAGTATCTCTTAGCATATCAGGAGGAATGTTACGGACATGTCGGTGTATCACATTTTTCAATTCCGTCAAAATGTTTATGTTATCACCATAAACAGTAACTTTGAGGTAACCCCATAGCCAGAGGTCACAGGGGTTGAGGTTTGGTGACCGGGGTGGCCAAGAAATGGTGAAGTGTCGGTTTACAGTCCGGTCATCCGTGAAATGTTGCTTAAGTAACTGTTTGACACACGTACCAATGTGAGGTGGAACCTCGTCCTGCATAAAAATCGTGGTGTCTAAGCCAATGTTTATGGTGATAACATAAACAATTTGGCGGAATTGAAAAATGTGATACACCGACATGTCCGTAACATTCCTCCTGATATGCTAAGAGCTGCTATTGAGAACGCAGTAATGCGATTTAACTTGCTTTCAGAAAATAGTGGAAGCCACATTGACCATGATTTGTAACACAATGTCAGAGAAGTCGCATTCGATGATAATAACCTCACATTCCTCTCGCTATTCCAGACATTTTGGAGAGTTTGTACCGGATGATGTTTGAGAATAAAGTTTGTTGCATAATCGCAAGCTTTGTAAAGATTCCTTGAATTATCAGCTTCATTTCTTTAGCGCACTCACGGATACAACGAACAAGCAAATTCCGAAACAAGACGGATGAATTCGATCGAGACGTTGATTCCGAATTAATATCAACGATTTTATATTACAATAAATTACGATGGTAACTACAGCTTTGAATCCAATTACGATATCCGACGAGTAATAATTGATTACAATGGTGATCAAAAGCAATAATACATTACAGACAATAATTCATGTGGCGCTGGGGTCTGTCAAGTAATTCTGCATTGTATGTATTTCTATGGCTAAAAGAATAAAATATTTATTTAAACTGTCAATTTAGTAAAAATAAATTAGTTGGGCAGTGCAAATTAGAACTGAAACAATAAACAATAGTCCTATGTATTCAAAATTATTTTACCTTGCATGGCAACACATGACTTTCCTTATATAATGTAATGAATTTACTACTTTTACAGTAAAAAAAATAGTTTTTTCTTATAGTAGATACTAATATTCTTTCCAAGATATTGAATTTTCGACAATTAGTCGTCATTTTCAGTGATTTAGCGTCATTTTTATCCATTTGGCGAGATTTTCGTTAATTTAGCAATATTTCAAAAAGTCGCCAAATTGGCGACATTCCGCCAAATTCGTCGCCAAAATCTCGCCAAGCGTTATGGACGAAGAAATAAGTTATTCTTACAGCAGATAAATGACTATTGGCGTTTAAATACAAAAGTATTACTTAAAGTATCTATTTTCATGAATGGAAAGAGCTAGATCCACGAGAATGATGTCACCCAATTTATCGCATGGTATTACATATGAAAAGTGAACATGTTTCTCAATAGAAAATATATTTTTTTTAATATTAAATGACTTTTTGATAATTTTTTTGAAAAATGTCCATTATCACGAGAACGGTTCATGTTAGCGTTCTAAAATTTATGTCAATCATTTTCTAATGAAAAATTACATAAAAAATGTCTATTTGCGTAACTTTATTAGCCCTTTCGATTTTTTGACAATTTTTTCAAAATTTCAGTCGAAAATTTAGGCGGGTTCTGAACCTTCGATTGCGTATAAAAACAATCGGCTTCCAGTGTTTACGGATTGTGATTTTTGTGCCAAATTTTGTTTGAATCGGTCCATTCGTTCGTCAGTTATCATCTCCACAGACTCACTGACACACACACACACACACACACATACTTTCACACGCACACACACAGACATCACTTCAAAAATGTTTGATTCGTGATCAGGGATGCTTGAAACGTGCTCTCCGAAAACTCGAATGCTCTCTGAAAACTCGGAATTCGAATTTTCGACCCCGTCACAATACTTTCCTTATACATTATATAAGGAAAGTAAAAATGCTGGTTAATTATACTCATAATTAGGGAACCCTTAATTTAAAAATAATCTGCATTAACTAATTTGTTGCAAATACTACAAATTTGTATATGTAGTATTTTGTATATGTAGATAGAGCATCGTAAATTAAATTCGTTTTGTTGGGATGGTATAGTAATTGTTTCGTTAGGGGGTCGTATAATAATAATTAATATTGATCGATAGAGGTTCATAGTCTGCATGCATTCGAGGACATTAAAAGCGGAAGTAATGCAAACGGGTGGATGAGAAGGACTCTTTTGCGTATTATATTCGCTCCATCATAAGAATTAGTAAAAATATATAAATCTAATTCGATAAAACATTTAAAATAAAGTTTCTATATATTCAAAATAATAGATTGCTTCGCAAGACATATTCTAGAATCTAATTATAATTGTTTAATATGATTTTATCTTTCCAGACACATTAGAATCCCCCCTCCCCCCCCCCCCCCCCGGTGATAGAGAAAACTGAATCTTTGCATACTTTTAGCATTGATCACGCTCTCAAAGGGGTGGAAAATTGGAGTTTTCGAAAATCATTTCCAGCCCTTCCAGAAGCTTTTGTTGAGCTAAATATCTGCACACTTGTAGCTAAGGCTCCTAAATATACAGACTGACTCAACCGTCATTTTGATTCCGACCAGTCCAGTCAGTTATCGTCTGCCTGTGCTAATCCAATGGCGCGCACATGGCTGATATTTGATACGCAATTTATCTGTAAAATAGGTAGTTCTATTTTCAAGAAATTATACCCATCATTCAAAAAAGTAGTCTAGAATCTTTTGATTTTATCGAGTTCCCGAAAAAAGGGCGAAAAAATAATCCTATTTTCGCCATGCACTACAGCCATGGCTTCAACCGGGAGCCAAGATGGTCGCTGCTGCGCCAGCCTGTATATTTGGGAGCCTTATTTATAGCACCGTGTAGTATTTTAGATTTCTCTCGGCGAGGAAGGGCTAAACAGAAGGGTCTAAAAGTCGTTCTAGGCTGCCTAGAAACTCTTTGGTAAATCAGAAGGTTGAAACTTCGCATACTTATTGTAATGAACACCGAATAGAACCAGTGTTTCTTTCAGGCATACATCTAGGGAGGGGGGGGGGAGCGAAGCTCCTCCGGAGACAATTATTCGCCCCTCCACCCCTTCGGAGACATTTAATGTTAACCTAGTTTCTATTTATGTGACAGCATTATTCAGATATGTTTATATAGGGCAAATAAAAAATTCCCCCTTAAAGTTTCCTTGCCCACCCCCCCGGTAAAAAAGTCCTAAAAAGAACACTGAATAGAACTTAAACGGATTAGTTTTCGAATACGGTGACTATATTCGACGCTATACATTGTTAAACTATATAGTGCTATACATTGTTAAACAAAATATAGCGTAGAAAAATAAAATTGCAACTTATTTCTTTAAGAGGGTCAATTTCACTATCTTTAGCAGGCTTGAATAATAGTCATGTAATGGATATAATGACAATGCATGATCGCACAATTCGTCTCTGTTGGTATGTTCCTATTCATTTATTAGTTTGTTGGCTACGTCAGGCATGAAGCCACATGAAAACAACCTATTGTGTCACGTGCCTCCTCTAAAATAAAATGAAATGTTAGCAAATTTGCATTTCAACATTCTATCCCGGACGCCATTACATTAAACATCCGCTTTAGTGTATAGAAGTTGCTCGATTTCCGTTTCAACGCAAATATTCGAATTTGATTAATGAATATAGAAAAAACCAGATAAAAGCAGTGTTCGAAAATGGTAATAGTAAAGGAGCGGAACTCAATCCTTTTAGATATTTACCTTCAGGCATTCAAAGAATGATGTTCGTATGAATCATTAGCAACATTGTTATTCTCGAAATTTGATATTAATGTTGCAAGTAGACACCATAGGGCAGGTTATTCATTTTAGGAGAAAAAGCGAGAAAATATAACTTTTTGGCAGTTTTTAATGTTGTTTCTTTCTTTACTACTTTTTAATGGCGGAGATACGGATCCTCGACCCCGCGAATGAGAGGCGGGGGGGGGGGGGGGGCGCAGCAAGTTTGTAGGGATTTTGGAGGTGCAATATTGATGCATGATAACATGATTGCTTTGTCAAAGGGGGAGATAAAATGTGTGCACTGTTTTAATCTGCGAAGCGGGCGCAATCAAACCAAGTTCCGCCACCGCAAATTTTATTATGACTTCTTTGACTTAAAAATAAACAATACGTCGATTTTCTTACTATCTTCGATTCTATTACTATTATTTGATTTTTAGTCATTTTGCATCAAATGGCTATAGTACAAGAATGAGACTAATTTAGCTGAAATATTTTACCTCAAACGTTCAAAGAATGAAGTTTGTCTGGGCTATTAACATAGTTGTTATTCCCGAAATTTAATGTTTTTTTAAATGTTAATGTTGCAAGATATTTTGTTAGATTCTTGATTTCAGCTTTTTTTAAAGCAAAATGAGGAAAATTATTAAATTTTGGTGATATTTTATGTTGTTTCTTTGTTTAATACTTGTATTAGAATTTGTCAGAATGTAAAGTAAGCAATTACGTCTAGTTTTTACGGAATTGACATTTTGCCGCTCTGCATTAAATGGTGAAACGGTATTAAATTAGAACAGTACTAAATTATTTTAATTATTTTGCTTTATTTTGAATGTCTGATTTAAAAAAAAAGGAAAATGGGGAAAGTTATTACAATTTAACGTATTTTTTCATAGTTGCTTTTTTTTGTTGCTACTGTTATTATGATTTGACGGACATTAAAGTAAACAATTAGGTCGAGTTCCGAATGAATTCATTTTCTACCATTTTGTATCAAATGGCGATAGTAAAAAACAAGAAAGTTCAATCATGCTTAAAGCATTGATTATGAAACACTTTCCAACTTCAATGCAATTCTATTTAAACATGTTTAAAATGCAATACATTCCTCGGTAATATTTTAAATCTTATCACAATACTACATTAATTTATTATGTTTGAAAACTTAAACCTTCATCGAAAAAAATGAGCTTCATTCAAATGACGGTATTGAAATATAAATTGCCTGGTTTAAACATCTCTAAAATGTGTTACATTCCTCGGTAATAATTTTAGAATTATCATAATACTACGATAATTTATTTTACTTTAAAACTTCATCGAAAACAACTGAAATTCATTCAAATGACGTCATAAAAAAAATAACACGCCTGGCTCCTTCTACATATAAAAGCAGCATTTCATTCATAACATTTTCCCAATCATTTCATTCATCACAGTACTAACATAATTTATTTAATTTAAATCTTAAGACCATGGAGCTACAAGTAATTAAACTCTATGCGTAAAACTTCATCGAAAAAAATCGTCCTTCTCTTTGTAAAATCAGTGAATATTTCATTCATATCAGCTATGCAGACTCCATGAACTAAATGATTTTATGCTAAAGAAATACAGCAATTCTAATACAACTCATTCTACATATTTTGCTGTTTACATTTTACATAGGTGAAAAATAGGCTTCGTTGTAGAAATAATCAAATTTGGATGAGCATTTAAACTCAAATATATTGTCATTGCGTTGTTTCAGTATGTAGATGCACATAATTTAAGCAAAAATAAAGTTGTTTTAGGACGGATACAACACTCAATATGAATTAAAAAGAACTTTAAAAATCACGATTTTGAGACAAGATGGATGCCATATATCATTTTGAAGTGGATCACGTGATCTTTTCATATCATGGTCACGTGATCGCTTAATGTGAGAGGTGTAATTATTATTTTAATTTTTATTTAAAAAACTACTGAATATATTTCGCTGAATTTTTTTTTATATATTTTATGGAACAATTTAAATATTACCTAAAATTTTCGAAGCAATTTGTGAATTTTAAATCCGCTTAAAAAATGTTTGAAATATTAGGTCCCATCGGGCTCAATGTATTTCATTTTTTCAACCCAAGTTCAATCCAAAACTAATTGGGTGATATTATTCATTTATATTCCCATAGGTCCTACAGACCGTCTGAACAACATACAAAAATTTCATTTTGATTAAGTCATTTTTACGGCAGTTATCGTGCTAACGGACAGACAGAATGAACAAAGTCATAAACACATTTCAACTTTGTTGTAAAGTGTTAAAAACGGGACTAAATTATTTTAAATGTTTTGCTTTCATGTTGCTTTAAATAGTTTGCTTTACTTTAAGTGTCTCAGACATTTAAAGAATTTTGTTCGTCCGGGTCATTAGCATGTCATTCTTATTCTTGAAACTTAATATTATTTCAAGGTTAATTTTGTAAATCGTTTGAGTAAAGTTCTTGATTTTTAAAAATGAAAATTGGGGAAAGTTATTACAATTTAACATGTTTGTCCATCATTGCTTCATTTATTACTACTGTTATTATGATTTGACAGACTGTAATATAAACAATTACGTCGATTTCTGACTCAATTTATTTTGTACCATTTTGTATCAAATGGTGATAGTAAAATATCTGATGTGAGCAGCACATGATTTTCTATATATAATGCAATGAATTTACTCCTTTTACAGTCAAAAAATGATGTATAAGATCTATGGTACTGTGTTCTTATCGTTGACATGTGCATTTGGCGATTTTCCGAATGACAACAAGTAAAACTGTTGAAAAGTACCAATTAACTTACATTTCGCACTACTCTAAATAAACAATTATCAATATTGATAGCATCCTCAATAAGCGATATAGTTTTTATATTAAAATATTTTAATTATTACTTCATCAATTAGACGTCATTTTCTTTCATTTAGCGTAATGTTTGCAATTTTGACAAAAATTTTATCAATCTTGAGCGAAATATCACTTAGTTGGCGATACATTGCTAAATTATTCGCCAAGTTCATCACCAGATGTTACAGACAAACGGAGAGAGGAACATTTGTTATATACTAGAAGGTATTCCCGTCATATGACTGAAATCAGAATTTGCGAAACCTTCCATTTTATATGGTGTCATTTTTATCAATTTGGCGACGTCCCGCTGAATTTCTCGCCAAGCTTTACTGACAGACGGACGGGAAAATGGGTTATTCTTTTAATATAGTCTTATGTTATTTCCAAGAAAAGAAAAAAGTCGCCAAGTTGGCGACGCTCTGTGAAACTCTTCTCCAAAATCTCACCAAGCGTTATGGATGGAGAAATGAGTTATTCTTATAGCAGATAAATGATTATTGGCGTCCAAATACAAAATTTTTACCCAAAGTACCTTTCCTCATGAATGCAACGAGTTAGATAAACGGAAATGATGTCACCAAATTCATCGCATGATATTACATACGAAAGGTGAACATATTTCTCAACAGTTAATATATTTTTATGGGATTTTTTGATACATTTATTTGAAAAATGTGTAATATCTCAAGAACAGTTCGTGATAGCGTTCTAAAGTGTCTGTCAATCGTTTTCTAATGAAAAATTACATAAGAAACTACTATTTACGTAATTTTATTACAGATTTGATTTCTTGATGATTTTTTCAAATTTGCACTTGAAAATTTAGGGGGGTGGGGGGAATTTAAACGTTTGATTGCGTTTAAAAACAATAGGCTTCCAGTATTCATTGATTGTAATTTGGTGTACCAAATTTCCTTCAAATCGCTCCATTTGTTGGTGAGAAGGCGTCTCCAAAGTCTCATTGATTCGCACACACACACGCACGCACACACACGCACGCGCGCGCGCGCTCGAACACACACGCACACACACGCACGCATACACACACGCGCACGCATACACACACGCGCGCACACACACACACACACGCACACAGACATCATGTCAAAAACGTTTAATTCGTGTTCAGAAATGCTTGAAACTTGCTCTCTCGTCGATCCGAATTTTCGACCCCGTCACAATAATTTCCTTATTCATTATACTATATATAACGAAAGTAAAAACGGGGCTAAATTATTTTAAAGGTTTTGCTTTCATATTGCTTTAAATGCTCTGCTTTACTTTAAGTGTCTCAAGACTTTAAAAGAATTATGTTCTCCCGGGTCATTAGCATGTCATTCATATTCTTCAAACTTTATATTATTTCGAGATTAACTTTAAAAAGCGTCTGAGTAAAGTTCTTGATTTTTAAAAATGAAAAATGGGGGGTGTATTACAATTTAACGTATTTTTCCAACCTCGCTTCTTTTATTGCTGCTGTTATTAGGATTTGACAGGCTATAAAATAAACAAGTATCTCGAGTTCTGACTGAATTTATTTTTTACCGTTTCAAATGGTGATAATAAAAAACGGAACAAAATTATTTTAAGGGTTTTGCTTTCATATTGCTTTAAATATTTTGCCTTACTTTAAGTGTCTTAAGACATTTAAAGAATTATGTTCGCCCAGGTCATTAGCGTTTCATTCTTATTCTTGAAATTTAATATTATTTAAAATCGTCTGAGTAAAGTTCTTGATTTTTAAAAATAAAAAAATCTGACGTGGGCAGCACATGACTTTCCTTATATAATGCAAAGAATTTACTACTTTTACAGCAAAAAAATAGCTTTTTCTTATAGTAAATACTTATATTATTTTCAAAATATTGAATTTTCGTCAATTAGTCGTCATTTTCATTGATTTAATGTCATTTTTAACCATTTGGAGAGATTTTCTTTAATTTGGCAACATTTTAAAAGTCGCCAAGTTGGCGACATTCCCCCAAATTCGTCGCCAAAATCTCACCAAGCGTTATGGAAGGAGAAATAAGTTATTCTTATAGCAGATAAATGAATATTGGCGTTCAAATACAAAAATATTACTCAAAGCATATTGTCTCATGAATGGAACGAGCTAGATCCACGAAAATAATGTCACCAAATTTATCGCATGATATTACATATGAAAAGTGATCATGCTTCTCAATAGTTAATATATTTTTTTTAATTTATGGGATTTTTTGATAAATTTATTTAAAAAATGTGCAATATCTCGAGAACGGTTCATGCTAGCGTTCTAAAGTTTATGTCAATCATTTACTAGGGAAAAATTACATAAGAAATGTCTATTTGCGTAACTTTATTAAAGGTTTTGATATTTTGATGATTTTTTCAAAATTTCACTCGAAAATTTAGGGGGGTTCTGAACATTCGATTGCGTTTAAAAACAATAAGCTTCCAGTATTCACGGATTGTGACTTTTGTACCAAATTTCATTCAAATCGCCCTATTCGTTTGTGAGATATCGTCTCCACACACACACACACACACACACACACACACACACACACACACACACACACACACACACACACTTTCACACACACACACTTTCGCACACACACACTTTCACACACACACACACACTTTCACAGACACACACGGTTCATTTTAGCGTTCTAAAATTTATGTCAATCGTATTCTAATGAAAAATTACATAAGAAATGTCTATTTGCGTAACTTTATTAGTGGTTTTGATTTTTTGACGATTTTTCAAAATTTTATTCGAAAATTTAGGGTGGTTCTGAACATTCGATTGCGTGTAAAAACAATAGGCTTCCAGTGTTTACGAATTGTGATTTTTGTACCAAATTTGGTTCGAATCGGTCCATTCGTTCGTCAGTTATCGTCTCCACAGACTCACTGACGCACACACACACACACACACACACACACACACACACACACACACACACACACACACATCACCTCAAAAATGTTTGATTCGTGATCAGGGATGCTTGAAACGTGCTCTCCCGTCGAAAACTCGAATTCGAATTTTCGACCCCGTCACAATACTTTCCTTATACATTATAAGGAAAGTAAAAATAAGGGAAGTTATTACAATTTAACTTATTTTTCCATCCTTATTTCTTTCATTGCTATTGTTTTTATGATTTGTCAGACTGTAAAATAAACAATTACGTCGAGTTCTGACTGAATTGATTTTTCAACTATTTTGTATCAAATGACAATGGTAAAAAAATGGGACTAAATTAGTTTAAATGTTTTGCTTTCAGACATTCAAAGAATGATGTTTCAGGTCTTTTGCAGATCATTGTTTTTCTTGAAATTTGATATTATTTCAAACTTAATTCCGTAAATAGACACTTAAAAGTTATTTATTTTGTTTTAAAAGACAACTGGAGGAATTTATTACAATTTAACATATTTTAATGTCGTTGTTTTTTAATCGCTATTTTTATTGTGGTTTGTCAAACTATAAAAAAATCTGATGTGGGCAACACATGACTTTCCTTATATAATGTAATGAATTTACTACATTTACAGTACAAAAATAGGTTTTTCTTATAGTAGATACTAATATTCTTTCCAAGATATTGAGTTTTCGACAATTGGTCGTCATTTTCATTGATTTAGCGTCATTTTTATCCATTTGGCGACATTTTCGTTAATTTGGCAACTTTTCAAAAAATCGCCAAGTTGGCGACATTCCGCCAAATCCGTCGCCAAAATCTCGCCAAGCGTTATGGACGACGAAATAAGTTATTCTTACAGCTGATAAATGACTATTGGCGTTCAAATACAAAAGTATTACTCAAAGTATCTTTTTTCGTGAATGGAACGAGCTAGATCCACGAGAATGATGTCACCCAATTTATCGCATGGTATTACATATGAAAAGTGAACATGTTTCTCAATAGGAAATATTTTGTTTTTATTTTATATGACTTTTTGATAATTTTTTTGAAAAATGTGCAATATCTCAAGAACGGTTCATGTTAACGTTCTAAAATTTATGTCAATCGTTTTCTAATAAAAAATTACATAAGAAATGTCTACTTGCGTAACTTTATTAGTGGTTTTGATTTTTTGACGATTTTTTCAAAATTTCATTCGAAAATTTAGGGGGGTTCTGAGCATTCGATTGCGTATAAAAATAATAGGCTTCCAGTGTTTACGGATTGTGATTTTTGTACCAAATTTGGTTCGAATGGGTCTATTCGTTCATCAGTTATCGTTACTCAAAGTATCTTTTTTCATGAATGGAACGAGCTAGTTCCACGAGAATGATGTCACCCAATTTATCGAGTTACTTGAGTTATCACACACACACACACACATACTTTCACACACACGCACACACAGACATCACTTCAAAAATTTTTGATTCCTGATCAGGGATGCTTGAAACGTGTTCTCCCGTCGAAAACTCGAATTCGAATTTTCGACCCCGTCACAATACTTTCCTTATACATTATGTATATAAGGAAAGTAATAAACAATTACAGTAAATTCTAAATAAATTGATTTTGACTTTAAATTTGTTTAATGTATGATCTTCATTTTTTAAAGGAATGATGACACATCTTAGCGTTAATGGAGACGGAAATAATTATGCTTTTACTTTATACGTTATGCTGTTATTCTAGTGTATATCGCAAATATTGCGAATTTTCCTTATTGAGAAATAAATAGAACAAATTATTTTGACTCCTAGTTCGAAATCTTGCCAAGGACAGTCGAAGAAACATTCCATTTGCTCTGCAAATAGATTCGAATAATTTAAGTTTGATGATTAATACACAACATAGAAATCATGGTGTTTTGAATAATATATATTTGACTTTTTTATATGAAAAATCGACGGCATAAACTACTTTGAATAGGTATAAAATTATTTATTCAAGAATTTATATTCATGAATAAACAGATATCAAGTTAAATATGCTTGATATTTAAGGTGTCGCCCTACACATAGAATCGATTTAATTTAAAATTGGTAACTAATTAAAACAAGTTCGATGTTTCACATATTAAATATTTAGTTTTCCGAATTTAAAATGTGAAACGCGTTACATTTCTTTCGATTTTATGAAAAAGTATTAATTTAATAATTTCGGATTTTATTAATAAACAGATTTAAATTAAAAATGCTTGACAAATATAGTGTTCATGACATAAAGTCCAATATGTGCACTAACCATACATGATCTAAAATAACATTTTGTTTAAAATATTAACGCAGATAAGTTTAAAATGGATCGCGATTGCGTTTTAATAAAACGGATATCGTGAGGTAAAATTCGACAAAATGCAAAGGAGAATTCGTTGGAATAATTTAATTAACCATAAATTTAATATTTAACTTGGTGCTAGCTTAAAATTAAAAGATACACAACGCTGTGCATATATTTAAATTTTGTCAAGCTACACATTTTTATAAATGCCGGATCCTTTTATGTGAATCTAAGAAATAAATATGTTTAAGAAATTAACCCAACACCACGGATCTGAAAGCAAATGGGGCCCAAACCTAGATCCACATTCTGAATTTTATTGCGAATTATAAAAAGTTTTTACCTAAACTAATTATCAAATGGAAGATTGACATCTCAATCCTCAGCAAACGTAGCCAAATACAAAAGCACAAAAAATGGTGATTAAAATATATAATTAAAAATTCTTTATAATTACTTTCCCTACATACATAGCATAATCTGTAGTGAAAGTATTGTGACGGGGTAGCAAATTCGAATTTTTGACGAAGGAACACATTTTAAGCATATTTGAACTCAAATTGAACACTTTTAAGTACTGTATGTGTGTTTGTGTATGTTAGTGTGTAGTATGTGTTAGTGTGTAAGTATGTTAATGTGTGCATGTTTGTTAGTGTGTATGCATGTTAATGTGTGTGTATTTGTGAGACTCTGAATTCGATATCTCACTAACGAATGAAGCGTTTGGAAAAAATATTTGGTACGATTATTATAATCGGTGAATACTGAAATCCTGTTGATTTTAAACACGATCAAATGTTAGAAGACTCCCTCTAATTTTTAAATGATTTTTTTTTCATCAAAAATTCGGGATCTTTAATACTGATACATAATCATTTCATACGTAATTAAAAGAAAAAAAAGAATGATATAAACTTTAATACTAACTATGCTCAAAAAATGTTAAGAATGTTCTATGAATGTTCAGCAATGTCTGAACATCCTTGTGAAGGATCAGGCTTTCAATTTTTCGGAAGTTAAGATCATTTATACTTTCCCTGCAATACATAGTAATGTATAGGGAAAGTATTGGAATCATGCCGAAAATCGCAATTCGAGTTTTCGACGGAGCTACACATTTCGAGATCTCTAGAATACGAAAAAACCATTTTTAGCGTGACGTCTGTGTGTGTGTCTGTGTGTCTGTGTGTCTGTCTGTGTGTGTGTCTGTGTGACTGTGTGTGCAGATTTTGTATCCACTCTAACTAAAAAACTAATGGACCGAATTTCACAAAATTTGGTAGGTAAGTTACTTGTGAGCGAGTCTGGTGCTGATTAGTTTTGGGTACGATTCGGAATAAAAGAACCCGCCTTTTTTTTTGCGAAATGGCCCGCAAAAGCTTGTATCCACTCTAACTGAAAAACTGATGGACCGAATTTTACAGAATTCGGTAGATGAGTCACTTGAGGGTTACCTTGGCGCTGATTAGATTTTGGTACGATTCGGAAAAAAATGACCTGCCTTTTTTTGCAAAATGGCCCGCAAAAATCGTCCAAATCTAAACTAAAGAACTGGGTATATTCAAATATATCCACTAAATGCTTGTTTTATACTTAATTTTTAACGATGAAAAGAATAAGACCAACCCCATTACATTAGGACTGGCCGTTCCCGAAATATTTTAGTTTTTTCGTATTTTCTCTGCGCCACCTTTGAAAATAAGTCCAGTTACCAAATGAGAACGAAAATTGAATTAAACGTGAATTAAATTTAATTGAAATAAAGAGAACGTGAATATAAGTCTGCAGGGAAAGCCATGTGCTGCCCACGTCAGATTTTTTTTCTCCTCTCGCCGTTGACAGCTTTCTTTCCTTGCTTCGATTACGTTTGCTGTTCTAACATCAGTTGGTATTTTACTGTTTATTCATTGTGTCATATCTCTTGTTCATTCCTCCTTGGATTTTTACCTCGTTTCCTTCTTCTGCAATTGACAACTTTTTTTTCCCTGCTTCAGTCACGTTTGCTGTTTTAACATCAGCTGTCGATTTCGGTCTGGCGAGTGAAGGTTGCACTTCTTGTATATCCTGACTAAGAAGGATGTTTCTTGCCTTCGAAACCGATCGACACTATGAATTGTGTGCTTCAAGTTGCTCCTAACAATGTCATTTTAGTCTTAATACATAATTAGCAGTTTCAGCCGTGCGTAAAAATGTTTAGATTTGAAATCCACTTTAAACTCTGAAAATAAGTTATTCTTATGAAAATGATTTTCCATTTTAACCTTATTAAACCGTGGCTCTTATGAAAAATAATGGCTTGAATTCCATTTAGTAGCAAATGTGCGAAACTGATAAATGATTATGGATATGCCGAGAGCAAAAGGGAAATCTCGGGATGGCAAACAAACGATGCTAAATTAGTTGAAATATTTTGTTCTCCGACATTCATATAATGGTGTTCATTTTAACCATTAACACCATTTTATTCTCAAAATTCGGAATTCGTCTGATGTTATTGTTATGCATAGATACGCTGAACTGGAGGGGGATGTTTATTTCACAAACATGTTGGAAATAATTTTATACTTTGAAATGTACTATTGTGCCATTTTTGTAATTGTAACTTTCGTAATGAAAGTTCATCAAATTATACAATGAAAGTGCCTTTAATATGTGACTTTCATTGATAATGAGGGAGAGCAGTACACAATTATACCGTTTCAAATATCTCGAGAACGGCTCGAAATATCTCCTAAAAAATGGATTCGATAAATTTCTCGTTAAAAGTACTTGCAAAACATGCAAGCATGAAAAGCACTTGCATTTAACTTACACATAATAGTGAGTATATTTCAACTTTTGCAATGTTTCATTTTTTGGTTAATAACGTGCGAAATCTTAGCGTCCTATAAATTATATCAATTTTTTTTTCTTTCTTCAAAGACATACAAAAAGGCTATTATTAAATATTTTGTCACATAATTATATTTTAATTTTAAAAAACAATTCTTTGAAAACTCATGTTTATTTCTGGTTAAAAGTATTTAAAAGTGCTTTTAAAAAATCGTTAAAAGCCCTTTTTACTTTCCCTGCAATACATGGTAATGTATAGGGAAAGTATTGGAATCATGTCGAAAATCGCAACTCGAGTTTTCGACGGATCTACACGTTTCGAGACCTCTAGAATACGAAAAAACCATTTTTAGCGTGACGTCTGTCTGTCTGTCTGTCTGTCTGTGTGTCTGTCTGTGCAGATTTTGTATCCACTCTAACTAAAAAAGTAATTGACCGAATTTCATAAAATTTGGTAGGTAAGTCCCTTGTGGGCGAATCTGGTGCTGATTAGTTTTGGGTACGATTCGGGATAAAAGAACCCGCCTTTTTTTGCAAAATGACCCTCAAAAATCGTCAAAATCTAAAATACATACATACGTATGCTCAAATATATCCATTAAATGCTTGTTTTACACGTAATTATTAACGATGAAAAGAATAAGACCAATCTCATTACACCAGGACTAGCCGTTCTTGAGATATTTTAGTTTTTTCGTATTTTCTCTACGCCACCTTTGAAAATAAGTCCACTTAATAAATGAGAGCGAAAAGTGAATTAAATTTAATTAAAATAAAGAGAACGTGGGTATAAGTTTGCAGGGAAAGTCATGTGCTGCCCACATCAGATTTTTACTTTCCCTGCAATACATGGTAATGTAGAGAGAAAGTATTGGAATCATGTCGAAAATCGCAGCTCGAGTTTTCGACGTGTGTGTCTGTCTGTCTGTCTGTCTATGTGTCTGTCTGTGCAGATTTTGTATCCACTCTAACTAAAAAACTAATTGACAGAATTTCATAAAATTTGTTGGTAAGTCACTTGTGGGCGACTCTGGTGCTGATTAGTTTTGGGTACGATTCGGGATAAAAGAACCCGCCTTTTTTTGCGAAATGGCCCTCAAAAGCTTGTATCCACTCTAACCGAAAAACTAATTGACCGAATTTCACAAAAATCGGTAGACGAGTCACTTGTAGGGGACCCTGGTGCTGATAAGATTTTGGTATGATTCGAAAAAAAATAACCTGCCTTTTTTTGCAAAATGACCCGCAAAAATCGTCAAAATCTAAACTAATGAATTAGGTATATTCAAATATATCCATTAAATGCTCGTTTAATACGTAATTTTTAACGACGAAAAGAATAAGTCTAACCCCATTACACTAGGACTAGCCGTTCTCGAGATATTTTAGTTTTTCGTATTTTCTCTGCGCCACTTTTGATAATAAGTCCGGTTACCGAATGAGAACGAAAATTGAATTAAAAGTGAAATAAATTTAATTAAATAAAGAGAACGAGAATATAAGTCTGCAGGGAAAGTCATGTGCTGCCCACATCAGATTTTTACTTTCCCTGCAATACATGGTAATGTATAGGGAAAGTATTGGAATCATGTCGAAAATCGCATCTCGAGTTTTCGACGGATCTACACGTTTCGAGACCTGTAGAATACAAAAAAAACATTTTTAGCGTGACGTCTGTGTGTGTGTGTGTCTGTCTGTCTGTGTGTCGGTCTGTATGTCTGTCTGTGTGTCTGTCTGTGTGTCTGTCTGTCTGTGCAGATTTTGTATCCACTCTAACTAAAAAACTAATGCACCGAGTTTCACAATTTTTTGTAGGTAAGTCACTTGTGGGCGATTCTGGTGCTGATTAGTTTTGGGTACGATTCGGGATAAAAGAACCCGCCTTTTTTTTGTGAAATGGCCCGCAAAAACTTGTATCCACTCTAGCTGAAAAATGGACCGAATTTCACAAAATTCTGTAGATGAGTCACGTATAAGTCACCCTGGTGCTGATTAGATTTTGGTACGATTCCGAAAAAAATAACCTGCCTTGCTTTGCAGAATGGCCCGCAAAAATTGTCAAAATCTAAACTAAAAAGCTACGTATGCTCAAATATATCCATTAAATGCTTGTTTAATACGTAATGTTTAACGAAGAAAAGAATAAGACCAACCCCATTACACTAGGACTAGCCGTTCTCGAGATATATTAATTTTTTTCGTATTTTCTCCACGCCACCTTTGAAAATAAGTCCAGTTATCAAATGAGAACGAAAATTGAATTAAAAATGAAATAAATTTAAATAAAGTAAAGAGAACGTGGATATAAGTCTGCAGGGAAAGTCGTGCTGCCCACATCAGATTTTTTAAATTTAACGTTTAATATTTAGAGCATGATAGATGTTAGCGTTCTATATATATTGCTGTTGTTGAGACCCAGGCCGTTCGACCTACCAGTAAGGTGTAAGGTAACCGTTTGAACGGTCGGGATCTATATATATTGTGTTATTCTTCCAAATGGCTATTTGTTAAGCATTTTGTCACGTAATTAACAATTTATATTAACCATTTATATTTGAAATGTCGTTAATTTCAAATATAAATGGCTAAAAATTGTGTTTTTTCCTCCTTTTTATCTCTTCGATTAATAGGAATCAATAGAAATAAGGAATGATAAGATCAATAGAAATAAGAAAAGAAAGAATGTTTCAAATTTCATTTGAACCGGATTTGACCCCAGGTTTCGACCGGTTATTGTGTACATCTAAAATCTGTACTTCATTGTCACAGTTACCCGCATATCTTTTTCCATCTTAATACTCTCCATACAGAAAAGCAACATGTACAATTACCAATTTCTAATTCGATAAGGTTCAGGTTGTATGACCATAGTGACACATTTGGCGGCCTTTGCAATAATTTTGGCTAAATATCGCTGGCGACTTCTAACGAATTTAGGTTAATTCGGGAATTTAAAACAATCGGTTAAGGATTTTGTCAGATAACTAGGCCTGTCTTGAACTTTCCTAGAGAGTATGTATAAGAATGATCAAAAAGAGATTTTATGTGATGAGAGAAATGCTTTGAATTATGAACATCATCAAGTGTATGTGATTATCATATATATTGTCTATACACACATTTTATTTTCTTATTTGTGAATTGGTTTCGAATGAAATCGATGTTTCAATGCATATGAATATTGTTTTGTGATTTAGATGAACAAAGTTGTTTACTGTATCATATTTCTATTTACAATAATTGGTGATTTAAATTGACTAATACATTCTCGTATCATAAAAATGGATTCTGATATCCGGAGCATAATTCAGAATTTACTTTAAAAATAACCTATTTTTCCGTCTGTAACACTTGTCAAAATTTTGATGACAAACTTGGAGGAATATTTTCAACTTGGTGACTTTTTAAATGTTGTCAAATAGACGAAAATGTCGCCAAATTGATAAAAATGACGCTAAATCAATGAAAATGACAATTAATTGATAAAAATATACTATCTTGGAAGGAACAAAAAAATCAACTATAAGAATAACCCATTTCTCCGTCCGTCCATAAATGCTTGGCGAAAAAGTTGGCAACTAAGCGATTTTTAAATGTTGCCAAATTGACGAAAATGTAGCTAAATTGACGAAAATGTCGCCAGATTGACAAAATGGCGCAAAATAGAAGGTAATGTTTTACAAATTCTTAATTCCATCATATGACGGGCACACCTTCTAGTATATAAGAAAAGCTCTTCTTTCCGTTTGTTTGTAAAACTTGGCGATACATTGGATCAACTTGGCGAATAATCTAGCAAAATATCGCCAAATTGGCGACACTTTGCCCTAGATTGATGAAAATATAGTCAAAATTGTAAAAATGACTCTTAACTGATGAATTTATTAATAAACTATTTTATTATATGAACTTTATTGCTTATCCAGGATGCTATCAATATTGATAATTATTAATTTAGAGTTGCGTAAAATATAAGTTAATTGGATAAGAAATAGTTTTCTTGTCATGTTGTCATCCGGAAAAGCGTTCAATGTACAATTCAACATTAAAAACACTGTGCCGTGGATCTTACACATAATTTTTTCTCTGTGAAAGAAGTAAATTCATTGCACTATATAGGATTGTTATGTGCTTTCCACATCAGATTTCTTTCATTTAACTGTGGTAACCAAGTTACACTTCAACTACCGAAATTTTTTGTTGGTTATTCTTCAAATTAATCTATTGAAAATAATGCTATAATTCATTGATTTTTATCTTAAAATGTCTGGAAGCTTTGAAAATAAAACAACATATAATGACTATACATGAAATATTGTTGTACATACAGCAATATCTCTGTTAACAGAACTGAAAAATGCACGATATTTTTTCTTTTTGCTTAAATTTGAAGCAGTTTTTGATATTTAGTACTTTTCTCAAGTATGTAGATAGATGCCATATTTAGTGACCACTGAACATTTAGCTTTCGCGAAGCAGAGGTGGAAATAGCTAGCCTTTAAACAAAAAGGGTTAGAATTTTTTTTTAGAAATAACTCACATCTAATACTTCTGACGCAAGAAGATGCAGAGAACTGACAAAGATTTGCAAACACCTAACAAAGCTGGCAAATAACAAACTTTCAGCATTAATTTTATTTAATTTTCTTTTTTTCTATAGCAAAGAAATTATTACTTTTGTCGAGCGAATAAGCATTTAATGCTCCGACTTGGTGACAATGATACAATCCTGTTAAAATTACAGTGAAAGTAAATAAATGGAAACAAATTATTTAAAGTAATTTTCCGAGTTAAAACTTCGCAGACGATAAAGAATAATTATTATTTCTTTTCTGTTTTGTACACATTATACCTGACTTAATTAATTTTCTCGAATGAAACATTCTGCTAAATGATAACAATGATGCAAAATGAAATAAATTTTAATTTAGGCGTCTCATGGGGATAATGAATTAAACAATTTTTTCGAAAACTAATTTAGCTTTCGAGCTTTAAATCATCGAGAATAATAGAACTTTTTGTCAAATCGTTTATTAACGTAAGTACTTAGGAGAAATTTTGTTGGAGAAGTATAAATAATGGTTTTATCTTTCTATATTAAAAAATACTAGCGTCAACTCTTTGTCAAAAGGGGCGCCACTGTCGCCAATATTTAGCGAATTTTACTTCTCTCTCATGTTTCTATATGGCACCGCATAAACTATAGCATGCAAAAATATGAAATGTGGTACATTTGTAGTGAAATCTTAGAACGCGCTGAAATGAATTTCTTTACGACTGACACCTTAGTTTAAAAGATACTTAATAACAAAATTGAAGAATGAATTTTTTATCTGAGAGTTCGCATCTTAAATATACTATTAATAGCAGGGCCACGATTTTTTGCAGGCATATACCTAAATGGAATGTTTGCATGGCAGAGCCCTTTTATTAAATTTCGATTTACTTTTTAGTTACGTTTATGCAATTTTGAAGTGAAAATTTTATTATAATTCTAACATCCCCTTGTTGAACACGCTTTTCTAGTTGCCATTTCAAAAGAAATAATATTTAAATGATTTAATCCAGCGGTTCTCAATCAGTGGTACGTAAGAAGATGGCTGGTGATGCTTTGGATAATTTGTGTAATAGATGATAATATGTTATATAGAATAAAAATTTTACCATCTTCTAAAGAAAAAGAGCAACTAATTAAAAGAAAGATTTTGAAGACATTTAAAAAAAATGAATTATATTTTTAATGCCACTTTGTTCGACATACTTATGTAAAACAGGACTTTTTTTAATAATGTATGTAAAAAACAAATATAAAACAAAAATCAACTTGTAAGCAAATTTATGTTCAAAATTAAGTAAAATAGAACCGGATGCAAAGAAACAAATTCCCTTCAAACAAACACAAGTAGTATCACATTAAATCGTTTTGTTAATCAATAATCGTATTGTTTCTTAATCATATTTGTAACCGTATTATGCTAATGCTTATTATTTTTGTTCAATTTCTTATGAGAAAACGAAATAAAAATAGACAGCAATAACTTAATTAAATGTATAGTATTATATTTGTATACAATATATGTTTTTGATGGTAGGACTGAAATTTTTAATTTGAGGATGGATATTCATAAAAATGTTGAGAACCCTTGGTTTAAGGTATTTAATGTTAATTTATTATTCAGAGCTCTAATGCTGAAGTTATCGTTGAGACTTAAATTTTCGTTTGTTAACTAGATTTTTAAGTGATTGGACAGCTGTCCTCCAGAAGTATAGAAGTCTAAATCGTTATATACATTTTTTTCCTATTTCCGTTATGTTATTAGTAACGAAGTTTCAAACTTGAACTCCATTTTCAGAACGTATATGTTTAAAGTTCTCTTTTTCAATTTATTTTATCACTACGCCACTGCCACCTAGAAAGCAAACATTGCAGAATAAAAAATCTGATGTGGGCAACATATGACTTTCCTTATATAATGTAATAAATTTACTACTTTTACAGTAAAAAAATAAGTTTTTCTTATAGTAGATACTTATATTTTTTCCAGGATATTGAATTTTCGACAATTAGTCGTCATTTTCATTGATTTATCGTCATTTTTATCCATTTGGAGAGATTTTCGTTAATTTGGCAGCATTTCAAAATGTTGCCAAGTTGGCGACATTCCGCCAAATTCGTCACCAAAATCTCGCCAAGCGTTATGGACGAAGAAATAAGTTTTACCTACACCATATAAATGACTATTGGCGTTCAAATACAAAAGTATTACTCAAAGTATATTTTTTCATGAATGGAACGTGCTAGATCCACGAGAATGATGTCACCCAATGTATCGCATGGTATTACATATGAAAAGTGAACATGTTTCTCAATAGGAATTTTTTTTTTATTTTACATGATTTTTTGATATTTTTCTTGAAAAATTTGCAATATCTCGAGAACGGTTCATGCCAGCGTTCAAAAATTTATGTTAATCGTTTTCTAATGTAAAATTACATAAGAGATGTCTATTTGCGTAACTTTATTAGCGGTTTTGATTTTATGACGATTTTTTCAAAATGTCACCCGAAAATTTAGGGGGGTTCTGAATATTCGATTGTGTATAAAAACAATAAGCGTCCAGTGTTTACAAATTGTGATTTTTGTACCAAATTTCGTTCGAATCGGTCCATTCGTTCGTCAGTTATCGTCTCCACAGACTCAGACACACACACACACACACACACACACACAGACATCACTTCAAAAATGCTTGATTCGTGATCAGGGGTGCTTGAAACGTGCTCTCCCGTCGAAAACTCGAATTCGAATTTTCAACGCCGTCACAATACTTTCCTTATACATTATGTATATAAGGAAAGTAAAAATGAAAAGCATAAAAGATTCAAAGAAGAAACTCGGGTTCTAATAAAAATAGATAAGTTTGAAGGGAAACGTGCATCCAACCGGATAGAAAATATGTCCAAAAATTGATTAGCGAGAAAACGTTCTGCAGAAAAGACACAAAACATGCCATATCGGCGGATGGAAATGAAACGCGTGTTATATAAGACAGAATACGACTGGAAAAGAAACCGGCTGCAGACAAGACAGAAAACATCCTAGATCTACGACTGCAAAAGAAAGAAAATTTGATGTGGGCAACACATGACTTTCCTTATATAATGTAATGAATTTACTACTTTTACAGTAAAAAAATAGGTTTTTCTTATAGTAGATACTAATATTCTTTCCAAGATATTGAATTTTCGACAATTGGTCGTCATTTTCATTCATTTAGCGTCATTTTTATCCATTTGGCGAGATTTTCGTTAATTTGGCAGCATTTCAAAAAGTCGCCAAGTTGGCGACATTCCGCCAAATTCGTCGCCAAAATCTCGCCAAGCGTTATGGACGAAGAAATAATTCTTACAGCAGATAAATGACTATTGGCGTTCAAATACAAAAGTATTACTCAAAGTATCTTTTTTCATGAATGGAACGAGCTAGATCCACGAGAATGATGTCATGAAAAGTGAACATGTTTCTCAATAGGAAATATTTTTTTTATTTTATATGACTTTTTGATACTTTTTTTTAAATGTGCAATATCTCGAGAACGGTTCATGTTAGCGTTCTAAAATTTATGTCAATCGTTTTCTAATGAAAAATTACATAAGAAATGTCTATTTGCGTAACTTTATTAATTGTTGTTATTTTTTGACGATTTTTTCAAAATTTCATTCGAAGATTTAGGGGGGGGGGTTCTGAACATTCGATTGCATATAAAAACTATAGGCTTCCAGTGTTTACGGATTGTGATTTTTGTACCAAATTTGGTTCGAATCGGTCCATTCGTTCGTTAGTTATCATCTCCACAGACTCACTGACCACACACACACACACAGACATCACTTCAAAAATGTTTGATTCGTGATCAGGGATGCTTGAAACGTGCTCTCCCGTCGAAAACTCGAATTCGAATTTTCGACCCCGTCACAATACTTTCCTTATGCATTATGTATATAAGGAAAGTAACAAGACAGAATAATACTACTGGAAAATAAAAGTATGTTGGGGATTGGTGAGCGATAGCGAGCAGGGAGCATGATCTCTAGATTATGTAAAATGTCGTTAAAATATTGCAAGGGATTATGACAAATTAGCGCACAACAAGTCAAATATCTATGAAAAATAAAACTATTGACACCACTTTTTTTATAACAGAAATAATAAACAGTTAAAATTACAGTTTGCAGGAGAAAAAAATAAAAAATATATTTGTAAAAAAATAATTTCTTATCTCTGAGAACGCAGACGATAATGAAAAGAAAACATCAGTTTTTCACACCACACACATATTAATACCTTTACATAAACAATTAACTTTCTTGTCAAAGTCAAATATCTGTAAAAGAGAAAAACCGCAACTAATGACACCAGTCTTATGTGATAGAGATAAGTTAAATTGCAGTTTGGAGGAACAAAAAATGAAAAAAAAATTAAATTCATGGTAAAAACGAATTTCTCATCTCGGAGAACGCAGACGATAGTGAAGAAAACTTACATTGTTTTTCCTATCTGTTCATCATACAGAAATTAATTAAAATTTTCCTGTATTATATCTAAAATTACTGAGCACAACGTTTTGTGGAGACTGCGTTGGGCTTTAATTTCGATAATATGACAAAGTGTAAAAAAAAAAGTCACTGTGGTTGGAGGGTCTTCAGCGAGTTTAAGTGATGGTTTCAGAAATTTTGCCATCACGGCCTTTGTGAGAATTTTGAGGCAAAGTTACTACATTTTATTTTTTCGAAAATTAATTAAAATTTATTATAACAGCATTCTGTCATAGTTTGCCAGAGGAGCATTTTCGAAGCCGAAAACTTGTGTTTATTTCTCTCTGAAATCTTTGCATATTTAACGCCCTCTAGCGGTGTACTTAATAGTTTATGTATATTTTATCTAAAATATCGGCGGTGGCTCTACTCTGATGGAACCAAAATGGTTTTGAGTATATCTCCACACATATTTATTTGTGTGGTATGTCACGTTTCAAGCATCCCTGATCACGAATCAGACATTTTTGAAGTGATGTCACTCTCTCTCTCTGTGTGTGTGTGTGTGTGTGTGTCAGTGAGTCTGTGGAGACGATAATTCACGAACGAATGGACCTATTTGAACGAAATTTGATACAAAAATCACAATCCGTAAACACTGGAAGCCTATTGTTTTTATATGCAATCGAATGTTTAGAATCCCCCTAAATTTTCGAGTGAAATTTTGAAAAAATCGTCAAAAAATCAAAACCACTAATAAAG
The DNA here is from genome assembly GCA_951213105.1 of Amaurobius ferox. Lineage (NCBI taxonomy): Eukaryota > Metazoa > Arthropoda > Arachnida > Araneae > Amaurobiidae > Amaurobius > Amaurobius ferox. Next base: position 141,307,962 of record OX578135.1, on the reverse strand, counting down.
TTACGCAAATAGACATTTCTTATGTAATTTTTCATTAGAAAACGATTGATATAAATTTTAGAACGCTAGTATGAACCGTTCTCGAGATATTGTACATTTTTATAATAGCTTTATCAAGAAATCCCATAAATTAAAAAAGATATATTAACTATTGAGAAACATTTCACTTTTCATATGTAATAGCATGCGATAAATTTGGTGACATCATTCTTATGGATCTAACTCGTTCCATTCACAAGGAAAGATATTTTGAGTAATACTTTTGTATTTGAACGCCAATAGTCATTTATTTGCTATAAGAATAACTTATTTCTTCGTCCATAACACTTGGAGAGAGTTTGGCGACGAATTTAGCGGAATGTCGCCAACTTAACGACATTTTTAAATGTTGCCCAATTAACGAAAATCTCGCCAAATGGATAAAAATGACGCTAAATCAATGAAAATGACGACTAATTGAAGAAAATTCAATATCTTGGAAAGAATATAAGTATCTACTATACTAATAACATTTTTTTAACTGTAAAATTAGTAAATTCATTGCATTATAGAAGGAAAGTCATGCGTTGCCCACATCAGATTTTCTTAAACATGGAGCACAGGCTGTACTAAGTCGTAACGGTCAAGTTGATGCTCAAGAAACCCGCGATTTTCCAAGTGAGTACGAACTTTTCCGTTACAGCCTGAGCTTAGTCTTTAAGAAATGTGATGGTGGATTTCGTGCTTGGGAGAAATTTGTCAGTCGCTTCAGAGTTTGGCAAAATTGTAGCTAACAGCAAGTTCTCTCGCTGCCATTGCAGTTCTTGATTATAATAATAAAGCGTTCTAAATAGCACGAAATATTTTCATGTGTGCTATTAACTGCAATGGAAGCGCTATCCTGGCCTTGAGATACACCCCCCCCTTCAGGCGGACTCAGGAAATATTTTCCCTATATATTGCTATGCATGGTTGGGAAAGTTATTATTTCGTGTTTCCCACCGCATCATATCAAGATTAATTAATTTTGTTATAATCTATTCTAAAAATAATAAAAGTCAACATTTGTGGTGACTACCGTGAGATTTAATTTAGATAACTTGGCAGAGTGTAAAAAAGTCTCTTCTGCTGCAGGCTATTCAGCGACTTTTAAGTGGTGGCCTCATAACTTTTGTTGTCGCAGTCTTTTGAGATTTTTGAAGCAAAGTTATTTTTTTTATAGTGAGTAACTTAAAGTTTAGAACGTGCATCCATCATAGCTGCTCTTTTTAATTAATGTAGTTTGTCAGATTGCGAATTTCGCGTTTTAAAAACTGAAAAATGTTATGTTGGAATATGTAAGTTTTACGTCATTTCATGAATTAATATTTTAATTTAATCTGTCCAGACAATCCAATGGAAATTAATACAGCAAAACTGAGCTTTTGTTTTCTTGTTTCATAATCAAATGTCCATTTTGCTTTTACTATATTCTACTTAATGTAAGGTGACCAGATTTTTAAAACAGGATTTGGGGACAATGCATCACTGTGTCACCAAATCGAGGAGTCATTTGGGGACAGAAATTTGAGGACATTTGGGGACATTAATTTCAGGGGTGAACACATATTTGCACCTGCCATACTGCATTTTATGAAAGTTTACCTTAATATATACCTTAAAACAGACAAGATTATGTACTTTTCAAATTTTTTACTTTCCCTGCAATACATGGTATAGGGACACACAAACCCGGCCACACAAACAGCTACCATAAACCTTCGGGTTGGTCGTGTGGTCTGGGCTTTCTACATGGTATAGGGAAAGTATTGGAATCATGCCGAAAATCGCAACTCGAGTTTTTGACGGATCTACGCGTTTCGAGACCTCTAGAATACGAAAAAACAATTTTAAGCGTGACGTCTGTTTGTGTGTCTGTATGTCTGTCTGTGCAGATTTTATATCCACTCTCACTAAAAAACTAATGGACCGAATTTCATAAAATTTGGTAGGTAAGTCACTTGTGGGCGAATCTGGTGCTGATTAGTTTTGGGTACGATTCGGGATAAAAGATCTCGCCTTTTTTTGCGAACTGGCCCGCAAAAGCTTGTATCCACTCTAGCTGAAAAACTAAAGGACCGAATTAAGCAAAATTTGGTAGGTAAGTCATTTGTGGGACACCTTGGTGCTGATTAGATTTTGGTACGATTCGGAAAAAAATAACCTGCCTTCTTTTGCAAAATGGCCAGCAAAAATCGCCAAAATCTGAAAAATTTATGCCGGTCAACTAACTCACTGATGCTGAATCCAATGCAAAAAAAAACACTTTTTTTTTTTTTAAATAATCCCTCTTAATTGAATTATTGTTATATTGAGTAGAAGCTAATAACTTTTCACAAAATTCGACCCCCGTTGAAGTGAATGGTCGACGGGATTTGATGTCCACCGGTTCCTGTTTCACCATACATAGTCATAGTGTACTTCCTCCGTAATTAGAAACTTCCCATTCATTCAAATGTACGCAAACTTTCATAACAAATCTGAAAACCTTCGATATATTGTTGAGAGCACGTTTTCTTGGGGAGAGGGGGGGCTGTTCAGTGTGATTTTATTTTATTTAGCTTGAGAGAATTTTTATGCGCAAGTGCCAAAGTTGTTGTATTGCTTATCAAAATTTTTATGCGCAAGTGTCAAAGTTGTATTGCTTATCACAATTCTTATGCGCAAGTGCCATAGTTCTTGTATTGCTTATCACAATCTTTATGCGCAAGTGCCAAAGTTATTATATTACCTATCACAAATTTTATGCGCAAGTGCAAAAATCGGTGTACTGCTTATCACAATTTTTATGTGCAAGTGCCAAAGTTGTTGTATTGCTTATCACAATTTTTATGCGCAAGTGCCAAAGTTGTATTGCTTATCACAATTTTTATGCGCAAGTGCCAAAGTTGTATTGCTTATCACAATTTTTATGCGCAAGTGCCAAAGTTGTATTGCTTATCACAAATTTTATACGCAAGTGCCAAAGTTGTTGTATTGCTTATCACAATTTTTTATGCGCAAGTGCCAAAGTTGTATTGCTTATCACAATTTTTATGCGCAAGTGCCATAGTTCTTGTATTGCTTATCACAATCTTTATGCGCAAGTGCCAAAGTTGTTATATTACCTATCACAATTTTTATGCGCAAGTGCAAAAATCGGTGTATTGCTTATCACAATTTTTATGTGCAAGTGCCAAAGTTGTTGTATTGCTTATCACAATTTTTATGCGCAAGTGCCAAAGTTGTATTGCTTATCACAATTTTTATGCGCAAGTGCCAAAGTTGTATTGCTTATCACAATTTTTATGCGCAAGTGCCAAAGTTGTATTGCTTATCACAATTTTTATGCGCAAGTGCCAAAGTTGTTGTATTGCTTATCACAATTTTTTATGCGCAAGTGCCAAAGTTGTATTGCTTATCACAATTTTTATGCGCAAGTGCCATAGTTCTTGTATTGCTTATCACAATCTTTATGCGCAAGTGCCAAAGTTGTTATATTACCTATCACAATTTTTATGCGCAAGTGCAAAAATCGGTGTACTGCTTATCACAATTTTTATGTGCAAGTGCAAAAGTTGTTGTATTGCTTATCACAATCTTTATGCGCAAGTGCCAAAGTTGTTATATTGCCTATCACAATTTTTATGCGAAAGTGCCAAAATTGGTGTACTCCTTATCACAATTTTTATGCGCACGTGCAAAAGCTGTTGTATTGCTTATCACAATTACAAATTTGAAGTGATCCAAGTTTTACCGAGCCCAAGTAAGAGCAAGCAGAGGAAGCGCGCGGGTTCTGCTGGTTCGGAAAGTATTGTGACAGGTTCGAAAATTCGAATTCGAGCTTTCGATGGAAGAGTGCGTTTTAAACATCCCTTAACTCGAATCAAAGTATTTGATGTCTCTGTTTGTATGTATATGTCCGTGAATCTGTAGATACGATATCTCACGAACTAATGGAGCTTTTCGAAAGCTATCGATATTTAGTACGATAATTACAATCGGTAAATACTAAAGCCCTATTGACTTTAAATGCGACTGAATCTTCGGAAAACCATCTCTTGGGTGATATTTTTAATTCATTAAGATATTAAGACTGCCAATAATGATAAATAAATAATTTGATACGCAACTTTTAACTTGGTAACGAATGGCATAATTTTTAGAACGCATGCATGAATCGTTCTCGAAATATTGCCCGTTTTTAAAATATTTTTTTTACAAAAATTGCATAAAATTGAAAAGCAGCAAGTATCATCAAGTATGTGCATTTTCAATATGTAGTATTTTGCGACAAATATGTTCACATCATTCTCGTGTGTCTAGTAACTATAGTTTGTTCCATTCACTAGAGAAGTTGCGTTTTGTAATAGTTTCGTATTTTGACGCCAAAGAATTCGTCGATAAACATTCATTTCACCGAATATTATTTAAAAGTCAATTGCATCTTGATGAAGATTTTGCACAGTCATTTTTTCTTGGACTTGCAAGTTGCCAAAATCGCCAAATTTTAATTGGCATGGCATAAATTCGATACCAAAAACGGTTTTCTGTGGATCTTGTTCACCAGTGCTTTTCAACCTTTCTGAGACCGCGACCCAGTAATTTTTACTTTCCGCATATACATAGTATAATGTATCAAAAAAGTATTGCGACGGGGTCGAAAATTCGAATTCGAGTTTTCGACGGGAAAACACGTTTCATGCATCCCTGATCACGAATTGAACATTTTTGATGTGAACGCTAGCATGAACCGTTCTCGAGATATTGCACATTTTTCAAATAAATTTATCAAATAATCGCATAAATTGAAAAAAATATTAAATGTTGAGAAACATGTTCACTTTTCACATGTAATATCATGCGATAAATTGGATGACATCATTTTCGTGGATCTAGTTCGTTCCATTCATGAGAAAAGATACTTTAAGTAATAGTTTTGTATTTGAACGCCAATAGTCATTTATCTGCTATAAGGATAACTTATTTCTCCGCCCATAACGTTTGGCGGGATTTTGGAGACGAATTTTGCGAAATGTCGCCAACTTGGCGACTTTCTTAAATATTGCCAAATTAACAAAAATCTCGCCAAATGGAAAAAAATGACGCTAAATCAATAAAAATGACCACTAATTGACGAAAATTCATTATCTTGGAAAGAATATATGTATCTATTATAAGAATAACATTTTTTTTACTGTAAAAGTAGTAAATTCATTGCATTATATAAGGAAAGGCATGTGCTGCCCACATCGGATTTTTTTTAATGAGAGCCCGTCCCCAGCAAATTTACTCGTAAATACCTTTCTGATTTTTGTTAAGTTTATTTATTAAACTAATATAAGTATAAATAATTAATAATGGCATAATCATAAAAAGTATTAAATCATTTATGTATACGGTGTGGTATACTAACAAACACAAAATTCATTTAAATAAGTTTTCAAACACGGGACTACCGAAATCGCATAGCATATTGTAATTTCTTCTGATCAACAACATGAAATTAATGTGAGCTGATTTTCATTGACGTATCTCATTCTTATCACCAAAATATTATAATATTATTCAGTATAAAATGGATTATTGTATTATGTTGGCTTGAAAGAAAAAACGTTATTGAGTTATGAAAATTGTTATGTAAAACGTTATGAAAATTGTTTATGAAAAACGTTATGAAAAACGTTATGAAAATTGTTTAGAAACTTAAAACGACAAATTCCAAGAGAATCTCTCGCGTCCCGGCGGTTGAGAAACAGTGTTGTACACCAGTAAACCATCATTTCGCTCTGAAGGAAGTAAAATCATTACATTATGTAGGAAAAACCATGTATTGTGCACATCATGTTTGTATCATCTTCTGACTTTTATCACATACCGTCTTGCATTCTACAGAATACAAATGTGAAATCTATTTCTGGTCTCGTACAGTTCGAGTCAGTAGTACAATATGATCGGCGAATTGCGTGTCGGCGAATTACACTTCGAGTTAATACCAGTAATATGACCGGCGAAGCACGTGCTGGTGACCAAGCCAAGACAGCCTTGAAGGTATGTGTTCCTGAAATATGATACTAGGTCCTAAATACATTTTAGGCATTTTAAAAATGGTCTCACATCGTCTCTGTCCGGCCGCGAATAATATGAATAATTGTTGTAATTAAGTAATTAAGTATTTTGTGTTGATAATAAATGATTTATTGTTAAAGTTTAAATGGTGCAATCAATTTATAGTATTATATTAATTAATATTCTTTTACAGAACTCGCGCGGAAGGTAAGTAATTAGAGGGTTATCGGCGGCAAACAACGCAATGTATAAAAAAATTTGATGTGGGCAGTACATGACTTTCCTTATATAATGCAATGAATTTACTACTTTTACAGTAAAAAAATAGGTTATTTTTATAGTAGATACTTATATTCTTTCCGAGATACTGAATTTTCGTCAATGAGTCGTCATTTTCATTTATTTAGTGTCATTTTTTTTTCCCATTTGCCGAGATTTTCATTAATTTGGTAACATTTTAAAAAGTCGCCAAGTTGGCAACATTCCCCAAAATTCGTCGCCATAATCTCGTCAAGCGTTATGGATGGAGAAATAAGTTATTCTTATAACAGTTAAATGACTATCGGCGTTCACATACAAAAGTATTACTCAAAGTATATTTTCTCATGAATGGAACGAGCTAGATCCACGAGAATGATGCCACCCAATTTATCGCATGATATTACATATGAAAAGTGAACATGTTTCTCAACGGTTAATATATATTTTTTTTATTTATGGGTTTTTTTGATAAATTTATTTGAAAAATGTGCAATATCTCGAGAACGTTTCATGCTAGTGTTCTAAAGTTTATGTCAATCGTTTTCTAAGAAAAAATTACATAAGAAATGTCTATTTGCGTAACTTTATTAAAAGTTTTGATTTTTTGATGGTTTTTTCAAAATTTCACTCGAAAATTTAGGGGGGTTCTGAACATTCGACTGCGTTTAAAAACAATAGGCTTCCAGTATTTACGGATTGTGATTTTGTACCAAATTTCACTCGAATCGCTCCATTCATTCGTGAGATATCGTCTCCACAGGCTCACTGACACACCCACTCCCAGACATCACCTCAAAAATGTTTGATTCGTGATCAGGGATGCTTGAAACGTGCTCTCCCGTAGAAAACTCGAATTCGAATTTTCGACCCCGTCACAATACTTTCCTTATACATTATGTATATAAGGAAAGTAATAATATTGAGTTTCACGAATGCGATCCATTTACGGCCATATTAAGATATGTTAATAATAATTAATCTAAAATACCCAACTTTAAGTTTATTTTTGATAAGTGCACCACAACAACAACAGAAAAAAACGTATACGTACCGATAAATACCGCCATTATCTTTGACAACTTACTAATGCTCGTAATCAACATGTAACTGCTCCTTTAAGTGCTTACAAGCATTGCCGTCTTTGAATGGATTATTTCATTTTGTGGCACGCGCCGTTGTCCTCAATGTGATCGTAAGTTGTGTTGGGGGTGCTTAAATCCCCATTAAATGGATGCCTGCGATTACGGTGGACACAAATGCTGCTGTGCATTATCCTGTCTCCCTAATTCCGACACAACTTGAATGGGAGATCTCTGTTAAGTTTTACGCGGTAACAATGCAATTCACAGGAGAATTCTATGCATTTAAATGAATGAAGACGGGGACTTGGAAATTCTGCAAGGGATTTGCCCGCGGTATTTAGTGGACAATTGAAGCAAGCGCATGCATGAAGTGCGCCATGTGGTGTCTTCAATTAATTTTACTGCATTGAATATGCGTGCGTACTTGTGGAAAATAAAGCAATTAGAAGTTGAAGTAATTAATATTTTTTGAATTTATCATGTTTTTCTCTGTATTGAAATACTTCAGTTCAATGTGGACACTGTGAATATTGGAGTTGCCTCAAACGTGGGTTCGATGGTGTCATTCTGCCGGTTTTCAATTGATTTTTGGAAATTGATTGTTAAAATGAATTGATTTTGGTATATTTTGGTCGTAATTAAAAATTATAATTTTCTACCATTGCACAAAGTATTATTAAAAAATTATTATCCTATCGGCATAATAAGTACACAGAGAAATTTTTTATTAACGGTCATTTACGGAAAAAGTGCCCTTTCTATAAAGTGTCTACTAAAATCAAAGATAATGGGTATATTCTGTAGATTATCAAATAAATAAAATATCGTTCTCGCAGGTTTTAAGCTTATGATTCTTAATAGACTTCAAGAGATTATTAATATTTAAATAGATTCTCCAGAATATAGCAAACTTCATTACAAGTTTTGCTTCATTGTATACCTGTGCCACAGACTTGTGCCAGAGACCTGTGCCACAGACCTGTGCCATATTCAGTGACCAGCTGCTTTAAAGACAATGTTTAGAAGAGATTGTTAATATTTAACAGGATTCTCCAGAATAATAGCATACTTCATTACAAGTTCTGCTTCATGGTACACCTGTGCCAATTTCAGTGACCAGCTGCTTTGTGTTTAGAAGAGATTATTAATATTTAACTAGATTCTCCGAGATGATAACATGCTTCTTTATAAATTTTGCTTCATAGTACACCTGCGCCACAGACCTGTGCCACTTTTGATGTCCACCTGCTTTAAAGACAGTGTTAGGAGATCCAATGTCATTATGTACTCGTATTTCACTGCAAATACAGATTTGCCTCTTCTCTCTGTTGATTTTTCGTTTTCTGTTCCCAGTGACGTTTTATTTAGTTCCTAAGGTATGCAGCATCCCGGCCGAGGTTAGGCATGATATTGGTCAGAAACTTATATTTTTTTCCCTTTTAATTTATGAATTGACATAATTATTAATTAGTAGTACTATGAAAAACGGAAGTGTAAACTATAAATTATCTTTAAGACATTAAAATCCGCCTAAAATGACTACCCGCGGTGTCTGGAATAACGAAGACCTTTAAGACGAAGTCACATAATACGGGGCAGGCTAGTAGGAAACTTAAATAACACCACTTGTATGGGCTGAACCTAAATGATGAGTCCAAACCCGAATGGGTCTGCATCGGCGATTCACATGTTTGGCCAGAATAGTTTATGAGGGGGGGGGGGGGAAATACCGGTTCAATCAGGTCTACTAAATTGCAAAAATTGTTTCATTTTCTGTTTAAAATATCTTAATTTCGCTCTTTATTCTGTATTCAATTGTTTTCTTGCACTGTGTGATCTGGAATGGGTCCAGGAGACCTCGCAGAGAACGATCCCAGGCCATCCATTTGTAATACAGATGATAAATAAATTTATATAATAAATCTCTCTCTCTCTATTTCTCTCTCTCTATTTCTCTCTCTCTAGTTCTTTATATTTCTCTCTCTCTATCTCTGTCTCTGTATCTATCTATCTATCTCTTTCTCTCTCTCTCTTTCTATCTCTTTCTTTCTCTCTCCTCTCTCTCCTTCTTTCTCTCTCTCTATCTTTCTTTCTCTCTCCTTCTCTGTCTTTCTCTCTCTCTATCTCTCTCTCTGTATCTGTATCTATCTATCTCTTTCGCTCTCTTTCTTTCTCTCTCTTTCTTTCTCTCTCTCTCTATCTCTGTATCTGTATCTATCTATCTCTTTCGCTCTCTTTCTTTCTCTCTCTCTCTTTCTCTCTATTTCTGTCTCTGTATCTCTCTCTTTCTCTCTTTCTCCCTCTATCTCTGTATCTATCTATTTCTTTCTTTCTCTCTCTCTTTCTCTCTCTCTCTCTCTCCCTCTTTCTCTCTCTCTCTCTTCTCTCTCTCTCTCTTTCTCTTTCTTTCTCTCTATCTATCTCTATCTAATGTATCTATCTATCCACTCTATATAAAAAAATATCTAACCGAATTTCATAAAATTTGCTAGATTAGGAACTTGAGTGTTACCCTGGTGCTGACTAGATTTTGGGACGAATAAAAAAAATAGAACCTGAATTTTTATTACGATATAGTCCGAAAAATATGCTAAAATCTAAAATAAAAGGCTACGTATGTTTAAATGTATCAATTAAATACAATTGTTTGGTGATTAATTTTTGACGACAGAAAGAATAAGACCAATCCTGTAACTCTAGGACTAGCCATTCTCGTTATATTTTAGTTTTTTTCGCTCCATCCCTTTAAAAGATACGTCCAGTTGCCAAATGAAAACGATAATTGAATTAAAATCGCAAATCCAGTGTAATTGCTTATAAGTATTCGTGTCATTTTGTGCAATTAAACTCAATTTTTGTGCAATTAAACGAGAAAATGAATTTCAGTCTGTAAGGAAATTCATGTGCTGACCACATCAGATTTTGTTTTTATTATTATTTTATAAAGTAAAGTTCCTTTTAATTATGAGTTCAAGTAGTAAGTATATTTTCCTAGTTGTAGAACAGGGTACAGAATATGAGGAGACAAAAATAAATAGAAAGGTAAAATAAATTTGAATATTTAGTAATATATTTTTGAGTTCTAATTTGCATTGCACGGGTGATTTTTCTCTGCAAAATTAACCGGTTAAATAAATATTACAGAATTCAGTATGAGGCTTCCGCTACAGAAATGCATACAATGCTCATAATTTCGGATGCATTCATGCATATACAATGTCGGATTTATCTTACCGCAACGCCACCTGAATTACCGTCTCAAACGATGTGTACATTTTTCCAACATGAAGATTTAACTTTTTCCTTTTATTTACCTCCGTGGTGCAGGTGATAAAACAATATTTCTCCTCTTTACCCTTTGAATCACATGTTTGTCTGTTGCCACATTGAAAACTATCTATTCCATAAACGTAAATAAATACATAAAGAAAAAAAATAATTTAAAACTATTTTCCGCCTACAACGCAGACGATAAAGAATCATTTCCTTTTGTTAAATTTATTCATTAAACTCTACATAAATTTTCCCCGAAAATAAAACCTTTTACGAAATTCCAAATGATACCGTATTAGAGACTACAATAAATTTTAATTTTAAAGGCTCTTGGGGACACGTGTTATGAAAAAAACCCGCATGATAAAGTGCTTTGACTTGGTGGAATTTTGCTACAATGACTAATGTAGTGGGTTCTGAAGTCATTAAAGCATTTGTTATCTCAGTCTTTTAGCAAAATTTATGGAGCAAAGCTAAGTGTAATTATGTTTTATAAAAAAAAATCATTCGAACTTTGAACGCGAGGATGTTTCATATGTATTTAATTTAATGGATGCGATTACATTGTAAGAATCTTTATGTGTGAAAGTTAAAATTAAACGTTTTATACATTGTATGTTATATTTTTAAGTAATTAAGTCTGTATATAAGTATTAATATATTTTAATACTTACATACAGAAGCCACCTATAGAGTATACTCTGTGTTATTTTTATGCGAAACATCTAACGTGGTCAGCCAACGGCATTTCCTACAGTTTTTCCATATTTAAACATTAGGTATCAGCGTAAAAAAATAGTTTATTTTGCTTATATCAGTTTTATAATCCTTATATTAGTCTCATTTTATCTATTAAAAAATACTGTTAAATTATAAAAAAAAATATTTTTATGCTGCGATTTTACTTTCTCTACAATACATGTATCGTAGAATTATTTTTTCTACAATACATGTATCGTAGAATTATTTTCTCTACAATACATGTATCGTAGAATTATTTTCTTTGCAATACATGTATCGTAGAATTACTTTCTCTACAATACATATATCGTAGAATTACTTTCTCTACAATACATGTATCGTAGAATTACTTTCTCTACAATACATGTATCGTAGAAAATTGGTTGGAATGTGTTTGAATCAGATTGCCTATGGATTTGCACTGTTAAGACGCTCCAGAACACAGATAAAATATTTGTACTATAACACATATATATGTATGTAGCCATTTTATCCACGCTTCGCGTATTCTCAATGGCTAGTGATCACTAAATGTGACACCTGCACACTATGTGCACTTCACAAAGGGATGCACTTTTTTTTACAAAGTGGTGTATATTCTTTAAAATCCATTTATATTGTCACAACTAATTCGAATTCTTTAAATTTAAAAAAAATAGATTATCCTGGAAGCTGAGACGGATCAAATAATACCAAAACTGAGATTCTGGTTTGAGTGGAAATGCTTGATTATTTTGAAAAGTAGTTATAAGTGTTATAATTTTTTATTTGTGCAGTCACTCTTAAATCGAATTTTTGAAATATTAAATATTTTCTTTGACCTGAAAGCTGAGACAGATTGTTTGAGACCAAAACCAAGCTTTTAGCTTTTTTTTTCTTATTCCTTCGTATCATCACCCTTACTTCGAATTCTTGATATTTTAGATTTTTTCCTTAACTGAGGTAAATAGAATAACACCAAACCAGGATTCTAGCTTAAGTGGAACTGCCTGACAATTTTGATACATTATCCCCCTCACTTATTCACTCTCTTAGTTCAGTGCGTGTAATATAAATATACTCCTGTTTGTAAAAATTGCAACACCATGAAATCATCAGAATTGCATAAAATTTATTCCACAAACGACCTGTATTGATACAAATAAACGATTACATCTTCAAAGCAAAAAAACAATATTACATGTTGCAAATCAGTATTTGGTGAAGCCACCACACGCTGCAATAAGTGCTTCTATACGACGTGACATCGAATCAAACAGATTTTGTATTTGTACCTGAGGAAGTGCATTCCAGATTGCTTCCATCCGAACCCAAAATTCAGCTGTATGATCTACGGGACGAGCGTCACGAGTGAGACGCCGACTGACGGAATCCCAGACATGTTCAATAGGCGACATATCCGATGAATAGGCAGGCTAAGGAAGAAGCTGTATCTGTTGTGCTAAAACAGGGTTACCACATACCTGAAAAATCTGAAGTATCAGGGAATTTTATGCTTCTGGAAAAAACAGGGAATTCCGTTGAAAGTTGGGGAAAACTACGAATTTCTGCGATTTTTTCATTTTCCGACCTTATTGTTTTCTTTTAGCTGATTGAACAATGCTTGTTTATTCCACGATTTCACATTTTTCAAGACCCATCACTCATCACAAGACCCATCATTTCACAAGACCCATCATTTCACAAGACCCATCACTCATCTCCTTTAAATATACGTCTCATGGAGAGTTTTCATCAACAGGCGACGTGACCACGATAAACATCCATCGAGGGCGAACGATTCAGGGAATTATCGGGGGAAAATCAAGAAAATATCAGGGAATTTCAAAATGAATTTCTTGTGACCATCCTGTGAAAAGAAATCTTGAATATTCCTAGCAACATATGGACGGGCGTTGTCCTGTTGAAATTCAGCTTCAGGAATGCGTTGAAGAAAGGGTTCGACTTCGGGCTCAAGAACTTCTCTGATGTACCAGTTGCTCCACAATTCTTAGCAACTGAGTCCAAGATACCCAATGACCCCCCCCCCAGACCATCACCCTTGGCGTTTGTCCAGTATGACGTTGGATAACGCACTCCGGAAGGTGCTGTTCACCGCTACAGTGTTTAACGTGCCTGCGGTCATCACTGTACCCCGAATTACAGCAGGATTCATCGGAAAAGACGACTTGTTATTAATCGGCACGCCAATGTCTATGTTAATGAGCCCATTGTAGCCGCAGACGTCAGTGGTTTTGCGTCAGGGGAATCTTGTACAAAGGAATTCTTGCACGCAGTTCACGATGCAGCAGACGTTGACGAATTGTTGGAGCAGACAATGACACACCCGTATCAGTGCTCAAACGTTCTACCAACTGTCGAGATGCAACTGTACGGTTCGTCACTGCCATGCGGATGAGGTGTCTATCATCCGGTGCTGATTTAATATTTCGTCGTCCAATGCTGGATTTGCGACTCGTCCGGTTCTCTTCAGTCCACTGCTTCCGCACACGCATCACTGTCGTGGCATTGCGCTCCATACGATCTGCTATTGCACTATAAAAAAGAAACCCCTTCATGAAGGCCGATCATTCGTCCTCGTTCAATCACTATACCCTGCTCATATGATGCCCTTTGTCGTCGTAGAGGCATAACAATTTCTCATGCAACGTTTACCGCTCCCAGACAACCATAGACTATTTTCAACGTCCTGCTACAGCTCTCTTTATGCGGATAAAACAGCAGTTCAGAGGGCGTTGCTCATCTCACGCATGCGCGGTGATTCTGAAATTCAAAAATTTGCATAGCACACCCTAATTTGCATTTGCTGTAAGTTTCAGCTCAATCGCGTGATTCCTTCATGGTGTTGCTATTTTTACAAACATGAGTTTATATCCACCTGCACAAAAACTATCTATACTATTCATATAAAATTGGGAAATATAAATCTTATATGAATCTTGCGCTCACTTGGTGTTTATGAAATATTGGGCAAAATATAAAAGTTATTTTTTTAATACAAAGATAGATAAAAAATAAATATTCTTAAATGTATAAATTAATTGCTTAAATTTATACGTAGCACTCTCAAACCGCTTTGCTATAAATTTCAGTGTTTTGGAATATTGGTGATTAGGCGATATTTCAAAATACGTAAAGTCGCCAAATGAAAATGGAATTTTTTTAATTGCATATATCCGATGTAATTTTAGATAAGTATGCATTTCATGTATGATTTTGAGCCATATAACTGAAATAACTGCGTGTAAAGAAAGAAAGAATAAAATAAAAGTGAAATTGTTTCTGTTTCTCGGCATTTTAAAATCCTCCAATCACCAAATAAAAATGTTTTTACTTTCCTTATATACAATAATATATAAGAAAAGTATTGTGACAGGGTCAAAAATTCGAATTCGAGTTTTCGACGGGAGAGCACGTTTCAATCATCCCTGATCACTAATCGAACATTTTTGAAGTGATGTCTGTGTGAGTGTGTGTGTGTGTGTGTGAAAGCATGTGTGTATGTGTGAAAGTGTGTGTGTGTGTGTGTGTGTATCAGTTGAGTCTGTGGAAACAATAACTGACGAATGAATGGACCGATTCGAACGAAATTTGGTACAAAAAATACAATCCGTAAACACTGGAAGTCTATTGTTTTTATACGCAATCTCTCTCTCTCGAATGTTCAGAATCCCCCTAAATTTTTGAGTGAAATTTTAAAAAAATCGTCAAAAAATCAAAACCTCTAATAAAGTTACGCAAATAGACATTTCTTCTTCTTCTCTTCGCAAATAGACATATAATTTTTCATTGGAAAACGATTGACATAAATTTTAGAACGCTAACATGAACCGTTCTCAAGATATTGCACATTTTTCAAAAAAATTATCAAAAAGTCATATAAAATAAAATAAAATAAAAATATTTCCTATTGAGAAACATGTTCACTTTTCATATGTAATACCATGCGATAAATTCGGTGACATCATTCTCGTGGATCTAGCTCATTCCATTCATGAAAAAAGATACTTTGAGTAAATACTTTTGTATTTGAACACCAATAGTCATTTATCTGCTGTAAGAATAACTTATTTCTCCGTCCATAACGTTTGGCGAGATTTTGGCGACGAATTTGGTGGAATGTCGCCAACTTGGCGCCTTTTTGAAATGTTGCTAAATTAACGAAAAACTCGCCAAATGGATAAAAATGACGCTAAATCAATGAAAATGACGACTCACTGACGAAAATTTAATATCTTGGAAAGAATATAAATATCTACTATAAAAATAATTTATTTTTTATTACTGTAAAAGTAGTAAATTCATTGCATTATATAAGGAAAGTCATGTGCTGCTCACATCAGATTTTTTTTAATTGCACATTCTATATAATTTTAGATAAGTATCCATTTTATTAATAATTTTGTACTATAAAACTCGAATCAATGTATATAAAGAAATAATAAAATGAATTTTATTCTGTTTTCCGGCATTTCAAAATACACCAAGTTGCTAAAGAAATATGGAAAACATTTTAAAATTCTATATTCAATTTAATTTTAGATAAATATTCTTTTCATGTGTGGTTTTGGATTCAAATCAATGTAACAAAGAAATAAATGAAAAGGAATTTGATTCAATAGCGAAAGTTGTGTTTTGCCTAGATCAGATGGTTTAATTTATCATACTACAACGTAGAAAATTATATTTTCACAAATATTTTTGTATTCAATATATTAATGGTAATAAGTATTTTACCTCTGGATACAATTTCACAACTTTTGGAATGGTGATATGATCTTGATATACTCACATGCATGGTTATCAATGAAATTTTCTGATTGAATTGTAAAATATTTTGAATTTAAAGTAAAAATTTTATGAAAATCTGAAAATGTAACTAGCAAGCTACTTGAAATGTATAAGATATTCGGTTTTCAAATGTATTCAGAAATTATTGCAAATCGCCCTGAGAAAATAAGTTAAAAAAAATTCGCTGCATGAAATATCCCGATTCTTGAAAATGAATAAAAGATTAAAAGATTTTGAAGTTTGAAAAGGGCAGACGATAAAAAAATAATTTACCATTTTCTCGTATCTACTTTCTCTAATGATACATAAAAAAAAATATAAGAATAGGATTGGAATTTTAAATTCGAGTTTTACAAGATTAAAACGTTTTGGCAACCCTAGAACGCGAAATGTCTAATATTTGGCGAGACATCTTAGACATTTCGCGTTCTAGGGTTTGTTTCGCGTTCTAGGTTTTTTCTGTACGGCGTATGTTACGGTTAATATACAGCCACTTTAGGGAAGACATGTCCTCATTTTAGGGGTTTTAAATTTCCAGCTGGGTATTTAAAATATATAAAAATGTCCGGGTTTATATTTTTTGCATTTTTTATTTCAATTGCTCTTGTTAAAATCGGGGACTGTTAATAAAGCACACCGAAAGGACTATGGCAACCCATTGGATAAAAGAAATACTTTAAGTACTGAGTCTATCGTAAGAATTCCATTAGTCCAATATATTTTCAAAGACACTTTTTGTGAAAACTTCCTTACTTGTTTAAAAAGGTAATAGAACACCACTAAAAATATACTATCTATTGAAAACTATGAATGGGTACAATAAAATAAATAATACTTATTAATATTATTATTTATCAATAATTTTTGATCAATAATATCGGCAATATAAATATGCTTGTAATTAAATTTTCAAGTGGTTTTTACCGAAAAGCCTAACCTAACAAAAGGGCCGGCTTCAGGGGCGATAGAGAAGTGTAACTCGTCGCAAAATATAAACCCGCAATCCGCCCCAAATATAAGAATTTTCTGTTCTATATTTTTTTTACATTTTGGTATGTAATTTCAATTAAACTCCTACACTCCTGATTTCCTGTTGAATCTTATACATACAGGTGAGACTGGCTGAATGAGCTATGAATTACACAACCCAAATTACTGAAGGTCAAAACTTGAAACTTTGCATACACGTGGGACTTGGCGTATCTTAAATAATAAAAGGTAATGTCTGTGTGTGTGTGTGTGTGTCTGTCTGTCTTATACACTATACGTTTCGCGACCGCGCGTCGGAGAGCTACGAAATTTGGCAATCGGAGACCCGGGGGGGAGGGAAGGGGACACGTGAAAACCGATTTTCAAAATTCTAATTATTTTTTTATTTATTTAATGTTTTATGCGATTTCGACCTTTTTTTGCCCTTTTTGCCCTTTTTTCTCCACGATCCAGACGTCGTAGAAAAAAACAACTCACACCATCGGAAAGAGCAGACAATTACGAGTAAAAATATATCAATTTCAAATCTCCATTTCGATTTCTAATATTTTTTAAAGATTTTAAAACAAAAGTCACTTTTGGCTCAAAAAAACGATTTTTGGTTTTTAAATTCTCGCATAGTAAAAAGTACTCATAATTTCGACTAATAATTTACATTTTTAGAAAGCTGAAATATCTGGCATTCTTACAAGTCTAATCTGGTCCAGAAATAATGAAAATTGCCTTCAGGATCGCAATTTTAAAGACGTCATGATTTTAAATTTCTCGGCGTTCCGTTCGTTTCTCCCCCGCTGAAGCAGGGAAGGTGGTGGGTGGGGACGTCAAAGTGGAGGTGACGTCACGGTTCTGAATAGAGCGCCTTTGCTCTATATAAATTATTATATTTATATTTTAAATGATGGGACGATCTGGATTTTTTAAATGTATATTTTAACTTTTGGATATTTTAATTTTATGGATATTTTAAATGATGGAACAATGAAGCAATGGAATGAGGATGATGGAATTAAGCATATGGTCATTTTAAATTGCAAATTAGCGCGCGGGAAGTTAGCGGTAGGCCCGGGTTCGATTCCCGCCACTGCCAAAACTGCCGCCGTGTTTACGTGGAATACGATCACGTTAAATATATGGGTCCGTAAGTCCTTCCGAGAGGTTGGTGGTAGGGGAAGGAGGATACGGCCCCTGTGGATGCCTCCCCCACTGGGTTCCCGTCTAAATTGGGTGAATATGTAGAAAGTTATGGAGATTGTCGCGGAGGGCGCGGCAGCCCAGTGGTTAGCGCGCGGGAATTGCACTCAGTAGGCCCGGGTTCGATTCCCGCCACTGCCAAAACTTACGCCACGTTCACGCAGAGTACGATCACGTTAAACATGTGGGTTCGTGAGTCCTTCCGAGAGGTTGGTGGTAGGGGAAGGAGGGTACGGTCTAAATTGGGTGAATAAAAAGAAAGTTATGGAGATTGTCGCGGAGGGCGAAGTAGCCCAGTGGTTAGCGCGCGGGAATTGCACGCGGTAGGCCCGGGTTCGATTTCCGCCACTGACATGGAGTACGATCACGTTAAACATATGGGTCCGTATGTTTTTCCGAGAGGTTGGTGGTAGGGGAAGGAGGGTACGTTCCCTGTGGATGCCTCCCCCACTGGGTTCCGGTCTAAATTGGGTGGCACATCCTGGCCGTCCAACCAGTTACCAGGCCCGGGTTCGATTCCCAAAATTGCCGCCGTGTTTACGCGGAGTACGAGCACGTTAAACATGTGGGTCCGTGAGTCCTTCCGAGAAGTTGGTGGTAGGGGAAGGAGGGTACGGTCTAAATTGGATGAATAAAAAGAAAGTTATGGAGATTGTCGCGTAGGGCAAAGTAGCCCAATGGTTAGCGCGCGGAAATTGCACTCGGTAGGCCCGGGTTCGATTCCCAAAATTGCCGCCGTGTTTACGCGGAGTACGATCACGTTAAACATGTGGGTCTGTAAGTCCTTCCGAGAGGTTGGTGGTAGGGGAAGAAGGGTACGGTCCCTGTGGATGCTTCTCCCACTTGGTTCCGGTCTAAATTGGGTGAATAAAAAGAAAGTTATGAAGAATATCGCGGAGGGTGAAGTACCCCAGTGGTTAGTGCGCGGTATTTGCACTTGGTAGGCCCGGGTTCGATTCCCAAAATTGCCGAATAAAAATAAAGTTATGGAGATTGTCGCGGATGGCACGGTAGCCCAGTGGTTAGCGCGCGGGAATTTCACTCGGTAGGCCCGGGTTCGATTCCCGCCATTGCCAAAACTGCAGCCGTGTTCACGCGGAGTACGATCACGTTAAACGTGTGGGACTGCAAGTCCTTCCGAGAGGTTTGTGGTAGGGGAAGGAGGGTACGGTCTCTTTGGATGCCTACCCCATTGGGTTCCGGTCTAAATTGTGTGGCACTTCCTGGCCTTCCAAGCAGTTACCTTACACCTTTCTGGTAGGTCGCGCCAACGAGTTTGCCACGGTCAGAATTTTCAAGGGTAGCGAACAGGCTGGTCGCCAAAGGCGGCTAGTAAGTAATAAGAAAATTCTAAAATCATGGAATTTTGTTAGATAAATTTATAAATCGCGGAATATTTTTTTGTCTAATATACTTTCAGTTATAGCTCGCAAACAGTTAGACACACAAAATTCGTTTTTATACCACCATGTGCAAGGAAAAAATATATCCTAAATTTTTGTAATTAACTCTATTAGTGTACAAGCATTGGTGATAAAGGTGAGGAGTTAGAACTTCATATAGATAAAACTTCAATATCTTTTGAGACAATAATTCAGGTGGCGCTGGGATAAGTCATGTATTGTGTCTATTTCTATAGCAAAATCCCTAAAATATTTACTGAAGCTGCCAATTTTATAAAAATAAATTATTAGCGCAATGCAAATTAAATCTGAAACATATAAAGAATATATAAAGAGAACACATATGAAGAATATTCCTACGTATCTAAAATTATATTTCTTTTCAATTTATGTTTATCTTCATATATTCTGTACTCTTATCTTACAACTATGAAAAATCTGATGTGGGCAACACATGACTTTCCTTATATAATGAAATGAATTTACTACTTTTAGAGGAAAATAAATAGGTTTTTCTTCTAGTAGATACTAATATCCTTTCCCAGATATTGAATTTTCGACAATTAGTCGTCATTTTCATTGATTTAGCGTCATTTTTATCCATTTGGCGAGATTTTCGTTAATTTGGCAACATTTCAAAAAGTCGCCAAGTTGGCGACATTCCGCCAATTTCGTCGCCAAAATCTCGCCAAGCGTTATGGACGAAGAAATAAGTTGTTCTTACAGCAGATAAATTGGCGTTCAAATGTA
Source organism: Amaurobius ferox (assembly GCA_951213105.1). Taxonomy (NCBI): domain Eukaryota; kingdom Metazoa; phylum Arthropoda; class Arachnida; order Araneae; family Amaurobiidae; genus Amaurobius; species Amaurobius ferox. The sequence goes on along the minus strand of OX578135.1, from coordinate 141,287,414 downwards.
AAAGTGTTACTCAAAGTATCTTTTTTCATGAATGGAACGAGATAGATCCACGAGAATGATGTCACCCAATTTATCGCATGATATTATATATGAAAAGTGAACATGTTTCTCAATAGGAAATTTTTTTTTTCTATTTTATATGACTTTTTGATAAATTTTTTGAAAAATGTGCAATATCTCGAGAACGGTTCATGTTAGCGTTCTAAAATTTATGTCAATCGTTTTCTAATGAAAAATTACATAAGAAATGTCTATTTGCGTAACTTTAATATTGGTTTTGATTTTTTGACGATTTTTTCAAAATTTCATTCGAAAATTTAGGGGGGTTCTGAACCTTCGATTGCGTATAAAAACAATAGGCTTCCAGTGTTTACAGATTGTGATTTTTGTACCAAATTTGGTTCGAATCGGTCCATTCGTTCGTCAGTTATCGTCCCCACAGACCCACTGACACACACACACATACTTTCACACACACACACACACACACACACGCACAGACATCACTTCAAAAATGTTTGATTCGTGATCAGGGATGCTTGAAACGTGCTCTCCCGTCGAAAACTCGAATTCGAATTTTCGACCCCGTCACAATACTTTCCTTATACATTATGTATATAAGGCAAGTAAAAATTACTGATTAATTATACAACAATAGCGGCTAATTTACTAACACTAGTCACACCTAGATATAATTCTCAAAGTATTATGGCATTTTCAAGCGTTTCATCTATAGGAGTTTTATCTCCTCTCTAACTCTGTTGTGCAATCAATCGCTCGTGGACTATTTTAATTGATAGTTATAAATTTTTCGATTTCTTTCTTTTTACTTTCCTTATATACATAATGTATAATGAAAGTATTGTGACGGGGTCGAAAATTCGAATTCGAGTTTTCGACGGGAGAGCACGTTTCAAGCATCCCTGATCACGAATCAAACATTTTTGGAGTGATGTCTGTGTGTGTGTGTGTGTGTGTGTGTGTGTGTCAGTGAGTCTGTGGAGACGATAACTGACGAACGAATGGACCGATTCAAACCAAATTTGGTACAAAAATCACAATCCGTAAACACTGGAAGTCTATTGTTTTTATACGCAATCGAAAGTTCAGAACCCCCCTAAATTTTCGAATGAAATTTTGAAAAAATCGTCAAAAAATCAAAACCGCTAATAAAGTTACGCAAATAGACATTTCTTATGTAATTTTTCATTAGAAAACGATTGGCATAAATTTTAGAACGCTTACATGAACCGTTCTCGAGATATTGTACATTTTTCAAAAACATTATGAAAAAGTCACATAAAAAAAGAAAAATTCCTATTGAGAAACATGTTCTCTTTTCATATGTAATATCATGCGATAAATTGAGTGACATCATTCTCGTGGATCTAGCTCGTTCCATTCATGAAAAAATATACTTTGAATAATAATTTTGTATTTGAACGCCAATAGTCATTTATCTGCTGTAAGAATAACTTTTTTCTTAGTGCATAACGCTTGGCGAGATTTTGGCGACGAATTTGGCGGAATGTCGCCAACTTGGCGACTTTTTTGAAATGTTGCCAAATTAATGAAAATCTCGCCAAATGGATAAAAATGATACTAAATCAATGAAAATGACGACTAATTGTCGAAAATTCAATGTTTTGGAAAGAATATTAGTATCTACTATAAGAAAAACCTATTTTTTTACTGTAAAAGTGGTAAATTCATTACATTATATAAGGAAAGTCATGTGTTGCCCACATCAGATTTTTTAACTCAGCATGCCTGAAAAATATAGAATAATATACGTCACCCCTATATTAGCCTTAAGTACATTTTTCAAAATTATTGTGGGAAAATTCAATATAGCAACACTTTTAACCACTAAACCAATTATTTTTTAAATGTACATACAGGTGAACCTCGATATGTCGAACCTCGGTATCTCGAAATTTTCGATATCTCGAAATATTTTCATCTCCGGTCACCCACTGTATAAAACTAATGTAAAACAAACTCTTTAACTCGAAATTTTTCTAATCAAACTCTGGATATCTCGAATTTTTTCATCTTACCATTTGGATCATCTTACCATTTTCATCTTTTCATTTGGTAAAATACGATCCAAAATATGTGTTTAATGCAGATGAAACAGGACTATTACTTTCCTTATATGCATAATGTATAAGGAAAGTATTGTGACGGGGTCGAAAATTCGAAATCGAGTTTTCGACGGGAGAGCACGTTTCAAGCATCCCTGATCACGAATCAAACATTTTTGAAGTGATGTCTGTGTGTGTGTGTGTGTGTGTGTGTGCGTCAGTGAGTCTGTGGAGACGTTAACTGACTAACGAATGGACCGATTCGAATCAAATTTGGTACAAAAATCACAATCCGTAAACACTGGAAGCCTATTGTTTTTATACGCAATCGAATGTTCAGAACCTCCCTAAATTTTCGAATGAAATTTTGAAAAAATCGTTAAAAAATCAAAACCACTAATAAAGTTGCGCAAATAGACATTTCTTATGTAATTTTTTATTAGAAAACGATTGACATAAATTTTAGAACGCTAACATAAACCGTTCTCGAGATATTGTACATTTTTCAAAAAAATTATCAAAAAGTCATATAAAATAAAAAAAAAATATTTCCTATTGAGAAACATGTTCACTTTTCATATGTAATACCATGCGATACATTGGGTGACATCATTCTCGTGGATCTAGCTCGTTCCATTCATGAAAAAAGATACTTTGAATAATACTTTTGTATTTGAACGCCAATAGTCATTTATCTGCTGTAAGAATAACTTATTTCTTAGTGCATAACGCTTGGCGAGATTTTGGCGACGAATTTGGCGGAATGTCGCCAACTTGGCGACTTTTTTGAAATGTTGCCAAATTAATGTAAATCTCGTCAAATGGATAAATATAACGCTAAATCAATGAAAATGACGACTAATTGTCGAAAATTCAATATCTTGGAAGGAATATTAGTATCTACTATAAGAAAAACCTATTTTTTTACTGCAAAAGTATAAAATTCATTACATTATATAAGGAAAGTCATGTGTTGCCCACATCAGATTTTTTTTTATTTTATCAATACATTTATTTATAGTCTGGGATCTAAGGTCAGCTCTGAAGCCATGCCAAGTATTATCTTTTCTAATGATCAGACTATAGTAACCCTACGTATTATCTTTAGCTCAAATATTTCCGAATGATTTTAATCATTACAAATATCATTGTATGTGTCAATGTAATATTGAAAGCCATGGTAGTCTATGAGATTTGTGTGTATATGTTGTATATATAGTTTTGTATGTATGTTTGCATAAGCAGTTTTGCATATATATACATATATATATATATATATATCTTAGAAAATTATTCGTGGTATTTTGTGTATGTAATATCCAATTTTAGAAATATTTATATATATATATTGTTGCTACCATTTGAAACAGGTTTGCACATAAGTGTTTATAGATATTAAATATTTGTGAAATACTATCTGTATCTAGTATAGACAAACATATTGTATATAATTGTTTATCATTTTTATCGTGGCATTAAGTTTTGATTTCTGGTTTTAGCAGATATTCCTCCCCCATAGGCTGTAATTACTGTAAACCTTCGGGTCGGTGCCTGTAGTCGGTACCTATAGCTGTTAATCTGTATGATTTTTATGAAATTTAGTAGTTTCAGCAAGTTATATGTTTAATTTATGCACTCGAAATCGCACTTAAAAAATAATCAATATTTAACAAAAAAATATGAATTAACGATGAAATATACTACAAAGAATTAAATACTGTGAAACTTTTAGTTCACATAATGTGAAACTAAACATGGATGGAAAAGGATGTTACACGGGAATGCAATCTACACACTCTAAATCGACCTTAAAAATAATCAATATATACAAAAATTATTAATTAATAATGAAGCATACTTCAAGGAAATAATTGTGCATTTTCCAATTCACATAATTTGAAACTAAACATAGAAGGAAAAGGATATTGCCACGTTACACAGGAATGTAATTTATACACAGAAATTTCCCTTATTTGAAAAAGTATCTATCAATAAAATAACAAGAAAGATCAATCATGCTTAAAGCATTGATTATGAAACACTTTCCAAATTCAATGTAATTTTATTTAAACATCTCTAAAATGTGCTATACATTCCTCGGTAATATTTTGAAACTTATCACAATACTACATTAATTTATTATATTTGAAAACTTAAACCTTCATTGAAAAAAATGAACTTCATTCAAATGACGGCATTGAAATATAAATTGCCTGGTTGAAATATCTTTAAAATGCGATACATTCCACGGCAATATTTTTAAAACTATCATAATACTACGATAATTTATTATATTTGAAAACTTCATCGAAAACAACTGAAATTATTTCAAATGACGTCATAGAAAAAATAACACGCCTGGATCTCTTTATAAAAACAACATTTCATTCATAACTTTCTCCCATTCATTTCATTCATCACAATACTATAATAATTTATTTTATTTAAAAATTAAGACCATGGAGCTACAACTAATTAAACTGTGTGCTTAAAACTTCATCGAAAAAAATCGTCCTTCTCTTTATAAAATCAATTAGTATTTCTTTCATATCAGCCATGCAGACTCCATGAACTAAATTATTTTGTGTTAAAGCAATTCTAATACAACTCATTCTACGTATTTTGCTGTATACATTTTACATAAGTGAAAAAATAGGCTTCGTTGCAGAAATAACCACATTCGGATAACCATTTAAACACAAATATATTGTATTTGCGTTGTTTCAGTATGTAGATGCACAGAATTTAAGCAAAAATAAAGTAGTTTTAAGAAGGATACAACACTCAATATGAATTAAAAAGAACTTAGAAAATCACGATTTTGAAACAAGATGGATGCCATATATCATTTTGAAGTGGGTCATGTGATCGTTTCATATCATGGTCACGTGATCGTTTCATATAAGAGGTGTAATTATTATTTTAATTTTTATTTAAAAAACTACTGAATATATTTCGCTGACTTTTTTTTTATATATTTTATGGAACAATTTGAATATTATCTAAAATTTTCGAAGCAATTTGTGGATTTTAAATCCGCTTAAAAAATGTTTGAAAAATTAGGTCCCATAGGGCTCAATGTATTTCATTTTTTCAACCCGGGTTCAATCCAAAACTAATTGGGTGATATTATTCATTTATATCCCCATAGGTCCTACAGACCGTCTGAACAACATACTAAAATTTCCTTTTGATTAAGTCATTTTTACGGCAGTTATCGTGCTAACGGACAGACAGACAGACAGACAGATAGAATGAACAAAGTCATAAACACTTTTCAACTTTGTTGTAAAGTGTTAAAAATGATGCAACTTAATGCTAGTGCTAAGTTTATGCACGGAAGAAACAAAATGGCAATGGCAAGTTTGATCGAAATTCTCTTTGACAGAGAAGTTTTTATTAAAAATATCTCTAACTTTTGGGAATTCTAAAAAAGTTCGCAAAAACCGGGAGATTCGAATTAAAGTCAAAAACCGGGAGAAATAATCCAAAAAACCTGGCGTTTTCCGCAAAAACCAGTAGAGTTTTCAGTTATACCATGCATATAAAAAAGACAAACACGAATTTTATGTTTGTAGGAAAAGTCATGATCTGCTCACATTAAGATGTTTTGCATATTTATCTGATTCTGTAAAGTGTGTATTTATTCCATAAAATGTAATACAAGAGAAACAATTATTTTAAATAACTTTCCACAGACAATAAAGAATAAATAATTCCATTTACTAATCTCATTCATTACTCTTAAAAAAATATCTCAAATCACTTTATAGTTGATGATAGTATGATAAACTACGAAAACAGTAATTTAGGAGGAGTGTTGTTAAAAACAAACGCTTCATGAAGTTATTAGGAGTGGTAGAATTTTTATGAAATGACAAATGCGGCAGTTCTGAAGTCATTAAAGCTTTTATTACCGCAGTCTTGATAAAATTTATGATGCAGGACTAAGTGCAATTTTGTTTCCAAGAGTCATTTGAAATTTAAAACACGGGATGTTAACATGTATATTTAATTTAATAGTTTTCGTGACAGATATAGCCCTCCCAAAGACATAAAGAATTTAAACATGCAAGAAGGAAGATAGAAATGTAGTTAGTTTTGATTTAGAGTCATGTAAGTAATATGTTAGTTAGATTGTGGTTAATTATGACTAGTCATTCCTAATTTAGGTTAGTTTATAAGAAGGTTTTGAAAGATGCGAATTTATCAGAGTATATATGCTGCTTCATATAGGAATGTTTGAGGTAAAACATACTTCAACCAATCCTGTTAAATGGATTAAACGCATACATTCTCAGCAAGCATGAAACAAAAGTCCGTTATATAAACCAGGTGAAACTTTACAAACATCTGATTGGCTGGTTTATATCGTGAAGGTAAAGAGGTGGAATTAAACCTTCATGTTAGGGAAGCGCCAGAATCATTTGAGACAATCATTCAGGTGGCGTTGGGGTAAAATAAGTCGCAGCGCATTGTATGGCAAAAGACTCTTATTGAATAAATAATATTTATTTAAACTGTTAATTTCACAGAAAGGAAAACTATCAGAGCAATTCAAATGAAAACTCAAACAATACAGAATATTACTACGAATTCACATTTATTTTACCTACTATTTTGTTTAATCTCCATATATTCTGTCCCTTGTTCAACAGCTAGAAAAAAAAATACATACTATATTATCACGACAAAATTAAGTTGCACTACACTGTTAAAGATGGTCGGCTACTGACTCGGTTCAGTTTCCATGTGTCCATCATGTCTACATCAAACAGATGGTTATCATAGCAATAATAAATATAAATTTAGATATTTTTAATATAAATTTAGAATATTTTTAATATAAATTTAGAATATTTTTTAATATAAATTCAGAATATTTTTATTGAAATATTGAAGCATGTAGATAACAATTAAGGAGTTAAAACTTCACATTAAGAAAACGCCAATATAGTTTGAGACAATCATTCAGGTGACGCTGGGATAAAATAGGTAGTCCCGCATTATATGCATTTCTATGGCGAAAGGCCTAAAATATTTATTTAAACTGTCCACTTTGCAAAAATTTTAAGTAAATTTAACTTAATTATACTTAGCTTATATATACTGAATCACTTAACTTACTTATACTTAGCTTAATATGCTAAATACTACGCCTTCCTGTTGTATCAAATGAAAACAGATGGGGACTTTACTAACACTCCCGACACCCAGATATAATTATCAAAGAATTATGGTATTTTTAAGCTTTTCACCCATGGTCATTTTATAGCTTTCTCTCTGACTTCATGGTTTATATATCAAATCAGGTAATACTTTGTTGGGCTATCTTTGCGGCGATCAACATCTATATTAACCTTTTGCTTACGGGTGGGCCCGCGTCCATCCCAAACGAAGAACCTCTCAAAATGACAAGTATTTGACATACCCTATCCCAAACAGTTCGATCCCTCTTTTGCAGACATTGGTGTCCAGGGACTGCAATGTCTGCGATAGGGATAGGGTATGTCAAATACCTGTCTTTTTGAGAGGTTCTTCGTTCGGGGTTGTCGCTGTCCCATCCGTAAGTAAAAGGTTAATGCATATATTCCTCTATTTGCTTGGTCTTGGTTATGATCCATTAGCAGCAGGCGTTAGACTCTCAGAACTCGCCTAAAGCTAGGATCACACTCTTCGTTGTAAATACAAACATGCTTGGAGCCATTTTGAGATTTTTATCTTTCCGTAGGACATTTATCACTCATGTTCGAAGGTCTTAGAAATTCGGGCGGATTTCTTCTTTCTTTGTCCCACTAAACCCCTCTTTTTCACTTAACGAAATACGTCAGCTTAGGTAATAAATTGTGGTGCAGTAAAAGAATAAATCTTTTAATGTGGACGATCATCCTCAAATCACAACGACTAGAGTCACATAGTGTAGCCACTGTGTAAATGAGTTTAGTTGTCTGAAAAACTCTCAAGCTCAACTTGGGCTAGGAGCTACAGTGGGGGCGCCATCAAGTCTTGGAATTTTTTATAAATGTAAAAATTCGAAATTAATGTAAATTTATAATATAGTCTATGGACAGGGCAATAATTGCAGATAACAATAATAATAGCAGTATTTTTATTATACATCTATTGTATGTCATCAACAACAAGTATATAATAAAATATGACACCAGGTCTGGGAGGGACGCCAATTTTACTGTTACCTCTATACCTAGGCGCTGTTACCTCTATACGTAGCTATAGCTACGACTCTGGCATCCATTTTCGATACTTCACAAATTTATTAAATGGTGAAAGCGGTTGAATTAGAAATTCTACAATTAGTATGTTAAATATCTACCCCAACCCCCTTCTTCATATTACAATAACTACCCAGTACTATTCCTATCATATTGCAGACGAGCAACGTTTTAATCCTGATTAAACTGATATTCGAAATTACAGATGAGTCTAATGCTGCGATTCCATTACAAGTTCTCTAAATTCCGCCGGGGCCATCTTCGACTAATGGCATGGGATTAAAGTAGTATTCCGTCCAGCAACAATCTAATCCATTGGATAATGTCATAACTGAATGTTATAATATCAGTCCGCACGTGTATTTACAACTCCAAAAAGATTAATCCAAAGCAATAAATGGTTTCTGTGCCATATCACGCGTGTCGCAGTCACTACACTAAATAATAGAAATATATACCTACAAAGGCAAGTTGTGTGATTTATGTTTTGTCATTTTATCCATTATATGTCCCTATAATGTTTGACTATTGCAACGTAGATTAAAATCATTTATTATCTGTAGCATTCAACTAGATTCGCATCTAAATTGGTTTAGCCATTTAAACTGTTTAAGAAAGATTACACTAAAGATGAGCTATAAGGTTAGAAAATTAGCCTCACGGACCATAGATCAACAGCAAACCACCTCAAATCATAGTGTCATGCAATTTTTGAAAAAGTAACTCTTTAAAACTCTTCAAGCTGAGGAAGAAATCCGATAAAACAAGCGCTGACAAAACTCACAAGCATCCAAAAATATGTCTTCTACAAATTTGCAGGGCCTACACAATAACGTCAAACAAATCACTTCATACCATCGCAGAAATCAACCCAATCTATCTCTCACATCAAAAATAAATCTTCATCTCCAACATCTAAACAAAGCTGAACACTAAAGAGTAAACACTGTACAACATAAAATACAACCCTGAACACTATAAAACGATAATCAAACGTTACAACTTACATCGTTCCATCTCCTTTCAAACCTACTTCAACAACATCGGGAGCACGCACTAAGTCTTCTGCGATCGATCGTTCTAAACACTACATAAGGCTAGCATGTTCCATTAGCGTCTTTGTCAGAGACACCTGCTTCTGCTAACGATCTCTCAAATTCAACCGCCAAACTTTCATTTCAAGCAGAGATATTAGCAATTTAAAAATATGCTTATATGGTTCGCAAAAATCTACACCACCATGGATAAAGACAGCCTTTCAATTATACAAGCAATCAGAAACAGCATGAAAAGCAAAATGATTCTTAAGATTGAGAAACTTCTACTTACAATACGGTAGCGCCCACATATAATGAAGTCGCAAGAAATAAGAAAAAATATTCGTTATAACCAATAAAGCGTTTAGGTATGAGATAAACGATAAGAATTACTTATCTGTCTGCATATTGTAAAACTAAAAGTCATAATAGTAAGTTTGAATTGTATTTCTCTTTTATCTATGTTGAAATGTAAAAAATTCCTGTTATATTTAAATTATCACTGCAGTTAAAGTTGTAGGCTTAGGAATCGTCATGCAAACTATGGAAGCTTTCCACAGCAATTTTTGATTTTATTCTCTCTCTTTTAAAATCAATTTCGGTTTCTTTGGATTCGTCAGACGTATTATCATCATCAGGAATTTCAGTAATAATGGCATTAGCGATCTCTTGTGCTTCTGCCTCTACACAATAACGATCTCTTGTGCTTCTACTTCTACACAATCATCGCTTACCGTATAATCAACAAAAATAAGATCACCTGGCAAAACCCTTTTTTCTCGAAACGTATTCAACATTGAACTATCTTCATATACAGAATCGAAAATGAAGGTTCGTTGGATTTCTCCTACAACCTCAGCAAGTTTCCATCAATTTTCTTTACTGCATCATGCTAGGTATAACCTAAAAATTCGCCATCAATCTTAATGTGTTTTTGACTACTTTAACGTACCTAGGGTTGTGTTTAAGAAAGTGTTTTGACTCAGCGTATCTGTAGATGAATCATTGTTACCAAACTAATTGTTGTTCCTGGGAAGAATTTCCATGAAAATATTTTTTTCTTTATTTCTTTCCCACCCAAAATATTTTCACAATATCCGATATACCGGTATCTGTATATGTTCGCTGTAAGCGATGCGTTTAATTTTATGAAAATACTGCAAATCCAAAGTGATAAAAAAAAAATTCGTAATAGCCGATAATTCGCTACGTTCGAGCTCGCTATAAAAGGGATCTCCTGGATTTCCATTCACATTCTTATATTTGCTTTATTAATTTAGTTACGTTTTCAACAAAAATTAATTAACCCATTAAAAGAAACCCAACCAACCTCGTAAAGGCAAAACGACTTATATCGAAATGCGTCGTTTTGCTTTTACGAGGCTGGTTGGCTTTCTTTTAATGAGTTAATGCATTTTTGGTGAAGACGCATCTAAATTAATAAAGTAGATATAACAATACGAATGAAATTCAGTGTATCCCACTTTATAGCGAGCTCGGATGTAGCACAGGAATCACAGGTAACGAAAGAACCCATGCCTTAACAAAAAAAGTACTAGAGAACAACATAGACAACCTGGAAACACCCGAAATCCACATAAAATTCACATCAAAATATGCATCCTCGGGAAATAACAGAAGGATTGGAACAACGCTTTGAATGAAAGATTCACATTCACTCACAATCCAAAAAAACGCAACTAAATTTTTCACACCTACCCAACAATTATCTTGGATACTCTCTAACTATGGATCCTTCAAAGAATTCCTGTTAAAAATAAAAATAGTAATCTCCATCTTATGCCCGCGTGAAGAACTAACTGGACATTGCAATCCATTACCTTTCCGACTGCCCCCAACTTACAATATGTATTTCAAGAAGTAAGCAATATGAAAAATGGATAAATACCACCATTAACTCATATTACCATTAACTCCATCAATCTATAGTACTATCCAATTTGTTCCATTTACTGAGTTAACCTTCAGAATTTTTTTTTGTGTCTTGCCATTTCAGTCTATCATTTTTATTTCAAAATAGTCTACATCAAATATTTGGTTATATCTGACCCTCCAGCTGATAAGTAACATAATTATATAAAGTAATCCTTCTATGAGAAACAATATGCATTAGAAATTAATTTTCAACAATATAAAACTCCCAACAATAAAATGTAATATCTAACAATGGATTCTCAGCAATGTAAATCAAGTTGTATCAAGATCATTTCTATGCTAGCCGTACCCACGCAGAATATCTGCAGTAGGTAAGAAAACGGGGTTCACCAGATGATGCCGCATGCGAAATGGATGACGTCATGAGGTGGAGGAGGGAGTGTGACTCATTGAGGAGGAAGTGTTGGGAAATGAGGAATGAGATAACCTTATCATAAGAACTTTGGACCGACGAGGGGAATATTTGAACCGATAACTCAATTTGAACTTTGGACGGGCATCTCATGAGGAGATGAACTGATTACACAATGAGGCGTCACCTCCGAAAGCAGAGGCCGGAGCACTGAATTTTGACGTCTTGGCTTGTAGGCCCACTGCGAGTAGGTCTTCCAGATCGCGATCGGAGCTTTTGCTATTTGCTTCCCTTTTAATTCTCTGTTCGATGTAAAGGAATCATAATTTATCAGTAAATCAAATAATATTCATGAAATTTGGAAGTATTTTCGATAATGTTCATTAAAATAGGTCATTTAAAATATTAATATTGCTGTACATTTCCTTAAATGAAATATTTATAATGACTCAAATTCACTGTGGGAGCAAAGATGAAAGGATTCCATTCAGTTAGTGTTTTAATAAAAGTTTGAAAAAGAACCCTGTGTATTTATTGCTTAATCAGGCATTTTATTTGAATAATTCTTCAGTACATTCAGCTAAAGTATACTTACAGATAAAACATGCAGAAACAAAAATGATTACTGAATACTATATCTTTAAATATCATAAGACAATCATTAAAAGGAAACTCAGAATTCAACTTTTAATATGCTTACGTGTTTATTTATTTTTATTTTATTCATTTTTTGTTGTTATAAATTGTAAAATTATATAGAATTAAGATAAAATACTAATTGAATGTCATTCATTAACCTATGAACTATAATTTGTAGAAGTTCATGTTTTCTAATATAGCACATCTTATATTCATTTTTTTACTACACAACAAATTAACAAATTGTAAACAATTTTGCTTAATTATAGAGTTTGAAATACCTCAGGGGCTTTGAAAATTTAATAAAGCTGTATAATAGAACTTTTTGGTATTAATATTTCATTTACAATTCCATTGAAGTGAAAATGTAAGAAAGATTAAATTGGCTTTGTATTATTAAAATAACATTAACTATAATATAATGAAATATACAATGGTAACTTGAAATTGTAAGTTAGTTACTTTGCTTTTTTCCAAGTTATTTTAACAATTTTCAATAACATAATAACTCGCTACATAAAAAAAGTGTGCACAACCTAAACACAAATGACTTCTTAACCTATTCTTTTAAAATTTCAGAATGCCATAACAAATAATAAAAAATATACATGCAATATATTAAGATACTAAATCTTTTATATGCAATTACTTACTTATCAAACGTTTAAAAATATGTTATTTGATGTGTGAAATATTACATTTTACATTATTTTACTTTCATAATTTTAGTGTAGCATTTTTATTGCTACAATTTCTTACTATTGACAATATCTTAAAAAGAGAATGACATTTTTTTTATCTATATACATAAAATTGAAAATACATCTATCTGTGTGTTTATCTATGTCATCATCACGGTAGAACTGCTGCATCGAATTTCATGAAAATTCTGTGGGTAGCCTTGAAATAGCCCTACTTAAAATTTAGTCCATGTTTCGAGTTTCTAGGACCAGGGATTGTCGAGATATGAATTAAAATCCCACAATTAAACCTTCCATAAAAATAGAATTATGCAGATGATATATTTTCCACAAATTTACTAAGAAAATTGTATCATGATGCTTAGCAACGCAATTAAATCAAATGTGTTTATTAGGCAGACGATTATTAAATTTTTTAAGATTTAAATAATAAAGAAATCGATATAAAAGAAAATTTTATAACCATTTTTATACCATTTTAGCGCTTTCATTTTAGTTTATATTGATCCAATTTCATATATATTTTATAATTTGCTTTCAAACGAGGATGTTTTATTTTTCAGATCTGCTTGAAGATAATTTTATATAGAAAACACAGAAAGGAGAATTAAATGTGGAAGAATTAAGTGAAGAGAGAATTAAATGAAATATTTTAATAGAATGTTTTGAGTAAGAATGTCATTTAGAATACTGCAGGAATTTGCACATATTTTAAAACATGGGCAATGTCGGGTATATCTGCTATTAACAGTATACATAAAATTGTATGTTGTACATCTATCTGTTTATTATCTCAGCACGGTAGAGCTCACCTATTTTCTTTTCATTAGAATTATTATAAAATTTCAAAAATAGAGACTCCAAATATTAAAACTTCACATCAAATTCTGAATTTTAAGTTTCTTGTATTATATAATCAGTACGAAGAACGGACATACTGCTAGTCTATTATAAAATATCACACAACTAACAACATTATTAAAGTAATTTTAAAATATTTGCAGGAAACTGAATAATTTATGGCAACATATTATGTACACTAGGTAAATGCAATGAATGACACAACCTAACTTGATAAAATATACATTTTAAACTCTTCACAATTACTTAACAAATCTTAATTTTACAAGTGCCTAGGCAGTTTTCTTAATTAATATGACAACAATAAAATTTTAAAACAAACTAAGAAAACTCTAAAAGGTTTGTCGACGTTATAATTAGCAACAAAACAATTTAGAATCCAGTTAGCTTTAATTGAATAACAATAATTTGATTGCCATATATTTAAAATTCTAAGTAATTTTAAATGACATGATAATAAGCAAAAATTGGTAAGCACTTACTTCTAAATAGCATTTTCAGTATCTAACATTAGGGTAATAAGGTATGTAGTCGAAGGTATGCCGGTCAAAATGTTTATTAAATCAGGAACTAACATATTATTCATTCAAAAATACGATAAAAAAAACCGTTATGTATCCACGAGCGCGAGCCCACGTACTGCACTGCACATACGATACTTCTTGTGCGGGCTACTCTACTAGGGGAGAACTTTCCAGAAAAGTTGAGACGGGGGAATTCGAAGGCCAAACTTGGGTCTACAGCTCATACATTTCGAGGTGCAGAGGGGGGCAGTAGTTCGGCCTCTTCTATCGAGAGTGACGAATGAGGACACTTGGCCTTTGGATGATGAGGTGACCTTGAACTTTGGCCCGATGAGGCAACTGTAACAGGAATATTGTGAACTCAGACCTTCTCCCTCGGCGGTCTATGACGTACTGACGAGATTTATCAGTCGTGACGTACAAGTGAAGTTTCGGCGGTTGCACCTTAGCGGAAGTTAGAGCGAGTAATGAAGATTTGGAGGGCGCCATCTGTCGGGCGTTTTTTAAAGTATTGAATTTAAAAGGTTATATTCGCTGGGTACGGGCAGACACTCGAACTCGCAAACAGTTGATTGCAAGGGCATGCCGCTCAAACCCGCTAGCATGACGGTTGAACTTCTATAATATAATAACCTTGCGCCGAAGGAGAAGGTCGGAGTTCATAGCATTCCTGTTATCAGTTGCCTCATCGGGCCAAAGTTCAAGGTCTCCTCATCGTCCAAAGGTCGGGTGTCCTCATTGCGTAATCAATCCATCTCCTCATGAGATGCCCACCCAAAGTTCAAGTTGCTTTATGTGTTCCAATATTCCCCTCATAGGTCCAAAGTTCCTATGATAAGGTTATTTCATTCCTCATTTCCCAACACTTCCTCCTCAATGAGTCGCACTCCCTTCTCCACCTCATGACGTCATCTATTCCGCATGCGGCATTAGTTTTGTGAATCCCCTTTTCTTACCTACTATGCATCTGGTGAATTTTTTGACAATTTAATTGGTTCTAGGTTTATCATTTCTTCTTTGGCTGAAAATTATTTCAATATCCTCAATTCCAATATCGGTCCATCAATGTATGTCAGCTTTTTTTTTCCTCATTCTAAAGCTTTATCAATAGATTTATTCGCACTTCACGGCCTTCAACGTGCATTATAACAAACTACGGGTATTTTTTTCTAACTTCCTATCTTGATGCCATCAATTAGAAACTCTCAATCCTTTAATTATATATATACACATAAATAAGCCGTTAGTTGCGAAAATTAGCCGTTCCCCCATGATCTTAAACACTTTCCAAGGAAACCTACGTATAAATGCTGGAAATTGCACACTCACCCTTACACAAGCAAATATACATTGAGCTTTACCAATATAGATAAAAATCTGATGTGGACAACACATGACTTTCCTTATATAATGCAATGAATTTACTCCTTTTACAGTTAAAAAAAAATGTTATTCTTTTAGTAGATACTTATATTCTTTCCAAGATATTGAATTTTCTTCAATTAGTCGTCATTTTTATTGATTTAGCGTCATTTTCATCCATTTGGCGAGATTTCTGTTCATTTGGCAACAATTAAAAATGTTGCCAAGTTGGCAACATTCCGCCTTATTCGTCGCCAAAATCTCGCCAAGCGTTATGGACGGAGAAATAAGTTATTCTTACAGCAGATAAATTACTATTGGCGATCAAATACAAAAGTATTACTCAAAGTATCTTTTTTCCTGAATGGAACGAGCTAATTCCACGAAAATGATGTCACTAAATTTATCGCATGGTATTACATATGAAAAGTGAACATGTTTCTCAATAGGAAATATTTTTGTTTTATTTTATATGACTTTTTGATAATTTTTTTGAAAAATGTGCAATATCTCGAGAACGGTTCATGTTAGCGTTCTAAAATTTATGTTAATTGTTTTCTAATGAAAAATTACATAAGAAATGTCTATTTGCGTAACTTTATTAGCGGTTTTGCTTTTTTGACGATTTTTTCAAAATTTCACTCGAAAATTTAGGGGGGGGGGGTCTGAACATTCGATTGCGTATAAAAACAATAGGCTTCCAGTGTTTATGGATTGTAATTTTTGTACCAAATTTCGTTCGAATCGGTCCATTCGTTCGTCAGTTATCGTCTCCACAGACTCACTGACATACACACACACAGACATCTCTTCAAAAATGTTTGATTCGTGATCAGGGATGCTTGAAACGTGCTCTCCCGTCGAAAACTCGAATTCGAATTTTCGACCCCGTCATCATACTTTCCTTATACATTATGTATATATTGAAAGTAATAATATAATGTGCAAAAGCGAGACATCAAATTGCAAACCATAAACATTATCTCAAAACGCATAAACCGTATTAAACCTAAAATTACGTATAAAAGACGTACATATATCTGTAAAAGATGACTCTCATCATATACGAAATTCCCTATTCAAAATCCCTAAACATCATTAGTGAATAGACTTCCTTCGCTCTTACGAGAACAATAACCACTAAGTGCTATTCCCATAATATTGAACACACCTCAGTCGCGTCTGATGAACACTTTAATCATGGTCAAACATATGTCCTGGCTATCGAGGAAATCCCATGCAGTGATGCCATTATACTGTGTCTTAATTCCGCCGCAGGCACCTTCGGCGATAGCTAGGCTTTTAAATATTCTGTGGAGCTTCGACAATCCAATTCGTGGGGCAATCCATTTCAAGTTTCATGATTTAGGAGGTTGGGAAGGCGATGAGGAATATAGATCAATGTTTGGTTGTGGAATTATGCGGCTCATTTGTGAAATGAAGATAACGTTGTATTTGAGAATGGGAGAGAGGATAATTACAAATTTGGATAGAGGGATGTCGTTTGTATTTTTGAAAGAAGCGAATTTCGGGTGTGTTTTCCTTAATACTGACATCAAATCTGACTTGTATGCGAAAGTTTTATTGACGTAGTAATACTCAACCGATTCGAATTAAATTTTGTACACAGCTTGAACTAATCATGTTTTAGGTCATGACGAAGCGCGAATTTTAAATTTCGATTTACATATGTAATGAGATATCTGATGTCAAAAAATCAGATAGTGTTAAATCAACAGAGAAGAATTATTTTCAAAAGATTCTCATGCAAACAACATTTTCAATTTGTTTACAAATTTTTGGTAAAGTTTGATGGCTATACTGGACATACTGTTTATGACTGTCATACCAGTAACACCAGTTTCAGTTTCTTTTGCAAGAAACGGCGAGAACGGTGCTCGTAAGCAAATACAGTTAACTTTAAGAAAATGCTGCAGTATCCAAATATCTGATGTGGGCAGCATATGACTTTCCCTGCAGACTTATATCCACGATCTCTTTATTTTAATTCAATTTAATTCACTTTTGATTCAATTTTCGTTCTCATTTGGTAACTGGACTTATTTTCAAAGGTGGCTTAGAGAAAATACGAAAAAACTAAAATATCTCGAGAACGACTACTCCTAGTGTAATGGAGTTGATCTTATTATTTTCTTCGTTAAAAATTACGTATAAAACAAGTATTTAATGGATATATTTGAGCATACGTTATTTTTTATTTTAGATTTTGGCGATTTTTACGGGTCATTTTGCAAAAAAAAGGCAGGTTATTTTTTTCGGAATCGTACCAAAGTCAAATCAGCACCAAGGTGTCCCACAAGTAACTTATCTACTGAATTTTGTGAAACTCGGTCCATTAGTTTTTTAGCTAGAGTGGATACAAGCTTTTGAGGGCCATTTCGCAAAAAAAGGCGGGTTCTTTTATCCCGAATCGTACCCAAAACTATTTAGCACTAGATTCGCCTACAAGTGACTTACCTACCAAATTTTATGAAATTCGGTCTAATAGTTTTTTATTTAGAGTGGATACAAAATCTGCACAGACACACACACAGACGTCACGCTAAAAATAGTTTTTTCGTATTCTAGAGGTCTCGAAACGTGTAGATCCGTTGAAAACTCGAGTTGCGATTTTCGGCGTGGTTCCAATACTTTCCCTATACATTACCATGTATTGCAGGGAAAGTAACAATTATTGGGTCCAACAAATTTGCTCTTAGTATTACTTACGTTAGTGCATCAAGAGTGGGGACATTGGAAGAATTGATGTTTGATCCTGCTTTCAATTTCGATAGACTTAAAACAAATTGGTCCGCTTTTGAAAAGGACAATAACATTCTGTTTAAATATCACTTGGATATAATATTTTGAGTTTTTTTTTCAACATTCATGAACTAAGTATCACAGTCATTAAACAGATTTATTAAGCAGTTATTCGATTCAGTTATTGAACAGTTATTAATGAGATACAATGTTTCGCTTTAGTTTAGGGGCATACTAGAGACAATTCAGTTGTATTTGTATAAATTGCGATATACTCCAGATTCTGAGTGTTTCGCAACACTTTAATCTCTTAGTGAAGAAGTTACAATATACAAGCACATAAATAAGAATAATGCCCAACATAAACAGCATTGTTGAACCAGTTTTTTATTAACACTTTACAACAAAGTTGAAAAGTGTTTATGACTTTGTTCATTCTGTCTGTCTGTCTGTCTGTCTGTCTGTCTGTCTGTCCGTTAGCACAATAACTGCCGTAAAAATGACTTAATCAAAATGAAATTTTAGTATGTTGTTCAGACGGTCTATAGGACCTATGGGAATATAAATGAATAATATCACCCAATTAGTTTTGGATTGAACCCGGGTTGAAAAAATGGAATACATTGAGCCCTATGGGACCTAATTTTTCAAGCATTTTTTAAGCGAATTTAAAATTCACAAATTGCTTCGAAAATTTTAGGCAATATTCAAATTGTTCCATAAAATATATAAAAAAAAATTCAGCGAAATATATTCAGTAGTTTTTTAAATAAAAATTAAAATAATAATAACACCTCTTATATGAAGCGATCACGTGTCCATGATAGGAAACGATCACATGACCCACTTCAAAATGATATATGGCATCCATCTTGTCTCAAAATCGTGATTTTTAAAGTTCTTTCTAATTCATATTGAGTGTTGCATCCATCCTAAAACTACTTTATTTTGGCCTAAATTCTGTGCATCTACATACTTTAACAACGCAATGACAATATATTTCAGTTTAAATGCTCCTACAAATTTGATTATTTCTACTATTAAGCCTATTTTTCACCTATGTAAAATGTAAACAGCAAAATATGTAGAATGAGTTGTATTAGAATCGCTGTAATTCTTTAACACAAAGTCATTTAGTCCATGGAGTCTGCTTAGCTGATGTGAATGAAATATTCATTGATTTTAGAAAGAGAAGGACGATAATTTTCGATGAAGTTTTACGCATAGAGTTTTACTTACTTGTAGCTCCATGGTCTTAATTTTTAAATAATATAAATTATTATAGTATTGTGATGAATGACATGAATGGGGGAATTATTTATGAATGAAATGTTGCTTTTATAGAGAGAGCCAGGCGTGTTATTTTTTCTATGACGTCATTTGAATGGATTTCAGTTGTTTTCGATGAAGTTTTCAAATATAATAAATTATCGTAGTATTATGATAATTCTAAAATTATTACCGAGGAATGTATCACATTTTAGAGATGTTTAAACCAGGCAATTTATACTTTAATGCCGTCATTTGAATGAAGTTAATTTTTTTCGATGAAGGTTTAAGGTTTCAAATATAATAAATTAATGTAGTATTGTGATAAGTTTTAAAATATTACCGAGGAATGTATTGCATTTTAGACATGTTTAAATAAAATTGCATTGAAGTTGGAAAGTGTTTCATAATCAATGCTTTAAGCATGATTGATCTTTCTTGTTTTTATTAGAACTAATCACAAGAAAACCGATACATTCAAAGCAGGAAAAGTTGATATTGGAAACAATTCTGTTAGTATAAGAATCTTGAGCAATGTATTTAAGCACAAATAAGATAATAATACAGCATACAGCTGTTTTGAAGATACGCTAGATTCCCTTCGTCAGTACAAGAGAACTGTTGTGTGCTCTGGCTAGCGCACAGTTGGTTATGATCGTATTCGGGGAATCCTCAATTCAAACTCTTGAAAGCTCCAGATCTGCATGTGGGCGATTGACGAAAAATCGAATCATGGATGAATTGTAAATGGATCTCCTGTAATGAACGATATCTTTCCATGATTTCCTGGACTGGAGATTCGAGCCGATTAGAATGCTACTGTCGGAAGTCTGACAAATGGCGAAATGGCGATGTTCGAATAAGAGGATAAGTCATCTTGGTGAAATAAAAAAATCTTGATAAGATATACTTCTCTTTATTAGCATGTTATCATCATTCAGAACAACATTCCTTCAATATAATTCATTTTTTGTTAGATAGATTAACATGCTAGAATAATGCTACCGAACATAAAAAGATGGAATATTCTTTTGACAAAAAATGATCATTAACATCTCACCTACGTTGATAATAACTAGTTCCTTTTAAGTTAACAAAAACGCGATATCTTATCGTAATATTTCATAATTTTTAATCATTTAATTTAACCAAGTTTCGAATAACAATTTAGCCATTTTGCCGCAAGGGTAAACATACGTCCGACTCCTTCACGAGTTGATCGCCAACTAAAACACTAACCACTTTATTTTTACTTAACGTTTTTAATGTTAATGCGCGCTCGTGACGACACAGAAAATAATTCCAATATATTTTCATATAAAATATGCATCGCGTGAAAATAATGAAACGTCATCATGTATCAAAGCTCGAATGGTTGCTAACGTAGACCGAGAGACTTTAAGAAGGCGAGGTGACAGATTTGGCTATTTATCAGTTGGAATACAATTTATTTTTAAGAACAACAATTCAGAATCAAAAATGGCGCAAATTAAAATTTGCGGAATACGGAACAATAAAATGGATTTTTGAAAAAGCGTTTCCGAAAATGAAATTTAGAAATAATTAATTAATAAGGGGTATACATTTCATAACAGAACCAACAGGCTCGAAGTCAAAAAAACGAAATGGCGCCTTTCATCATTTTGACTTCGGGTTTGTTAATTTTTTTGCACATGACGAAGAGTATCCAGCGTATCCTTAAAACAGCTATGCTACATTATTATCTTACATGTGCTTAAATATATTGCTCAAATTTCTTATCTTTTGTACAAAGTGTTTTTCACTTATTGAATTCTGCAAGTATCTAAAAACAGAAAATAATTCCACCAATTTCCAAACTTGCAAATTTGTGATTACAATGTAGTTTACGACTGGCAAACTCTAATGAGAGAGAAATCGTACAAGATATGCTAAAGTACACCTTTAAAATTTTGTCAATACACCCTTGAATTTTTGAGAAAACATATTTTTACTTTCCCTGCAATACATGGTAATGTATAGGGAAAGTATTGGAATCATGTCGAAAATCGCAACTCGAGTTTTCGACAGATCTACACGTTTCGAGACCTCTAGAATACGAAAAAACCATTTTAGCGTGACGTCTGTGAGTGTGTCTGTCTGTCTGTCTGTCTGTCTGTGTGTCTGTCTGTCTGTCTGTCTGTGTGTCTGTCTGTCTGTACAAATTTTGTATCCACTCTAACTAAAAAACTAATGCACCGAATTTCACAAAATTTGGTAGGTAAGGCACTTGTGGGCGAGTCCGGTGCTGATTAGTTTTGGGTACGATTCGGGATAAAAGAACCCGTCTTTTTTTTTTGCGAAATGGCCCGCAAAAGCTTGTATACACTCTAACTGAAAAACTAATGGATCGAATTTCACAAAATTCGGTAGATGAGTCACTTGTAGGTCACCCTGGTGCTGATTAGATTTTAGTACGATTCGGAAAAAAATAACCTGCCTTTTTCTGCAAAATGGCCCGCAAAAATCGTCAAAATCTAAACTAAAGAACTAAGTATGTTCAAATATATCCATTAAATGCTTGTTTAATACGTAATTTTTAACGAAGAAAAGAATAAGACCAACCCCATTACACTAGGACTAGCCGTTCTCGAGATATTTTAGTTTTTCGTATTTTCTCTACGCCACCTTTGAAAATAAGTCCAGTTGCCGAATGAGAAAATAAAATTGAATTAAAAGTGCAACAAATTTAATTAAAATGAACTGAACGTGGATATAAGTCTGCAGGGAAAGTCATGTGCTACCCACATCATATTTTTTACTTTCCCTGCAATACATGGTAATGTATAGGGAAAGTATTGGAATCATGCCGAAAATCGCAACTCGAGTTTTCGACGGATCTGTACGTTTCAAAACCTCTAGAATACGAAAAAACTATTTTTAGCGTGACGTCCGTGTGTGTGTCTGTGTGTCTGTCTGTCTGTGCAGATTTTGTATCCACTCTAACTAAAAAACTAATTGACCGAATTTCGTAAAATTTGGTAGGTAAGTCACTTGTGTGCGAATCTAGTGCTGATTAGTTTTGGATACGACTCATGATAAAAGAACCCGCCTTTTTTGCGAAATGGCCCTCAAATCTTGTATCCACTCTAGCGGAAAAACTAATGTACCGAATTTCACAAAATTCGGTAGATAAGTCACTTGTGGGACACCTTGGTGCTGATTAGATTTTGATACGATTCGAAAAAAAATAACGTGTTTTTTTTTTTTTTTTTGTTTTTTTTTTGTTTTTTTTTTGCAAAATGGCCCGCAAAAGTCGCCAAAATCTAAAATAAAAAACTACGTATGCTCAAATATATCCATTAAATGCTTGTTTAAGACCAACCCCATTACACTAGAACTAGCCGTTCTCGAGATATTTTAGTTTTTTCGTATTTTCTCTACGTCACCTCTGAAAATAATTCCAGTTATCAAATGAGAACGAAAATTGAATTAAAAGTGAATTAAATTTAATTAAAATAAAGAGAACGTGGATATAAGTCTGCAAGGAAAGTCATGTGCTGCCCACATCAGATTTTTAATTTTGATATCTTACAGTAGCTTACTGAAATTCGAAAAGATTGATGCCAATTGCTTTTTCGTAATTTCATTTTATTGTTAGATATTACAAGATAAAATGGTAGGTTTTATGTTCGTCGCGCATAATAATTCGGAACAAATTACTAATATCTCCTAAAACTTTAAGTAGAAGAATAATATAATGAATAATTGAAATATTATATTTGTTGTAGCTAATAAAACAAAAATTTTGTTGCTTATTTGTTATATTTTTAAAAATATAAAGTCCAAAACTAGTATTTTTCCACCATTCCCAAATTAAAGCATTAAAAATGGATATTTTGGAATAATTTTTAGAAACATTTAAATAACAGAAAAATAAGCAAACGCGTTTAAAATTTAATTTTTTTAAAAAATATAGTACAATTTTAGATTTAAATAATTAAAAAGCAAAATTTTTAAATTTAATGAAACCCAAAATATGATATTTCACCAAAACTCCAATAAATTCCGTGTCTACAATTTTTTAGAATAATACATCTACGATGTTTTAGGATATTTTGAGGAGTCAACAATATTAAACTTAGACCACCCAAAGCACTGCAATGATCAAGTTGTATCACAGAATTCACTTTTGTCAGGGGACGTTCTAAAAACTAGAAATCGCGTTCGGAATGCAGGTAATAACAACCGTGGAAAAATTGTGATACATAGCAACCTAGCAAGCTTTCTTGCAGACATCTGCCGTGCCTTATAACGAAGAGCATGAAATTAGTTCAAGGATAATAATAAGCTCGCAGGAGATCGCAATTTCTCGGTTTGAAAATGCATCAAATAATTAGTTCTATATCTGTAATCCAGTGAGCTTTCAAGAACACTGACTGACAAATGTTATTCACATTACTGGTCACCTTCGCTGTCTTCGAGGAACGTTTTAATCGCAATTAAACATATGCCTCTAGCTGAAGACGTAGTCCGATGCTGTGATGCTATTGTCGTATACCGTAATTCTGTCACAACCATCTTCGGCTAATGGCAGAGGGCGTTTAAGTGTTCTGTCAAACTCCTAAAATCCAATTCATGGGAGAATTCCATGATTTTAGGAGAGTAGGAGGAGAGTTTTAATGCTGAATTATGTGGATCATTTGAGGAGATGGGCATAATATTCTTTAAAGAGAGGGATACTCATATGTTTGGACAGAGATGTGATTTGTTTCCGCATATTTGAGCATAATTTACCTCGTTTTTCAAGGTTTAGCCATTGGTTTCAGACGTGTACTTCCAATTTGAAAGTTTGTTAACATTAAATTCGAAAGTCTTTCATATATATTTTTATCCGGTGGGTGGTATTTTCATAAAAGAAGGAGTTTTAAATTTTCATATCGTCCTTTTGAGCAAAATAGTCAATTAAAAAAAGTTGCGCAATGCAGAAATTGGTTTAAATAAAATAAACCTGTGCATTTATCGACAGTATTCATCATGTTATTGCTTATAGAAAAATATCGAGTATTTTTGCCCTGCAAATCCGGGATCAGTTACAAATAAAATTGCGTAAACCCGAAGTACGGTTTCAATTTACATTTCAACCCCTTTAGCATGAGTGAGAGTTGAGGGGAAATCTAATTACAGTGTTACAAGTGTAGCCTTTTTTTTGGTAGTTTTTTTTATGTTATTTCAATTGCAATTATTTTCATAAATATTGCAAATAATTGGGATTTTTACTTTCCTTATATACATAATGTATAAGGAAAGTATTATGACGGGGTCGAAAATTCGAATTCTATTTTTCGACAGGAGAGCACGTTTCAAGCATCCCTGATCACGAATCGAACACTTTTGAGGTGGATGATGTCTCTCTCTCTCTCTGTGTGTGTGTGTGTGTGTGTGTGTGTGTGTGTGTGTGTGTGTGTGTGTGTGTGTGAGTGAGTGAGTCTGTAGAGACGATATCTCACGAACAAATTGAGTGATTCCAATGAAATTTGGTACAAAAATCACAATCCGTAAATACTGGAAGCCTATTGTTTTTAAACACAATTGAATGTTCAGAACCCCCGTAAATTTTCGAGTGAAATTTTGAAAGAATCATCAAAAAATCAAAACCTTTAATAAAGTTACGCAAATAAACATTTCTTATGTAATTTTTCCTTAGAAAATGATCGACATAAACTGTCGAACGCTAGCAAACCGTTCTCGAGGTATTGCACATTTTTCAAATAAATTTATCAAGAAATCAAGTAAAATAAAAAATATTAACTGTTAAGAAACATGTTCACTTTTCATATGTATATCATGCGATAAATTTGGTGACATCATTCTCGTGGATCTAACTTGTTCCATTCACGAGAAAAGATGTTTTGAGTAATATTTTTGTATTTGAACGCCAATAGCCATTTATCTGCTGTACGAATAACTTATTTCTCCGCCCATAACGCTTGGCGAGATTTTGACGATGCATTTGGCGGAATGTCGCCAACTTGGCGACTTTCTTAAACGTTGCCAAATTCAAAATAAAAAAAATTAAAATGTGCCACAAAATGCAACGTCATACCAAATTTCATGTCACTGCGATTTATAGAACCTGATGAGTTAAGGTCTCAAAGATAAAATGATTTGAATCACATTGACTACCAAACTACTGCCACTATCAAGTTAACCCCTTTTGCTTACGGGTGGGACAGCGTCCATCCCAAACTAAGAACCTCTCTAAAAGACAGGTATTTGACAAACCCTATCCTAAACAGTCCGATCGCTTTTTGCAGGTACGTCAATGCCTGCAAAGGGCGAACATCCTCCATAAGAGAAAATTAGGCTTCGTTTTGGAAATAATCAAAGTTTGATGATCATTTAAACTCAAATATATTGTAATTGCTTTGTTTCAGTATGTAGATGCACAGAATTTAGGCAAAAATAAAGCTGTTTTATGACGGATACAACCCTAAATATGAATTAAAAAGAACTTTAAAAATCATGATTTTGACACAAGATGGATGACACATTTTATTTTGAAGTGGGTCACGTGATCTCTTCATATAATGGTCACACGATCTCTTCATATAAAGGGTGTAATTAATATTTTAATTTTTATTTAAAAAACTACTGAATATATTTTGCTGAAATTTTTTTTATATATTTCATGGGATAATTTGAATATTTACTAAAACTTTCGAAGCAATTATTGAATTTTAAATTCACTTAAAAATGTTTGAAAAATTAGGTCTTATAGGGTTCAATGTATTTCATGTTTTCAACCCGGCTTCAATCCAAAACTAATTGGGTGATATTATTCATTTATATTCCCATAGGTCCCTCAGACCGTTTGAACATCATACTAAAATTTCATTTTGATAAAGTCATTATTTTTACGGCAGTTATCGTGCTAACGGACAGACAGACAGACAGAATGAACGAAGTCATAAATACTTTTCAACTATATTGTAAAGTGTTAAAAACCGCATATCTGTATCTTTAAAATCAACTGAATTATGATTAAGGATAAAATCTGACTTGTGCCAATTTTCCGTACCATGTGAAAAGCTGTTTCATCAGTGAAAATAGGAATCATAAACAAATTGACGATGGAAATTGTTTAAATCAAAAATGCGTTAATATGTGTCAAAATTTTTTATCACAAATGCATCCAAATAAAGCATTACACAGAGCATATAAAACAGTGGTACTCACTACAACGGTTGGAGCACATAGTTAAAATATGCATACATTGTGTTTTGTGATATGTCACAAATTTACATTTCTAATTTGACATGTGATCCCCATTCACAATGTTCAATTTTCAATTAAATATAACTCGCTCAATTTTTAAGATACAGATATGCGGTTTTTAACACTTTACAAAATAGTTGAAAAGTGTTTATGACTTTGTTCATTCTGTATGTCTGTCCGTTAGCGCGATAACTGCCGTAAAAATGACTTTATCAAAATGAAATTTTAATATATTGTTCAGACGGTCTGTGGGACCTATGGGAATAAAAATGAATAATACCACCCAATTAGTTTTGGATTGAACACGGGTTAAAAAATGAAATACATTGAACCCTATGGGACCTTTTTTCAAACATTTTTTAGGAGAATTTAAAATTCTCGAATTACTTCGAAAGTTTTATGAAATATTCAAATTATCCCATAAAATATATAAAACAAGAAGGATCAATCAAGCATAAAGCACTGATACATTCAGTGGTGATATCTTTTACATTATCACAGTACTACAGTAATTTATTATACTTAAATATTTAAAACTGTATCGAAATATAAATCATCTGTTTCTCTATGCAAAATCAATGAATATTTCATTCATATAACTTGTATTCTAGACTCCAGAGCTAAATAATTTTGTGTGAAAAAAATTCAGCAATTCTTATGTAACTCTCCTTTTAATCGCTTGAGATATTTGCATTCTGCATAAGTTAAAATTAGGCTTCGTTGAAGAAATAATAAAAGTTTAGGGATCATTTAAAATCACAACTATTATAATTGCGTAGGCGCGGAATTTAGATACACATATAATACACAGATGCACAGATAATATATCTGTGTGTGTATGTGTATGTATTCAAAGTATTGGAATCGTGCCGAAGATCGGAACTCGAATTTTCGAAGGATCTACACGTTTTGGGACTTCTAGAACACGAAAAAACTATTTCTAGGAAGACGTCTGTATGTGTAAGGGTATATCTGTGTATGTTTCTGTGTGTCTGTGAGGATATTTCATCCACTCTAATTGAAAATCTAATGGACCGAATTTCATAATATTTGGTAGGTATGTTTTTTGTAGGAAACCCTGATGTTCATTAGATTATAGTACGATTCGTAATAAAAGAATTTGCCTTCTTTTGCGAAATGGCCGGCAGAAATTGCCTTTATCCACGCTAGCTAAAAACTAATGGAACAAATTCAGCAAAATTTGGTGTATAATATTTCAATAACCTACAAGTGATTTATATACCAAATTTAACAAAATTCGATATATAAATCATTTGTAGGTTATTCTAGTACGATTCGGGAAAAAGGAACATACTATTTTTGCGAAATGGCCCGTAAAAATCCTTAAATATAAAAATAAAAGACTACGTATGCTCAATTATATCAATTAAATTCCTATTTTATACGTGATTTTTGACAACAAAAAGAATAAGACTAACCCCATTACTCTAGGACTAGCCGTTTTTGAGATATTCTTTTTTTTTCGCGTTTTCGCTACGCCATATATAAGTACCGCATTATATATATGATTTATAACACTTAAAATAAATTTTAATCTTAGGGTGTAGTTAAAGAATTATATTCACCAATCTTTCACCACATGTACTTCTTTTTTCAATTACTTACCTTATATATAGAAC
Source organism: Amaurobius ferox (assembly GCA_951213105.1). Taxonomy (NCBI): domain Eukaryota; kingdom Metazoa; phylum Arthropoda; class Arachnida; order Araneae; family Amaurobiidae; genus Amaurobius; species Amaurobius ferox. Next base: position 141,258,754 of record OX578135.1, on the reverse strand, counting down.
AGGGAAAGAGGGGTATTTGACATCTATTTAGTACCTGATTTATTTATAATGTTCTATTTATAATTTTCTCAAGTTTGTCGTAGAGTCCATTTTGATTTCAATTTTTCACTTCAGACGATTTTATTTTCATATTTGCTCTACAGACCAATTTCAATAAATAATCAATCTCTGGTATTTATAATACATGTGAATTAAAATTCTTAATATATATATATATATATATATAACGTTGAGGTGAATTGGAATATTTGCTTACTTAACCACGAAACAAAATAAAATTGGTGTTCTGTAATAACTGAGCTTCCATTGTACGAAAAGAAAAACTTGAAATATTTTATAAAGTACTTCCCATAATGATAAAATTGTTTTTATTTTTATTATTTGGTTTATTACAATAAATGTTTAAAAAAAAAATACAACATTATAGAACTTCCTGGAAACTCTCGATAACACTAGCGATAACTGAAATAAGTTTTAATTTAAAGGATTTGATAAACAGTTTGAAAAAAAAATGATATTAACTTCCTAGTCCTTTTTAATGTTTAAAACTCACAGCATACTTTATCTTAACTTTTTATCAATAATTTATGAAGCAAAAGATTGCAAACACATTTTTGTTTCATGAAAGTCATTTTAATTTTAGAGCGTCAACATCTGGGTTGTGCTTTAATCGATGCATTTCTTCCATAATAAAAAGTTTAAAGCGGGTGAATTTATCTGGAAATCAGTTTTTCAAATAATGTCTAGAAACTCAAAAATAATAATGATAATAATAAAATATTTCTACGAGTTTAAATTTATTTTACGTTTCAATTTACTTTTTTCTCCCCATATTCTGCACCCTTTCAGCAAATAGGAAAAATACTTATAACTTTTTCCTCATAACTTTAATTTAAAAATAAACAAAAATGCATATTCTAAAACACTACGTCGTCCTGTTGTGGCAAATGAGAACAAACAGATGGGAATTTACTAACTCTAGCGCCACCTAGATATAATTTTCGAAACACTACACTACGTTCAAGCTTTTCACATCCACACGAGTTTTATCTACTCGTCTCTAGTTCCCTTCCAGTTATTTATAATAATATTTAAAAGTTGTAAGGTAGCACTTGCTGAAATTTTGAACTTGAACAACCACAGAATCACGATAATAACTTCAATCTGAATATACCCTTTCTGAAAATTTATGATTCATCGTTTTCCAAAAATTTTCTTTTGTACGTTCCACCCCCCACCCCCACCCCATCCACTGGAATTCTGAGAGATTATTATAATAATTTTTTTTCGTTTTCTATCATCAGACTTAAAGGTTATTGAATTAAGTTTTCTACTTATTCAATCTCCCTTGTTTTATGAGTTAGGGTCAGGGCCACTGACAGTGGTCTGTAAATGGATGCATTGCATAATGGACCCGGGCCGCTTAAACAGTTTATGATAAAAAGTCAATAACTCGTAAAAGGGGGTGCATTTCATGCATAGAGACCCGAAAACTTCTGTCGGCAACAGTTGTAATTGAGAAAATTTAAAATTAGTAATGGAAGTTATTATTTTATTTTGTAATTTATAGAATATGCATTTTATCCAATTTTTAACAAGACTTTAAAATCAGTTTACTTTTTCCATTTTTTGAAATTATAATCCTCTTTTATATTTTTTTTCGAAAATCCTTAATGTAACGTCCTTGAGGCAAACTCCACAGTGTTCCCTTTCCAAAAATTCTGATTGTAATCCCCATCTGTATTTCTCCCGAATTTTCCTTGGAAAAACAGGGGCTTTTATTACTTTATTACTTGAATTATACGATATTTTTCGATATACAGTGTCGTTAATTGTAGCTCAAAACATTTAACAATAATTCTAGTATTAGAGCAATATTGTATATCTTGGCATTACATTGAAAATATTTCCAATGCAATCCCAATATTTGGCAAATTTTAGGGTTGCATTGGCTTCCAATATTGGCTACATATTTTCATTATAATATAACGCCAATATTGGCGTATTATTGTCCTGTGGCGATTGTGCGTCGCCGTGGTCCCGAACCAGGGACCTGATGCTTCGTAGACCGACATTATAATCACTGAGCAAAAGCTAGCTCCTCCTCTGTTCTTATAATTCGGGTTTGGCTCATGTGGCATCTTTTGATAGATGTCTTTGCTGCCGCACACTCCCCTCGCTGATGAGGAAGTTGCCGAGAGGCGTGTCGCCTCGGCGTGACGGTCAGGGCCGGGAGCAGGGCCGGCCCTAGACATTTTGGCGTTCCGGGCAAAGCCTTTTTTTGCGCCCCCCCCCCCTTTTTTTAAAGTAAATCTCATGCGACCATATCAGAAAGTCAAGAAAACATTGAAAAAAAACGTTTTATTAAAAACTCAATCATCAGATAACAAGATAAGCAATTTAGCACTTAAGGCAAAATAACAAAAATTAAAATGTAGTAATGCTAACTAAACTAATATCCCATATTATAAATAAATTCTAACTAACCAAAGTAATTAAAATGCCCTTTTTCTAACTTTTCTTGCGGCAAACTCACGAACCAGTGATTTCAAGTTTAATTTGTCACTAATTTGGTGTTCTATAGCTATCATCGCCAATCCATTGAGACGATTTTGCGTCTGCATCGTTCTGAGATAATTTTTTATTATTTTTAGTTTTGAAAAGCTTCTTTCCCCTGAAGCCACAGTGACTGGCAATGTAAGTAGGATTCTTAATGCTATGTTGAGGTTTGGTGCGAATTTAAGTGTAGCGATAAACTTGAGAACTTCAACAGGGCTTTCGTTTTTTGTTAATAATGACGAAACAATGCTTATTTCATCGGCTAGTTCCAGGGCGTTAAGATCGCTTGAATTTCCATCAGTTAAAACTACTTCCAAATCTTTGCAATGAGCCAGTAGCTCATTTCTGGGCATGTCTTTTAGACCAAAAATATTATACAAAAAGCTGAAATAATTACTGTGAGTATTTAGCAAATTATATCTGGTTTCCAAGGCATTTATTGCTTGATCTATAGTGTGAAAAAAAAATCTATTTTATATTTTTGTTTGAGGTCTTGAACGGGTTCATTCGGTCCCTCATACAAAAACGTTCTTGTTTTGCTTCTGACACGATGACGTGGTGTGGTGGTTTCGAAATTAGCTTCCACGTCAATCTCTGAAGCAAGCTCGATTGCTTCTAAAATGATGCTTTCAAAAGCTTCATCTGATCTCAGGTTTTCAAAGAAGAGTTTGCAGTTGCTAAGCATATCAATAGCTTGTGACATATTAAAATTTACAGTTTGCAAAAGTTTGCTGATGGGGTTAATATGACTCAAAATTTTGTACCAGATTACAACAGAGCATATAAATCTGAACTGCTTCAAATTATTTAATAATCCGCTAGCCTCGTCTCTGATCATATTATCGATTTCTGAATCTTCATATATGCTGTACAAAGCATCGTGAATTGGACCAATTTGAAACCGCAGAGCTTTTAATGACTCGACTCGACTTTCCCATCGCGTATCACTCAATGGTTTTAGGGTGTAAGTATCAATATATTTCAGTAATATTGCCCAACGAAAAGAAGAGGAAGAAAAAAATGAACTTTTGAACAATATTGAAGAAGTTGGCTGCCTCAAACGAGGATTTTGCCATATCGTTTACAACCAAATTTAGCGAATGGCTGCTGCATGGAACATAAAATGCTCTGGGATTTATATTTCTGATTCTTGTTTGTACTCCCGATTTTTTCCTCTCATATTGGAACCATTGTCATACCCTTGACCGCGCATGTTTTCTACTTTAAGCCTATTTTTCTCTAGCTCTTCTAGTAAAACCTCCGACAATTCCTTAGCTGTTGATCTCTCAATGGGTAGAAAACCCAAAAAATGTTCGTTGATATTAACTTGAACCTCAGACTCTGATTCCTGTATGGAGACAAATCTTACCACAAATGTCATCTGTTCTACTTTACTTGCATCGGGAGTACAGTCAAGAATCACGGAATAATACTTGGCCTTTTGAACTTGCTCAATGATGTGGTGCTTTATGTTGTCATGCAATAATTCAATTATTTCATTTTGTATAGTTTTCCCTAGATATGTAGCTTTGATTTCTTCTTTATTGAGGACTCTGCGAACGTGTTCCTCCATTTTTGGATCAAACTCAGCCAATAACTGAATTAACTTCAAAAAGTTTCCATTATTGTGTTCATACAGTTTATCGCTTGTTCCTCGAAAAGCTAGAGAGCTCTCACCTAGCATTTTAACAACTGATATAATGCGTAAAAGAACTTCAGACCAGTGATTTATCTCAGAATCAATGAGTCTCTGAGAAACTGCATCTATTGTTTCACCTATTTTCAATCTTTGCTTCAATTCAAGCCATGATTTCAAACAATCTATATGAGTTTTAGCATTTTCATGATGTGCTAAAGAGTCCCCTAAATGCTTCCAGTCTTTAAATCCCCGATTGCCAAGAGCGCTCAAGCTAGATGGTGCAGCAAAAAGTCGACATGGAAAACAGTACAAAGCGTTTTGAAATACGGAATATACCATCCATTCTCTTAAAATCTCTTCTCCATTTCTAAGCCTTTTCTTGTAATGTTTTGGTGAGAATCTTCTATGCTGATCATCAAAAGGAAAATCAAAATTATGCAAAGGTGCAGCTGGACCACGTTTAACCAAAAAAACTCTATCTGCTGCACGCATGATTTCGGGCCATAATCCTGGGTCAGAAGAGATACTTTGGACGGTAGCCTTTTCTAAATGTTTCTCTGAGGTCTGCACAACTTGCGAATTTTCATTTTTGGAACTGCACGGAACTGCATCACTACTTGCCAAACTCGTTTGAGATGACTTACCCAGCTCAGTAATGCTGACGGTTGCGTCCAAAGGGGGATCCATATCCGGAAAGTCAGTATCTAGGTGCTGGGCGTTGTTCAAATGTTGGTCGGTTGTGGGAGCGTTGAAACTACCTTTACCTTCTTTCAAGAAGTTCTGCAGCGCATCTGACTGTTTTTGAAGCTGTGTTTGCTTGTTCAATCTCCGCTTTTTAAATTCGCTCCCAGAGGGTTTTCTCTTAGCATCGGACATTTTGGTTTCTGGAACAAATTAATTAAAATAAAAGATAATACTGATATCAAGCCACACTAACAATTGCACTAACAATTTAAACAAACTATTTTATTTCGCACCAGCCGAAGTCTAGTGGCAAATAATGCATTGTTTTAAGTCTACTTCCTTTTTATATGCAGTTAAAAAGGGCTGTTAGATCTTGTTTTGCTTGATTTCAAAATTGTTGTTTCCTGTACAGTCGTGTTGCCACGGGCCGAAAAACTTGTCAATTCTTGAAAGGCGATGGTTGAGTGGTTTTGTCATGTTGAATTGAATTCAACTAGATTTTGCCTTAATGTTTAAATATATTATATTATTTGAATTATGTGCTTAGAAATAAAAATGATAAATTCCGCCTGCCGCCTCTCAATCTTGTCAACTATCAGTCAAATCTTGCAACGCGTTTTTGAGAGAATTCCCGTGAACCGATTTCAATGAAATTTGGTATACTTACAAGGGTCCGATGACAATGCAATATTATGAAAAATAATTTATTGATATGATATCAGAATGATAAAAAAATATTCTTTACTTTTTAGTGCATTTTATAAAAGCCTGTAACTTAATTTTTTTTATCAGTTTATTTTCATTTTCCACATGATTTTGGCGCCCCTAGATCATTGCGCTCCGGGCGGCCGCCCGGATCGCCCTACCCTGGGGCCGGCACTGCCGGGAGGCGTGTTGCCTCGGCGTGACGGACAGTTGTGGTCAACCAGGAAGGGAGTGTCAAGGCTTCTGACTCCTTGTGGTGCTGCCATCTCGTGCTGAGAGGCGAAGTCGTTGGAAAGGAAGCTTGCGCTTTTTTCAAACGTCCAGTCATCATTGTGGCGATTGTGCGTCGCCGTGGTCCCGAACCAGGGACCTGATGCATCGTAGACCGACATTATAATCACTGAGCAAAAGCTAGCTCCTCCTCTGTTCTTATAATTCGGGTTTGACTCGTGTGGCATCTTTGATAGATGTCTTTGCTGCCGCAGTCCCAATATTTTAAGCCAATATTGGGTTAATTCCGTCAAAATGTCCAAATTTCATATTGATCCAATATTTCCAATATTAGCAAACAATATGGGATTGCTACTAGGGTGCATTTCTTTTTGTCTAATAGTGATTTTAGGCAAAATCAGTATTAGACAAAGACTAATAGTATGATGTCTGGGATCTTAGAGAACTATGTGTATGGCGTATTGGAATTCTATGGCAAAAAATTAGCTTCCAAATTTAAGTAAATTTTTCTTTATAAACTGAACAATCTAATGTGGGCAGCACATGACTTTCCTTATATAATGCAATGAGTTTACTACTTTTACAGCAAAAAAAAAATAGGTTATTCTTATATTAGATACTTATATTCTTTCCAAGATATTGAATTTTCGTCATTTTCATTGATTTAGCATCATTTTTATCCATTTGGCGAGATTTTCGTTAATTTGGCAACATTAAAAAAAGTCCCCAAGTTGGCGATATTTCGCCAAATTCGTCGCCAAAAGCTCGCCAAGCGTTATGGAAGGAGAAATAAGTTATTCTTATTGCAGATAAATGACTATTGGCGTTCAAATGCAAAAGTATTGCTCAAAGTATCTTTTTTCATGAATGGAACGACCTAGATCCACAAGAATAATGTCACCCAATTTATCGCATGATATTACATGTGAAGAGTGAACATGTTTCTCAAATATATTGTTTTTTATTTATGGAATTTTTTGATAATTTTTATTTGAAAAATGTGCAATATCTCGAGAACGGTTCATATTAGCGTTCTAAAATTTGTCAATCGTTTTCTAAGGAAAAATTACATAAGAAATGTCTATTTTTGTAATTTTAATAAAGGTTTTGATTTTTTAATGATTTTTTCAAAATTTCACTCGAAAATTTAGGGGGGGGGGTGAACATGCGATATCGTTTAAAAACAATAGGCTTCCAGTATTCACGGATTGTGATTTTTGTACCAAATTTCATTCGAATCGCTCCATTCGTTCGTGAGATATCGTCTCCATAGACTCACTGACACACGCATACACACGCGCGCGCGCACACACACACAGACACCACCTCAAAAATGTGTGATTCGTGATCAGGGATGCTTGAAACGTACTCTCCCGTCGAAAACTCGAATTAGAATTTTCGACCCCGACACAATACTTTCCTTATACATTATGTATATAAGGAAAGTAAAAATGGCTTTCAATTTTCTTAGTGGTAAACCCCAAACTCAAGAAAAATAGTTAACAAAACTGAATGAAAATTTATATGAAAATAAAATTGAGTCAATAGTTGAAGAATGAAGATAGCTTTCACTGGGTATTCAATTTAGCCCTGACCGAAATATATATTCCTTTTGATCTCCCCCAGGATGTTAGAGATTACTGTGAATAATGCAAAGGCTAAGAATATTATTCTACTTTCTCAATTCTGCCAAGGATAATATCCATTACTGTGCAGAAACTAATTGAAGCGGAATTCCAAGATTTCAAAAGATGGAACGAAACTCGGGAACATTGGGTGAAATCGTCTGCCGGATTAAGCCGATTATGCATGAGAGTAATGGCAGAATACACCGGGGACGAGGTTAATCACGTTCCGAGATTACGAAAGATCTCTACATTTTGATGTCTTGAGATTGAAACTGGCAGCTGTGAAGTATAATCTAAAATTTCCGGATAAATTCGTTTGGTATTTTGCTACAAATGCAATCAAGTTTCTGGTTATATTACTTTCCTTATATACATAATGTATAAGGAAAGTATTGTTGTTGTTGAAACCCAGACCGTCCGACCTACCAGAAAGGTGTAAGGTAACCGTTTGGACGGTCGGGAAGTGCCACCCAATTTAGACCGGAACCCAGTGGGGGAGGCATCCACAGGGACCGTACCCTCCTTCCCCTACCACCAACCTCTCGGAAGGACTTTCGGACCCACATGTTTAACGTGATCGTACTCCGCATGAACACGGCGGCAGTTTTGGCAGTGGCTGGAATCGAACCCGGGCCTACCGAGTGCAACTCCAGCGCGCTAACCAATGGGCTACCGCGCCCCTAAGGAAAGTATTGTGACGGGGTCGAAAATTCGAATTCGAGTTTTTGACGGGAGAGCACTGCAGGCATCCCTGATCACGAATCAAACATTTTTGAAGTGATGTGTGTGTGTGTGTGTGTGTGTGTGTGTGTGTGTGTGTGTGTGTGTGTGTGTGTGTGTGTCAGTGAGTCTGTGGAAACGATAACTGACGAACGAATGATTCGAACGAAATTCGCTAGAAAAATCACAATCCGTAAACACTGGAAGCCTATTGTTTTTAAACGTAATCGAATGTTCAGAACCCTCTTAAATTTTCGAGTGAAATTTTGAAAAAATCGTCAAAAAGTCAAAACCGCTAATAAAGTTACGCAAATAGACATTTCTTATGTAATTTTCCATTAGGAAACGATTGACATAAGTTTTAGAACTCTAACATGAACCGTTCTCGAGATATTGCACATTTTTCAAAAAAATTATCAAAAAGTCATATAAAATAAAATAAAAATATTTCCTTTTGAGAAACATGTTCACTTTTCATATGTAATACCATGCGATAAATTGGGTGACATCATTCTCGTGGATCTAGCTCATTCCATTCATGAAAAAAGATACTTTGAGTAATACTTTTGTATTTGAACGCCAATAGTCATTTATCTACTGTAAGAATAACTTATTTCTCCGTCCATAACGCTTGGCGATATTTTGGCGAAGAATTTGACGGAATGTCGCCAACTTGCCGACATTTTTAATTGTTGCCAAATTAACAAAAATCTCGCCAAATTGATAAAAAATGACGCTAAATCAATGAAAATGACGACTAATGGAAGAAAATTCAATATCTTGGAAAGAATGTAAGTATCTACTATAAGAATAACATTTTTTTTAATTGTAAACGTAGTAAATTCATTGCATTATATAAGGAAAGTCATGTGTTGCCCACATCAGATTTTTTAATTTTATATTGGACTGAAATGCAAATGCTGATGTTATATATACTCATTGCGATAAAATTCTCAAACAATTCAAAATGCAAATTCCTTTCAGATATAACTTTGAGTGTATTCCAATATTCCTAATGTAATATTATATATATACCTTTTATATAGCGTCTGAAGTTGTGATGATGTTAGTATGTATGGATTAAAAGATTTGTTAATTAAGAACAATTTAAATATTTAATTCAACTATTAAAGTATTTAATACAAAACATTGAGTTCTCCGACATGCTAAACGTGTATATCAGTGTCTAAGTTCTTTTTGGCATATGTTACCTTTTCATTATTAGAGAGTCCAATCTGTTATTGTTAAAGTTAGAGAGAAAAATATAAAACTTTTAAAATATTATAATGGTTTGAGAATTATAAATATATGTCTCTTGTGTTAGTAAAGTTCCATCTGTTCTCTCATTTGACAGAACAAGAAGGCGCAATATTTAATATATGCATTTATGATTATTTTTCTTTGATTAAAGTTTCCTAATTATGAGTAGGAGTAATAAGTATTTTTTCTTAGTTACAGAATAAGGTACAGAATATAGGAGACAATAAAATTTCAATGTAGAATAAATTTAAATACGTAAAAGCACTCTTTATTGTTTGAGTTCTAATTTGCATTTCACTGATACTTTTTTTCTGCAAAATTAACGGTTTAAATAAATATTATTTAATCTAATACCTGCTTTTCACCGTAAAAACACACAAACAGCAGTAGTACTTATCTTATCCCAGCGCCACCTGAATGATTGTCTCAAACGAGTTTGGCGTTTTTATAACATGAAGTTTTAACTATCCTTTCTTTTACCCCCTATTGTTTAATCATTGCTATAGAGCAAAAGCATCTAGTGGCGATTTATAGCATTTTTGATTTCCAATTTAGCCGAAACTCATAGTATTTCACACACGTAGTATAATTGTATACGCTAGATAATAACGATTTGAGTCGCGTAATATTAGCTTAGGTGCCGGGTGCATAGAGAAACACCACTTAGAAATAATAATTACTAAACTGACGATTGAAATTAAAGAGGGCAGAAATATGCTGAGAAAATTTCCCTATCTTCTTAAATCGACCTTCACTATTTCGGGCGCCGAAGGTTAATATCCATTACTCCACGGAAAGTAATGGAAGGATAGTTCCAAGGTACGAAAGGATGGAACAAGACTTGAGAATTCTGAGAGAAATGGTCTGCTGGATTACGCGGATCATGAGCTGAGTATTGGAAGAATGCACTGCGAGCGAGGTTAGTAACGGTTCGAGATTAAGAAGGATTACTAAGATGGTGTGCGTATGTGGGTCATTTTGATCTCCCATTAAGTTGAGAACTGAAAGCTGTGAAGTAACTTGTAAAATATGACTTTTTTTAATGATCGCATGTTAATGCAAATGTAATCATAATTAGAATTCCTTTATATATACCATTGCGGGTTTTCGTTACGTTTTAGTGACTAGATTTCAGATTTAGGGCATGTGTGCAGAAAATTGCAGCGCAAAATTAACTTCTCCATCGATACAATCGCGTTAAACTTCTATCTCTTCTCACTTTTATCTCTTGTCATTCGGAAGAGCGCCAAATATACAATATAAAGTTAAAAACACTGTGCCGTGGATCTTTTCATCATTTTTACTTTCCCTGCAATACATGGTAATGTATAGGGAAAGTATTGGAATCATACCGAAAATCACAACTCGAGTTTTCGACGGATGTACACGTTTCGAGACCTCTAGAATACGAAAAAACCATTTTTAGCGTGACGTCTGTGCGTGTGTCTGTCTGTCTGTCTGTCTGTGTGTCTGTCTGTCTGTCTGTGTGTCTGTCTGTGTGTCTGTCTGTCTGTGCAGATTTTGTATCCACTGTAACTAAAAAACTAATGGACCGAATTTCACAAAATTTGGTAGGTAAGTCACTTGTGGGCGGGGCTAGTGCTGATTAGTTTTGGATACGATTCGGAATAAAAGAACCCGCCTTTTTTTGCGAAATGGCCCGCAAAAGCTTGTATCCACTCTAGCTGAAAAACTAATGGACCGAATTTCACAAAATTCGGTAGATGAGTCACGTATAGGTCACTCTGGTGCTGATTAGATTTTGGTACGATTCGGAAAAAAATAACCTGCCTTTTTTTGCAAAACGGCCCGCAAAAATCTTCAAAATCTAAACTAAAGAACTAGGTATACTAAGATATATCCATTAAATGCCCGTTTAATACGTAATGTTTAACGACGAAAAGAATAAGACCAACCCCATTACACTAGGACTAGCCGTTCTCGAGATATTTTAGTTTTTCGTACTTTCCCTACGCCACCTTTCAAAATAAGCCCGGTTACCGAATGAGAACGAAAATTGAATAAGAGTGAAATAAATTTAATTAAAATAAAGAGAACGTGGATATAAGTCTGCAGGGAAAGTCATGTGCTGTCCACATCAGATTTTTACTTTCCCTGCAATACATGGTAATGTATAGGGAAAGTATTGGAATCATGCCGAAAATCGCAACTCGAGTTTTCGACGGATCTACACGTTTCGAGACTTCCACAATACGAAAAAACCATTTTTAGCATGACGTCTGTGTGAGTGTCTGTCTGTCTGTCTGTGTGTCTGTCTGTCTGTGTGTCTGTCTGTGCAGATTTTGTATCCACTCTAACTAAAAAACTAATGGACCGAATTTCACAAAATTTTGTAGGTAAGTCACTTGTGGCCGGGGCTGGTGCTGATTAGTTTTGGGTACGATTCGGAATAAAAGAACCCGCCTTTTTTGTGAAATGGCCCGCAAAAGCTTGTATCCACTGTAGCTGAAAAACTAATAGACCGAATTTCACAAAATTCGGTAGATGAGTCACTTATCGGTTACTCTGGTGCTGATTAGATTTTGGTACGATTCGGAAAAAAATGACCTGCCTTTTTTGCAAAATGGCCCTCAAAAATCGTCCAAATCTAAACTAAAGAACTGGGTATACTTAAATATATCCATTAAATGCTGATTTAATACGTAATTTTTAAAGATGAAAAGAATAAGACCAACTCCATTACACTAGGACTAGCCGTTTTCGAGATATTTTAGTTTTTCGTACTTTCCCTACGCCACCATTGAAAATAAGCCAGGTTACCGAATGAGAACGAAAATTGAATTAAAAGTGAAATAAATTTAATTAAAATAAAGAGAACGTTAATATAAGTCTGCAGGGAAAGTCATGTGCTGCCCACATCAGATTTTTACTTTCCCTGCAATACATGGTAATGTATAGGGAAAGTATTGGAATCATGCCGAAAATCGCAACTCGAGTTTTCGACGGATCTACACGTTTCGAGACCTCTAGAATACGAAAAAACTATTTTTAGCGTGACGTCTGTGTGTCTGTCTGTCTGTCTGTGTGTGCAGATTTTGTATCCACTCTAACTAAAAAACTAATGGACCGAATTTTATAAAATTTGGTAGGTATATCACTTGTGGGCGAATCTGGTGCTGATTAGTTTTGGGTACGATTCGGGATAAAAGAACCCGCCTTTTTTGCGAAATGGCCCGCAAAGGCTTGTATCCACTCTAGCTAAAAATCTAATGCACCGAATTTCACAAAATTTGGTAGATAAGTCGCTTGTGGGTCACTCTGATGCTGATTAGATTTTAGTACGATTCGAAAAAAAATAACCTGCCTTTTTTTGCAAAATGGCCAGCAAAAATCGCCAAAATTTAAAATAAAGAACTACGTATGCTCAAATATATCCATTAAATGCTCGTTTAATACGTAATTTTTAACGAAGAAAAGAATAAGACCAACCCGATTACACTAGGACTAGCCGTTCTCGAGATATTTTTGTTTTTCTCTACGCCACCTTTGAAAATGAGTCCAGTTACCAAATGAGAACGAAAATTGAGTTAATAGTGAATTAAATTTAATTAAAATAAAGAGAATGTGTATATAAGTCTGCAGGGAAAGTCATGTGCTGCCCACATTAAATTTTTACTTTCCCTGCAAAGCATGGTAATGTATAGGGAAAGTACTGCAATCATGCCGAAAATCGCAACTCGAGTTTTCGATGGATCTACACGTTTCGAGACCTCTGAAATACGAAAAAACTATTTTTTGCGTGACGTCTGTGTGTGTGTGTGTGTGTGTGTGTGTGTGTGTGTGTGTGTGTGTGTGTGCGCGTGTGTGTCTGTGCAGATTTTGTATCCACTCTATTTAAAGAACTAATGGACCGAATTTCATAAAATTTGGTAGGTAAGTCACTTGTGGGCAAATCTAGTGCGGATTAGTTTTGGGTACAATTCGAGATAAAAGAACCCGCCTTTTTTAACGAAATGGCCCTCAAAAGCTTGTATCCACTCTAATTGAGAAACGAATGGACCGAATTTCACAAAATTCGGTAGATAAGTCACGTGTGGGTCTCCCTGTTGCTGCTTAGGTTTTGGTAAGATTTGGAAATAAATAACCTGCCTTTTTTGCAAAATGATCCGCAAAAATCGCCAAAATCTAAAATTAAAAATTACGTATGCTCAAATATATCCATTAAATGCTTGTTTAATACGTAATTTTTAACGAAGAAAAGAATAAGACCAACCCCATTACATTCGTAGTAGCCGTTCTCGAGATATTTTAGTTTTTTCGTATTTTCTCTACACTAGCTTTGAAAATAAATCTAGTTAACAAATGAGAACAAAATAGAATTAAAAGTGAATTAAATTTAATTAAAATAAAGAGAACGTGAATATATGTCTGCAGGAAAAGTCATGTACTGCTCACATCAAATTTTTTTCACTGTGAAAGAAGTATCATTCATTGCATTATATAAGAAAGTCATGTGCTGATCAATTCAAATTCTTATGTGTGGTTCTGCATGATAAAATTATTATAAATCTTTTCAATATTATGGATATTGAAATTGATAAAATCGTATGTACGAAAGTCATATGTGGTTATATCAAAATTCTTTCAATTATTTCTAAAATAAGTAAAATAAATTGAAGAGAATTGTTATCAATTTTCTGGAGACATGTAACTAGATAAATAATGCATTTTTCATCCTAATAATAAGCAGGCTTTTTAAATAGCGCTGCGTTTACGACAAAAATGCATTTTTGAATACGCTGAAAAATAAACGTTTGACTATTTCTCCATTCCATTTATAATTAAGTCATGTTTATGAGCCTAAGAGTATATGTCATAAATACAAAACATGATGTTAATAATATTTAGTCCGTAAATAAAACGCTTCGCAAGTCTCATCAACTATTAATGCTGGGAGAAAACAAATGCCAGAATACGATTTCCGCAATGTTAGAAGCACTTGTTAAGATAAGTAAGCCATCTTTTTTTTTTTTTTTTCGTTTCAACCTAAATATAGCAAATAAGAATATGCTGTAAATAGTAACTATCAGTCATAAACAATTATTATTTCTGTTTGGGAAGTTTCCGGGGATCGAAAAAACTAAAAATTATTGTTATTTTCTTTTTACAAAAATAAAATTAAAATATAGAGAAGTTTTGTTTCTTCTCGAAATAATTTTTACCTTACTACAATTCCGCACAAAATTTTATTTTTACTTTCACTACACAGTATACTGTATAACGAAAGCATTGTGACGCGGTCATAAATTGAAATTCGAGTTTTCGACGGAAGAAGACGTTTAGAGCATCCTTGAACTTGAATCGAACGTTTTTAAGATAGCATCTGTGTGTATGTGCTAATGTACAAGTTAGTGTGTGAGTCTGTGGACGCGATATCTCATGAACGAATGAAGCGTTTCGAAAATAATTTGATACGATATTTACAATCAATGAATACTGGGAACCTATCGATTTTAAATACAATCGAATGTTTGGAAGACCCCCCCCCCCCCCTCCTACCAATTTTCGAATGAAATTTTGAAAAAAAATCTTTAAAAAATCAGGAAATTCAATAGTTATAAATAAATGATCATTTCGTACGTACTTTTTAATTAGAAAACAAATGACATGAAACTTTTGAAGACTTTTGCAGAATAACATAAGACTTTTAAAAGCTAGAATAAACTTTTTTCCAAATATTGCACGTTTTTCAAATACATTTTTCAAAAATAATTCAGAATTCAAAACCTTTAATACAGCTGAATAAATTAATCAGTGCGTACGTAATTTTTCATTTAAAAATGAACGGCACACACTTTAAAACGCTTGTACAAACGGTTCTTGAGATATCGCACGTTCATCAGGTCGCTTTATAAAAAAAAAATTACGTAAAACTAAACAAAGTAGCAAGTATCAGCAAATGTGTTCACTTTCCTCCTGTAGTATTATGCAACAAATCTGTTAACATTATTCTCTAAGAACTAGTTCGTTCCATTCACGAGAAAATATATTTTTCGTAATAGTTTCGTATTTTGACGCTCAAGAATTCGCCAAATCATCTATTTTTACGGGGTATTAATTACATGTCAATGACATTTTGTTGAAGATATTTTGACGTAAGTATCAATAAGTCATTTTGTTTTGATTAATAAGTTGCTAAAAATGCCCAATTTCAATTTACTTGATGTTAATTCGATGCCAAAAACATTTTACCGTGGGTATTGTATACCATTATTTCGTGTGCCCACATTACGTTTTTTTAATATAAAAATAAAATAGTTTTAAAGTGCCAGTTTCGTTTTAAGCGCTGGAATATTTAAGTACGAACTTTATTCATTCAAACTGATTTATTTATTTGTTTGATTTGATTTTTTAGAAAACTTACATAAAAGTTCTAATGCATGCCTCCCTAAACTGTAGAGTTTTATCTAGAGTTACCATATGTCCCGGTTTGACCAGGATTGTCCAGGTTTAAAAAGCACGTACTAGAGTCCCGGCCGGTTTCTCCCGGTTAGAAGAAATAACTAAGGTCGCTTTACTTTGTGTTCTAAACCAGCTATAAATGATCATGAATGAATTTCCCATCCTTTAGAGTTGCATAAAATTATGTGTTTTTGAAGGAAAAAATTGTTTTTTCTGAAAATATTTGTTCATTGTTAACTCTGAAAAGAGTGTTTAAAACGCTTATTTAGGGCGTATTACACCTACGCAGCGAGGGGGCGCGGTAGCCCATTGGTTAGCGCGCTGGAGTTGCACTCGGTAAGCCCGGGTTCGATTCCAGCCACTGCCAAAATTGCCGCCGTGTTCATGCGGAGTACGATCACGTTAAACATGTGGGTCCGAAAGTCCTTCCGAGAGGTTGATGGTAGGGGAAAGAGGGTACGGTCCCTGTGGATGCCTCCCCCACTGGGTTACAGTCTAAATTGGGTGGCACTTCCCGACCAAACAGTTACCTTACACCTTTCTGGTAGGTCGGACGGTCTGGGTTTCAGCAACAACAACCTACGCAGCGAGAGGATAGGACTGGATAAATGCATATGTGTCCATCCAGGAGGCGACTACGTCTTTGGAAAAATTGAATAAATTAATGCAATTAATTCCTACTTTATATCCCGGAGAATGGCGCATTTTCCAGTCTCAGACGAATTAAATATTCCATAGCACCCAGGCCCCGAACCCGTTGAATGCACCACTTCATAAAAAAGTCCCGGTTTGAAAAAAAAATATTGCGTTAAACCTAGTTTTATTCCTCATTTCTTTGATCTCTAGAAATCTTAATCACAGATCAAATATAAATTCTACAGATCGTTCATACTTCTTCTCAAATTGATTCCAGAATTCCATCTGCATAAATTAATTTATACAATCCCTTTTCCCTATTAACTGTGAATGTTCAACATGGAGCCCATAGAATGCAGTTAAGGTGTAGAATCGTATTCAGTCCACGAATTAATTACGCGATTTGTGCAGATAAAATTTAATCAGCATTAGCCTAATTATTCCTATTTTTCACTCTTTTGCGTAATTTGAGAGATTTAATTATTCTTAGATTTCGTGATCAGTTTGTAAATAGTTCTATAAGAATGTAGCAGAGAAAAATAGAATTTGTCGTTAGAGCAACATAAATAGTAAATCGTAGTTACGAAGCTGTCCGATAGAGGGCGTTCTGAAAGATTGGAATTATGTTTCCAGTCCAGGCTTAACTGTATCCCCGCCGTATTTATGCAGTTAAGTCGTAAAGCGAATAATATCTGCGAATTCTCGAATACTAGAAAGTATTCAAGAATTGAGATCTCGAATATAGCTGCCATAGAAGAAATTCGAATGTCTTGAATATCGCGCCATAATTAACAGTAGATTTTGGAATAAAAAGTCGGAATACTCCAGAAGTAAAAATTTGAAACTACCTAAAAGAAAGTTTGCTCCCATCTTTTTTATGCTTGGTAGAAAGAGACCCTTACCAAAGAATGTTTTGAGGTTAGTTGATCACTATCTTCCGAAAGCATATTTATTTAAAATTTAGAAACTGTCATATATATCTGAAAAATACAATTCTGAAAAGTACAAAAATACAAATCAATATAAAGAAAAATAAAATTTCAAAGAATCCTTAAAGTACACGGAAGTGCAAAATATGCAATTTTAACATTATAACATAAAACATCTTCGATTCATGGAAAAAGAACAATTTGTATTATTGCTTGAGAGAATTATTTTTGAAATCCTGAATCACGGTGCTGTCAACAGTTTTTTTTCTTTTTCTTTGTAGAGAGCAACTCTTCAGCATTTCTAGTTTAATTTGCGAAAGGGAAAAAAAAAAAAGCAGACTAGATCCTGGACGTATTTGAATCCTTGATTTCTTAAATAAAAATCTGCTGTATATCAGAAACATTTACAATTATTCAATTATCTTATTTAAAAGTATCTGAAATAAAAAAAAACTAAAGTAAAATAATTAAAATTTAAACTAAAAATTAAATTTTAAAATTAATGCAATTTTTACACATTTTGAATTTTTATTTTACTTTATTATTATATACACTAATAATAAATAATATTCAATAACATTATTTATTAGCAATTTGGAATAACCCTTCGGGGTATTCGAATATTCGAGATATGTTTAAAATTGGAATTCGATATTCGAATTCGAGAAAAGTGCTATTCAAGGATATCTGGTTTCAAATAGAACTAACTATCCATGGTCTGTCTACCGAGGTTGAGTGCAGCAGTGCTGCGAGCATGACTCATCTTAATAAAACATGAAATATAATTGAATCCTGGCTAATCACGATATCGTGTTCTTCAGAATTAGACCTTAAAACGTCACATATAGAAGAATATTTAATCAACCACAGCGGTGTGCTTTTCAACTCCCTTTAAGGTACATAGCAAGTTTTCTTACGGACATAACGAGTATAGGCTATAACGTGAAGAGCACTAAAAAGCACAAAACCGGTCCATGCCGGAGTCTGAGCGTGATCCTAAAGTGTCCTGCAAAATATTTAAGCGGTGAAACAGCATATGGTTCTATAAAAAAAAAAAACTTTCATGATGAGTTAATAAGTAAATTAAAGAAATATAACTGATGAAATGAAATCTATCTATGATCTTTTCTATCTTTTGTAACTAATTTTCAAAATATTCTAATTTAAAATATTACATTTTATTATAATTTTCTATCTCCTTTTCAGCTGTACGACCGCATTAATACTCGTTCCTACAGTCCCATCAAGTGCCCACCGTCCGATGCCTTGGAGAGGGCCAAAGAGGTGAGAAAAAGTTCAATATTTCTAACATAGATGGCAGCACTAACGGAATTTGATTAAACTCCTTTTATAGATAAAGAAACTCTACATTTTATGTTATTGGTTTTGTATTAATCTAAAGAGCGTTATGATATCATTCTACTTGTTTATAAATATATAAAATTAAATATAGGTAGAAAAAATAATTTTAATTAATTTCCTTACAATTTTGATATTTTTAATACAACATTTCTGATAAAATATTTTTCGGCTTATTGGAAAAATCCTATATTAATACTGATAGATAACTAAATATAATAATTTTCAGTAATTTACCGTGCGCATTTCACTCTTAATTTTAAAGTGCCAATCAACTCAAACAATATCAAACATATATTTTATAATTCTCCCTTTTCACAGAAAAATATTATTGATATAAAATTTTAATTTAAAATTCAAATACACAAATATTGTGTTTCCCTAGTTTTAATTTCGTATCCTACTTTATGTACAAAATAATGTACCAGTCTCTATTGTAATTTACCTTTAGATTGCGGAAATAATTATTGATTTAAAATTTTAATTTTTAATTCAAATACACAAATATTGTATTTCCCTAGTTTCATTTTTGTATCTTAATTTATGCACAAAATAATGTAGTCCATATTGTAATTTACCTTTAGATTGCAGCAGCAATTGAAGATCAAAACGATGTTTACAGTGAATGCAACCACCAGCTTTAATTATAATTAGCCCACAGTATAAATTTTCTTATGTAGTAAAATTTGGCTATCTCATAATTTTAAGATGTAGAGGTTGGGCTAATTTTAAATTAAATTAATTTTAAATTAGAAATCAAATTTCCACTTTCACAAATTATCCACTGTCATAAAATTATATATAATAAATATGTTTAATTATTAAAATAATTAAAATTTCCTTGACTGTTATTTATGAGTTTCTGACTGAGATTCTGTTATGCACTTTTTCTTAAGTATGGATTTCCAAACTACACCTCGCAGGCTGCTGCAATTCGATCTGTAGTCCGATATTAGACTGATATAATAATAATAAATAATAATACAAAAATGCAATTTCAGATTCATCATAATGTAAAAGCCATATATACTGCACTATTTTTACTACGTCTACACTATCGAAATAAACATCTGGATGCGTGTCACCACTCTACCGTCTACGTGCAAATTCCGTAGTGTTAAGTTCTGCTTATATTACAATTATTATCAGAGTGAAAAGAAAATTTATAGTTTTAGGTCTCAAGTTATTCTTTTGAAATAGTTCGCATAAATTCTATAAAAGTTTATTTTTATAAGTTGAAAACAGCTTAGTGACTCCTATGGATGCATTTGGCTTATCTGGGTAATGTAAAAAAAAAAAAAAAAAACACTCGACTCAATTGAGAGTTGGTCGGTCGTAGCAGCATCATGATAAACTTCATCAGCGGAAACTAACAGAGTCGTGTATCCCTCAATTTTTTAAAGTACAAGATCCTCCCCTCACCTTTAAACAAAACTACTCTAACATATAATCAACTAATTAACGTGTCCCAGAAGGATTTCCAGAGTTATTATGTTTTTTATATAATTTTCCTTGCCGAATTACATTTCTATCATTAGAATAATAATCTATCAACTTTCTAACCCCCTCCCCTTCCCATGCATAAATTCTTAAAGTAGCACCCCTATTTGTATAAGATTTAGCTTGACCTGTACAAAATTGTCGGATCAGATCCTCCCACTCTGATCTGTCACTAGTCATCTACACAAATTCTCTTCAAAGAATTCCTCCTCTTGCTGCCACTAGCCATCAGTCACTGTCACCAGTCGCCTACACAAATCCTCTTCAAAGAACTCACTCCTCTTGCAGCTTTTTCGAAACTATTGAAAAGTATGGTGCTGCCATCTGTATCTCAATATTTAAACTATATTTTGTAAATATTGTAATATCTGTGATGAACAATTTCATGACCTATATTTTATTATAAACTTGCAGCATACCCGTTCTTCGTAATAAAAAGTATATAATATAAAAAACCTTAGAATTCACAATCATATTCAAATTCTTATAGTATACTAAATGGCAATTTTAATCAAAATATTCTGTTAAAATATTTAATTTAATGCTCCTAAAAAGAAGTTTAAGAATCTCTGTTCTAGCTAAATAAAATAATCTTCACTGGCAGATATGAAGAATAAAACATCCTGGCCCCTTTTGTAAGCAAATTTACAAAAAATATGAAATTGAATCAATATATGCAAAATAAAAGCGTTGAAATTGTATGGGAACCGTACTACTTATATACGCTAATATTAGAAGATATAACCTGTATTAGTAGATTACATGTATAAATTGAAAATTTCAATAAACCTAATCTTTAAACCTGAAGGCAGTAATTGATTCCAATATATGCCAAAATGAAAGTGCTAAAATTATATGTGAACCCGTACTACTTATAATATCGTAGATTAGAAGATAATGTCAAAGTGTTAGTAGAAGATTACCCATATTACAATATGAGTCTCAAAAATCTATGCCAAAATAAAGCAGATGACGTAATAAATTGAAAATATCAAATATCCCTGTAATCTACCTGTTACCAGAAGGCCATACCTGATTCCAATATATGCCAAAATATATGTCAATATACCTGCACTACTTAATATTATCGTAGATTAGAAGATATACCCGTGCATTTGTAGAAGATTTCTCGTACAACGTACAATATATGACTTTCAATAATTTTTGCCGCAATAAAACACTGACATAATAACTTGAAAATATCAATAATCTCTGAATCAATCAATAATCCCCGAAAATATCAATAATAATAATATTTAAACCCTGAAGACCGTAATTGATATTATCCAATCAAAAATGCAATGGCAATGAAATTCACTTTATATATATATATATATATCTTTACTAGCAGCATACCCGTTCTTCGTACGGAATATATAATATAAAGAAACTTATAATTCGCAATCATGTGCAAATTCTGTTAAGATATTAAATTTATTGCTCCTAAAGAGAAGTTTAAGAATATCTGTTCTCACTATGCAAAATTATCTTCATGAGCAGATCTGAAGAATAAAACATCCTGGCCCCTTTTGTAAGCAAATTTACAAAAAAAAGGAATTGTATCAATATATGCAACCCCGTACTACTTATATTGTCGCAGATTAGAAAATATGCCAGTGTGCTAGTAGAAGATTCCCCGTATTACAATATGAGTCTCAAAAATATTTGCCAAAATAAAAGAGATGACGTAATAAATTGGAAATATCAATAATCCCCGTAATCTTTATACCAGAAGGCGTAATTGATTCCAATATATGCCAATATATAACAAAATATATGCCAATATACCTGTACTACTTATATTCTCATAGATTAGAAGATATAATGCATTTGTAGAGGATTACTCGTACAAAGTACTATATATGAGTTTCAACAATTTTCGGCATAATAAAACAATGGCATAATAACTTGAAAATATCAATAATCCCTGAATCAACAGTCCCCGAAAATATCAATAATAATAATGTTTAAACCTGGGGACCGTAATTGATATTATCCAGTCAAAAATGCAATGCCAATGAAATTTATTTTATATACATATCTTTATTATTCAAATCGGAAAAGATTTAATATAAAATCGTATGCGGCATAACACATTGGATCCGTCGCTAAGCGACATGATATCATTTGCTTCAAATAAATTGATGGAAATCATATCGTGGGACTGTAGAACAGATAGACCCATTTTGCGACAAATTGATGAAACATCATCTCAATACTATCCCCTAACAAAATACAATTATTTTCATTTATTAAGCGCGATTTTATCAATTCCAGGATATTTTTATAGACTCACAAATACTTTTATCAATTTCGTGATATTAAAAAAATTCTTTAAATGTGTTACTAAGTAGGATGGATGGATTGATCGACAAATGCTACCGAAACATCATTTCAGTATTCTATTCTAAAAAGCAAATCATTGATTAGCGCCAATTTTATAAATTTGGAAACATTTCCTCTAATTTGGTAAAGTTTAAGAGAAGTTACCAAGTTATTTAGAGATATTCCACTAAATTCGTAGCTCTGAATTTGCAGATCTGAAGAATAAAATATCCTGATCCCGTTTGTATATACTAAATGAAAACACTAAAATTGTATTATAAGATACACCCGTTCTAATCTTTTTCTGCTTCAACAATCGGCTAAATGAATTTATTGGGTAAACACAATATATGAGTTTATTAGCTAAACACAATATATGAGCTGGAAACCACTTTGCTAAAATAAATGAAAGTCGTGTACGCGGTCGGCAATTTATATAATTAAAAGAACAATCAAACCGTTCATTTAAAAATATATTTTTACATCCATTTATTTATTATTCAAATAGAAAAAATAATAATAAATATTAACAACACATTTAATTTCATTCCGTTGCCGAGCAACATGATATAAGATAGAATCTTCCTCATAAAATGCAAAATTTAATAGCCATTTTTATTTCTTTATACTTTTCATTTTTCAGTAAAAGCTTGTATAATATAAACCAAGGAGATAGATTTCCCATTTAAATCATGTTTCAAACAATTGATGTTTTCAGAAAGTGACTAATTAGTGCAAAAAATCTCCCCCCAAACTCTGAGATACAGTTTTAATTCACTTTCAAACGATTTTCAAGCTTTTCGTTTGGATAAACCACGGAGTTAGAGAGGAGAACTCCTAAGAAAAAGTTTCGTTTTTCATTAATATCTCGACAACCCCTGGTCTTAGATACTCGAAACTTGGGCTAAATTTATGGGGGGCTATTTAAAGGCTATCCACAAAATTTCATCAAATTCGATTCAGCCGTTCTCCCGTGATGATGAGACAAACGAAAATATCGTTTTTTACTAATATCTCGAGAACCACTGATTGTAGAAACTCCATATATGGACTAAATTTTAAGTGGGACTATTTCCAGGGTACCCACAAAATTTCATCAAATTCGGTTCAGCCGTTCTCCCGTGATGATGGGACAAACAGACAGACAGACAGACAGACAGATTTTCATTTTTATTTATATAGATAAATTTTAAGTGGGACTATTTCCAGGCTACCCACAAAATTTCATCAAATTCGGTTCAGCCGTTCTCCCGTGATGATGGGACAAACAGACAGACAGATTTTCATTTTTATTTATATAGAATATTCAAATCAGAAAAGATTTAATAAAAATCGCCTGCCGCATAAACACATTGAATTTAATTCCGTTGCTAAGCCATATGATATCATTTGCTTCAAATAAAATGGTGGAAAAAATATCGTCTGAATAATGCTATTTCCATGGAAGGTTTGGCGACATTTTTATCAATTTTGCGACAATTTCGTTAATTTTGCGACATTTTAAAAAATCTCCAAATTTATCGCCATGTGGCACTGTAGAACTGATAGTCTCACTAAGCGACAAATTGACGAAACATCATCACGATACTGTCCAATAACAAAACACAATTTCATTTATTTAGCGCAATTTATCAATTTTAAGATATTTTTATGGATTTACAAACATTTTTATCAATTTGGTGACATTTTAAAAATTCGCTAAATGTGTTACTAAGTAGGACGGTTGAACTGACAGACAAATGCTAACGAAACATCATTTCAGTACTCTCTTCTAACAAAACAAAATAAATTTCCTTGATTTGTGTCGTTTTTATCAATTTGGCGACATTTCAGTCAATTTGGCAACGTTTAAGAAATTTGCCAAGTTAACGATATCCCGCCAAATTCGTAGCTCTGATTTTGCAGATCTGAATAAAATATTGTGATCCCGTTTGTATATATTAAATGAAAAGACTAAAATTGTACTAGAAGATATACCCGTTCTACACTTTGTCAGTTTCAACAATCGGCTAAATGAATTTATTGGCTAAACACAATATATGAGTTTATCAGCTAAACACAATATATGAGTTTATCAGCTACACACAATATATGAGTTTATCAGCTAAACACAATATATGAGCTTGAAAGCTCTTTCCCAAAATAAATGAAAGTGATGTATGCAGTCCGCAATTAATAAAAGAAAAATCAAACAGTTTATTTATAAGGTAGTATATTTTTATATCCATTTATGTATTATTCAAATCGAAAAAATAATAATAAACATTAACAAACACATTTAATTTAATTGCTTTGCCGAGCAACATGATATATCCTCATAAAATTCCAAAAATTAATTAACCATTTTGATTTCTTAATACGTTGAGTAAAAAATTGTTAAAAATAAACCATGGTGATAAATTTTCTATTTAAATTTATGTTTTCAAACAATTCATGATTTCAGAAAGTGGCTATTTAGTGCAAAAATCTGCCACCAAACTCAGAGATAAAGTTTTAATTCACTTTCACGTTTTCAAACGATTCCAACCTTTTCGTTTGGAGGAACCAGGGAGTTTCAGAGTAGAAATCCTAGGAAAAGTTTGTTTTTCATTAATATCTCGACAACCCCTGGTCTTAGAAACTCAAAACTCAGATTCAATTTAAGTGGAGCTATTTTAAGGCTATCCACAAAATTTCAAAAAATTCGGTTCAGCCGTTCTCCCGTGATAATGGGACAAACAAACAGACAGGCAACGAGACATACAGACAGTCAATTGTATTTATATAGATAAGAACTAACTGCCTTTTGCAGAAATTACTAAAATAGCATTTTTTTTTTAATTTAATATTTTTCGCCTCTCATACAAAATAAATGAAACCAAGTTTATAACTAAAATGTGTATTCATCCTAAACATACAAATATACGGATATTTCCAATTTTTACCTTAGATTTAATCTTTGGAATTTTATATTCACATGTTTCAATAATCCGTTTTGATTTAAAAACAAGATATCTATTTTATCTTTCACACACTTAAAGACAGACATAACTGCTGGATCTTGTATTTACGTTATCGATATGAGTGTTGTTATTTTAAAAACAAGAAAAAACAATCATGCATACAGCATTGATTATGAAACACTTTCCAACTGCAATGCAATTTTATTTAAATATCTCTAAAATGTAAATAAATATCTCTAAAATAAATATCTCTAAAATATATATGTAAATAAATATCTCTTAAATATCTCTATTCCGCGGTAATATTTTTTAAATTATCAATATACTACATTAATTTATTATATTTGAAAACTTAAAACTTCATAGAGAAAAATGAACTTTATTTACATGACGTCATTGAAATATAAATCGCCTGGCTCTCTATGAAAAAGCAGTAAATATTTCATGCATACACTTTTATTCTATTCCTTTCATTCATCATAATACTACAATAATTTACTTTACTTAAAAACTTAAAACCATGGAGGTAAAAGTAATTTAACTACATGCTTAAAACTTCATCGAAGAAGTCTGCTAAAAAATCGTCTGCTTCTCTATGTAAAATCAATGAATGTTTCATTCATATCAACCATATTGCAGACTCCAGAGCTAAATAATTTTGCGTTAAAGAAATTCAGCAATTCTTATACAATTCATCCTTGCATCTTTATTCTCCATAAGTGAAAATTAGGCTCCGTTGTAGAAATAATCAAAGTTTGATGACCATTTAAACTCAAATATATTGTAATTGCGTTGTTTCAAAATATAGCTGCACAGAAATTAATTAAAAATAAAGCGATTTTAGAACGCATATAACACTAAATATAAATTAAAAAGAACTTTAAAAATCATGATTTTGACACAAGATGGATGCCATATTTTATTTTAAAGCTGGTCACGTGATCTCTTCATATGATATGGGTGTAATTATTATTTTTATTTTTATTTAAAAAACTTCCGAATATATTTTGCTGAATTTATTTTATATTTATTATGGGATAATTTGAATATTTCCTAAAACTTTCGAAGCAATTTTTAAAATTTAAATTTGCTTTTAAAGTATTTGAAGAATTAGGTCCTATAGGGTTTAATGTATTTCATTTTTTCAATCTGGGTTCAATCCAAAACTAATTGGGTGATGTTATTTATTTATATTCCCATAGGTCCCACAGACCGTCTGAACAACATACTAAAATTTCATTTTGATAAAGTCATTTTTACGGCAGTTATCGTGCGAACGAACGGACAGAGACAGAATGAACAAAGTCATAAACACTTTTCAACTATGTTGTAAAATGTTAAAAATGGAACTTTATATCACACAACATGTAGTGTGGAATGATGCTCGCTGTTTACCAAGCAATGTAGCTAAACTGCCAGCATAATTGCGGAAGTACAAAGGTCGGGGGGGGGGGGGTGACGCCCTCAATTGAACGAAACTTTTCTCAGCACCGAATAGCCGTTAACTGCTCTCAGTGGCGTCGCTGGCCGGAATTTGAAGGTTATACATCCCCCAAGTACTCATTGAAACCATTGAATTTCGAAGAAATGGAAATAATGTATGGAGAAGTGAAAAACAAAATATATGGTTCTCAACACCCCATACCCCTTCGTCAGAATTTTTTTCTAGCCACGCTACTGACTGTACTAGCAGCAAAACAACATATTTATGCCCACAACTTGATGTCTTTCTTATTATTTGCCGTTCAACAGATATTGCTGATCACACCAATCCACAAAATACTAATTAAGAAAAAAGCAATTTAAATTTGGATATCCAGAATCAGTAACCTGGGTTCTGTTTAATTCGTTCCCAACAGAGACCCTCACTGTGTGAGCTAACTAGTAATTGGTATTTAGTTAACCAACTACATAGTCTTACTCCAACCTCTGAGCAAAACTTTTTGCCGGCTTGCACCATTTTTTTTTTTCTTTTCTTCCTTTATTTTTAGAACTATTCACAAAGATTTAAGATACTGTTTAGACCGTCGCTAATGCGAAATCTATGGAGTTTGCTAATCTGACGAAAATGTATAGATTTTGCATTAGCTAAAAGAAATGAAGGTATGGGTTTTACATTTTCTTAAGTGTATAAACGAAAATGAATACATTTGTCTCAAAGTCACACTTCTTTAGCTTTATCGACGAAAACTTAAGCCTAGTTTTTACGGTATGTAATTAACCATAAGGGACAAAGAGTAAGTATAAAATAAGGTGCGCCAGACGAAATGCCATACATTTATTCGAACTCAGCTCAGGGATTTTTTAAAAATAGAGCTTGAGCATAGTATGTATCAAGAAATTTATTTATTTATTTTAATATTTGAAAACTAGCTGTATGTCTGTTCTCCGTACGGAATATATAAAGAAAATTAATTCACAATTTACGGTGAACTTTTAATATCGGGAGTCTTTCTTTTTGAAATTTTATAAAAATTCACACAAAAAGTAATGACGTTTTAGTTCTCCCGCGCTGAAATAATAAACAGACAGCACACAGAAGTACAATTTCATTTATACAGATACTAACAATTTTGCAATTGAACACCAGGAGTTGATAACATGCAGTTACCCATGCGAAAAGAAACAGGTAGATCTATAGCCACAGTGCTGAATGTTCGCCTCTATTTCTGTTGTTTGCCCTTGCTTGTAAAACAGAATTTTAGAAATCGAGGCGTAAACAACGATTGGGTGACGTTATCGTATTTTGAATTGCATATATTGTAATTTACTGTAAAAATATAATTAGGTAACGTTAGTTAGACGATTGGACCTCGTTTGTTTGGTAGCTCATGTAACCATTGGGTCACGCTCGGAATGAAAATCCAGTCAGGTGGACATTTTAAGTGGGACCATGTTTATTCTTCATTAAATTTTAAGTGGAACCCACCATGTCAAGGTTATCCATTAAAATTTTATGAAATTTGGTACAGCCGTGCGTTTTCCTGTGACAGTGAGACAGGTGGATTTTTAATATTATATATGTAGACTGATAGGTATACCTTGCGTTGCTCGTGTTTTAAAATATGAGCAAATTCTAAAAACCTTCATCCCATATGAAAAACAAAATGTATGAGAATCTCTGTTCTCTTTATACAAAATTATCTACGTAGGCAAATCTGAGGAATAACACATTCTGGTGCAGTTTATAAACAAATTAACAAAATATAAAGTTTGGTTAACATACGCCAAAATGAAAGTCCTGAAATGATAGCAAAAGTTACCTTCTTTTAACTTTTTGCAGCATTCATTTAAACATATTCGGAAATATATGAATTTAAAAAATATTTCACCAAAATAAAACAGAATATATCAGTATATGAAAATATCAGTAACTACATTAATCTTATATCCCATCGCCATAACGGATATAATCCAATCAGAAATATGATGCCGTTCATTTATAAAATTTATTCTTCTATCTGGTTGCTTTAATGTTTCAATCAGATAAATTGAATGAAAATCGTCTGTGGTACATTTGAGTTATTTCCGTTGCTAGGCAACATAATATTTTCTTTAAATGAAACTTTGGAGAGAAAAAAAATCGTCTGAACATTGCTATGGAACTTTAATTTATTTATTTATTTATTTTATTGATATCTTGACAACCTATGGTCCTAGAACTGTCCTAGAGTGTATATATATATATATATATATATATATATATATATATATGTGTGTGTGTGTGTGTGTGTGTGTCCAACCTATGGTCCTAGAGTGTATATATATATATATATATATATATATATATATATATATATATATATATTATTTACTTCACTGCAGGTAATCATTCCCATGTTTTGTTTTACAAAAAGAAAACGAAGCACCATGAAGAAAGTGACTGTTTTTATTGAAATTAAATATGCGTACAGCTTATACACAGGTAATGAAGTGATTACAAAATCAAGGCCGTAAAACCCATCATAGGTTAGCAATTGCACATTGAATTTTCAAATCAGTAATTGGTGAAACCCCCCTTGCCGGCAATGCATGCTTGTATACGTCTAGGTATGGAGTGATAAAGTTTCCTAATGTTATCCTGCTATACATTCTGCCAGGCATTTCTCAATTGTTGCTCCAGATCTGCTACATTTTGGGGTGCCCGGATCTGGTGGCCTAGCATGTCCCTTACATGCTCGATTTGTGAACGGTCTGGTGACTTTACTGGCCAAGAAACAGTATCAACAGCGTGGGGACAGTCCATAGATATGCGAGCCGTCTGTGGCGTGGCATTATCTTGTTGGAAAATGGCTTGAGAATGACGTGCCATGGAAAGTACCGCAAACGGCCGCAGGATTTCATCAACATATCGTTGAGCTGTTAAAGTTGTACGCAGGATGACTAGGGATGACCTACTGTCGTAAGAGATAGCGCCCCCACACCATCACACTAGGGGTAATAGCTGTGTGCCTGTGTAAAATAAAAGCTGATTGGGACCTCTGGCTCTTCACACATGTGCCTGATGGTCATCTGCTGAAAGACTGAAGCGTGACAACCTTGCGTTCCTTGCAACAACCATTGTTTCCAGCACCTTTACACAGCAGTGTCCGTGCGGTGCAGGTGGTGGCCTATTGCTCGGTATGACTAGCCAGCTTCACGCAGCCGGACTATATACGACCACGTTCGAACTCGTCTAATCGCTTATAAGGTCTTCGGCAACGTCATAACGGCTTTATTGGTTGCGTCTCCACGGAACTGCAACGCCGATAACGAGCAAAGATAAACCGTCCACATTTTTAACCTGTTTTATAGGATTCTAGTTGCGCAGTAGAAACTCGCGATATGATCGAAGTTAACACTCATTGGCCTTGCAAATGTAATCAATTGCATACTTGGTATAAAGGAATTTGCATGCGAAATTTCGAGATGATCGGATTATTTTTTAGGGGTGCTTCGTTTTATTTTGCAAAAGAGTGTATATATATATAAATCCAAGTCATCCACTTGTCCTGAATTAGGTAAAATTAATTTATTTTTTTAATTTTTAACTACACGTGGCTGAAATTTATAATATTTTTTTTCTGTAAATTGTATTTTTATTCTTTTAACTATGAAGCCTTTAACTGTGAACTTGGATCTTTTCCAGCTCCTCGAAATTTATTTCAATTAGCCCAAAGTGTCAACGCCAGTTCGTGTTAACGATGTTTGACTGTACTTTAGTGTTTATTTCTATGTTAGTAATATGTTTCTTATTGCTTCAAAATGTTTCAAAGTTATTTTTAATGCTAGATAAAGAAGCTGACACATTATGCTATTGCATTAATAATGTTAATGTTCTCCAAGATATTCTATTGTCAATTTAGGTGTTTCCGATAGAAATTTATTTGCAGATCGCCATTTTCCCGCGCTTCGCGTGTTCTCAGTGGCTAATTGTAATTCAATGCGACACCTATACACTTAATAAAAGTTCTGAGTTTCAAAAAAACCATTTCAAATGTAAACATAAAAAGGGAATGGAGCACATTTTGAAAGGCAAAGTAGTGTTTTGAAAATCCTTTTGTATCGTAACCCCTAATTTGAATTTTGAGAGTTTTTGATATCGTCGTTGATCTGAAAGCTGAGACGGATCGAATGCGACTAAAACCGAGATTCTGGCTGGTATGGAATTACTCGATAATTTTAAAAAATGGATTCGAATTTTAATTATTCGTTTACATCGTCACCCCTCATTCGAATTTGCGAAATGTTAGATTTTATTTCCTGGAAGTAGAGAGGAATTGGAGTTGAGACCCAAACCTAGATTCTAGCTAAAGTGGAAGTGCTCGATAATTAAACAAAGTGGTTTTGAGGTTTTTTGATTATTCCTTTGCACCGGAACCTCTAATTCGAATTTTTAAAAAGAAGGTTTAAAAAGACTTTGAAAAGATATCTCTAAAGAAAGACATTGAAATAAAAAACAATTTTTTTTCTCCGCATATGAGAGTAAATAGAAAATCCGTCTAGACCGTCTAAATAGAAGTTCTGTCTGATGGTCGATACTACAAATGTGCAAAGATTCGGCCTTCGGGGTCACCAAAGGGGATTTTAGAGGGTCTGTAAAAGCTTTTCGAACGTCTTTGCCATTTTCTGTGTTTCCAGAGGGGAAATTGGAAATACGGCTGTTAGGTTATATTCAGTAGTCGATACTATGTGTGCAAAACCTAAGCCTTCTAGGCCGACGGAGGGGCGCCTGGGAGTCTGTAAAGACAAAAACAGGTTAGACAATTGTACACTGTTACGAATACGCAAAACTTTTCACTGTGCTTTACCTACGTCCAAGATAAAACAACCTTTACAGGCAACCATTCCTATTACGTGAAAGTAGGGTTGCTTTACACTGATTTTTCGGGATTGGTGCCAGAGTTGGCGAGTTATCGCCAATTTGGCGACTTCTGAATATGCTAGAACGTTCTCGAAATATCGAATATTCTGGGAGATACGAGCATTTTCAAGAAGTCTATAGAGAGTATATAAGGGAGTCATCGCTCAGTTGGTAGTAGTTGACGTAATATAATCCGAATTGAATTGTGAGATACGTCAGAGTTTTGAGAACAGCATCTGCTATTTAGTGAATTAGCTGAGTATTTAATTGCTATTATATTGTCTGATAGTTGTTTAACGATCTTGTAAGGTAGTTATCATGAAATTCGCTATATATTGATCCAGATTACGCTTATTAGTGCTTTTGAATAAAAGTGTTAGTTATCCAGAAATTTGGACTCATCCTGGGAGAGCAACCACGATCCCGGAGGATATGTCGCACCAGAGAGTGAGGCATTACGTATATATTTTATTCTTGTGTATGCACTTAAATAAGCTTACCTGTTGAGAAGCGTTTCGTCAGAAAATGAGTGAAATATTTCTTCCTAACAGTTCGTATTTCCTGTAGGTCCTTTCGGAGTTGGAGAGCTGGCCGGACGACGAAGATCCGGAAGTCCAGGAGCTGCGAGACATCCTCTCAGATCCTCACTTCAGAGTAAGTGCATTTTTCTTTTTTAAATCGCACCTAATTCCTGATTTATGTTGCACATTTTGCTGCTTCTCTTTCCCTCCTCTCACGTGCTTTCTTCCATTGAAATTACTATTATGCTTAGTGTGCCGTGGTGCAATAAGTAATTTTTTTAGGATGTTCTGAGCATTCTATGTGTATCCCAATGCAACTGCAGACGATAAACAAACTCAAGCAAACTGGGCGTGTATTATAGATAAAAATTTTCATTAGAAAACTGTATAAACCAAACATGTTATGACGGTTTTTGTCGATAAAATCGGCGTTTATATTTATGATATAAATAAACAACTGCATGGAAATTACAGATTTTAACACTGTTTTGCTAACAAGTAATTTTATCCACAGTTAATTCCATTACTTTCTCATACGTAGCATTGAGAAGGCTTTGTTTTCACGAAAATATTTGATTCTGAGATTTTGATGCCAATATAGGTTTTAAGACCTCCCGAACGCGTTTTGACTATTTTTGGAGTGATGTCCGTCTGTCTCTCTGATGTATGTGGTCGATGTCTTGTGTACATAATAGCAGCCCCAAATATTAATGGATTTTCATGAAATTTTATATCCGGCATTGTTATCAAAAAATCTAGAATTCGATATAATTTTTTTTAATTCAAGCGAAAACTTCGAAATGTATTCGAATTTATATATATTTTTTAACATGGCAGCATAGGACAAATTTGACATAAATCATTCATAAAAGAGATTATTTATGGCTCAATGATCACGTGACTTTATAGTTCCATCATTGTTGTGTAAAATAGCCATTTTTTTTTGTTCGTGGTATCATTAACCCCTCTTGGAGGGCAAGTCCCCCCCGGGGGAAAGTATGGTATCAGTCGAATGTATTGTATCAATCGAAAGTATAGTATCAATCGAATATGTCAAGTATGGTATCAATCGAATATGTCAAGTATGGTATCAATCGAATGTATTGTATCAATCGAAAGTATAGTACCAATCGAATGTATTGTATCAATCGAAAGTATGGTATCAATCGAATATGTCAAGTATGGTATGGTATCAATCGAATATGTCAAGTATGGTATCAATCGAATGTATTGTATCAATCGAAAGTATGGTATCAATCGAATATGTCAAGTATGGTATGGTATCAATCGAATATGTCAAGTATGGTATCAATCGAATGTATTGTATCAATTGAAAGTATAGTACCAATCGAATGTATTGTATCAATCGAAAGTATGGTATCAATCGAATATGTCATGTATAGTACCAATCGAATGTATTGTATCAATCGAAAGTATGGTATCAATCGAATATATCAAGTATGGTATCAATCGAATATATCAAGTATGGTATCAATCGAATATATCAAGTATGGTATCAATCGAATTTATGATATCAATCAAATGTGTCAAGTATGGTATCAATCAAAAGAATATCTCAATACATTTAAAGTGAAGAATAACGCGCTATAGTTTTAATCATTTGAACCCACGATAATTATTTTTCAAAAATTTTCGTGTAAATATTGAAAATGAATTTTGGTACGAGAGAAAGTCGAGTTGAGTCACACTCCAGCTAATTTTTAATTTAGAACCATTTGGGTACGGTCCTATCTTAAAGTAGCATATATAATATGTCTAAGTAGGTCGCAAAGTCAATTTATTTTAGCATTCTCTAAGCGTAATGTGTTTAAAAAATTTGGCATGATTCTTTCAGACAGTAACAAACAGTAACACCTATGTTATTAAGTTTTGACTAAGGATTTCCTTGCAATTTTATCGTAAGCAAGAAAGATCAATCATGCATAAAGCATTGATTATGAAACACTCCAACTACAATGCAATTTTATTTAAACATTTCTAAAATGCGATACCTTCTGCGGTAATATTTTTAAAATTATCACAACACTACAATAATTTATTATATTTGAAAACTTCATCGAAAAAAAATGAACGTTATTCAAATCACGTCATTGAAATATAAATTGCCTGGCTCTCTGTAAAAAAGCAGTAAAAATTTCATTCATAGACATTTATTCTATTCCTTTCATTCATCACAATACTACAATAATTTATTTTACTTAAAAACTTAAAACCATGGAGGTAAAAGTAATTTAACTCTGTGCTTAAAACTTCACTGAAATAGTCTGCTATAAAATCGTCTGTTCTCTATGTGAAATCAATGACTGTTTCCTTCATATCAACTATATTGCAGACTCCAGCACTAAATAATTTTGCGTTAAAGAAATTCAGGAATTCTTATACAATTCATCTTACAGATTGATGTGTTTACACTCTCCATAAGTAAAAATTAAGCTTCGTTGTAGAAATAATCAAAGTTTGATTGATGATTATTTAAACTCAAATATATTGTAATTACTTTGTTTCAGAACATTGATGCATAGAAATTAAGCAAAAATAAATCGATTTTAGGACAGATACAACACTCAATATGAATTAAAAAGAACTTTAAAAATCACGATTTTGAGACAAGATGCCATATTTCATTTTGAAGTGGGTCACGTGATCTCTTCATATAATGGTCACGTGATCGCATCATATAAGAGGTGTAATTATTATTTTAATTTTTATTTATAAAACTACTGAATATATTTCGCTGATTTTTTTTTATATATTTTATGGAACAATTTGAATATTACCTAAAATTTTCGAAGCAATTTGTGAGTTTTAAATCCGCTTAAAAGATGTTTGAAAAATTAGGTCCCATAGGGCTCAATGTATTTCATTTTTTCAACCCGGGTTCAATCCAAAACTAATTGGGTGATATTATTCATTTATATTCCCATAGGTCCTACAGACCATCTGAACAACATACTAAAATTTTATTTTAATTAAGACATTTTTACGGCAGATATCGGGCTAACGAACGGATAGACAGACAGACAGAATTAAGAAAGTCATAAGCACTTTTCAACTTTGTTGTAAAGTGTTAATAAACACTTTTAAACTTTGTTGTAAAGTGTTAATGAAACAGATAAACGTTTTTAACAATTTACGACATAGTTGAAAAGCGTTTATGACTTTGTTCATTCCGTCTGTCTGTCCGTTCGCACGATTACTGCCGTAAAAATGACTTTATAAAAATGAAATTTTAGTATGTTGTTCAGACGGTCGGTGGAACGTACGGGAATGTAAATAAATAATATCACCCAATTAGTTTTGAATTGAACCCGGGTTAAAAAAATGAGATACATTGAACCCTATGGCACCTAATTTTTCAAACATCTTTTAAGCGAATTTAAAAATTCACAAATTGCTTCGAAAATTTTAGGAAATATTCAAATTATCCCATAAAATATATAAAAAAATTTCAGCAAAATATATTCAGTAGTTTTTTAAATAAAAATTAAAGTAATAATTACACACATATTATATAAAAAGATCACGTGACCCACTTTAAAATAAAATATGGCATCCATCTTGTATCAAAATCGTGATTTTTAAAGGTCTTTTTAATTTATATTTAGTGTTGCATCCGTCCTAAAACCACTTTATTTTTTTTTTTCTGTGCAGCTATATACTACGCCAACGCAATTACAATATTTTGTAGTTTAAATGATCATCTAACTTTAATCATTTCTACAACGAAACCTAACTTTTACGTATGGAGAATGTAAACACATCAAGCTGTAAAATGAGTTGTATATGAATTGCTGAATTTCTTTAACGCAAAATTATTTTGCTCTGGAGTCTGCAATATAGCTGATATGAATGAAACATTCATTGATTTTACATAGAGAAACAAACGATTCTATTGCCTTTGTCGATGAAGATTTAAACCTGGAGTTGTAAAGTACTTTTACCTCCATAGTTTTAAGTTTTCAAGTAAAATAAATCACTGTAGTATTGTGATAATTTAAAAATATCGCCATTGAATGAAAGGAATGGAAAAAAGTCAATAAATGAAATGCTGACTGCTTTTATGTAGAGAGCCAGGCGATTTATATTTCGATTGCTTCATTTAAATAAAGTCCATTTGTTTTTGACGAAGTTTTCAAATATAATAAATTAATTATTATATTATTGTGATAATTTTAAAAATATCACCGCTGAATGTATTGGGTTTTAGAGATGTTTAAATAAAATTGCATTGCAGTCGGAAAGCGTTTCATAATCAGTACTTTATACATGATTGATCTTTCTTCTTTTTTTCTTCATTTATTTTCATTACAAATATTTTTACATTAATTTTTATACAGCATTTAAGATGTCAATGAATGTTACTTATTTTTTTTCCGACCCCTGTTCTCCTATGTTTCATCAAAGGTTACTTAGTTTGTAGTTTCCTTCCTCTGTTCTTCCTCGCTCCTAGATTTTACTTTTAATTTTCGAATTGTCGCCTGGCAACAATTGCCTTATGGGTCCCGTGATACAACTATACAACTATTCGACAGACCCAATCTTGCCCCTGTTAATGGTGCTCACAGTGGTGTAGTCTTACCAGGGCACACCTGAGCGCCGCCTCAGTACTTTTTATATAACCAGGGCAAGCTCTGCCTCACAAAATGACAATAAATATTTTGTTTTTAAATTTGCTTTACTTAGTATTAACTTGCTATGTGTCTATATAAGCAAAACCTAACGTGGCATAAGGACTTCTGCGTTGTATAACAATTATTTCATTGGCTAGACACTTCAGGCAAAACTATGCTACCGCGCTGTCTCCGGTTTGTCAACACAGAGCACAAAATAATAAAGAAAAAATAACACGAATGATACTACACTATGTGATTAGCGTCTCGTCTGCCCCGTGCACCTTTGTGG
The DNA here is from genome assembly GCA_951213105.1 of Amaurobius ferox. Lineage (NCBI taxonomy): Eukaryota > Metazoa > Arthropoda > Arachnida > Araneae > Amaurobiidae > Amaurobius > Amaurobius ferox. The sequence goes on along the minus strand of OX578135.1, from coordinate 141,221,427 downwards.
TCTTGCTTGCGCTACACTCAAAGTATAATAATAATAATTATAATAATAAACATCATGTTAACAACTGTGACACCATCATATTGTGTAGCCTAACGTATTTACTACTAGAATTTTCTGATAATGTGATGTAGTTTGTAAAGCGTCCGGGCGCTATTTATTTGACGGGTACACCACTGTGTACTCGGTCTAATTTATCCCAATGAATAAGGCTCTCGCTTTTGAAACCGGTAACAGACTTTCCAACTTTTATATGCCTTGCTCTAATCACATGTTGTTGAGGATTTTTTGATTTTCAGAGTCGGGATACTTTTAAAGAAATAACTAAGTCTTAAAGAAGTTACCTCATCCGAAAAAGGGGTGCAATATTAAGATAAATCTCTAAAAGGGAGGGGCGATGGTTTGGTGCATGCTGAAAAGATCAATCCATAAAAGGAAGCAGGTTGATAAGATCGATGATTCAAAAGCGGTACGTGAATGTTTAAAGCAAGTTTATTAATATTTTACAATTACAAACACTCATTAGTCTGCTCAATATTTATCTAAAACTCCGTCATAATTAAGGCTCCTTTATATACGAGCTGACTCATCAAGCATATTGAAGCCTACCGTAGCTGGAAGCACAGTCCATTAGCATTAGCTCTATTCGTATTTTCACTATAAGAAGTATAATTGAAATAATTATGGGTGGTTGTTCTGCATTGGACTGTTCTAATCATTCTAGAAAGGGTTTTAGGCTATTTCGCTTTCCTAGAAAAGAAGAAAGAATAAAACAATGGCAAATACATTATTGGATACCCGGTACTGGAGCATACTTGTGCGAGCTAAGTTCTGCAATGTTCTAATTAAAACTTCTTTTTTTATATAAAGTATTTATTTTAAACACTTATCTTATAATTTCTGTAACTGTAGTATGGAACCCTATGGGCTTCAATATGCTTGATAAGTCAGACTGTAGTAGAGGAACTCTAGTCATAATGCCTTCGTCACACTGTCGAAATCAGCAGCAGTAGCAGCAGTCCTATAACGTATCAGTATAGCATCAAAATATATCCATTGTTTGCTTTTACTTCACATATAGCTAGGAATAAAAAACTGAAGGAACCTCATATTTTATCATGTTTATTAATAGTAACTAGGGGTCACACCGCCCCCTGCTCGCTAACGCTCGCCAACCCTTGGAGATCTTTAGATCCGTCTACGGCTCGGATGTAATAACGCCGGCAATAAAGCTCCGCCCCTTGTTCGCTAATGCTCACCAACTTCCAGAGCTCTTTTTGTCCGTTTTTTACCCTACCCGACTTCCGTACCATGACAAAAGCATGACATGACAGCTTACTAACAGCCCTAAAGCCTTTTCGATTTTCTTACCATGACAAAAGCATGACACGACAGCTTACTAGCAGCCTTAAAGCCTTTTCTATTTTCTTGTCGACTGCGATGAATATTCTGGATTTCATCAGTAGTTGCCACGTAAATTGAATAAAATAAAAATAAAATAAAATAAAAATAAAATAATATCGTGCTCGCTTTGGTGGACATTTAAAATAATGTAAGACTAGAATTTGAGAGCTGTATTAATTATCAGGTAAATAATGAATTCAGTATAAAAAGAAATTGAATTTTTTCTTAGAAACGTTAAATCACAAATGCACAAACTAGCTAAACACAGTAATTTCTTTTTCAGTTGTGTTGGTTCATTCAAAACGTGGGATTGAGGTACAATGTTGCTCATATATTATCTGACGCATCGAGTCGATTTCTCTAATTTCGGATTAAATAAACTAATAGCTAAGTTTTTAAATGTTTATAAATTGAGTCTCATACATATATTATTTGCTTCCCATATCCTTCACGAGGAATTTGGATACTCCCAATTAAGAATTCTTGTCTTAAAGTTTATGAAAGACTGGTCTGGACTAGAGCTCCTCTACTACAGGCTGACTTATCAAGCATATTGAAGTCCAGTAAGGTTTCTACAAATACATGGGTTACCATATTTGGCGGTTTAACAAGTGCTGCAGATATTGATTTTTACAGTACGTATTTGATAAAGTTAATAAATTTACAATTGAGTTATATTTTTATAAATATGAATTATATTGGAGTAACATTTGTAATTACGCAACACTTATTAATAAGAAGTATGATTCTCACTCTATAAGCAGATTAACAAATAGATGGACATTTTTTTTTTTCTTTTTTCAAAAATCCGGTCTTCTGTGTGAATTTCCCAGGGGTGGGGGGACTTTTAAATAAAAAGGTACTAAAATTTTAAAGAGAGGTAATTTTGTTATAAACCTGTGGATGTATAGATTAGATAAATACAGCATTTAAAATCTTAATAATAATAATAAGTTATATAAATCTGTATTGTAAACGATATTTTTTTTCCTAGTACAAAATAATTGAAGTACTTTAAAAGATAATATTGAGGAAATCCTCTAAACTGGATCCTCTAAACATAGCGCTAATGTTTGCATCACATGATTTGCGCCAATCATCGTCTTGGCGATGAAAATATCAGTGCCATTCCAAAGTAAATTCTAGTCATTCAGACATAATTTCTATCAGTTTTTAGTAAAAAAAATCTTATTTGATCATTCATTATCGTTTATGATAAAGGCAATTCTATTTATTTACCATATTAGCTTATGTTTACATAATTATTATAACATGGTAAGATTTCCACTTGGCGACAGTTTGTTAACAGTAGGATTCAACAATTTTATGTTTCATTATACTCTAAAAATGCAATAAAGTGTATAAAACTTGAGAGATATTGATGTAACATGAATAAATCTTTAATATATATAAAATTTGAAGCAATTATACTTTTAAGCTTGGAAGAGAGAATAACACATTCAGGACTACAAACCACGTTCACTTAGATAAGACTATAGCAAATAAAAGTCAATAATAATACATACTACAGTTACCAAAATTATAAAATGAATGTTTAAAATAAATACTTTATATAAAAATAGAAGTTTCAATTACAATATTGTAAAATTTAGCTTTCACAAGTATGCTCCTGTACAGGGAATCCAATGATTCTGTCGACTATTTATAAGCTATTTTTTTTATTCCCTCTTCATTTCTGGGAAAGCGAAATTACCTAAACCTTTTTCAAGTATGTTTAGAGTAGTTTGGTGAAGAACACCCACCAAAAATTATGTCAATAGTACTTCCTAAAGTGAAAATACGAATAGAACTAATGCTAATGGATTACGCTTTCGACCTCGGTGGTCTTCAATATGCTTGACAAGTCAGCTCGTATATAGAGGAGCCAATACACGGAGCAATTCCTTCCAGCAATTTTCCAGCAACACCATACATTTCAATGGGAAGAAATCTGGCCGCCGAATTGCCGCAATTCGTTCGTACTCTGCAATAAAAATTGCTCAATTTCTGAGCGGCGAACCAATCAGAGGCCGATAAAATTGGAAGTCACTACGCTCCGCCTTTCCTCTTCTATATTTGCATTCAAGATGGCCATGGCGACTGTAATGCAAATACGTTGAATGAAGTTGAAGCAGCTCAATTGCGTTAGAATCTGGAGATGGAAAAAATAATAGAACTTCTACCAAATTACAGACACCTGTGGGATATAAAATATCCAAATTATACGAAAAAACACGCTAAAGAATGCTTTCTGAAATCGACAGCACTAAACAGGGAGGGCCTGTTAGAAAGGATGGGCTTACAGTATCATTACTGGGCGGAATTGCTAAAGTCTGGAGATGTAAAAATAATAATAGACCTTTTACCAAATTACAGACACCTGTGGCATATAAAAGATCCAAATCATACGAAAAAACCCCACTAAATAATGCTTCTTGGTCTTGGAATGAACTCGGCGGTATTAGAAAGGAGGGGCGTTTTAGAAAGGCGGGGCCTAAAGTATCATTGCCGGGAGAAATTTCTAAAAACTAGAGATCGAAAAATAATAATTGAACTTTTAACAAATTACAGACACCTTTAGGATATAAAAGATTCAAATTATACGAAAAACACACCAAAGAATGCTTTCTGAAATGAAATCGGCGAGATTAGAGAGGAGGGACCTGTTAAAGAGGAGGAGCCTAAAGTATGATTGACGGGAGGAATTGCCGAAGTTCGACAATAAAAATTGCCCGTGTAATAACACCATAGTCTGGACCGTGCCATCGCATACCCATCGCTGAAGACTGGGAATATCGGGAAACCGGTTCGAGTGACAGTGAAAAGAGTGATCGAGTGAAGAATTTCGTATCGCGATCCAGTATCCAAGTCTTCTCTGCTTCCTTATCTAAGAACGCTATCTAATTAGAAGAGAATGGTGTGTACTTTAGCTCAGTCCATTTCGAAAACATGTTTGCCCTTCCTCTGGATGTTTGTTGCGTCAATTTCGACCCCACTCTTTCCGGACTGGCCACGCGAGATAAAAGGAATTTCCGGGCATTGTGCCCTCCTGGGATCTTCCTGTTTTCATTTCTCTTTTCCAGAGTATCCTGTGACGGGTGAGGATGTCCGCCGATTTTGGGAAAGCGATTATTTCGTTGGAAGTGTGGAATCCGAGAAGGCTTTGTGTGAGTTTTCCGCATAGTGGGAGACTGCGTTGTTTCACTTTCCCTACATATTACATGTTAAGAGACATGTTCGGGGCCGAGTCCGTTGCGTGCGACCGGGTCGACGGATTGGATCGAGCCACGTCTAAACAGTTTCGAATCGGGATCGGGAGGGAGTTGGGTCTCTGAAAACTTCGGGCCAGGTCGTAGAAAGCGATCAGGGCAAGTGGCCCTTAGTCTTCCCCAGGCCCCTTTCACCCGAGGCGCGACAGCCTAGTGGTTAGCGCGCGGGAATTGCACTCGGACGGCCCGGGTTCGATTCCCGCCGCTACCAAAACTAACACCGTGTTTACGCGGAGTACGATCACGTTAAACATGTGGGTCCGTAAGTCCTTCCGAGAGGTTGGTGGTAGGGGAAGAAGGGTACGATCCCTGTGGATGCCTCCCCCACTGGGTTCCGGTCTAAATTGGGTGGCACTTCCCTGCCGTCCAAACAGATACCTTATACCTTTCTGGTAAATCGGACGGTCTGGGTCGAAGAAAAAGGAGGCCCCTATCCCCCCTCCCGATTGTGCCCAAAGGTGCTGCCACACAGAGCAATTTTTTCCAGAAGTCTTTCAGCAACACCATACATTTCAATCAGATGAAAACTTGCCACCGAATTGCCGGAATGTTTTCGTGCACAACAAGGAAAATGGATCAATTCCTGAGCTCATTACAGTCACAGGACGACAAACTATGACGTCTCATCACCCACCTTTAGATGGGAGCTATGAATGAAGCTCTATGGTTAACAAACAGTGGATATGAAATGACAATTCCACGAGATTTTATCTAATTACATTACTATACGGTACATATAAGATCACAATTACAGTTGCACGGTCAAGAGAATGAATATGGGGGTCATAACTCTCCCTCCCCCAAAGAAACCCACCGAATCTATTGAATTTCAAAAAAATAATATATGGGGGAAAATATGTAGAAAACAAAATATTTGTCTATTTGGTTACCCTCCCCTCCCAGGATTTTTTTCTTGCAACTCTACTGCATTATATTATAAAAACGTGGAAGGAAATGGGTGAGAATGGGGAAATTCCTTCGTGGAAGGAAATGGGTGAGATTCTAACATTTACAAGGTAGGATCAAAAAGTTCGGAGACTGTGCTGATATTTCCAACCCTGATTGGAGGAGAGGGGAAACTATTTTACCGTGACGTAGAAACACATGGGACGCTAGATGTGAAAAAGAAGAAGCAGATGTTTTTCCAGACAATGCAAGTCTGTGAACTGTAGTCGTTCGCGTTCGTTGAAAACGTGTTTCCCCAAACGATGGCAGAATTTGATATTCGCACGTTGTTCTTCAAACGCCATTTGCGTTTTCAACGAACGCGAACGACTACATTTCACTGACACGCTTTGTGTGGGAAAACACCTGCTTCTTCCTTTTCACATCTCGCGTCACATGTGCCTCTACGCCACGGTAAAATAGTTGCCCTCTCCTCCAGGGTTGGAACTATCAGCACAGTCTCCGAACTTTTTGATCCTACCTTGTATATGGCTTGACGCTAAACGACCTAAATACGAATACGTGGTAAAGTACAGCAACGCTACGATCAGCTAGCTGTTAGAGAGGAGGGTCCTTAAATAGGATTGAAGGAAACAGGATTACCTGTATCCACTCTAGCTAAAACACTAATGGACCGAATTTCTCAAAATTAGGTAGATAACTCGCTTGTGCGTTACCCTGTTGCTGATTAAATTTTGGTACGATTCGGAAAAGAACAACCTGCCTTTTTATACGAAATGGCCTGCAAAAATTTCATGTATACACTCTAGCTAAAACTTCATGTATTTCATGTATACACTCTAGCTAAAACTTCATGTATTTCATGTATACACTCTAGCTAAAACTTCATGTATTTCATGTATACACTCTAGCTAAAATACTAATCGACCCAATTTCACAAAATTTGGTAGATAAGTTACTTGTGGGATACTCTGGTGCCGATTAGATTTTGTTCGGAAACGAACAACCTGCCCTTTTTTACGAAAAGGCCCGCAGAAATCGCTCATATCTAAAATAAAAAGTCTATGTTTGCTCAAATGTATCCGTTAAGGGGGCATAGGACCTTTAAACAGTCGAAATTCATTGAAAATAGAGTTATCTTTACAATTTTTTAATTTTAACTAGGTGTATCCCAGATGTTCAATTTTTTTTCTCTAAACATATAGAAAACCTTTCTTACTACACAAATTTTACTGAAGTCATATAATTATATGTACATTTTATATTGTTTTTTAAAATTTATACAATTTTGACAGACATAACGGTGTATGTAGCAGCCGCGTGCAAGATATTTCAAATAATATTATACTTATGGACTTCAATTTGATAATAATATATTTATAACTATTACATCTTTAATTTGTACACACTTTTTAAAATTTTGAAATAAATTTAATATTTTTAAAATTTAAACAAAATGAAATTTTCATTTTCCGTGTTAAAAAACATGAAATAAACCTCTTCACAATTCTTTTTTTATTATTTATGGTGAATTTTTGAAGTACAAATTATATATATGGATGAAACAAGTAAGTCCAAAAAATTTGAAAGTGATTGGTTAAATATATTTTAAGATATGTTGCGCGCAAGTGTTAAAATCACATATCTGAGAAAAACAGCTTTAAAATTTAAAAATGCTTCAATGTTACTTATTATCGTATTTTGTACCTTAAAATGCCTTTGGTTCATAATTAACACCTTCCTATGTCTGTTCTGTAAGAAAAATCAAAAATTTTCTGCCTGTTAGGAGCTACTTGAGCTCTATATGTTGTTTCGGAAACTCGAACAGACGTTTCGCGCAGTCGTTTCTTGTTAGTCAGATGAAGAACGTTTACTGAATTTTTACTTATTTATGAGGAATTTTTATCTATAAATTATGTATATAGATGAAACAAGTAAGAGCAAAAAATTTGAAAGTGATTGGCTACATATATTTTAAAATATATTGCTCACAAGGGCTAAAATCGCATATCTGATAAACCCGCTTTTAAGTTTAAAAATATATTCAGTGTTACTTATTATAGTATTTTGACCTTAGAATGCCTCCAGTGCATAAATAGCACCTTCCTATTTCTGTTATGTTTGAAAAATCAAAATTTTTCTGCCTTTTAAGGGGTATTTGAGCTCTATATGTTGCTTCGGAAGCTCGAACATCAGCTTCGTGTAGAAGTTTCTTGTCAGTCAGATGAAGAACATTTACTAAATTTTTACTTATTTAGGAGGAATTTCTTTTGTATAAATTGTATATATAGATGAAACAAGTAAGAGCAAAAACTTGAAAGTGATTGGTACAATATATTTTAAAATATGCTGTGCGCAAGTTGTAAAATCACATACCTGAGGAAAACAGCTGCAGTGGTACTTTGATAAACTGAAACTCTAGTGACAAGAAAAGAATGAGTTACAGAAAATTTGACGTATTGAAATTGCTTAAAATTACAAAAATATATAACAAATATGACTTTCGCACATGGAAAATTTTGAGTTATCGCAGTTCGGCTAATTAATGTTTGGCTGTAGTTTATAATACATCCTGTGTTATTTTATATCTAATTTAGCATCAAAATGCACCTGATGCATAAGTAATTCCTTCCTCTTCCTCTTGTCTTTGAAAATCAAATGTTTTCTGCCTTTTACGAGCTTTTCGAACTTCATATGTAGTGCTAGAGGCTCGAAATGCCATCACATTCCATTTTTCCGGCACTACCCGAATGGTTTTTTGAACGCACTATTTTATGATTATTTTTCCACTTTTCATACCGAGGGCCACTTTTTTTACTTTCCCTGCAATACATGGTAATGTATAGGGAAAGTATTGGAATCATGCCGAAAATCACAACTCGAGTTTTCGACGGATCTACACGTTTCGAGACCCCTAGAATACGAAAAAACCATTTTTAGCGTGACGTCTGTGCGTGTGTCTGTGTGTCTGTCTGTCTGTCTGTCTGTCTGTCTGTCTGTCTGTGTGTCTGTCTGTGTGTCTGTCTGTCTGTCTGTGCAGATTTTGTATCCACTGTACCTAAAAAACTAATCGACCGAATTTCACAAAATTTGGTAGGTAAGTCACTTGTGGCCGGGGCTAGTGCTGATTAGTTTTGGGTACGATTCGGAATAAAAGAACCCGCCTTTTTTTGCGAAATGGCCCGCAAAAGCTTGTATCCACTCTAGCTGAAAAACTAATGAACCGAATTTCACAAAATTCGGTAGATGAGTCACGTATAGGTCACTCTAGTGCTGATTAGATTTTGGTACGATTCGGAAAAAAATAACCTGCCTTTTTTTGCAAAACGGCCCGCAAAAATCTTCAAAATCTAAACTAAAGAACTTGGTATACTTAGATATATCCATTAAATGCCCGTTTAATACGTAATGTTTAACGACGAAAAGAATAAGACCAACCCCATTACACTAGGACTAGCCGTTCTCGAGATATTTTACTTTTTCGTACTTTCCCTACGCCACCTTTGAAAATAAGCCCGGTTACCGAATGAGAACGAAAATTGAATTAAAAGTGAATTACATTTAATTGAAATAAATAGAACGTGGATATAAGTTTGCAGGGAAAGTCATGTGCTGCCCACATCAGATTTTTACTTTCCCTGCAATACATGGTAATGTATAGGGAAAGTATTGGAATCATACCGAAAATCACAACTCGAGTTTTCGACGGATCTACACGTTTCGAGACCTCTAGAATACGAAAAAACCATTTTTAGCGTGACGTCTGTGCGTGTGTCTGTCTGTCTGTCTGTCTGTGTGTCTGTCTGTCTGTCTGTGTGTCTGTCTGTGTGTCTGTCTGTCTGTGCAGATTTTGTATCCACTGTAACTAAAAAACTAATGGACCGAATTTCACAAAATTTGGTAGGTAAGTCACTTGTGGGCGGGGCTAGTGCTGATTAGTTTTGGATACGATTCGGAATAAAAGAACCCGCCTTTTTTTGCGAAATGGCCCGCAAAAGCTTGTATCCACTCTAGCTGAAAAACTAATGGACCGAATTTCACAAAATTCGGTAGATGAGTCACGTATAGGTCACTCTGGTGCTGATTAGATTTTGGTACGATTCGGAAAAAAATAACCTGCCTTTTTTTGCAAAACGGCCCGCAAAAATCTTCAAAATCTAAACTAAAGAACTAGGTATACTAAGATATATCCATTAAATGCCCGTTTAATACGTAATTTTTAACGACGAAAATAATACTACCAACCCCATTACACTAGGACTAGCCGTTCTCGAGATATTTTAGTTTTTCGTATTTTCTCTACACCACCTTTGAAAACAAGTCCGGTTACCGAATGAGAACGGAAATTGAATTAAAAGTGAAATGAATTTAATTAAAATAAAGAGAACGTGGATATAAGTCTGCAGGGAAAGTCATGTGCTGCCCACATCAGATTTTTACTTCTGTAGCTGTTGTAGCCTTTACAAAAAGAAGACATTACTTCGGTTTCAATAACCTTCCCGCTTTCTGCTCCGATTAGTGTACACACACCTACAAGTGGCGAATGCCCCCTGGTTTTCCAACTACCATCTCCACTTACAGTAATATCTTTCGATCCATTTGATAATTCTCTTTCGTCCTGGACAGCAGTTTTCATTGAAGATTTAGCTACAACAGATGTGGCATTTAAAATCCTGCGATTAATTTTATTATATGATTTCTGAGAAACAGGCGCTGGAAGACCCATCGTAGAACAAAAAGTAGATAAAGCCGAGAAACCCTGCCCTATACATCGCATAGAAAATACAGCTCTTCTGTTTATTTCTGGAATATTTTTCTTAACACCAAGCATTTTTGTATTTTTCACAGACTTTAGTTCATCACAGCTATCACAATATACAAGAAATGTTGATGCTAAACCCATTGAAGATTTTTCACGTATATTTATTGTTCCATGACATATTTTGCAGCACAAAACATTTGCAAGCTTCTTGAAAAGTACTGATATATCAACCATTCTATATTAATGTTCTTCAGATGAAATATGTGACTTATCAAGTGGAAGTTCATCTTTTGAGCTGAACAGTTTTTACTTTCCCTGCAATACATGGTAATGTATAGGGAAAGTATTGGAATCATGCCGAAAATCACAACTCGAGTTTTCGACGGATCTACACGTTTCGAGACCCCTAGAATACGAAAAAACCATTTTTAGCGTGACGTCTGTGCGTGTGTCTGTGTGTCTGTCTGTCTGTCTGTGTGTCTGTCTGTGTGTCTGTCTGTCTGTCTGTGCAGATTTTGTATCCACTGTAACTAAAAAACTAATCGACCGAATTTCACAAAATTTGGTAGGTAAGTCACTTGTGGCCGGGGCTAGTGCTGATTAGTTTTGGGTACGATTCGGAATAAAAGAACCCGCCTTTTTTTGCGAAATGGCCCGCAAAAGCTTGTATCCACTCTAGCTGAAAAACTAATGAACCGAATTTCACAAAATTCGGTAGATGAGTCACGTATAGGTCACTCTGGTGCTGATTAGATTTTGGTACGATTCGGAAAAAAATAACCTGCCTTTTTTTGCAAAACGGCCCGCAAAAATCTTCAAAATCTAAACTAAAGAACTTGGTATACTTAGATATATCCATTAAATGCCCGTTTAATACGTAATGTTTAACGACGAAAAGAATAAGACCAACCCCATTACACTAGGACTAGCCGTTCTCGAGATATTTTAGTTTTTCGTACTTTCCCTACGCCACCTTTGAAAATAAGCCCGGTTACCGAATGAGAACGAAATTTGAATTAAAAGTGAATTACATTTAATTGAAATAAATAGAACGTGGATATAAGTTTGCAGGGAAAGTCATGTGCTGTCCACATCAGATTTTTTTACTTGAAGCACTTAGCTTAGGCGTAGAATCAACATTTTGTCATTCGAACACTTTCGGATTGTTTTTGTTTTTAATTACATACATATTTCATTGAAAACGTCTTCTTTTCGTTCTTTTACCAGAATGAGATTTAGTTGCCGGTGTATCCATTATTAGAAAGCAAAAAGCAAATATTAAAAAATTGCACCAAACAGTCTTGTACGTTGAAGTTTACACAAATAAATATGCAAACGTGAAGAAGTTTGTAATGTATAATTATAAAATAGATTAACTGTATTTTAGTTCAAAGTTATGCTTAAACAACATAAATGCAGCAAATCAATCGTAAAAAGTAAGAAAATATAATGAAAAGAAATTGAGAAACTCAGAAGAAATTCTCCACCTTATAAACAAGTTAACGGCTCTAGAATATAAACAAACTGGGCTGAGCAGTTCAGTAGAGGTGAGTAGTTGCCTTCCTACTGCTGCAGAAATAATTGAATAAATAATTAAGACATGGTGGTGAAAAAAGTATTAGATTTACATGACAAAACAGCAAACTGCAAACGTAAACAAATAATGACGTCCCTTTAAAAATGGCGGCGATGGCTGCCATGAGAAAATTTTCAAAAGTGTATGTTGCATAAAAGCTCATAACTTTAGAAATAATGCGAATTTTAGAATGCGGTTTTTTGCACAGTGTTCAGAAATATCCAAACATTCAGAATCAAATAAAATTGAAAAATTGATTTTTTGAAGGTTTAAAGGTCCTATGCCCCCTTAAATTCTTGTTTTATACGCAATTTTTGACGAGGAAAAGAATATAACACACTCCATTATACTTTAGGGCTAACCATCCTCAAGATATTTGAGATTTCTTGCATTTTTGTTACGCCGCTTTCGGGAAAATGTCCAATTACCAGATAAAAACAAAAATTGAATTAAAAATGCAAATTTAGTGGTATTATGTGCGATTAAACTCAATCTAATGAATTATTAAAGAAATGCAGAAAATATGAATTTGAGTCTGCAGGGAACGTCATGTGCTGCCCACATCAGATTTTTTACTTTCCTTGCAATACATGGTAATGTACAGGGAAAGTATTGGAATCATATCAAAAAGCGCAAGCCGAGTTTTCGACGGATCTGCACGTTTTGGAACATCTAGAATACGAAAAATCCATTTTTAGCGTAACGCCTGTGTGTGTGTGTGTCTACCTGAGAAATGTATATATGCACTCTAACTGAAAAACTAATCGACCGACTTTCATAACATTTTATAGGTAAGTTTCTAGTTAGTGGCCCTGGTGCTGATTAGATTTTGGTACAATTTGGAAAAACAGAACCTGCTTTTTTTTTTTGCCAGATGGCTGGCTAAAAATTTTTGTACCCACTCCAGCTAAAAAACTAATAGACCAAATTTCACAAAATTTGGTACATAAGTCACTTGTGGTGTACTCTGGTACTTATTAGATTTTGGTATAATTTGGAAAAAAGAACCTGCCTTTTCTGCAAAATGGCCATGCAAAAAATGTCTGTATCTACTCTAGCTAAAAACATAATAGACCAAATTTCACAAAATTGGGCATGTAAGTCACTTGTGGAATACCCTGGTGCTGTTTAGATTTTGGTACAATTCGAGAGAAAAAAAAACTTCCTTTTTTTTGTGAAAATCTAAAATAAAAGGCTACGTACGTTTAAATGTATCAATTAAATGTTTATTTTATACGTAATTTTTGACGGGGAAAATAATAAGGCCAATCCCTTTACTCTAGAACTAACCGTTCTCGAGATATTTGAACTTCTTCGCATTTTTGTAACGCCGCCATTGAAAAAAATGTTCAGTTACCAAATAAAATCAAGAATTGAATTAAATGTGCACATTTAGTGCAATTAAACTCATTTGCGCAATTAAACACAATTTAACGATTTATTAAAGAAATAAAAAGGAATTGAATTTGAGTCTGGAAGGAAGTCATGTGCTGCCCACATTAATTTTTTTTATCTACTTTTTCATTGCTGCGAACTTCTATGCTTTGGGATTCCGTCTTTTCGGTGACCATTTTTTTTTTTTTTCTTTTGCCGCTTACGCAAAGTTGCGTGCGCATACTATTGTCCCTTTTATCCGAAATCTAAATGAGTCGAGTTTGAAAAGGAGCAAGTTCTTCGTGGCTGCGCGGTGGGGAAAAATTCCGTGTCTGCTGACTTTAGGGATTCTTTATGTAACATTTCGGGTACAAATGATGACGCCAGCATCATTTTTCTGCAATCGACCGAGGATTTTTCCGGGTTACTTTCTTCTTTCCCGGAGAACGGTAGAAAAAGAGCTGACCTACTATCAGAAGAGCAGGAGGGGGGAAAAATGATCTTTATTTATGTACAATTTTCTGGTACTTGAACAACGAAGAGACAAATATTTTGTATCCTTCTGTATTGTATAGTTTCCTTTTACTTACCCTACATACGTAGTATAATGTATAGGAAAAAATATATGTGACGGAGTCGTAAATTCGACTTCGAGTTTTCGACGGAAGAGCACGTTTAAAGCATTTTCGAACATGAATCGAGCGTTTTTCAGGTTATGTCTAAGTGTTGAAGACCCAAGCCGTCCGACTCATCCAAGGACTTGAGCAACCAGAAGGACGGCCAGGAAGGAGGTAATGTCTAAGTGTGTGTGTTTGTGTGTGTGTGTGTGTGGATGGACGCGATATCTCACGAACGAATGAGGCGTTTCGAATATGCCATCAGTGTATACTAGGTCCCTATTGATTTTAATCGTAATCGAATGTTCAGAAAACCGTAAGGAGGTTGTATAATTATAATATTTATCGAGAGAGCTAGCTAACCGTGTGTCGCATGGTAAACCCATGATCCAATATTTCGGGAGTGCGACCTAGAGTTTACTTATTTATTTTGGGGGTCAGCCTTTTCGTTTGGCCAGCTGCTCGTCCTCGAAATAGAAGACGGGATGTCGGGGAGTATTCTTTTAGTTTTCTTTGGATCATATATTTACCGAAAGATTTAACGTTTGTCCGTTTTCGGACGGATCATAGGTCTGGCGGGCTATTTGAATTAGTGCCCGAAAGCATATCAGTTTCGCAGGGACTTGAGAAGGGGCTTTTTTGTTTCTGGAGGTCTAAAGCCAATGGCGATGCTTTGGGGTCAAGGGGTTAAGACCCTGAATCCAATGAGGTAGTTGTATGCGCCTCAGGGGCGTGATTTAAAATCTTGGAGAGAGAGAGTTTTCAGAAGTTTGAAAAAGGAGCGAGGAGAAGGAAGTGGGTTGTGATAAAGAAATGACGGCTCCCCATCATGGTCCTCTGAAAAGAGAGAAGCTGATAATTGCAAGTGATGTTGGTGAGTTGCGCATTTAAGGGCCTGTGCCTGATTTGTATCTTTTGTCTCTCTCTCCCTCTCCAATTAAATAACTACTAATTAACGTCAGTTAAATATCTACTTGTTAACTCCAAATAAATTATTTACTAGTAAAAGTCAGGTGTTTTCATGATAGCTTACCATCTGTTCCAAATTTGTCTATGAGACCCCTTACCATTGTTTATTTTGAATTGTTATTAGAATGGGTGATCAATCCATTCATGTTGATAGGAGCATTTTGTGTATTATGTTACTTGTACATAGATTTTAAGTATTGTAAATAAATTAATGGTTGTTTATACTCACGACCTTTTTCTTCTTCGCGCTCTAATCGGGCGTGTTCTAAAAGAGGTAAGTTACCTTAGGACAAATAATTTACCTTAGAACACCGTGTTCTGAAATATTAACAGAGCAAATGCTACAGGTGAGTGTGTGAGAGGAATCTGTTAAAAAACTTTACACACCTCATACAACGAGTTTATAGTAACATTCTTGTTATAAATAGTTTCATTGTCAAACTCATTTCTGCCTATTTAATTCAGCAGAGCATTTCTTTCACGTAGATTCCAGATTTTACGGGAAAAAATATGCAGCATTATTTATTCTTGCTTACTCTTCAGTAAAGCATTACATGCGACGTGTAGCGTAGCATTATCCTGTTGAAAAGTAACTTTCAGAAAATTCAACGGCTCTTCATTTTCGCAGCCTTTTGCTCCTTTTATACAAGACATTATTTTCAAAATGCTTCGTCATGTAGATGGAACTATCTGGTGGTAACTGGAATAAATTAAAAATATATTATTTTTCAGATTACGATTTACTAAATTGCTGGTTAATAAAAAGTATGTGGGTTACTGAAAAAATGGTCAATAAAGTTCTTTTGCTACGGAAAAGCTAATTAGGAAATCGAATTCAAAAAAGAAAGAAAGAAAAAGAGAAAAATAAACACATATTTTTCGAAATTTATTGTAAAACATGTTACGTCTGGCGCATCGAACGCGAAAACTGTTATATTTTTTCATCTTACTTTTTTCCAGTCGAGTACCGTCAGCAAAAAATAGATGAAATTTCTGTATTAAAACGAGCTGACGAAGTTGCATAATTATGCGGAATGTTACTTCTGGATTCACAAAATGGAAAATAAATTGGAAATACTTTCTTACATTTGATTTTATTAACTGAAGTTTACCTTCTTTTTCTTTAATTGCACTCAAAAATATCAAGGGTTTGTCGATTTTTTCCCTTTCCAATTTCCGATTTTCGAAACGTGATTCCTTTCGTTTTATTCAGTGATTATTTTAACGCAAACATTTCTTGCGATGGTTGTTGAGAACGGAAGGAAATACTTAAGTGTGATGACTTCGTTTTTTTTTTCCAAGCTCTTGCCGCTTAACTTTTTATAGAAAATATAAACACGAATAAGATACAAATAAATGTAAAGTGCGTTTCCATAGTGTTTTAAATTTTTTGTCGGATTGTGTTAATAAAAGCTTAAAGCACTTGAAGTGTTGATAAAAAAAAATGTTATGTATGCAACGCGTGTCTTTCCCTACACTGTCGAAAACCCAGACCATCCGACTCGTCCAAGGACTAAGAGCAGCATGTTACTGAACATTTCAGGGGAAACAGCTGTCCATAATAGGGAACAATATTCCTGATAGTTATGATTATAGAACAAGTCACAACTGAAATCGCAGCACCATGAACACATTGGTGTATCCTTATGAAATTTGCAGAATATAATTGTAATATGGAGATGTGCGAATGATAAAAAAATCATACCTGGAAAATGAAAGCATGAAACTTTCTTTGCATTAGATCAATATGGAATGACGCGAACGGCAATGCAGAATTGAATACGACGAGTCATCCCGTCCATGAGATGGTCAATGAGGCGCTGAGGGATGGCATTCCACGCAGCACGCAATTGGGCTTGTAACTGAACATGGTTTGCTATAATTGAAAGTTCTCTTAATCGGTGATCCATGATGTCCCAGATATGCTCAATTGACGACAAATACGGAGAATATGCTGGCCAAGGCAGGATATCAAAACCTTGTAGACTATTCATAGTTACCCGTGCAGTATGTGGCCTGGCATCCTGCTGAAAAAGCAGTCCAGGCCTGGTTGAGAAATATGGCTGTACCACAGGTCTCACCATGTCAGAGACGTATCGTTGTGCCGTGATACTGCCTGAAACGTGGACCAAAGGTGTTCGTCCACCAAATGTTACACCACCCCAAACCATGATACCACTTTGGGGGGGGGGGGCAGTGTGGCGACTCATAGAAAACGCTTCCTGGTGGCGTTGTTGAATACGCCATCATACCACCATACGCAAGTACGGCCATCTGTCATACCAAAATAGAATCGTGATTTATCCGTGAACAGAATGTTTCGCCATTCTGTCGAGCAATTGCGTCTCATTTGACACCACTGGAGGCGACGTAACCGGTGAAGACGTTGAAACGGTAGGTGTCGAAAAGGTCATCTACCTTGGAGTTCTGCGTCATGCAAATGATTTCGAATTGTTTGCGTCGAAACTACGTTACCTGTAGTGTGGGATAAATGTCGTTGTAACACTATTACTGTGGTAAACGGCTCCCGCGCAACGTTTCTCAGAAGCATACGGTCTTCACGTGGTGTGGTACACCTGGAAACTCCCCTACCTGATCTTCGTGTCGTTTCGCTGCCTCTCACGAACCGCAACACGCACAGTTGAACTGTACTCACATCACGACCCAATAGTTCAGCGATCCTTCGAACACTCATCCCACTCTCTCGTAAAACAATAATTTGTTTCCGTTCCGTTGACGACATCTGAACGTATGCGGTACGTCGACGTACTCTCGGCATATTATGATGATTTTTACAACCTAAAACCAATGACGCTACAATTTAGCTGTAATACCGCTCCTCCTTGACCTGACGCTTTTACGCTGCTCGGCAAGGTGTTACGTCACTATGTGTAACGAAACTGTGATCATATGCATATATCGCCTTTCTGTTTCCATTGCCTGATTTACATAAAGCTACACCTACAACTTTATGATGTTGCGATTTCAGTTGTGAGCAGCATATATAAATGCAAAAATAACGCTTCGGTACACCATAATTAGCTGACTATTTTAGAAATGAAGCAGGAATTTTTCATGAACGCCTATAGTTTCGGCTTTTCTGATAGTTTGCCGAAATTATCGACAAAGTAGCTGAAAAAAATGAGCAAAGGTTGCAAAATGTTTTACAGTGCATAAACAAGCCAGTTTTGATTTTGTTCAGAAAATAATTCAAAAACTTCTTATGATTCTAATTTCCAAAGTCAACAAGATTTTCTCAATCGCTGAATTCCTTCGAGTGATACCAACCCCCTCTTCCCCTCCCCGAGGGGTACATTGTTAAGTATGGCATCAATCGAAATATATGTTTCAAGCTCTTTAAAGTAAAAAGCAACACGCTATAATTGTAATCATTTGGACCCATAATACCGATTTTTCAAAAAATTTCTTGTAAAATTTCAAAAAAAAAAAAAAAAAAAAAAAAAAAAACTACTAAAAATGAATCCTGGGGTGATAAAGTTGAGTTGAGCCACACTGCAGTTAATTTTTTTTTTCTTACTTTCCCTACAATGCATAGTAATGTATAGGGAAATTATTGGAATCATGCCGAAAATCGCAACTCTAGTTTTCGACGGGTCTACACGTTTCAAGACCTCTAGAATAGGAAAAAAACTATTTTTAGCGTGACGTCTGTGTGTGTGTGTGTCTGTCTGTCTGTGCAGATTTTGAATCCGCACTCTAATTAAGAAACTAATTAACCGAATTTCACAAAATTTATTAGGTAAGTCACTTGTGGGCGAATCTAGTGCTGATTAGTTTTGGGTACGATTCGGGATAAAAGAACCCGCCTTTTTTTGCGAAATGGCCCGCGAAAGTTTGTATCCACTTTAGCTGAAAAACTATTGGACCGAATTTCACAAAATTCGGTAGATATGTCACTTGTGGGCCACCCTGGTGCTGATTAGATTTTGGTGGGATTGCGAAAGAAATAATCTGCCTTTTTTTGCAAAATGGCCCTCAAAAATCGCCAAAATCTAAAATAAAAAAACTACGTATGCTCAAATATATCCATTAAATCCTTGTTTAATACGTAATTTTTAACGAAGAAAAGAATAAGGACAACCCCATTACACTAGAACTAGCCGTTCTCTAGTTTTAGCTTCTTCGTATTTTCTCTACGCCACCTTTGAAAATAAGTCCAATTACCAAATGAGAACGAAAATTGAATTAAAAGTGAATTAAATTTAATTAAAATAAAAAGAACGTGGTATAAGTCTGCAGGGAAAGTCATGTGCTGACCACATCAGATTTTTTTAATTTAGTGTAGAGTTATTGTCTTGGAGCAGATTTTGACGCAAAAGTACGTTTAAAAGCGCGCTTTTGAACTCATTTTCAGCACCTTCAGATAAATGCATGCCAGTGTGCATATATCTCGATGTGTGAAACATTAAATAAGCTTGGTTGTCGTTTGCACTATTAGGTAGATATCTAAATAAATTCATAAGTAAATAAATTTATAAATACATTTTTTTTTCTTTTTTTTTTAAATCGATAAAAACTTAATTATGCTTTAAAATGTTGCGAAAACAAATGTTCTGCGATTAATATTTTATTCTTAAAGGCCAATGCGACCATTTGCAGGATACTAACGTGAATCGTTCTCGAGATATTTTACTTTTTTGATGTAAAATATTAAAAACATAAATATTTAAATATACTCATATACATGGAAGTACTTTGAGCAAGAAATAAATGTACAAGTTAAGTCGAGCGTTTCTCAAGATATTGGAAAGTTTGCTTTTCCAATACATTCTCAAACAAATTGGCCGAATCAAATAATATTTAGCGCGATTATATATGTCAGATACAATAAATGAACTTTAGAGTTCTATTAATTTTCGATCGGCTTGTTTTAAAGAAAGGCCTTCACTTGTCGAATATTGCGTTTTAAAAATCGAAAAACATATTTTTAAAAAATATATAATTATGTACATATTTGTTGCGAAACTGCTCACTTTAAAAATACATTTTCATTTCGATGTAATTAACATCATTCAAGAAACAATAAAACAAGCCGAGATGTAGCAATCTTTTATGTAAAATGTAAATAAATAAATAAATAAATATTATATACATTCACTGTGGTACTAAGGAGTGATTGGTTTGCAAGTACACCCAATTCTGTTTTTACGCTATAGATACGTTCCCGGAGAACGCGTGTAAAAAAAACAATTCGTGTAAAAAATATAATGTACCTATGGAAAATTAGAATATAAGAAATCTGATGTGGGCAGCACATGACTTTCCCTGCAGACTTATATCCACGTTCTCTTTATTTTAATTAAATTTAATTCACTTTTAATTCAATTTTCGTTCTCATTTGGTAACTGGACTTATTTTCAAAGATGGCGTAGAGAAAATACGAAAAAAGTAAAATATCTTGAGAACGACTAGTCCTGGTGTAATGGGGTTGATCTTATTCTTTTCTTCGTTAAAAGTTACGTGTTAAACAAGCATTTAATGGATATATTTGAGCATATGTAGTTTTTATTTTAGATTTTGATGATTTTTGCGGGCCATTCCGCAAAAAAAGGCAGGTTATTTTTTCCGAATCGTACCAAAAACTAATCAGCACTAGGGTGACCCACAAGCGACTTATATAACGAATTTTGTGAAATTCGGTCCATTAGTTTTTTAGCTAGAGTGGATACAGCAATTTTTGCGGGCCATTTCGCAAAAAAGGCGGGTTCTTTAATCCCGAATCATACTAGAAACTCACCAGCACCAGGGTTATACTCAAGTGACTTACCTACCAAATTTTATGAAATTCGGTCCATTAGTTTTTGAGTTAGAGTGGATACATACATTGCACAGACAGACAGACACACACACAGACGTCACACTAAAAATAGTTTTTTTGTATTCTTGAGGTTTCGGAACGTGTAGATCCGTTGAAAACTCGAGTTGTGATTTTCGGTATGATTCCAATATTTTCCCTATACATTAAAATGTATTGCAGGGAAAGTAATATATTATATAAAGTAAATTTTCATTTGAAAAGAAAAAAAAAATGTCACTAATTCATGAACACAAAAATCATGCCTACAGACGCTGCACCTTGGCCTGTTGCAAAATGATCTAAAATTTTAATTTTAATATCCAAAAAGATTGCTCTCCTTTTCGTTTTTGTTACAGGTGAATTATGTGACGTTGTGTAAGGGCTACCAAAAATATTTCGGTTGTAATTAACAAAACAAAAGTTGATATCGATTTTTATTAACATCAAACATCAAAAAGGTACTTTTCACGCTTAACACCAAATTCAAAATGCAGATCAAACGGGAAATTCCCCACAAATAGAAATTGCGAATTCAAAAGAGCACAATCAGGAAAAATTCCGACCCATTTTGAAGTTGTAAGACGTGTAATACGAAAAAAAATAAATAAAATGGCTTAGAATTGAGGTCGATCGTGTTAAATCGGAACAACTCGTGTTAAAATAGAATGATTTTTTTTTTTAATTCGTGTTAAAATAGAATGAATTTTTTTTTTTAATTCGTGTTAAATCAGAACCATGTAAAAAAAGTACGTGTAAAAACAGAATTGGGTGTATATACTTTTAACCAGAAATAGATGAGTAAATGCCTTGATGAGCAGTTGCTATGAGCCGTTCTTGACATATCACAAATTTAGCTTTTGCACACTTTTAACACTATATCTGAAAATAATGAAGTATAGTATACTTAATCAAAGTTTAGTAGGTAATTTATTAGTAATCTTAATTGGATATACTTACTTTAATTTACAGAAATGTGATTGGTTTTCCCTGAGCCCTAGTTATACAAGGTGGGATCAAAAAGTTCGGAGACTGTGCTGATATCTCCAACCCTGATTGGAGGAGAGGGAAACTATTTTACCGTGGCGTAGAGGCACATGTGACGCGAGGTGTGAAAAGGAAGAAGCAGGTTTTTTTCCAGGCAATGCGTGCCAATGAACTGTTATAGTCGTTCGCGTTCGTCGAAAATGGAAATGGCGTTTGGAGAACAACGTGCAAATATCAACTTCTGCCAGCGTTTGGGGAAATCGCCGACAGAAACATTGCACCTGCTGCGGGTGCAATGTTTCACTGACACGCATTGTCTGGAAAAACCCTGCACTGCGGACCTGCTTCTTCCTTTTCACATCTCGCGTCACATGTGCCAACGCCACGGTAAAATAGTTCCCCTCTCCTCCAATCAAGGTTAGAGATATCAGCACAGTCTCCGAACTTTTTGATCCTACCTTGTATAAGCTGGAATGTGTTTTGTTATTCTCTCACTATCAAAATTATTTAGTCTGTAGGTAAAATTATGTATTGGACATATCAGATTTTTCTATGTGAATATCTATCTATCATTGAGAAGTCTCTGGCCGACATCGAAGCATTACGAAAACTATACACTTTAAATGCTTAACCGATTTAAAAACAAACTAGATAAAATGTAAACACATTTTTCTTTTTCGAAAACAGGGTTTTATTTGTGAATATATAGAAATAATTTCAATATTTTAATATTTTGAACATAAAAAAAAACTATAGTTTTATGTCCGAGTGAGTTTTTGCCTCACTTTGCTTACTTGAAATATCATCTAAGCTGTAAAGATAAATAAAAACAATAACATCTAACTATATTCATTAGGAAATTCAGCTTCTCGACTAATAATATGCTTTTTTAAAGTTGTTATAGTTTTGGAATATTTGTTTTGTCGTGTTTAAGAAGATTAAAAAAATTTCGTTTTTCAAGATTGTAATTTCAAAATCTAAAAGTGCTAGAGCTATGAACTATAAAAAGCAATCTATAGCCCTTTGAAGCTCTACGAGGATACATAATTATATTTCATATCAGTGTTTTAGTTTTCGAAATATAATATTTCTAATTTTGATATTTTTATATTTTGAACTACTTTGAAAAGGTGGTTCTAATTTCGATATTTTAATATTTTAAACTGTTTCGAAAATGTCTACAAATGATATACCGACCGCGAAGAAATATTTTATTCACGTAAAAACATTTCAGCTCCAGTAGACTGGATCTACATCCAAATTTTTACTATAAACAACCAATTCGGAAATCGTAATATCTCGAGAATAACAAGTGCTATATGCCACAAAAGTATATCTCAATTTATTACATGTGTGAATTTAAATATAAACAGAAAACGTAGCCATCTATATTTATCACTTTCCTTATATACATAATGTATAAGGAAAGTATTGTGACGGGGTCGAAAATTCGAATTCGAGTTTTCGACGGGAGAGCACTGTTCAAGCATCCCTGATCACGAATCAAACATGTTTGAAGTGATGTCTGTGTGTGTGTGTGTGTGTGTGTGTGTGAAAGTATGTGTGTGTGTGTGTGTGTGTGTCAGTGAGTCTGTGGAGAGATAACTGACGAACGAATGGACCGATTCGAACAAAATTTGGTACAAAAATCACAATCTATAAACACTGGGAGCCTATTGCTTTTATACGCAATCGAATGTTCAGAACCCCCCTAAATTTTCGAGTGAAATTTTGAAAATATCGTCAAAATATCAATACCGCTAATAATGTTACGCAAATATACATTTCTTATGTCAATTTTCCTTATAAAACGATTGACATTAATTTTAGAACGCTAACATGAACCGTTCTCGAGATATTGCACATTTTTCAAAAAAATTACCAAAAAGTTATATAAAATAAAAAAAAAATGAGAAACATGTTCACTTTTCATATGTAATACCATGCGATAAATTGGGTGACATCATTCTCGTGGATCTAGCTCGTTCCATTCAAGAAAAAATATATTTTGAGTAATACTTTTGTATTTGAACACCAATAGTCATTTATCTGCTGTAAGAATAACTTAATTCTCCGTCCATAACGCTTGTCGAGATTTCGGCGACGAATTTAGCGAAATGTCACCAACTTGACGGCATTTTTAAATGTTGCCAAATTAACGAAAATCTCGCTAAATGGATAAAAGTGACGCTAAATCAATGAAAATGACGACTAATTGAAAAAAATTCAATATCTTGGAAAGAATATATATATATATTTTTTTAAATGGCCAGGCACTTTGACCTTCGTCAATCGTCTTTATTACAGCGGCCAGAGTGTGAGCCATTTAGCCGTCCATTGACGCTGCCCCAGGCGCACCAGAGGGGGGCGGATCACATTGCGCCCACAACACAAACATCCATGGCTTACGTGGGGCTCGAACCCACAACGTGGCGGTCGAGCGATTGCCACGGAAACGCTTGCCTTTGACCACTCGACAACCACGTCGGCTCTTGGAAAGAATATAAGTATCTACTATAAGAATAACTTTTTTTAACTGTAAAAGTAGTAAATTCATTGCATTATATAAGGAAAGTCATGTGTTGCCCACATCATATTTTTTTATTTATAGTTTTATATAATTTTCATTCCAAAATGGAATTATGTTATGACCGCCAGACGATATGTTTGATTTCGGATACATAATTTTAATGGCACTTCTCTAACTACGCTATTCAGAAGAAGAAGAAGAAGAAGAAAAATCGATTTTCAGAATAAGAAACGTAATTGAATAAGTAAAGATATTACGTGACCTTATTCATGTTTCCCGGGAGTAGAAAAATATTTTCCCGATCATTCTTCACCGATGCTTATTTCGTTGTTTTCAATCCAATCCATTATCCCCACCCCACCCCACCCCACTCCCCCAAACTGAGCAATTCTTTAAGCATGCATCACTAAAGAATAAAATGCGAACAACATTAAATAGAAAATTTCAAAATTGATCTAAGCATATTAGTTCGAACGAATCCCCACTCTAGCATTTACAGTTTAACCTTTAATACTCACCGCATGGAATGTTAAATCACTGAATGCGCGCAGTATCATTTAACATTTCGTATTCTGGCATTTAGAAGCAAGTATTTAACGTTTGCAGTGTCATTTCTCTGTTTCTACTTGATGTTGGAAGCTAACGTGAAATTTCAAATGAAACGCACTGGGGGAATAGCTTTAATGTAACTACAAATTATGATCGATGTATTCCAAGCGGCGTATTTGACCTGGTAATTTATAGCATAAATGTCGAGTGGTGAGAAATTTTTTTTTTTTAAATTCCAAACCTTGTTTTTTTTTTCTTAAATATGTTGTTGTTGTTGTTACTTATTCCCCCGTGGTGAAGGAGCGCCTATGCACCATGTCCACTAGACCCCTGGTCCCATGACGAAGGGGAGAAATTTGCAGCTTCACTTTTTATATTGAGGCACCCCAAGGGCGGAAATCTGACTTTGCCTCGACAACACAACATCCATTCCCGCTGGCGGGATTCGAACCCACAACCCGGCAATCCAGTGATCAGACGGAAATGCTTGCCCCTGACCGCTCGACCACCGGATTGGCTCTTATATATAATAATCGAAAACTATTTTTATTTTTTCAGAAAATGTACCCGACCCAGAAGTCTGCACAAGCCGAAATTTCAGAATTTTAACCGGCCCGGCCCGATAATACCAATACCTAAACCCGGGCTAAGTTCGAATTAGCTTATAAGTATAGAACACGAACCTGGCTCTGGTCGAAGACCATCAAGTCTCGTCCTGGCCCGACATGAAATGATTTGTAATCAAGTGTGTTAAAACTATGAATTTGTGCAAATAATTCAGAGACTAAATTTTTTTAAACATTTATTTTTGCATAGCTTATATAAACACAATAATTTCATGTACTCTATAGAAACTCCTTTAAGAAAATTTCAAAATTAAATATGTTCGACCAGGCTGAACCTGACTTTTTAAAAACGAAGCCAGAGCCCGTTCAGATCTTTAACCCGACATTGTATGAAATTTAATGAACGGATTGATTGAATTCATTTATTAAATTTCTCAATTTCAATTTTTCAATCAATTTATCTTTTCTTTAAATAACAGTGCGTAGCTCGTGTAATCTAAGTACACGACCCTCGTTAGCTCACGCTAACAAGTATAACGTTTAAAGCTAAGCTCTAGCATAATTAGAAACTAAGATATGATTAAATGAGTGAAAGAAGAGCAATTGATCGATAAGGTTACACTAGGAATTCAACCGAGAGTTTTATTTAAAAAAAGCTAACATGTATATTTTCATTAAAAATTGCATTGAAAGTTTAAAAAAGAATTTTAAAACAAAAATCTTAAAACAAGCTACAAAGTACCTCATTATCCGATCACTATTCGATTATAAAAACTGCTTTAAAAAAGAGGTTCTTTATCAAGAAAAGTAAAAACATTTTAAATGATATCTTCAACGGTGTACCTGGTACTTCCGATTCAACTGGATTTTTCACAGAATGTTTATAATGATAAACTAATTGTACATTTAAAAAGATAAAATGATATCTCTAAAGTTTAGAAAATAAGAACTTAAATTTTAGATGGCAGTTTCTGTCCCAACATATGCATATCTAGATCGCCGTTCGTAACTTATGCGCCGAGAAAATTGTATGCTAGAATAAATTGATTAAAAAAATAAAGACAACCAAAAATTGGTTAGTTAAAATGTCTGTAATAAAAACACCTTTAAATGTACTTAAACTCACACAAAGCAGAGAGCTTTCCGGCATTCTTACGTTCTTCCTCAGTGGCATAGTCACCAATAGTAGATATTAACAAACATCACATCTAATATACAGGGTGTCCCAAAAAAATTGAAACGCGCTTTAATTCTTTTCCTGTTGGAGAACAGCAAAAATGTTGAACGTAAGGTAGGAAATAAGACTACGTTAATGAAATAGTCCTCCTATTCATTTTCAAAAGGTTACAATTTTCAAATTTTTATACGACCCCCTTAGACAAATTGGGTCAATCAGAAAATTTTTATTTTTAATGCAACAAGATCACTAAAAAAAACGCATATCTGTATCTTTAAAATCAACTGAATTATGATAAAGGAAAAAATCTGACGTATGCCACTTTTCCGTACCATGTGAAAGGCTGTTTGATCAGTGAAAATAGGGGTCATAAACAAACTGAGGATGGAAATTGTTTAGATCAAAAATACGTTAATATGTGTCAAAAAAATTTATCACAAATGCATCTAAATAAAGCATTACACAGACAGAGATTATATAAAGCAGTAGTACTCACTACGCGGTTGGGTATCCTATGTATTATCATCCAGTTTTATCTTTTTTGTGATATGTCACACATTTACATTTCTAATTTGATATAGGGTCCCCATTCACAATGTTCAATTTTCAATTAAATATAACTCGCTCAATGTTAAAGATACAGATATGCGGATTTATTTAATGACCTTGTTGCATTAAAAATAACAATTTTCTGATTGACCCAATTTGTCTAAGGAGGTCGTATAAATATTTAAAAAGTGTAACTGTTTGAAAATGAATGGGAGGACTATTTCATTAACGTAGTCTTATTTCCTACCTTACTTTCAACATTTTTGCAATTTACATTGCCTACTTATCTCCAACAGGTAAAGAATTAAAGCGCGCTTCATTCTTTTTGGGACACCCTGTATATAAACCACAACCGCGAGACAAGTGTTGCATATAGAACATTTTAACATTGATGCATTTAAAAATATAATTTAATTATAAAAACATAAATAATAACAGATTATAAAATTCAGAGTAAACCAATATATGCGTCGTCAAAAACAAAGAAAATAATTACTTTATATCTAGAAAATTATATAATGTTTTAACATGCAGTGAGTCGAGAATGAGACATCAAGCATAGCTGAAGGTTTGAACTGGTGAAACATCTCTAAAATGCGATACATTCAGCGCTGATATATTTTAAATTATCACAGTACTACAATCATTTATTATATATTAAAACTTAAAACTCCATCGAAAAAAATGAACTTTATTCAAATAACGTCATCGAAATATAAATCGTCTGGCTCTCTATGTAAAAGCAATGAATATTTCATTCGTATCAATTTTTTTCCAGACTCCAGAGCTAAATAATTTTGAGCGAAAAAAATTCAACAATTCTTATATAACTCATCTTACAATCACTAGTTTACATTTTGCATCCATTAAAATTAGGCTTCATTTTAGAAACAATCAAAGTTTGATGATCATTTAAACTAAAAAATATTGTAATTGCGTTGGTACATAATATAGATGCACAGAAAATACTCAAAAATAAAGCGGTTTTAGGACGCATGCAACACTAAATATAAATTTAAAAGAACTTTAAAAATCACGATTGTTACACTGGAAAATAAGATGGATGCCATATTTTAATATTTTATTTTTAAGTGGATCACGTGATCTCTCCTCATAATATGAGTGTAATTATTATTTTAATTCTTATTTAAAAAATACCGAACATATTTTACTCAAATTATTTTTATATATTTTATGGGATAATTTCAATATTTTCTAAAATTTTCGAAGCAATGTGTGAATTTTAACTTCGTTTAAAATTTTTTTGAAGAATTAGGTCCCATAAGGTTCAATGTATTTCACTTTTTTAACCCGGGTTCAATCCAAAACTATATATAATTGGGTCATATCATTCATTTACATTCCTATATGTCCCACAGATCGTCTCAACAACATACTAAAATTTCATTTTTATAAAGTCATTTTTACGGCAATTATCTTGCAAATAGACAGACAGAGACGCAGGCAAAATGAACAAAGTCATAACTACTTTTCAACTATGTTGGAAAGTGTTAAAAACCCCGACGAAGCTTATCTTCGTGGGCGGTCGGCTCTTCTTTTTCCGGACATGCTCTGCAAAACCTTACTTATTCGCTACAAGCTGCGCAAACAAACATATACATACCTTTACTGAGTAAAATTTGCTCTATATTATTGTACTAGTAGAATACCAATTCTTAGAACGGTTTTTCATTATAGTAACTTTCGAAACATCGTTTAACGTTTTAGGTTACAATATCCCTTCACTAGAAAGTATACCCGTCATATGACGGAATTAAAAATTTGCAAAGCATTACCTCCTATTTAGCGTTATTTTAATCAATTAGAGGATATTTTTATCAAATTGGCGACATTTTCGTCAATCTGGCAATATTTAAAAATTCGCCAAGTTTCCGACAACCCGCCAAATTTTTCGCCAAACATTACGAATGGGCCGAGAAATGGATTATTCATGTAGTCGTTTGTTATGTTCTTTCCACGATATTGAATGTTCGTCAATTAGTCGTCATTTTCATTGATTTAGCGTCAATTTTATTAATTTGGCGACACTTTGTTAGTTTAGCAGAATTTTAAAAAGACTCGCCAAGTTGGCCATAAGCGGCTAAAATTTGTCACCAGAATTTTACCAAGCGTTACAGTGGAGAAATAGATTACTCTTATAGTAGATTTTTATATTCTTTCCAAGATATAGAATTTTCATCAAAGTCGTCATTTTCATTTATTTAGCGTCATTTTTATCAATTTTAGCGACATTTTCGCCAATTTGGCAACATTAAAAAATCTCGCCAAGTTGGCGATATTCCGCCAATTTCAACGCCAAAATTTCGCCAAGCATTATGGACGGAGAAATAGGTTATTCTTATTCAAGCAGCATTGAACGTGTAACGTCAATGGGTGATCGAAAAAATTCAGTGTTCACGTGGAGGTTTATGAAAATGCTGATGGTCTGGGCTAGTATCTAAATTGAAATGTTTATCCGTGATTGAAACACGTTTAGCAACATTTTGTAGCAGCGTTACCCACAAATAGATAGATAAATCAAGGTGTTTATATTATTAATGGTGTTTAACTATGACCAATCAAGACCATCTCTGTAAAAAGAACCACGGAAGACATACAATGATCAGGTGTCCCTTGCATATCTCATCCCTCTTGTCAAACTCATTAGTGTGGGTTGCGGATATATCCCTTCATGGTGTTTACCTGTGACCAATGAGGACTATTTCTGTAAAAAATCAAGTTTCCAACGATTGTGCAGAAAAAGTAATCATGTCTCTCGACTATTCCACACGTAAATGTTGTTTCTTGGTGTGTATCTATTGCCTTTAAGTGCAAAATGTCAAGTTCCTAAATGGACGGGGACTCCAAGGCACGTAAATATTACCCATCGGTCATTCCGTCCCTTCTCAATAGTAAGTTGTTGAAAAATAAATTGTGTTTATCTATAACCCACTTTTGTTCAACAGTTTTACAATATTTCAACAACAACTTTTACAATATTTCGTAACACTTATTTAAAAGTTTAACTCTTACAGTTGGCAATGGATTTGTGACGCTGGTGGATTCATTTGGCTTATATAAACTATTTTTATTCCGATAAAATCTATAGCGTTGTACAAATTATCTATTTTCCCCGTATACTGTATACTACTGTCATTGCTCCGGGAATTATTGTTTTCCGAAGGAAATAACGCTGTGCAGTTTAAAAAAATTCGAATTATTCGACCTCTGATCATGGACTAAATGTTCTATCTACTTCTAGTTTTTCACATAATGTATCTACACGTAAAATAGATAGACGCGTAATAGATCTGCGTAAGGCTCCTCTATATACGAGCTGACTCATCAAGCATATTGAAGCCCACCATAGTTGGAAGCGCAATCCGTTAGCATCAGCTCTATTCGTATTTTCACTTTAAGAAGTATAATTGAAATAATTATGGGCGGTTGTTTTGCACCGAACTGCTCTAATCATTCTAGAAAGGGTTTTAGGTTATTTCGTTTTCCTAGAAACGAAGAAAGATGAAAGCAATGACTAATAAATAATTGGATACCCGGTAATGGAGCATACTTTTACGAGTTAAGTTCTACAATATTCTAATTGAAACTTCTTTTTTTATATAAAATATTTATTTTGAGCACTTATTTTATAATTTCTGTAACTGTAGTATTGAACCCTATGGGCTTCAATATGCTTGATAAGTCAGCCTGTAGTAGAGGAGCTCTAGATCTACGCGTAAAATAGATAGTAATAAGTTATCGTTCTTGAGTTATCGTGCCAACACCTCGCACACGCACAGACGAACATCTTTCCAAAACCGTTCGAAATGAGTGGTTCAGAGAGTCTTATGACGTATCTGTCTAAATCTCAAATTCGAAAATTTTCGAGAACGCAATACTATCTCTAATTAATACTATCTCTAATGATAGTGTGGCAAAATAAAAATGTTGCGAAAGTCCCAGAAACATTTTAATAGAAGATTACATCATTATACCCGGAACCTAAAAACAATAAATATCTTGTTTTGATAATTTATAACAAATACCACTGACTTAATCGTATTATTTTTTACCCGACCCGTTCCCCCTCAAAATGAACAATGATTATACATTTCACATCTAAAGCGTTAAACACGAACTATGTTTAAATTGAAAGTTTCAAAATGATTTTCAATCGCATCATTTACGAACGATTTCCCCTCTCTTTTAACCTTTAATTCCCATCTTGGCGTTAAAATATTAAAATTCCATATGACATTCCGTATCATTTTGCTTATCAGTATGGAGAAATCGTTTAAATGTTACGATTTCAATATTGCGTTTCCATAGTTGATTTCCGATAGTGACTTGGAAGTTTAAATTAAGTATTTGAAAGACATACCCTGTCTCTTCCTCCGCCATTCTGTTTCTGGATTCGCTATACCAGTGGAGAAAATTTAATATATATATATATATATATATATATATATATATATATATGATTCTCAGTTTCACTTACTCTACATCAATAATCTTAAACGCATTTGTGAAAATTACCACTAACCGGAAGTATTTGTAAATAATATTATTAATAATTTCAAATACACCACGTAATAATTTTACAAATGCATTATTTATCCTTGATTGGACAACTCTCTTTTTTTTGTGAATTTCGCCTGTTCTTATCACCTACTTACCACTAGGCCTGAGTCTGATACTGCTTACTATTTTTGAAAGACTACTTTCCACTTGTTTTGAGTCCTATACTGCTTACTATTTTTGAAAGTCTTCATACGCATTATTTTTCGTTCAAGTGTATTCATTCCGGTGTCCACTCGCTTTGACGAAGAGATGTAAAATGCTCTGTCGAATGTTCTTCTGCGAATATATAGACTCCCACGTGATCGCTGTGCCTGTGAGTTAATATTTCTGTTTTTTATATTTCTGGTTTATAATTCACTTGGTTTTTATTATTTGTCCTTCCACTAATCAGTAGACAATTCCAATGGTGCCCATAGGTAAATACTACCGCCATTGTCAAAAACTGGCTATTCTATCGGTTTTAATTCGAATTGTATGGCTGTCCTGACGAGAATGCAATTTCGAACTAATCGCCATTTTTTGTGTAGTTTCTATTGATTGTTCTCCATGTCTTGATCTTTAATCTTGAGCTAATTATTATTGCCTTTTCTCATTTTTGCCATGTTTGCTTTTTTATTTTATATATATGTGTATATATATATATATACCTTTTTAATTATGATTTTTGTATACTTATCTTCCCCTCACCCCCTTTCCATTATAGTGATAAGTTACCTTCCATTTTTATCCTTAGCCTTGGTCTATAGTTACTTATTTGTAACAGATATGCTAGAGATGGGTTTTTTTTGTACTTACCGTAGTTTATGCATAGTTTTCAATTAAAAATTTCAATATATATATATTATATATATATATATATATATATATATATATACTCATGTCCAAAAGTTAAGCATAGTTGCTGTTTATGTGAAAATTTCCGGAAATCTGCATCAGAATGGAAGGAAACGCGGTATGCGGGTGTAATAGTGTTATAGAAGAAGAAAACAATGTAAAACAAGGATAATAACGACTTTTATTATTCAAAGAAAACGGTTGAAAGAAACAGGGTCACAATACGAGTGTCAACCTCAGTTAAACAGAATGATTAAAACAATGTGATGCTGCAGTTTAATACGGTGTGTGGGAACCTCGAGTACTGCACAACGATTTCCCATACTTTAGATGACGGTTTGGATGAGTTGTGTGCTCAAAATGTTCCAATCCTCACGGACAGAAGTTTTCAATACCGGAAAGGCGCTTGGTGGGTTGCGGAGGGTTGCAAGATGTCTCCAGAGCATATCCCACATATGCTCTATTGGATTCCGATCAGGAGAGTTAGAAGGCCACTGCATGTGATCGATATCTTCAGTTTGAAGGAAGTCTTCGACCAAGGCCGCGCGGTCAGGAGGCGCGTTATCATCCATGAATGTGAAATTAGGATCAACAGCACCTAGGAACAATCGAACGGTAGGCTCAAGGACTTCGTCGCTATATCTTTGACCGGTAACCGATCCCATGTCAAAGATGTGGAGGTCTGGGCGGCCGTCCATCATGATGCCTGCCCAGACCATGACTCCCCCAGACGGAAAACGATGTCTTTCCGTGATGGTTCTCGGGTGAAAACGCGTTCCACGTTCTCTCCAGATCGTGGTACGAAGAGAATCAGTTTGCAGGCTAAAACTGGACTTGTCACTGAACATGACATTGCCCCACTGTTGTTCACTCCACTGCCGATGTTTCAAATTCCATTGTAAACGCGCGTGTTTCTGTGCAGACGTCAGAGGGGTGCAAACTGCTGGTCATCTGGCATAGAGACCGACGTGTCTGAGTTTCCTGTAAACAGTTTGTCTCGAAATAGTGACTCCTGTGGCGGCTGTCAGGGCTGAACCCAGTTGTCTGGCAGAACGGTTCCTTTGACGTCACGCAGTTATCACCAAATATCGGTCTTGCCGAGAGGTTGTTACCCTTGGCCGACCTGGTACTGGTCGTTGGGTAACAACTCCATTGGTTTGGAACCTCTGCCACAGTCTGGAGATCCCACACTGAGGCACATTCAGAATTCGAGACGCTTCGATTTGGGATCGACCGGATTTCAGGATTCCAATAATTCGCTCCTTCAAAAACATGTCCAGTTGGTGTCTTTATGACATCTTTTGTCCTTTTTTATTGTTAACAACTCTCCGTACCACAGCAATTGCGAAATTCTGCCTCAAATGACCATGTCGCTCGAGGCCGTTTTATACTCGTTTTGACGTGCGCCGGTGCTTTGCGCATGTCGACGTCGACTGAACTGTTTTGCATATGCACAATGATTTACCTTCATCCTACGATTCTCCACAACTGATTGTGAACCATTGTATCCATATTAACTCCGAATTTTTCGCATTTTACGAGTTATACTTAACTTTTGGACATAAGTGTATATATATACAGGGTGTCCAGTACTATCGGTGCCCAATGGCTATTTCCTCAACCATTAATCACAGAGATATACTTCCAATTGCAAAAATGTTTTAAAGTTTAAAATCTATTGCCTTAGAAACAGTTTAAATCAATAAATGCATTTCTGAAGGAAATACGAAATATAAATTTTTATACGGTCTCCTGGTCCTACCAATTATATTTAGGAAAATCATCCTCATGCAATTTCATGTAAAATAAAAATAAAAAATCTTCCATTTACGACCCAAATTCACCGAGTTGTGAAGCATTAAACTTTATGACTTAAGTCGCTGTTTCGCGCATAAAAATGTCCCGTTTCGGGTAACCAGCCAACCAATCAGAGACCGTATTGACCATTTCTCAGCACAAAAAGTGCTCAACTTTAAACAGCTATAAGTAGGTCAATTTTGATCGTAAAAGGATGATTTTTTTTTTATTTTGCATAAAATTGTATGAGGATGTTTTTCCTAAATATAATTGGTAGGACCGGAGGATTGTATAAAAAATTTATATTTCGTATATCTTTCAGAAATGAATTTATTGATTTAAACTGTTTCTAAGGCAATAGACTTTAAACTTTAAAACATTTTTGCAATTGGAAGTATATCTCTGAGACTAACGTTCGAGAAAATAGCCATTGGGCACCGATAGTACAGGACACCCTGTATATATACATATATATATATATATAAAATACCGTAGCAAACTTTAAAAATTATGAAAACTTTGCAATTATGCAAATGTAAAAATTGCGTAAATAGGAATGACAAAACAAAATTCATTTTATTGCGCAATTTATTGCGCAAATGCAGCTAATAAATAAAATGATTTCAATAAGAAAAAAGGGTTTGAAGATCCAATGAAAGAAAAGTGAGAATCTGTAACACGAAAATTCAAATATCTAACAGGCTTACGAAATAAAAGTATAAATCAACAAATCCTCAAGCAAATGGAAAAAAATAAAAAACAAATAAATAAAATAAATATCGAATCAACAAGTCAATGAAAAGTATAAGAATAAGCAATAGATGGCAGCACTAGATATATCCAAATTATTAATTATAAGAATATACTAATAAAAGCAGCAGTAATTAACTAATCAGAAAGGAGAAGTACCGATTATACTACATATAATTATATATATATATTATTATATAAGAAAATAAAAAATAAAACAGAAAAGCCGAGAAAAACAACAGAAGTTTGCGTGCCGCAGATCTCGCTAAAAACATTGGACGAAAGTAACAGGTTGTTACCTGTGGGTAACCACCTGCACATTTCGGACGCGGTAGCCCGGTGATTTGCGCGCTGGATTTGCACGCTGCCACAACTGCCGCCGTATTCATGCGGAGTACAATCACGTTAAACATGTGGGTCCGTAAGTCCTACCGAGAGGTTGGTGGTAGGGGAAGGAGGGTATGGTCCCTGTGGATGCCTCCCCCACTGGGTTCCGGTCTAAATTGGGTGGCACTTCCCGACCGTCCAAACAGTTACCTTACACCTTTTTGGTAGGTCGGACGGTCTGGGTCTCAACAACAACATATTGTTACGAACACTCAATATTCCTTTTGGCCCCTCCTCCTTCGTCCGTCTCGAACCGGGCCAAGAGAACACAGTCCATGACGTCAGTATGACGCGAGCACAGAGTTTTCAGGATTTCCCAGTTAGAAGAAGGGTTGCCAGATTTGGCGATTTATCGCCAATTTAGCGACATTTGGCGACTTCTGGAATGCTCCAGAAACTTCTCTATAGAACGACTATTTTTGAGATATAGAGATTTCCAGAAGTTTCTATGGAGAGACTATAAATAGAAGTCATCACTGAATCAGGGAATTCAGTTGACGAGTTAACAATATACGAACTACAGTGAACTGTGACTTTTGTCAATGTTTTGAGAACAGTAGCTGTTTTGTGAAATTACTTTCGCCAGTATTTTTGATAATATTATCGCGTATTTTGTGTAATTAGTGGAGCATTCAAGTGCTGTTTGATTGTGTGCTGCTCCTGTTTACTTTGTGCTTGTGAATAAACGTAAGTTACCCAGAATCTTGAACTCATTCTTGTATCCTACGTAGACAACCACGATTCTAGAAGATACGCTCGTAACAATATCTTAAACAGTATAATTTTGCCTAAATGAGTATACCACTCCGTACGCCACTGAGAAAATATTTTTTATTAGAAAAGGACAATCCTGAGTAGCTTCATACTGTAACAAATACGATTAATGGTTTGGCCTATTTTAATAACAAATAAAAAATTAGACATCGCAAGACAGATCAAGACAATTCACTAAACTGATGACTTATTGGGTAACATATAAATATTGTTGAACACTTCCACCATGAGCACCCAAAGGGGAAGGGCAAGTGTAGCACTTTCTCCCTCCAGGATGTTCAGGGTCAAAAAGGCAGGTATCAAGGAAATTGATACTTTTCGTCTTATCCTTATGTTTTTATTTGCCCTTCCCCCTGGAAAATGTTCTATGGGCGCCTATGGCTACCACTATAGCTGTTTGGTATCACTCGATCCGTCTTAGCTTCGATACCAATGAAAGAATCTAAAATTTCGAAATTTCAAAATGAGGAGGGGGGCACAATTCGAATTGACATTTAAAAAATATCAAAATTATTTTGGACTTCTACACTAGCTAGAATCATGGTTTTGTCTCAGTTGATTAGTCGTAACTTCCATATCAACGGAAAAACACGGAATATTTTGAAAATTCAAAATAGAACAATGCAAAGGGCCGTTAAAATCATATTAAAATTATAACTTAATTAGTATTTTGACACTAGTTACAATCTTGGTTTTGGTCTCATTTGACTCGCCTAAGCGAAAATTCCTAAAATTCGAATTGGGGATAATTTAAAAACAAGAAAGAGATCAATCATACTTAAAGCATTGATTATGAAACACTTTCCAACTTCAATGCAATTTTTTTTAAACATCTCTAAAATGCAATACATTCCTCTGTAATATTTTAAAACATATCACAATACTACATTAATTTATTTTATTTCAAAACTTAAACTTCATCGAAAAAAAAGAACATTTAAATAACGGCATTGAAATATAAATTGCATGGTTTAAACATCTCTAAAATGCGACACATTCCTCGATAATATTTTTAAAACTATCATAATACTACGATAATTTATTATATTTGAAAACTTCATCGAAAACAACTGAAATTCATTCAAATGACGTCAAAGAAAAAATAACACGCCTGGCTCTCTCTATAAAAGCAGCATTTCATTCATACCATTTTCCCATTCATTTCATTCATCACAATACTATAATAATTTATTTTATTTAAAGATTAAGTCCATGGAGTCACAAGTAATTAAACTCTATGCTTAAAACTTCATCGAAAAAAATTGTCCTTCTCTCTGTAAAATCAATGAATATTTCATTCATATCAGCTATGCAGACTCCATGAGCTAAATAATTCTGTGTTAAAGAAATACTGCAATTCTTATACAACTCATTCTACATATTTTGCTGTTTACATTTTACATAAGTGAAAAATAGGCTTCGTTGTAGAAATAATCAAATTTGGATGAGCATTTAAACTCAAATATAGTGTAATTGCGTTGTTTCAGTATGTAGATGCACAGAATTTAAGCAAAAATAAAGCGGTTTTAGGACGGATACAACACTCAATATGGATTAAAAAGAACTTTAAAAATCACGATTTTGAGACAAGATGGATGCCATATTTCATTTTGAAGTGGGTCACGTGATCTTTTCATATTATGGTCACGTGATCTTTTTATATCATGATCACGTGATCGCTTCATAGAAGAGGTGTAATTATTATTTAAATTTTTATTTTAAAAACTATTGAATATATTTTGCTGAATTTTTTTTATATATTTTATGGAACAATTTGAATATTACCTAAAATTTTCGAAGCAATTTATGAATTTTAAATCCGCTTAAAAAATGTTTGAAAAATTAGGTCCTATAGGGTTCAATGTATTTCATTTTTTCAACCCGGGTTCAATCCAAAACTAATTGGGTGATATTATTCATTTATATTCCTGTCGGTCCTACAGACCGTCAGAACAACATACTAAAATTTAATTTTCATTAAGTCATTTGTATAGCAGTTATCGTGCTAACGAACAGACAGACAGACAGACAGAATGAACAAAGTCATAAACACTTTTCAACTTTGTTGTAAAGTGTTAAACATGTACACTATTTTTTCCTGAGATGTGATAAAAACTCAATTAGATATACACAATTTCCCTACCAACATTTAAATCTGAAAATAAAAAAACTTTAAATATAACGCAATATAATTTTTCTAATTTTTAAAAATCGTTTCGCGATAATTAAATCATTTTGTGGCTCGCGGAAATAAGATTCAATATATTTTTCCCATTTAACACATTAACAGAATTATAAAATGTGCATCATTTTTATGCTTAAATTCGAAATGGTTTTTGTTTTCAGAAAAGTCATCAACAACTTTTATGAAGTGTGTAGATGTCAAATTTAAGTCAATCCAAATCTCGGTTGGAAATGGCTAGCATTAAATACAGCTCATTTAAACAAGCAAAATTATTTAACTATTAAATTATCGTGTTTATCGCATTTTTATTCTATTTGTTATTAATTGTTAAACTACGACAAATCCTGTCTCTGACAAAATTTACTTTCATCAGAATTTCTCAAGAATACTTTTATTATTTTTAACTCTCACGTTGTTTAAATCAAAACCTTACAAACTGCAGACGATTTTCAGGACAGTCTCTTGTAAAACACAGCCTGACAACAGTCGAAAAACATTTCCTCATGGCGTTAACGACAGTGACGTTCGGCTGACAGTGAAAGCTGGGGAACTTTTCATTTTCTTTACGGAACGATTATTGACAGATATGTGTGATTATATGTCGCAAAAGACTTGTCGTCCATCAAACACACACCGCACAGGATATTCCTCGTTTTATTTGACTTTAAAGGGTTTCTTCTACGTTTTAACTCCGTCACTCGTTTCGAAAATTTTAGGTAATAAAATCTGATATGATTAGCACATGGCTTTTATTACATATGGTAATTAATTATATATGATGTATTTAGAAAACATTTATTGTCTCTCATTCCCCCCCCCCCTTCTTGTGGAAGAAGTAGAAACCTGTATCATGAAATTAAAATATTGTTTTAGGGGGATCGAACTGTTTGGGATAGGGTATGTCAAATACCTGTCTTTATGAGAGGTTCTCAGTTTGGGATGGACGCTGTCCCACCTGTAAGCAAATGGTTAAACATTATTTTGTTTCAGTCCAATAAAATCATTTATTTATTTTCACATGCAAAAGTCTAATCAAAATATTGATAAGGAAAACTTTAGCTCCGTATATAAGCACAAATAAATAACATAATAATACAACATACAGCTGTTTCGGAGTTACGCTGGATCCTCTTCGCCAGTGCAAGAGAACCAGCAAACCTGAGGCCCAAAGGAGGAATGAGCCTCTCGGGTTTGTTCGCTCTCTTGCACTGACGAAGGCGATACAGCGTGTACTCGAACGTTCAAACAGAATAAAAGTATTGCTGATGTATCTTCTAAAATCATTTTAGCGCTTTCATTTTGGCATAACGGGACTAGGATGTTTTTTTCCCTTAGATCTGCACGCGAAGATAGTTTTGTATATCGTGAACAGATATTCTTATACGTCTTATGAGCAATAAGTTAAATATTTAATAAAATGTTTTGAATAACAATATCAAATCAATCCTATAAGAATTTGCACATAATTGTGAATTTTAATTTTCTTTATATTACATGTTTCGTTCGAAGAACGGGTATACTGCTAATTATACATAATATTGAAATAATATTATTGCAAACACATTTTTTATAAAGAGCTACGAGGAATTCTTCATTCAATCAAAACGATAAGTGTGAAAAAGATTCAAATATGTTCACTTGCTGTCTCCATTGAACTGCCATGGAACATTGGAGTTCAACAGAGCCTCATATTATCCTCTAGGTTCAACACGGCAGAGCTACTGATCATGCTGCCACGATCGTTAGGAATTAGTAAATCAAAGAACGCCTGTGCATAAATGAAGGTCACTTGACAAATGTCATCTTCAGAACATAAATGGCAGGCTATTAGTTTAAGACCTTACTTATGGAAGTTTGTTAATATATATTATAAATTCGATAACCATCTATTTTTAATCCCCTAATGCCTGACCTTGTATATACTTCAAGCAATAATGAACGAAATTCAAAGGTTCATCCGTAAATCTATTACAGGTTCGGTTAATCTAGTATAGATATTAGTAACAAATTAACAAAAGTTACGGTTAAATAAGCGATTACCCGGTTAAAAGTCCGATCACTATTATTAATTATTAAATTGTTTATTTATTTACTTTTTATTTTAGACTTCTCTTAATAAATTACTTCGTTGTAGTACTTTTAAAACCGTATTTAATATTTACTTATCATGAATACTCATGAATATATTTAAGAACAAACACATCCATAGTAATTTTCAACTCGCAAGTTGACAGCTTTCTATACTGCAGACGATTTTCCGAAAATATCTTGTAAAACTGCCTGACAGCAGTCAAAAAACATTATGGGTTTCCAACGATGACGTTGACTGACAGTAAAAGCTGGGGGAACTTTACATCATCATCCATGAATTATTATTATTGACGTATGTGGGATCAAAAATGCCCCGAAGCTGTTGCCATTTTCAATAACACATTGCGCAAGTAATAACTATTTTATTATTTTTTTTATAATTTGGTGCTTTTTAACACTTTGCTTTACAACATAGTTGAAAAGTGTTTATGACATTGTTCATCCTGTCTATCGGTCTGTCTGGCCGTTCGCACGATAACTGCCGTAAAAATAAC
The DNA here is from genome assembly GCA_951213105.1 of Amaurobius ferox. Classification (NCBI taxonomy): domain Eukaryota; kingdom Metazoa; phylum Arthropoda; class Arachnida; order Araneae; family Amaurobiidae; genus Amaurobius; species Amaurobius ferox. The sequence goes on along the minus strand of OX578135.1, from coordinate 141,180,487 downwards.
TTTATCAAAATTAAATTTTAGTATGTTGTTGAGAAGAGCTGTGGGGCATATGGGAATATAAATGAGTAATGTCGCCCAATTAGTTTCGGATTGAAACCGGATTGAAAAATAAAATACATTAAACCCCACGGGACCTAATTTTTGAAGCATTTTTAAGCGAAATTAAATTCATACATTGCTTCGATAATTTAAGGAAATATTCAAATTATCCCATAAAATATAAAAAAAAAATTCAGCAAAATATGTTCTGTAGTTTTTTAAATAAAAATTAAAATAATAATTACACCCATATAATATGATGATCCACTTCAAAATGAAAATGGCATCCATCTTTCTCCCAGTGTCAAATTCGTGATTTTAAAAATTATTTTAAATTTATATTTAGTGTTGCATCCGTCCTAAAACCGCTTTATTTCTGCGCATTTTCTGTGCATGTATATTCTGTGCCAACGCAATTACAATATTTTTTAGTTCAATGATCATCAAACTTTGATTATTTCTACAACGAAGCCTAATTTTAATGGATGCAGATTGTAAACAAGTGGTTGTAAGTTGAGTTGTATAAGAATTGCTGAATTTTTTCACGCGAAACTATTTAACTCTGGAGTCTGGAATAAAAGTGTATGAATTAAAAATTCACTGCATTTACATAGAGGACCAGACGATTTATATTTCGATGACTTCATCTGAATAAAGTTCATTTTTAACACTTTACAGCAGAGTTGAAAAGTGTTGATGACTTTCTTCATTCTGTCTGTCTGTCTGTCGGTTAGCACGATAACTGCCGAAATGACATTATCAGAATAAAATGACTTTATCAAAATGAAATTTTAGTATGTTGTTCAGTAGTTAGTTGTTCAGTAGTTAGTATGTGAAACCTATGCGAATAAAAATGAATAATATCACCCAATTAGTTTTGGATTGAACCCGGGTTAAAAAAATGCAATACATTGAACCTTATGGGACCTAATTTTTCAAACATTTTTTAAGCGAATTTAAAATTTACAAATTGCTTCGAAAGTTTTAGGAAATATTCAAATTATCCCATAAAATATATAAAAAAAATTTCAGCAAAATATATTCAGTAGTTTCGTAAATAAAAATTAAAATAGTAATAACATCCTTTATATGAAGAGATCACGTGACCATTACATGAAGACATCACGTGACCCACTTCAAAATAAAATATGGCATCCATCAAAACAGTGATTTTTGAAGTTATTTTCAATTCATATTTTGTGTGGTATTCGTCCTAAAACCGCTTTAATTTTGCTTAAATTCTGTGCATCTACAAACAGAAACAACGCAATACAATATACAGGGTGAGTCGGAATTGTTTTTACAAAAGCAGAGGGGTGATAGTACCCCACAAGACGAGCAATAATTACCATGGAACATAGGGTTGCATTGCACTCTGAGAGGCAGAAAAGAGGCCCGTCGAACAGCGTCGAGCATGAAGCAGTCAGCGCCTCGGACGTTATTGTGTACCTTAGAGCTCCTCTACTGCAGGCTGACTTATCAAGCATATTGAAGCCCATAGGGTTTCATACTACAGTTACAGAAATTATAAAATAAGTGTTTAAAATAAATACTTTATATAAAAAAAGAAGTTTCAATTAGAATATTGTAGAACTTAGCTCGCACAAGTATGCTCCAGTCACGGGTATCCAATTATTTATTACCCATTGTTTTCTTCTTTCTTCGTTTCCAGGAAAGCGAAATATCTTAAAACCCTTTCTAGAATGATTAGAGCAGTTCGGTGTAGAACAACCACCCATAATTATTTCAATTATACTTCCTAAAGTGAAAATACGAATAGAGCTAATGCTAATGGATTGCGCTTCCAGCTATGGTGGGCTTCAATATGCTTGATGAGTCAGCTCGTATATAGAGGAGCCTTAGTGTATCTGCCTACGTAGTATCTCCTACGCTAGACACGAACGTAGTTACCGTATGCACATGTCCAGGGAGCAGTATCAGCATAACTGGCTCCTAGTAGGTTCCGGTGATAGCCTATCGGAGCACACGTTGCCCTTTAAAAACCGGCACAACTTCAACGCTGCAAGTTATTTCCACTGGACTTTTTCTTCTGGGACCACATGAAATCTTTAGTGTACGAGACGCCTGTGGACTCGGCGGAAGATCTCGTCGCGCGCATCGTTGTTGCCGCAGACCTCATTAGCACAACACCCGGAATCTTCGAGAGGGTGCGTCAGTCATTCCTTCGCCGTTGTGAACGGTGCAACGACACGCGTGGTCGCCACTTTGAGCACTTGCTGTGAGTTTGTCGCTGCACAATAAATCTGTTTGTGCAACGTTTGATATCGTTCATTCGCTTTCCCAACACTTGTGTACGTGCAGGTTCGTATTCTAATTTTACTCTTTTCTGCCTCTCTGAGTGCAATGCGACCCTATGTCTGGTGGGGTACTATCACCCCTCTGCTTTTGTAAAAACAATTCCGACTCACCCTGTATTTGAGTTTAAATGATCATCAAACTTTGATTATTTCTACAACGAAGCCTAATTTTCACTTATGAAGAATATAAACACCAAAAGATGTAGAATGAGTTCTATAAGAATTGTTGCATTTCTTTAACGCAAAATTATTTAGCTCATGGAGTCTGCAATATACCTGATATAAATGGAAACATTCGTTGATTTTACACAGACGATTTTTTCGGTGAAGCATAGAGTTAAATTACTTGTACCTCCATGGTTTTAAGTTTTTAAATAAAATAAATTATTATAGTATTGTGATGAATGAAAAGAATGGAAAAAAGTTTATGAATGAAATGCTACTTTTATAGAGGGAGCCAATAGATTTATATTTCGATGACGTCATTTGAATAAAGTGCATTTGTTTTCGATGAAGCTTTCAAATATAATAAATTATTGTAGTATTATGATAATTTTAAAAATATTACCGAGGAATGTATCGCATTTTAGAGATGTTATATAAAATTGCATTGAAGTTGGAAAGTGTTCCATAATCAATGCTTTATGCATGATTGATCTTTCTTGTTTAATTTTACTTGTTGTTCTGGGAATATTAAAATAATACAGTAAGCTAATATGTAAAAGGAAAGTATCTCAAATTGTAGTCTAAATTATTTGACGTATAGCCTCAACTCAACTTTCTCATGCCAGAATCCGTTTTTAGTAACTTATTACTTTCCTTATATACATAATGTATAAGGAAAGTATTGTGACTGGGCCGAAAATTCGAATTCGAGTTTTCCACGGGAGAGCACGTTTCAAGCATCCCTGATCACGAATCAAACATTTTTGAAGTGATGTTTGTGTGTGTGTGTGTGTGTGTGTGTCAGTGAGTCTGTGGAGACGATAACTGACGAGCGAATGGACCGATTCGAACCAAATTTGGTACAAAAATCACAGTCCGTAAACACTGGAAGCCTATTGTTTTTATACGCAATCGAATGTACAGAACCCCCCTAAATTTTCGAATGAAATTTTGAAAAAATCAAAACCACTAATAAAGTTACGCAAATAGACATTTCATATGTAATTTTTCAATAGAAAACGAAACGATTGACATAAATTTTAGAATGCTAGCATGAACCATTCTCGAGATATTGTACATTTTCCAAAAAAATTTTCAAAAAGTCATATAAAATAAAAATAAAATTATTTCCTATTGAGAAACATGTTCACTTTTCATATGTAATACCATGCGATAAATTGGGTGACATGATTCTCGTGGATCTAGCTCTTTCCATTCATGAAAAAAGATACTTTGAGTAATACTTTTGTATTTGAACGCCAATAGTCATTTATCTGCTGTAAGAATAACTTATTTCTTTGTGCATAACGCTGGGCGAGATTTTGGCGACGAATTTGACGGAATGTCGCCAACTTGGCAACTTTTTGAAATGCTGCCAAATAAACGAAAATCTCGCCAAATGGATGAAAATGACGCTAAATCAGTGAAAATGACGACTCATTGTCGAAAATTCAATATCTTGGAAAGAATATTAGTATCTAGTATAAGAAAAACGTATTTTTTTACTGTAAAAGTAGTAAATTCATTACATTATATAAGGAAAGTCATGTGTTGCCCACATCAGATTTTTTTTAATGTTACAAGAATTTTTTTAAGGGGTATCATGGGTCCAAGTAACTACAATTAGAGCGTGTTACTCTTCACTTTAAAGAGCTTGAAAAAAATCTTTCGATTGATACCGTATTTGACAGGGGGGGGGGGGGGGTTAATTAACCTCTCGGGAAACCTAATGACGTCACAAACAAACAAATATATCGCGGCTATTTTTCACAGCAATGATTGAAACTATGAAAGTCTTGTGATCATTGAGCCAATTATAAACTTATTTATGCCTGATTATGTTAAATTTTGTCCTATGCTTGCCACGTTCAAAATTTCGAATAAATTTCGAAGTTTTTGCTCGAATTTCAAAAAATTCTACCCCGTTCTATATTTTTAGACAACAAAACGGGATGTAAAGTTTCGTGAAAATCCACTGCTACTTGTGGCCGCTATTATGTACAAAAGAAATCAACCACAAACAGACAGACAGACGGACATCGCTCCAAAAATAGTCAGAACGCGTTCAGAAGGTCTTAGAATATATATTGGAATCAAAATCTCGAATTCCGAAAATTTTCTTTAAAACAATACTTTCTCCATGCTATATTACGTAGAGTGAGAAAGTAAAAATCTGAAAGTAAATATACGAGTAACGCGTTTGTAACAGCGTAAATAATTAGATAATTGTTTAAAAATATCAACAGGTTTCAAAGGCAAAAGAGCACCTTCTTCAGCAATATAAAATTTAAGATGGAGAAATCATTATAGCAGAGATACATTTCTGTATTATTCTTAACAATACATTTCTGTCAATTGAATAATAGCCACGTGAGCCAGGAAGATAGTAGTTGACAGTTCGAAAAATTTAATAATTAGATTGAAAATCAAGGAGGTGAGGGTACCGACTTAAACCTCGAACATCGAGTTTAGTAGCTCGCTGGTATACGATTAGGCATAAAGATATCTTTGGGTTCTAGCGTATACTTGGAAAAGTGCTTTGTTGCAGTGAATCACGTAAGAGCAGGTCACCGCAGATGTAAGGGAAACAAACAGCAAAAAATATCGTAAAAATAATTTTTCTTACTAAAAAATAGTTCTTAATTAAATATAATTTGATCTTAATAAATATTTGGAATAATTATATTACTATCTGTTAATAAATGGATTTTTTTTTTTTGTCATATTAATATTAATTCTTTTTTTTTTCGTTATTTTTATGCGGTGTTCTAAAAACAAATTCTGACGCGGCTTAACTTTTTGAAAATTCTCGGGAAGGAGAAATGACGTAACTTCTTATTTTTAAAAGATTTCTGTCAACACTCTGCCAGAGTATTTTCACTTTCGTTTATTTAATCTACAGAGAGTTGCGTTTTTAAAAATCAAAAAGGAAACGGCAAATCTAGTTTATCGTCTCGGTAAAGATTGCTTCCTGGGAAAAGACTGTTATCCAGCTTTATGAACGGAAACAATAAACAGAAGAATAAGAGGATGTGATGTTTTTCATACACCACGTGATTGGAAAATGCGATAGAGTATAAAAAAAAAAACCTCCAGCTACTGCATTCAACAGCATTGCTGCGAAAATGGATCTGGTATAAACTTACTAAGGATTAAAATCCATGACGTTTTCTTTTATAAATCCCGGGATGATGTGGGAAATTGTGTTGTACTTCATTTAAAGGGAGCCCACTATGTCAGTGTTTCTCAACCCCCAGGCCTTGGCATCCATTACACCAGGTCGCGAGAGATTCTCCTGGAATTTGTCATTACTTTCCTTATATACATAATGTATAAGGAAAGTATTGTGACGGGGTCGAAAATTTGAATTCGAGTTTTCGACGGGAGAGCACGTTTCAAGCATCCCTGATCACGAATCAAACATTTTTGAGGTGATGTCTGTGTGTGTGTGTGAAAGTGTGTGTGTGTGTGTGTGTGTGTCAGTGAGACTGTGGAGGCGATAACTGACGAACGAATGGACCGATTCGAACGAAATTTGGTACAAAAATCACAATCCGTAAACACTGGAAGCCTATTGTTTTTATACGCAATCGAATGTTTAGAACCTCCCTAAATTTTTGAGTGAAATTTCGAAAAATTCGTCAAAAAATCAAAACCGCTAATAAAGTTACGCAAATAGGCATTTCTTATGTAATTTTTCATTAGAAAACGATTGGCATAAATTTTAGAACGCTAACATGAACCGTTCTCGAGATATTGCACATTTTTCAAAAAAATTATCAAAAAGTTATATGAAATAGAAAAAAAATATATTTCCTATTGAGAAACATGTTCACTTTTCATATGTAATATCATGCGATAAATTGGGCGACATCATTCTCGTGGATATAGCTCGTTCCATTCATGAAAAAAGATACTTTGAGTAATACTTTTGTATTTGAACGCCAATAGTCATATATCTGCTGTAAGAATAACTTATTTCTTCGTCCATAACGCTTGGCGAGTATTTTGGCGACGAAATTGGCGGAATCTCGCCATCTTGGCGACTTTTTAAAATGTTGCCAAATTAACGAAAATCTCGCCAAATGGATAAAAATGACGCTAAATCAAAGAAAATGACGACTAATTGTCGAAAATTCAATATCTTGAAAAGAATATATTAGTATCTACTATAAGAAAAACCTATTTTTTTTACTGTAAAAGTACATTCATTACATTATATAAGGAAAGTCATGTGTTGCCCACGTCAGTTTTTTTTAACTGTAAAAGTAGTAAATTTATTGCATTATATAAGGAAAGTCATGTGTTGCCCACATCAGATTTTTTTAATTTTCTAGCCGTTTTTTATGAATAAATATATCATACTGGAAACATTCTAAGGATAATTCGGGAAAGTGCGAGAAAAGCTGAGAACCAGAACGCCTGCAACACATGTGTAGCAAATGTCTGTGCTCAAACCGCATTTCAATTTTATATGAACTGCTCAGCAGATTTCTGTGCTGAATTACAATACATAAATATATTTCCGGTTCACTTTCCTTATATACATAATGTATAAGGAAAGTATTGTGACTGGGTCGAAAATTCGAATTCGAGTTTTCGACGGGAGAGCACGTTTCAAGCATCCCTGATCACGAATCAAACATTTTTGAGGCGATGTTTGTGTGTGTGTGTGTGTGTCAGTGAGTCTGTGGAGACGATATCTCACGAACGCATGGAGAGATTCGAATGAAATTTGATACAAAAATCACAATCCGTGAATACTGGAAGCCTGTTGTTTTTATACGTAGTCGAATGTTCAGAACCCCCCTAAATTTTCGAGTGAAATTTTGAAAAAATCATCAAAAAATCAAAACCTTTACTACAGTTACACAAATAGACATTTCTTATGTAATTCTTCCTTAGGAAACGATTGACATAAACTTTAGAACGTTAGCGTGAACCTTTCTCTATATATTGCACATTTTAAAAATAAATTTATTAAAAAATCCCATAAATTAAAAAGAAATTAACTGCTGAGAAACATGGTCACTTTCATATGTAATATCATGCGATAAATTGGGTGACATCATTCTGGTGGATCTAGCTCGTTCCATTCATGAGAAAAGATACTTTGAGTAATACTTTTGTATTTGAACGCCAATAGTCATTTATCTGCTATAAGAATAATTTATTCCTCCATCAGTAACACTTGGCGAGATTTGGGCGACGACTTTGGAATGTCGTCAACTTGGCAACTTTTTGAAATGTTGCCAAATCAACGAAAATCTCGCCAAATGGATAAAAATGACGCTAAATCAATGAAAATGACGACAAATTGTTGAAAATTCAATATCTTGGAAAGAATATAAGTATCTACTATAAGAAAAATCTATTGTTTTACTGTAAAAGTAGTAAATTCATTGCATTATATAAAGTGAAGTCATGTGTTGCCCACATCAGATTTTTTTTTTCAAACCAACATCAATTTAATAATACACTAATCAATTTTATACTGAATAATATCATAAAGTTTTGGAGATCAAAATGAGATATGTCAATGAAAATCAACACGAATTAATTTAATGATGTTGGCCTAAGGAAATGACATGCTTACACGATTTAATGAGTACAGTGATTGATAACTTATTTAAATGTAATTTTATATTTCTCAGCATACCACACACTGTATACCTAAATGCGTTAATACGCTTCATGATTATATCATGATTAATACTTATGTTAGTTTAATGTATGAAATTAAAAAGAATTAGAAAGGTACTTACGAGTCGTTGGGACCGGACCATCGTTTTACTCGTATATAAAAAGTATTTACCGGGCCGCTGTTGCTGTATATCATACAGCTGAAAGAGATTGACTTAGTTATGAGTTCCAAGCAAACTGTTAAAGGTTGTTTGGGTTGCGTAACATAATATTTGCGTACTCGTGGATTTTGATCCATATAAGTAATGAGAAAAATCTAAAATCCTGAATTTTTTTTCGAAAAAGTTATAAATCTCGGAATTTCTTGTTCCAACACTGTTAAAAATGGGTATTCAAAAAAAAAAAATAGAATGTACTTATTTTCGAGCACTTTGCATGTTTATAATAGCTCCGAGTAATCATGTTTCAATTTTGAAAAACGCATGTACTCATTTTTGAGTATATCAAAAAATTAAATTTTAAGCATATTTAGGTTCAAATTGTAAATACTATGTACTCATTTATGATTATGGGAGAATCAATTTTAAGCATAATTGTAAATACTATGTACTCATTTATGAGTATGGGAGAATCAATTTTAAGCATAATTGTAAATACTATGTATTCATTTATGAGTATATGGGAGAGTCACTTTTAAACATAATTGTAAATACTATGTACTCATTTTTGAGTATTTGAGGGATTCAAATGTATTTTTATTTTTCAATTATATTTTTAAACTGTAAATAAATGACGGATGACAAACAGCGCATACGCATAAGACAAGCAATGCTTATTGCGTGTCCGTATTCTACCGCCACATTAGAGAAAAAACACACGACCGCATAGCACCGCACACAAAATATATACATCCGCCATCGTAATTCTCATGATATAGTTCCTTAATTTCGAGGCTATAACTTTTATTCTTCGAAATATTTGCACAAAGAATTTCAGAATTATAATTGCCCATTTATTACACGATTTTTAATGAAATCAAAATGAAATAATACGTTTATTTATTAAAGTACTCACTTTCAAGCAAGTGCGGTCACTTATATTTCAGTATGTCACCTACTCGTTTATGGTGTTTATAGTTTTCGTTTCTAAGTACTTTATTTTTTACAGTGAACATTCATCCAGGTATAACTCTAGAACGGCAAAATACACAAAATTTGATTTGATACCATCCTGTTCAGAAAAAAAAATATCCCAAATTTTCTTAATAACACTTTACTTATGTGCAACCAATCCGCCATGAAATATTATGATGTATAGTTATAGCAGAGGATTTTTACTTTCCCTATGTACTTATAGTATAATGCATAGTCAAATATTGCGACGGCGAATAACATTTTAATTAGAGTTTCAATGGAAGAGCCCGTTTCAGGTATCCCTGAACACGAATTGAATGCTTTTGAACGAATGCATGTGTGTATGTTTGTATGTGTATATGTGTGTTTTTGTCCGTGAGTCTGTGAAAATGGTACCTGACGAACGAATTTAGCGTTTTAGACGAAATTTGGGACAAAAATTACACTTGAGCAACTATTTGGACGACCGGAGTATTCACCAAGTCGAAAGCCCGGATGGTTTGGGCTTTCGACTTGGTGAATACTCCGGTCGTCCAAATAGTTGCTCAAGTCCATTGGATGAGTCGGACGGCCTGGGTTTTCCACTTGGTGAATACTGCAAGCCTATTGATTTTAAACGCAATCCAATTTTCGGAAAACCCCCAAATTTTTTAATTAAATTTTGAAAAAATCAGAACTTTCAATAATGTTACGTAAATAATCATTTCGTATGTAATTTTTTATTGCAAAACAATTGACATAAACTTTGGAAAGCTAACACGAGCTGTTCTCAAAATATTTCACTTTTTGTAAATAAATTTATCAAAAAATCACATAAAATTAAAAAAAGCATTAACTATTGTGAAATATGTTCACTTTTCATATGCAATATTATGCGATAATTTTGTTAACATCATTGTAGTGGATCCAGTTTGATCCATTCACGACGAAAGATACATTAGGTAATAGTTTTGTATTTTGAGTCTAACAATACGCCAACAGTCCTCTCTATATAAGAAATAATGTTCTCTTAGTCCGTGTGTAACGCTTGGCAATAAATTCGGCAAACTTGGTGACTCATTTAGCATAATATTGCCAAGGCGATATTTCGTTCAAGATTGATGAAATTATCATTAAAATTGTAAAAATGACTCTAATTTAAAGAAAATGATACTAAATGGATGAATTAATTATTAACATATTAAAAATTTTTGGACTATATTGCTTAGTGCGGATGCTATCAATATTGATTATTGTCAATTTAAGGTTGCGCGAAATATAAATTAATTGGGTTCTTCGAAATAGTTTTACATGTGGACGTCCGGAAAAGCGCCAAATGTATAATTTAACGTTAACAACAATATTAACAGCAACATTAACATCATTGCGCCGTAGATCACATCATTTTTACTTTCCTTATATACATAATGTATAAGGAAAGTATTGTGACGGGGTCGAAAATTCGTAATCGAGTTTTCGACGGGAGAGCACGTTTCAAGCATCCCTGATCACGAATCAAACGTTTTTGAAGTGATGTGTGTGTGTGTGTGTGTGAGAAAGTATGTGTGTGTGTATGTCAGTGAGTCTGTGGAGACGATAACTGACGAACGAGTGGACCGATTCGAATCTGGTACAAAAATCACAATCCGTAAACACTGGAAGCCTATTGTTTTTATACGCAATCGAATGTTCAGAACCCCCCTAAATTTTCGAGTGAAATTTTGAAAAAATCATTAAAAACTCAAAACCTTTATTAAAGTTACATAAATAGACATTTCTTATGTAATTTTTTATTAGAAAATGATTGACATAAATTTTAGAACGCTAACATGAACCGTTCTCGAGATATTGTACATTTTTCAAAAAAATTATCAAAAAGTCATATAAAATAAAAAAAAAAATATTTCCTATTGAGGAACATGTTCACTTTTCATATGTAATACCATGCGATAAATTGAGTGACATCATTCTCGTGGATCTAGCTCGTTCCATTCATGAAAAAAGATACTTTGAATAATACTTTGGTATTTGAACGCCAATAGTCATTTATCTGCTGTAAGAATAACTTATTTCTTAGTGCATAACGCTTGGCGAGATTTTGGCGACGAATTTGGCGGAATGTCGCCAACTTGGCGACTTTTTTGAAATGTTGCCAAATTAACGAAAATCTCGCCAAATGGATAAATATGACGCTAAATCAATGAAAATGACGACTCATTGTCGAAAATTCAATATCTTGGAAAGAATATTAGTATCTACTATAAGAAAAACCTATTATTTTACTGTAAAAGTATAAAATTCATTACATTATATAAGGAAAGTCATGTGTTGCCCACATCAGATTTTTATGATTATATTTGAAACGGTTTATGATATTCAGAACTTTAAGCGTGCAAACGTCACACTAATTGAACATTAGTCATTTCTCAGGTGTGAAGCGCAGGTAAAAATGGCCTGTATTGCATACACACATACGGATGCACACATCGCAGCGTCTCTTTCAAGCATACATCCGGGGGGGGGGCTTTGCCATCCAGATACATTTTATATTAACTAAATTTCTATTTATGTGGCAACATTTAGATATATTTATATAAGGCAAATAGAAAACTTCCCCCCCTAAATTTTCATTCGCACCCCGACCAAAAAATCCTGAAAAATTGCCTGCACACACGCATGCGCACATGCACTGCCACATGCACACACGCACATAAGCACGCACGTACATGCACACACACACGTACACGCACACACACATACACGCGCGCACACACACATACACGCACACACGCACACAGACATACATACACACACGCACATACATACATGCACACACATACACGCACATATAGACACACGCACATGTACACACGCACATACACACGCACATACACGCATACACCTACACACATGTACATACACACACAGAGAGAGATATATATATATCAAACTCGAACTCATACTAGAAACGATGTCACATTATCGTTAATTCTTGTTACTTTCCTTATATACATAATGTATAAGGAAAGTATTGTGACGGGGTCGAAAATTCGAATTCGAGTTTCCGACGGGAGAGCACGTTTCAAGCATCCCTGATCACGAATCAAACATTTTTGAAGTGATGTCTGTGTGTGTGTGTGTGAGTGTGTGTGTGTGTGTGTGTGTGTGTGTGTCAGTGGGTCTGTGGAGACGATAACTGACGAACGAATGGACCGATTCGAACCAAATTTGGTACAAAAATCACAATCTGTAAACACTGGAAGCCTATTGTTTTTATACGCAATCGAATGTTCAGAACCCCCCTAAATTTTCGAATGAAATTTTGAAAAAATCGTCAAAAAATCGAAACCAATAATAAAGTTACGTAAATAGACATTTCTTATGTAATTTTTCATTAGAAAACGATTGACATAAATTTTAGAACGCTAACATGAACCGTTCTCGAGATATTGCACATTTTTCAAAAAAATTATCAAAAAGTCATATAAAATAGAAAAAAAAAGATTTTCTATTGAGAAACATGTTCACTTTTCATATATAATATCATTCGATAAATTGGGTGACATCATTCTCGTGGATCTAGCTCTCGTTCCATTCATGAAAAAAGATACCTTGAGTAATACTTTTGCATTTGAACGCCAATTTATCTGCTGTAAGAATAACTTATTTCTTCGTCCATAACGCTTGGCGAGATTTTGGCGACGAAATTGGCAGAATGTCGCCAACTTGGCGACTTTTTGAAATGTTGCCAAATTAACGAAAATCTCGCCAAATGGATAAAAATGACGATAAATCAATGAAAATGACGACTAATTGTCGAAAATTCAATATCTTGGAAAGGATATTAGTATCTACTAGAAGAAAACCTATTTATTTTACTGTAAAAATAGTAAGTTCATTTCATTATATAAGGAAAGTCATGTGTTGCCCACATCAGATTTTTATGTACTTAAACCATATATAAATCCATAAAAAACTTGAATTTTTAACCAAATTATATTACCTAATTATTAATGTAGAAAAGTAAATATTTTAAAAAACTATAACACTTTAACACTATAACACTATATTACACTATATTTAACACTATATTACACTAAAACACTGTAATTAGACACGTTTTCTATTGAAAAGTAAAAAAACAGAAAATATTCAAAAAATATTCAAAACATATTTTAAAATATTGCATTGCTTAGCTGATCATGCAAATACAATACTTGAAAATCTTCAAAAAGGACATTTTTCTTTTCTCCTCCTGCATCGCATGTGAATTCGATGTCATATTGCATATTAATGACATTTCTTCGAATGGTTGAAAAACCTTCCGTCTTAACATAAAAGTTACAAATATGCAAATAAAAGTGCACTTCGAATGTGTCCCATACATTTCATGTATGCATTATTTCGTAACACTGTGATTCTCGGTATAAAATTCGTGTCACGAACGTTTCTTTTATTTTAATATATCCATATTGTTTTTAGTCGAATAAGAGCAAAATCATCGAAATTGAGTTATATATGTATATCGATATTGAAGTTATACAATATGTTATAAACTGTTTCATATGAAATGTTTATTTTTTTCTCTATTATTAAATCAGAAATAAAGTGTGATGTGGGCAGCACATGACATTCCCTACATAATGCAATGGATTGACTTCTTTCACTAAGAAAACATGATCTATAAGGTCCACGGCACAGTGTTTTGAACATTGAATTGTACATTTGGCGCTTTTCCGGACGATAACATGCAAAAACTATGTCGAGGAACTCAATTAACTTATATTTCGCGCAAACCTAACTTGATTATTATCAATATTGGCAGCATCCGCAATAAGCAGTACAGTCCTTATATTAAAATATTTTAATAATTAATTCATCAATTTAGCGTCATTTTCGTTAATTTAGTGTCCTTTTTTGCAATTTTGGCGATATTTTCGACAATCTGGGCAAAATATCTCCAAGTTAGCGATTTCAGCACGCTTAGTGTTTATCTTTTAGCCCTTCTCCACTGTGTGAAATCGGATAAGAACCGGAAATTTCGCTAAACCGAGTCTTGAATATTTATAAATTTTCAACCCACAGTTTGTTTCTTTACTAGCAGCTAGATTTGGATAGTGCAACTACTAGAATTGTGTTATTATACGACAAGTTTAAATGTTAATAAAACACGTAATTGAATATAAATTGGTTAATTCAAAATTGATAGTTTCCGTTAACATTCCATCTGTACGTTGCATGTATGTGTACAATATTAAAAAATCTGATGTGGGCAGCACATAACTTTCCTTATATAATGCAATGAATTTACTACTTTTACAATAAAAAAATAGATTATTTTTATAGTAGTTATTTATATTCTTTCCAAGATATTGAATTTTCGTCAATGAGTCGTCATTTTTCATGTCGTCATCATCAATGAGTCGTCATTGATTTGGCGTCATTTTTATCCATTTGGCAAGTTTTTCGTTAATTTAGCAACATTTAAAAAGGTTGCCAAGTTGGCGACATTCCATAAATTCGTCGCCAAAATCTCGCCAAGCGTTATGGGCGAAAAAATAAGTTATTTTTACAACAGATAAATGACTATTGGCGTTCAAATACAAAAGTATTACTCAAAGTATCTTTTTCATGAATGGAATGCGTTAGATCCACGAGAATGATGTCACCCAATTTATCGCATGGTATTACATATGAAAAGTGAACAAGTTTCTCAATAGGAAATATTTTTTTTTTATTTTGTATGACTTTTTGAAAAAATTTTTGAAAAATGTGCAATATTTCGAGAGCGGTTCATGTTAGCGTTCTAAATTTATGTCAATCGTTTTCTAATGAAAAATTATATAGGAAATGTCTATCTGCGTAACTTTATTAACGGTTTTGTTTTTTGACGATTTTTTCAAAATTTCACTCGAATATTTAGGGGGGTTCTGAACATTCGATTGCGTATAAAAACAATAGGCTTCCAGTGTTTATAGATTGTGATTTTTGTACCAAATTTCGTTCGAATCGGTCCATTCGTTCGTCAGTTATCGTCTCCACAGACTCACTGACACACAGACACATACTTTCACGCACACACACATACTTTCACACACAAACAGACAGACATCACTTCAAAAATGCTCGATTCGTGATCAGAGATGCTTGAAACGTGCTCTCCCGTCGAAAACTCGAATTCGAATTTTCGGCCCCGTCACAATACTTTCCTTATTCATTATGAATATAAGGAAAGTAATAAATCAAATTAAAATAATGCGAATACTTCTGCATTCATCTATCAGATCGAGTTTTAGGAGATCTGTACTATTTTAATTTTCAGGAAAAGAATAAAATAAAAATTATTTGATTTTTAAAATGTGTCTCACAAATTTAAAAACCAACTGTTAATTAATCAAGATTGGCATCACGTCTGCATTCAATAGGCGGAGAGGACAAAGCGTTTAAAAAACGAAATGTCTTTTATTTAACACATCCTAAAAGACATACAAAACATATATAACTGTCAGAGCACTTTCGGACGTATATACGCCCTTCATCAGTGGCTACATGAATAGTTAAAACATCGAATGTTTATATATAGAGGTACTAGTTTAAAGCAAATATGCATAACATATAAAATGGTAAATGAACTTACTAAAAATAATACAAGAAATATACACGGAAATTGCAAAATAACGCGATATTCCGCCAAATTCGTCGCCAAAATCTCGCCAAGCTTTACTGACGAAAAAATAAGTTATTCTTATAGCACATAAATGACTATTGGCGTTCAAATACAAAAGTATTACTCGAAGTATCTTTTCTCATGAATGGAACGAGCTAGATCCACGAGAATGATGTCACCCAATTTATCGCATGGTATTACATAAGAAAAGTGAACATGTTTCTCAATAGGAAATATATTTTTTTATTTTATATGACTTTTTGATAATTTTTTTGAAAAATGTGCAATATCTCAAGAACGGTTCATGTTAGCGTTCTAAAATTTATGTTAATCGTTTTCTAATGAAAAATTACATAAGAAATGTCTATTTGCGTAGTTTTATTAGCGGTTTTGATTTTTTGACGATTTTTTCAAAATTTTACTCGAAAATTTAGGGGATTCTGAACATTCGATTACGTTTAAAAACAATAGGCTTCCAGTGTTTACGGATTGTGATTTTTGTACCAAATTTCCTTCGAATCGGTCCATTTGTTCGTCAGTTATCGTCTCCGCAGACTCACTGACACACACACACACACACACACTTTCACACACACACACACATACTTTCACACACACACACACATACTTTCACACACACATACTTTCACACACACACACACACACAGACATCGCTTCAAAAATGTTTAATTCGTGATCAGGGATGCTTGAAACGTGCTCTCCCGTCGAAAACTCGAATTAGAATTTTCGACCCCTTCACAATACTTTCCTTATACATCATGTATATAAGGAAAGTAATAAACAGGGATTCATAAAGAAGAATACTATGTGGATTGTTACAAGTAATATTTTAAAATTCGCAAGCGTTTAAACTTATTTTGTAATTTCCGTGTATATTTATTGTATTATTTTTAGTAAGTTCATTTATCATTTTATATTTTATGGAAATTTGCTTTAAACTTGTCTCTCTATATATATAAACATTCGCTGTTTTTACTATTCATGTAGCCACTGATGAAGGGCGTATATACGTCCGAAAGTGCTCTGGCAGTTTTTAATATATATTTTGTACGTCTTTTAGGATGTGTTAAATAAAAGACATTTCGTTTTTTAAAACGCTTTGCCCTTGATTTTATCAACTGTTAATTGTTTTACCAAATGGGTACGGGAGGCTTTCCCGCCCCTCTATTGTCAAAGTATTGTTACGAATAAATTAAATATTTAAACATCCCCGGTGTAAAAGATAGTTTTACAGACAACCATTGTTATTAATTGAAGACCCGGGTTGCTTTGATGACAGATTTGGCGCAATATCGCAAACTTTGTGAATTTCGGTGAATTTGGGGACTCCTCGAATTTTTTAAATTGGTTATGAATTTTCCAAGTTACGTAGTTTATTTTGTGGGGATATCTCTGCAAAGGTTGGTTAGAAGATCTATAGTATATTAATTTTCAGGAAAATAATAAAATAAAAATAATTTGATTTTTAAACTGTGTCGCATAAATTTTAAAACCAACTGCATTATAGTGAGTATGGGATGCTCCTCCCCTTTCCTCTCCATCTCTTAGCTTCACACAGAAGTAATTAAATATACGCTGTAACAAATTTTTACAATGTGCACAAATTTAAATAAATATTACAACCTCCTGCCAAAATTGATAACAAGTCAAATCTTCGTAAAAACAACATATAACAACTTTTTAACGGTATCAACCGTACTAACAGCAATCAAAAAAGAAAATCAGCAGATCTTCACTTTGTTGATGCAGTTGTTCTGGCATTTTCATAAAGAAAGAGGCTGCATTTGAGCTTCGAAACCTACTGATACCGTTTCTAATTTAATCTATGCTGTATAAGTAAAACATATTTCACATTTTTACTTTCCTTATATACATAATGTATAAGGAAAGTATTGTGACGGGGTCGCGAATTCGAGTTTTCGACGGGAGAGCACGTTTCAAGCATCCCTGATCACGAATCAAACATTTTTGAAGTGATGTCTGTGTGTGTGTGTGTGTGTGTGTGTCAGTGAGTCTGTGGAGACGATAACTGACGAACGAGTTTTCGACGGGAGAGCACGTTTCAAGCATCCCTGATCACGAATCAAACATTTTTGAAGTGATGTCTGTGTGTGTGTGTGTGTGTGTGTGTGTGTGTGTGTGTGTCAGTGAATCTGTGGAGACGATAACTGACGAACGAATGGACCGATTCGAACCAAATTTGGTACAAAAATCACAATCCGTAAACGCTGGAAGCCAATTGTTTTTATACGCAATCGAGTATTCAGAACCCCCCCTAAATTTTCGAATGAAATTTTGAAAAAATCGTCAAAAATTAAAACCACTAATAAAGTTACGCAAATAGACATTTCTTATGTAATTTTTCATTAGAAAGCGATTGCCATAAATTTTAGAACGCTAACATGAACCGTTCTCGAGATATTGCACATTTTTCAAAAAAATTATCAAAAAGTCATATAAATAAAAAAAAATTCCTATTAAGAAACATGTTCACTTTTCATATGTAATATCATGCGATGAATTGGGAGACATCATTCTCGTGGATCTAGCTCGTTCCATTCATGAAAAAAAATACTTTGAGTAATACTTTTGTATTTGAACGCCAATAGTCATTTATCTGCTGTAAGAATAACTTATTTCTTCGTCCATAACGCTTGGCGAGATTTTGGCGACGAATTTGGCGGAATATCGCCAATTTGGCGACTTTTTGAAATGTTGCCACATTAACGAAAATCTCGCCAAATGGATCAAAATGACGCTAAATCAATGAAAATGACGACTAATTGTCGAAAATTCAATATCTTGGAAAGAATATTAGTATCTACTATAAGAAAAACCTATTTACTTTACTGTAAAAGTAGTAAATTCATTACATTATATAAGGAAAGTCATGTGTTGCCCACATCAGATTTTTACAGAAAAAACAATTGGGAACGCGATTCCATTGCAGTCACCAGATCCGTCTCATACTTAAATAGCTCTGAAAACGTCCGCTTTAGGCGGATTCTCTATATACAGGATGTCCAGAAATTTCCGGAACGGTGCAATATCTCGAGAAATACACTTCGGATCAAAAAATAAAAAAAAACACGTATTCAATATTTTTAGAAAGGCTATCCAATGATACCAAAATTGCCCCCTGGGGGAGGGGGTGGGGCAACTTTGAAATCTTCAATGGGAACCCCCATTTTTTATTGCAGGATTCTCCAGAATAAATTACGTACATTTGACCTAAGATTTTTAATTTTTGCTCCCACAAACGGCGCTATAATCGAGAAAAACTGAAGTGGGGCACAAACGTTTAAAAATGGGAATGCCTCGGGAAATACACTTCGGATAGAAAAATAAAAAATTACGCGTTCAATATTTTCAAAAAAACTATCCAATGATGCTAAAATTGACCCCCCTCCCCCCGCTAACCGTTCACTTCAGCGGCAACTGTTGATTTCAGTTTAGAAAACGGTTCAAAACTACTTTTAGCGCTACCCAGGAACAACAATGTGGACGTAGTAGTTTTCTGTTCCCTTCGGGGTGTTTGATTAACATGAGTCCCTTTGCCTCTCATGATTAGGGTGCTTTTTACTTTCCTTATATACATAATGTATAAGGAAAGTATTGTGACGGGGTCGAAAATTCGAATTCGAGTTTTCGACGGGAGAGCACGTTTCGAGCATCTCTGATCACGAATTAAACATTTTTGAAGTGATGTGTGTGTGTGAAAGTATGTGTGTGTGTGTGTGTCAGTGAGTCTGTGGAGACGATAACTGACGAACGAATGGACCGATTCGAACCAAATTTGGTACAAAAATCACAATCCGTAAACACTGGAAGCCTATTGTTTTTATACGCAATCGAATGTTCAGAACCCCCCTAAATTTTCGAAAGAAATTTTGAAAAAATCGTCAAAAAATCAAAACCGCTAATAAAGTTACGCAAATAGACATTTCTTATGTAATTTTTCATTAGAAAACGATTGGCATAAATTTTAGAACGCTAACATGAACCGTTCTCGAGATATTGCACATTTTTCAAAAAAATTATGATAAAGTCACATAAAAAAAAAAATTCCTATTGAGAAACATGTTCACTTTTCATATGTAATACCATACGATGAATTGAGTGACATCATTCTCGTGGATCTAGCTCGCTCCATTCATGAAAAAATATACTCTGAATAATACTTTTGTATTTGAACGCCAATAGTCATTTATCTGCTGTAAGAATAATTTTTTTCTTAGTGCATAACGCTTGGCGAGATTTTGGCGGAATGTCGCCAGCTTGGCAACTTTTTTGAAATGTTGCCAAATTAATGAAGATCTCGCCAAATGTGTAAAAATGATGCTAAATCAATGAAAATGACGATTAATTGTCGAAAATTCAATATCTTGGAAAGAATATTAGTATCTACTATAAGAAAAACCTATTTTTTTACTGTAAAAGTAGTAAATTCATTACATTATATAAGGAAAGTCATGTGTTGCCCACATCAGATTTTTTCTGTAACTCCTCTTCTCTCTCATGATCGGGGTGCTTGATTAACATCACATTTTCTCGATTATAGCGCAGTTTGTGGGAGCAAAAATCAAAAATCGTAGGTCAAATGTATGTACTTTTTACTGGAGAATCTAAATCTGCTATAAAAAATTGGGGTTCCCATTGAAGATTTCAAAGTTGCCCCACCCCCTCCCCCCAGGGGGGAGGGAGTCAATTTTGGTATCATTGGATAGCTTTTGTAAGAATCTTGAATGTGTTTCTTTATTTTTTGATCCGAAGTGTATTTCTCGAAATATTGCGCCGTTCCGGAACTTTCTGGGCACCCTGTATATATATATAAAGAAATATATATTTATGTAAACACCCTTGAAATAAAGTACAAACTTCATATATTGCCTTTTTCGCATGGCATCCCAGAAATACATTTTGACGCAACTTTCAAAATTTATTCCAGCATACCAACATCGAATAAATAATGTTCATGCCTCTGTCGAGTACTTCTGCAAACACTCCGCCAAAGAGTATTTTCTTCCCCTTTATTTAATCTGCCCGTAAGGCTGTGATTTTAAAAATCAATAAAGGGAGCTGCGAGTTTAGTCCATCGCTTCGGTAAAAATTGTTTTCTGTGAAAAGATTGTTATCCAATTTTATGAACGGAAACAATAAACAGAAGAATAAGATAAGATGATACGTTCTTTTTGTGTATACCACGTGATCCGCAAACACGATAAAAGAAAGGGTCCTTGGGGGGTGTCCTTTTTGAAGTCAGTTGCGGTTTAAGCCACTTTCGTTTCAGAATTCATGATTGAAAATCTTTCCACTATGTTTCAAGCTCTTGATCTTTGAATGTTCTTCATATGTAGCATATAATCATAGACTTTCAGAGTCACCAGCGTGACCTTTTCTGACAAGGTTATATTCAACGTCTTGATACTTTTAAAACAACATCAAGTTAAACAAGAAAGATCAATCATGCATAAAGCATTGATTATGAAACGCTTTCAAACTTCAATGCAATTTTATATAAACGTCTCTAAAATGCGGCACATTCCTCGGTAAAATTTTAAAAATTATCACAATACTATAATAGTTACCTGATATGAATGAAACATTTATTGAGTTTACATAGAGATGCAGACGAATTTTTTCGATGAAGTTTTATGAATAGAGTTAAATTACTTGTACCTCCATGGTTTTAAGATTTTAAGTAGAATAAATTATTGTAGTACTGTGATGAATGAAATAAAAAGATATGAATGGAATAGAATAAAAGTGTATAAATGAAATATTTACTGTTTTTACTCAGAGAGCCAGACGATTTATATTTCGATGACGTCATTTGAATCACGTTCGATTTTTTTCGATGAAGTTTTAAATTTTCAAATATAATTAATTATTGCAGTATTGTGATAATTTTGAAAATATTACCACTGAATGTATCGCATTTTAGAGATGTTTAAATAAAATTAGCGTTGGAAAGTGTTTCATAATCGATGCTTTATGCATGATTGATCTTTCTTATTTATTTTTTCTAAATGGTTCGCAAAAATGATCAAAATCTGAAATGAAAGACTTAAATACGCTTATGCGTATTGATGTGCAATGTTTTGCCTAAGTGTACACGTTGAATCTATCTACAGTAAAATACCTAAGCCCCATTGAATAAAAGCTATTGCAGCGCCCTCTGCTGATATCTTAAGAAGTTAGGAACAGTAACTGGGCAACAAAACGATATATAAAAAACTTAAAAAACTACTGGATAATTATACTCACAATTAAGGAACCCTTAATTTAAAAATAATTAAAAATACATATACTAAAAACTACGCCTTTCTATTGTGTCAACTAATAATAGCAGCTATTTTACTACTACCGACACCTAGATAATTCTCAAAGCATTATGATATTTTCAAGCATGTCATCCATCTTCATGGTTTTATCAACAGGAGTTTTATCTCCTTCTTTCTAACTCCGTGATCTTGTACATTTTGAAAAATCAGGCTAGAGTAGAAGGCTTTTGATAGTTATTCCGTATCTAAATCAGTTCTTCAAGGTGGTGTGATTTTACAATATTTACGATCAATAGTTTTTATGCATATTTAATATAAGTGCGATTTCTAACAGCACCGAACCGTTACCATAACTGCTTCCATGCGCATACGGAAAGTCGTTCTCGAAAAACATTTCAAAAAAGTTTTATTTATTGACTGGAGTTACCATTAAAATAAATGACGCTTTCAACGTTGATGTCCAAATATCGTCTGCCTGACATTGACTGTCACCATGAATAGGAAAACTGTATTAAGCTTGTGCCGAACTGGCGGACTCCATTTTTGTGCCTAAAAATGCAAAAAATACCAGCAAATTGTTTTTAAGCAATTGGATGATTTAAATTACTGAGTTATGGATGAATACGCACGCATTTAAAAGAATTTATTTATGAAAATTTTCCGATTTTGTTGCGATTATAAAGATTTTCAAGACATTGTCCCACGCCCCGTTTGGTGTGATTATGTCCAAATTTTCCCTTGTTTTGTTTTTGATTTATGACATTTCATGTTTGTCAAAAATTATTAATCGAATAAAATTACTGAAAAATAAAGAAGATAAAAATTAAAAAAAATATATATAAAATCTTAAAGTGTTTTGCACCAAGTGCCAGTAGCATCGAAGCTGTACATTCAGGTCTTGGATATACTGTCGATGAATTGAGGGTTAGGATCCTTTGACAGGATACTTTTAGCTATGAAAACGCAGCTTCGGTCCTGCTGGGACTAAGCTCAAATCACTTTGAGATTTCATAACTTTTCTTAGAAGATATTCTTGTTTCATGCACTTGACGGGGAGATTTTTTACCGTAGAGTGGTATTATTTTATGAGATTTTATTATTTTTTTGTAAAAATATTTGCCAGCATGATTATGGTTCTACAAAAATTAACAGCCATGATATAGCAGGTACTGCAAATTTGCACTGAACCAGCGAGCAGTATTTATTCATAGTTTTTCAATTTTTGAAATTCTGAATCAAATGTATCTTCCAATTTTAAAAGAAAGGTATGCACCTCTTATTGGAAAACACAAAATAAGCCTTTATTCATTAAAATCGGTGCAGTAGTTAAGGCTGAAGGTCCGTCAACACCAAAGACAAAAGGTCAGAACTACAAGCGTAAAATGTGCCATTTTCTTTTTAAAAGAATCTCTCACAAAAAAAGGCACGCTGAAAAAGAATTTCTGGCGTGAAAACGAATTTATTTTTCACGCCAGAAAAAATAAATTATTTTTTCTGGCGTGTAACTGTAATTTTGCACTAACTGTAATTTTTTCCAATCATCATTGAAACTTCTTTATAGAGAAAAAATAATAGTCTTCGCTTTCTCGGGGCCTGAATTACAGATCCCTAGAAATCGGGGTTTGTCACATCAAATATAATACACATTTGCCAGCGTCGGAGATGACAACTTGGTGGAGCCGAACTATTCTGCATTCCATTGAACAAAAAGTTAGCAGATAATTAACACTCCTTTAGATGGGGATTGAATCGAAATCTTCTGTATTACACCCAGACATGCTATCTATTACACTATTCTGGCACGTGTTCATATTAGAAATTAATAGCATTGCTTTACAAGGTGACAGTTCAAAGTAAAACAGAAAACTATTTAATTCAAGAAACAAAATGTCTGAAATCTTGTTTGTCCCTCAAAAACAAGTTTAATTTATTTTTTCAGACGATTATTAGCAGATGGTAACGATCTGGTGTTAAGAGCAGAAATGATT
This sequence comes from Amaurobius ferox, assembly GCA_951213105.1. NCBI lineage: Eukaryota > Metazoa > Arthropoda > Arachnida > Araneae > Amaurobiidae > Amaurobius > Amaurobius ferox. The sequence goes on along the minus strand of OX578135.1, from coordinate 141,156,250 downwards.
GCACTTTAGAATTCCAAGAGCCAAACTAATTTATTTTTTTTTCGTCATAAATGACCCCATTTGCAGAATTTTTCTTTATCAAAACGTTTTTTTTATTAAATAAAAGTTTTTATCGAGTAAACATCTGTTTTATGCCGTATTGATTGACAAAGTTTAAGCTTTCATAGCATGGCATAAATACTAGATAACGTTAAATGGGCAATTTATTTTTATTATATAGCACGCAAGAATCAAAATAATTTGGAATCCCGTCGATATATTGCATCCACGCATGTTTAAGTCTAGCAGATATACCGGGCGTTGCTCAAGAGTTAAAGTATGTGTAAATTATAGTCGTATTCTAAATTCTGTTGTTCTTTAAGAAAATGGTATTGAAATACGTAATTAAATTTTCTTAAAAATAGGCATACGAATCTCAGTTATCTCTATACAAAATTATCTTCACAGGCAGATCTGAAGAGCAAAATGTACTGGAGTCAACATAAAACCGGAAATCAACAAAAAATGTATTCATTCATTTATTCAAAGGAGAGTGCACAGCTGATATAAAATCCAAGAAGGTGACTCTCGTTAAAAAAAAAAGAACGCAGTATAAACAATTTCAATTATGAAACATTCACCACGTATTTAAATTGAAAAAAAAATGGTAAAAATTTTTTAAAAGTGTTATCGTTGAACACAGAGTAAAGGGAGCGTAGCACGGGCAATTTTTGTTCGATCACGTTCAGGAACGAACTCGACCTGTAAAATATTAATTTACACCATATATGTAAATTGACACAAAATCGTTTGTTTGCCTTAGATATCTTATACAAAAGTGGCACAACAGACTAATATCAGTAAAAGGGTCTAGTACGCACAATAATTATTCGACTACGTTCATTAACGAACTCTGCCTGTAAAACATTAATTTACACCATATATATAAATTAAAAACTACCATTTGTCTTAGAAAAGTTATATAGTGGCACAATACGCTCATTAGTAAAGGAACGTAGCACGCACAATAATTATTAGACTACGTTCATCAATGAACTCGGGCTGTAAATTATTAATATGTACCACATATCCAAATAAAAAAAATAAAAAAACAAGAAAGATCAATCATGCTTAAAGCATTGATTATGAAACACTTTCCAACTTCAATGCAATTTTATTTAAACATGTCTAAAATGCAATACATTCCTCGGTAATATTTTAAAACTTATCCTAATACTACATTAATTTATTATATTTGAAACATTAAACCTTCATCGAAAAAAATTAACTTCATTCAAATGACGGCATTAAAATATAAATTGCCTGGTTTAAACATCTCTAAAATGTGATACATTCCTCGGTAGTAATTTTAGAATTATCATAATACTACGATAATTTATTATATTTGAAAACTTCATCGAAAACAACTGAAATCCATTCAAATGACGTCATAGAAAAAATAACACGCCTGGCTCTCTCTATAAAAGCAACATTTCATTCATAAATAATTCCCCCATTCATGTCATTCATCACAATACTATAATAATTTATATTATTTAAAAATTAAGACCATGGAGCTGCAAGTAAGTAAAACTCTATGCGTAAAACTTCATCGAAAATTATCGTCCTTCTCTTTCTAAAATCAATAAATATTTCATTCATATCAGCCATGCAGACTCCATGGACTAAATGATTTTGTGTTAAAGAATTACAGCGATTCTAATACAACTCATTCTACATATTTTGCTGTTTACATTTTACATAGGTGAAAAATAGGCTTAATAGTAGAAATAATCAAATTTGTAGGAGCATTTAAACTGAAATATATTGTCATTGCGTTGTTAAAGTATGTAGATGCACAGAATTTAGGCCAAAATAAAGTAGTTTTAGGATGGATACAACACTCAATATGAATTAGAAAGAACTTTAAAAATCACGATTTTGAGACAAGATGGATGCCATATATCATTTTGAAGTGGGTCATGTGATCGTTTCATATCATGGACACGTGATCGCTTCATATAAGAGGTGTTATTATTATTTTAATTTTTATTTAAAAAACTACTGAATATATTTCGCTGAATTTTTTTTTATATATTTTATGGAACAATTTGAATATTGCCTAAAATTTTCGAAGCAATTTGTGAATTTTAAATCCGCTTAAAAAATGCTTGAAAAATTAGGTCCCATAGGGCTCAATGTATTCCATTTTTTCAACCCGGGTTCAATCCAAAACTAATTGGATGATATTATTCATTTATATTCCCATAGGTCCTATAGACCGTCTGAACAACATACTAAAATTTCATTTTGATTAAGTCATTTTTACGGCAGTTATCGTGCTAACGGACAGACAGACAGACAGACAGACAGACAGACAGAATGAACAAAGTCATAAACACTTTTCAACTTTGTTGTAAAGTGTTAAAAACTGTTTGGTTTTAGAACAGTTGTCGTCGGACAAAGCATGCAGACAAATAGACAACAGCAAATCGAGTCTAGTAGTCGAATGTAAGAATAAGCTTACTCACTTCGCTTCAATAAATCAGTTAATAAATTTTTAATAAATTCTTAAATAATAATAATTTATAATAAATTCTTAAACTGGGGATCGAAGAAAATTTGAATATATACATATTTTACAAGTTGCTTCTTTTGTAAATTTCAAATTGTAGTTTATTGTAATATTTTATTTATTTATTTTTTATTTATGTATTTATTTATGTTTTGCTCCAAAGATGTACCAAAGATAGGTTCTTAGTTTTTATTTTAAAATATGTATTTTATACCATAAATTAAATCTGCTATTTATCAATATTATGAGTATTTAATTTAACTTAAATATTATATTTGTTAATACTGTAATATTGTATTATTATTATGTTTGTTATATTTGCTAGTACTGCTTTCCAGGAAATGAAGACAGGGGGATCGCTTTCCGCCACCCGGTGCGGTGGGTCGTCTGTAATTTTTAAGTGTGGGAAGGGGTCGTGGTTCTAAAACGTTTAAAAACCACTGCGATAAATCATATAAATTAAATAAACATATTCTGCTCTATAAACACATTTGATTTGATTCGGTTAAATATAATAGCGTTTTCTTCAAATAAATTTTCAAAATATAATCGCCTGTATAAGGCTATTTCTGAGAAAGATTTGATTGAGTTTTTTTTTATTAATATCTCTACAACCCTTGGTCCCAGAAACCCAAAACACGGATAGAGTTACCCGCGGAACGAATATAAAGAATATCCATAACAGATTTTAAAAAAATCCATCAAAAACGGAAAAGACAAACAAATAAACAAATGAACATTCAACATTATATTTATATAAATGTGCTAAATATTTATTAAATATTATATGATGTTACTAACATTATAGAGAAGAGCACTTTTTTCTAAAAAAAATTGGCAAAATTTAGACAAAAGTTCCGAAACTTTGAGAATATTTTACGAAAAATAAAATTAGGCTAGAACACTAAATTGCTTTTCATTATTTTTTAACTTTTTTATAGTGACAACTTTAAAAACTTAAAAATGCACAATTTTTATTTGTATTTTACAGCTTTTATAGATGTGGAGTCTGCATGTGTGAGAAAATCGAGTGGGGTTTTACCATTCATATACATTTTTTCATTAAAATGTAGTTTAATATTCTACTATACCACTCAATCGCGATGTTTATTAACGAAAAGTTTTACTACTATAATCCGCATATAGACTTGAACGTTCTGAGGCAGAATGTCACACATTAACTTTGTTCTGCAAATAAAATCGGAAACTTTTCTCGAGTAAAGAACCCAAATAATTGTAGTAATGACAAGAAGGATCAATCATGCTTAAAGCATTGATTATGAAACACTTTCCAACTTCAATGCAATTTTATTTTAAAAAGTCTAAAATGCAATACATTCCTCGGTAATATTTTAAAACTTATCACAATACTACATTAATTTATTATATTTGAAAACTTAAACCTTCATTGAAAAAAATGAACTTCATTCAAATGACGGCATTGAAATATAAATTGCCTGGTTTAAATATCTCTAAAATGCGATACATTCCACGGTAATATTTTTAAAACTATCATAATACTACGATAATTTATTATATTTGAAAACTTCATCGAAAACAACTGAAATTCCTTCAAATGGCGTCATAGAAAAAATAACACGCCTGGATCTCTCTATAAAAACAGCATTTCATTCATAACTTTCCCCCATTCATTTCATTCATCACAATACTATAATAATTTATTTTATTTCAAAATTAAGACCATGGAGCTACAAGTAATTAAACTCTATGCTTAAAACTTCACCGAAAAAAATCGTCCTTCTCTTTATAAAATCAATTAATATTTCATTCATATCAGCCATGCAGACTCCATGGGCTAAATTATTTTATGTTAAAGAAATACAGCAATTCTATTCCAACTCATTCTATATATTTTGCTGTTTACATTTTACATAAGTGAAAAATAGGCTTCGTTGTAGAAATAATCAAATTTGGATAATCATTTAAACGTAAATATATTGTATTTGCGTTATTTCAATATGTAGATGCACAGAATTTAAGCAAAAATAAAGTAGTTTAAGGACGGATACAACACTCAATATGAATAAAAAAGAACTTAAAAAATCATGATTTTGAAACTAGATGGATGCCATATATCATTTTGAAGTGGGCCATGTGATCTTTTCATATCATGGTTACGTGATCGTTTCATATAAGAGGTGTAATTATTATTTTAATTTTTATTTTAAAAACTACTGAATATATTTCGCTGATTTTTTTTTATATATTTTATGGAACAATTTGAATATTACCTAAAATTTTCGAAGCAATTTGTGAATTTTGAATCCGCTTAAAAAATGTTTGAAAAATTAGGTCCCATAGGGCTCAATGTATTTCATTTTTTCAACCCGGGTTCAATCCAAAACTAATTGGGTGATATTATTCATTTATATTCCCATAGGTCCTACAGACCGTCTGAACAATATACTAAAATTGCATTTTGATTAAGTCATTTTTACGGCAGTTATCGTGCTAACGGACAGGCAGACAGACAAACAGAATGAACAAAGTCATAAACACTTTTCAACTTTGTTGCAAAGTGTTAAAAATGAGATATATATAGAAATTGGCATTTTATTTTTATATTTAGAAAATAAACAACTGGTTAGTCACAAAGCATGCAAGGTTGAAGAAAAGTATCAACATGTTTTAAAGTCACTAGAGAACTTCCTACATCAGGATAAGTAATACAGAGCACCAGTACTACAGACGACACGAACGCTTTTGTCAAAAAAATAGTTACATCACGTGACACTGGAAAATCATCATAACCACAAGAAATCAAAAAATAAATAGAAAAACTTCAAGGGAGGGAAAAGGAAGAAATATTTTACTTCGGTGACGTCACTCGTCGATTCTTAGGCTTGCGACAGCAAATGAGTGGTAAACAGCTTCAATTATTTCGATTTTCTCGATTCTGGGTTTTCCATTTTCCTGTGAAAACGATTATTTTCTTGGGTCACGTGATACAACTATCTTGTGGCAGACTCAAGCTTTCATTGGTACTTATCTTCTGTCTTATTTTTCTCCTGATGAAGAAGGATCTTTATTACCATTAAAACCAGTTGATAGCCACATTTAGCCCGTGCGCCGTACGTTGTAAACCCCTACACTAGGGCATAACACAATCTATACTTGTGGTGTTACCCTATATACAACCATTCTCCTGAATTGAAAGCCATCCCTATCGAATAAATTTGTCATTAAATATATTCCATCGTATTTCCTCTCCGAATTAAAAGAATCCAGCTGCGGGTGAAGCAATTTCGTGCGGTGCTTCCTTCCCGCTTAAGCATATATTTTGATTTAAAAAAGAAAATTTTCTTTTTACGGTCTCCGTCCATTATTTATTTTCCTAAAAGCACTTAAGTAAGAAATTTTCTGAACGATCGAATTTTATTGCTCATTCGCTGTTTCGAAACAGGAAAATAATTTCGAAATATTTATCGCTACACAATTGGTAACGATTTGAACACGATATCTGAAGAGTCATTTAAAATTTGATTGCTCTTTGTATTAAACAATTGTAAATCGTCGCGTGGTCGTTTTGGTAACAACTCACCATAATAAAAGTTAAATTAACGGGGTTTTTTTTTTAACCATGGATGCAAAGAGTTCTCTAACTCCGTGGTTTTAATATTTATTTGTATGCGTAATTCGTCACGTGATTACTTCGATAACAACTCAACAAAATAAAAGTTAAAATTGAAGGTTTTTGAACATGGAGGTAAAGGGTTCTCTAACGCCATGGTTTTAATATTTATTTGTATGCGTTGCCATACGAATAAATTAACTTTACACAGTGGCGGCTCGTGAGCGAGGTGTAGAGGGAGGCGCTCATATATGTATTTATGTATAGATGGGGATATTTAAGTATAGAGGCATACTATAATATGTATTTATGTATATTATAGTATCCCTCCTCAGTTTGTGCCAACTACGTCTTTTAGACTTCGAGTTCGTCGTTTGTCCGGCACTGATAAATTAGTTCCGGCGTTACCTCGAAATAACTGTATACCAAATTATTATTTTACTTGCGCTGATATGCATTTGCAAGTTTCCTTAAAATGAATAAGAGCCTATTGTAATCATGGAAATTATTTGAATGTATTTCTAAATAAATTTATATCAAATTTGTAAAAATTAAATACTCTCAGTCGTATGCATGTGCAGTATTTTTTTATGATTAGCGCAATTGTTTGTACACCCAAAATGCACACAATTTCTCTCAGGTACACAATATGGCTAATAGTTTTGTACCTGATCATCCTTGTAACCCAAACAGTAACATAATTAGAGAGCAAAAATCAACTAAATCTACGGCCGTTCATATGTAGAAACGGAATAACTATTTTCATACAAGTTTAAGAATGAATTTGGAATTTACAGAAAGTTCTTATGCATTATGGTTTTCTCTATTCGTCTTTAAAATGATATGAGCGAGTTCTGCCTGCTAGTAATCACTATATATAGCAATCGGTTTCTATAGCAATAAGTAGTTAGCTCGCTGCACGGGTTCAACAAAAGTGGATCAAAGTTTAGAGTGAGCAGATCGAGTGGGTTCATTGTAGAGTAGAAAATACAGTGTGAAAGTTGCATCAAAATCGGAGCAAGTGTCACTAAGATAGATAAAAATGTAAATATAAAAAAGAGGAGGGTCTCCCCTCTTCCACCACGGTTGTTTCATATTACATAATAACAGACGATGTTTGTGTGTCGACGTGTGTGTGTAAGGTCTGTAGCGGAAAATGTAAACATCGTACGGTCTTGAAATATCGTGCACGGATATTTCAGGAACCAAGGCGATGCATTTTTGTAAAACCGAAATATGAAATTGAGGCTATTAAAGTAAAAGTTACGCCCAGAGGGTTGACATAATAAGGTTGTATATCTAAGTGATTGCCACCAGCAAAATCTAAATCGCTCAATTAGAAGGTGAAATAAGAAATTTGGCGGGGGGGGGGGGGGGGGGCTAACCGAACTGAAAGTTGCGCCCAGGGAGCTGACACAATAAATATGTATATCCAGTTCATATGTACAAATGGTGCCAGGACTATAGCCACCAACGGAATCAAAATGGCTCAATTAAGAGCCGAGATGTGAAATTAGAAGGGAACTACTTAAAGTAAAAATTGCGCCCAGGGGATTGATATGAAAGATATGTATATTCAAATGGTACAAAGACTGTAGCTACCAGAAGATTCAAAATCGCTCAATTTAGGAACCGAGAAGTAAAACCGTGCGGGCTAGTTAAACTAAAAGTGACGCTCAGAGGGGTTTGAATAAAACAATATGCATGTCCAGACGATACGCGTATAGATAGTGCAGAGACTATAGCTGCCAGTAGATTCAAAATCGCTTAATTAGGAAACGAGATGAAAAATTTTAGGGCTACCTCAAGTGAAATTTACGCCTAGGGAGTATCGGATCAATATTGGACTTCAATGAAATTAGAAGCAAAACCAGGGGGATTGAATAGTCGCCGGTGAAGAGGGGGGGGGGGAGATTTTAAGGAAAACAACGTCAGATCAAAGAATCAAGTATCAGGTTAATTAATTTTTAACATTCTTTAACAAATATTTATATTTTTTTTCAATCTTTAATGTTAAATGGCTGAAAAAGTAAGACAGCTGAGTAAATCAAGAGACCCACCCCGTCAGACAACACATTTCTCAAAGTGTCACTAAAAATATCCACGGGCATGCCACAAATACAATTCTCGTGACTTTTAAGCAATTAAGAAGTCAAACGCATTGAAATTCATCACAAACAAAGCATGGAACTACCCCAAATCAGAAATAATCCCCTTTCCGAGGGACAGACAGAACCACCCTACATCAGAAATGCCCCTCCCCCACCCCACCCCACCCCCCGTCCGGGCGCTTACGCAGCGAAATTAAACTGAGTGCTCCAAACAATGCATTTTTCTACCAAAAACGAAGAACGGAACCCCCAAAATACCATCAATAACCCCCACTTATTCAATTAAGTAAAAATATATATCGAAACTTTTTTGAATTTCTATATCTAATACTACTAAACTATTTCTTCATGAACCAAAACTGAAAAAGCTAGGGGTCAATAGGATCAATAAAATAAATCAGAATTAGATAAATACAATAATTTATTTTCAAATATTTATTTAAACATCCAAATTTATTATTTTAAAAAGAAGCGAGAGCGAGAACACTCATTTATCAAGAAAAATTCGAGGCCAAATTAGCGAAACTCAGCCAATTCGAGTCAGTCGTTCACGGTATTCGAGTCTTCTTGGCTTCCTTAGAAGAGAGCCGCGGTATAAGCCGCGGCTCAGATCAGATTGGAATATTGCAATGTCTGTTTTTTAAACTGAAATTTCTATTGCCGTTGTATTCGCATGCCATTCTTTCTATCATCAGAGAGTCGATAACGGGACGCGGCTCTTATTAAAATCCCTCGTCTTTCCCTATAATGCAGTATTTTTCCCTATAAATTTAATATAGTATGAAAAGGGGATAAGAGATTTTTTTTTAAAGTCAAAGCTTTAGTGCTGCCATCTAGTGATAATTTTATCATTTATTTCCAATAATTCGACTTTTAGTTGAAAGAAATTTCAGATAATTTCCTTAAAAATTGTAATTAACCTATATAACTAAAGGAATTTGAAGTGCTTGATCAAGGGGGTCCGCGCGGCCCCGCGGCGCCCCTGAATAACCGCCCCTGACTTTACATGAGTTTCAAAATGAATTATTGCGAGGGAACAAGCAATAGTGTTAAAATTATAGGGATTAATAGAATTTCATATATGGACTATGAAATTTAGAGATCTAAACCTCTATACAATTATTTTTTTCAATGATATCTGTGGGCTCGATATCTTTTGAACAAATCGAATTAAATTCGGTATGGTTATTTAAATCGATAGCTGTCAGAGAGATTTTGATAAGATGTTCACGAACCAAGGGGAATGTTTTCAGTTTTTCGATGTTTCTTTTAATCAAAAGAATATTATTCAAATATAAATGCCAGAAGAATTACTGTTTAATATGTGGCCAAATTCATTTTCTTTTTATTTCTTTAATAATTCGTTAAATTGAGTTTAATTGCACACAATAATACTGAATTTGCACTTTTAGTTCAAGTTTTGTTTTTATTTGGAAACTAAACATTTTTTCAAAAGCTTCGTAACAAAAATGCGATAAAACTAAAATATTTTGAGACAATTAGTCCTAGTAATGCGGGGTTGGTCTTATTATTTTCCTTGTCAAAAATTACGTATAAAACAAGCATTTAATAGATACACTTGAGCATACGTAGTCTTTTATTTTAGATTTTGGCGATTTTTGCGGTCCATTTCGTAAAAAAAAAGCTTGCTCTTCTTTTCCGAATAGTACCATAATTTAATCAGCACCAGGGTGTCTCACAAGTGACTTATCTATCAAATTCTTTGAAATTTCGTCAATTAGTTTTTAGCTAGAGTGTATAGATGAGATTTTTGCTGGCTATTTCATAAAATAAAAAAAAAGGCGAGTTCTTTAACCTGAATCATACCAAAATCTAATCAGCACCAGGGTTACACACAAGTGACTTATCATAAATCTTTATGAAATTGGGTCTATTGGTTTTTGAGCACAGACAGATACACGCGTACAGGCGTCACGCTAAAACTAGTTTTTTCATATTCTATAGGTTCCCAGAACGTGTAGATCCGTCGAAAACTCGAGTTGCGATTTTCGATTCGACTCCAATACTTTCCCTATACATTACTGCGTATTGCATTGAAAGTAACAAGTTTATCTAAACAATTTTTGAAATACAAATGCATGCACTCAGTGAAATGAAATACAAATGCATGCACCCAGTGAAATGAAATACAAATGCATGCACCCAGTGAAATGAAATGCAAATGCATGCACCCAGTGAAATGAAATACAAATGCATGCACCCAGTGAAATGAAATACAAATGCATGCACCCAGTGAAATGAAATACAAATGCGATACACCCAGATAGATTTTTATTTAAAAAAAATAACTATCGAAACATAGAAAAACTGACTTATGATGATACCTCACAAGGGTAAAATACCAAATTGTATGCTTATTTTGATTTTATTGCCTAACTCAACACACACCATACCATAAACTACAAAAGTAAACAACTATAAATAACTTATATTCGGCAGTCCAAAATAATGCGCGCACTATTATTCTTCGGGCAAGAAAGACATCAAACATGTATCCCGACCTTCTCTGTAACCCTATTTTAGAGTTCGCAATATTTATTCCAAGCCCTCTCCCCCTCCCCCATCTTCTGAAAAATGAAGCAAAAGGCCTGCGGCATTTTAGATAAGACGTGACCTGCTTGTTTCCGCCGTCCAAAACATGCAAAGCCTTCTGCATACATATTAGAAAGAGAAAAGCGTATATTTTAGAATCCAATGAAACATCAGTTCTCGATATTCTTCTATAGAACTGTCGTAGAACAAAGGATTAAAATAAAAGAAAATATGCAATTCGTAAATATTCATAAAGTGACATAAAACTGCAATTGTGTTGGACGAAGAAAAAATATGTCATTTTCAAACGAAAGTGTTTAGATTGAAGTGAAATAGAATGCAAATCCGAGGAAAAAGATGGTAAAAGGAGTTTTGGAATTAGAAAGTTATAGAATAATATAAAATATAATGCCTGGATTGTTAAACACCACTCGGCTTTCTCATACATTTATTCGGCTTCGAAATGGTAAGCAGTATATTTTTTTCAGCTCCCATTCGCAAATTATTCTTTTAATTCTTTTTTAATTGTTCATTAAATTTGATAATTAAGCTGTCAATAGCTTCGTCATGCTGATGACTTGAATATATTTCGTTGACTTATATATAATATTATTTCAATATATTTTACACCCATGGCATAGTTTAAAATATATAAAAAAAAATGATATTATGTCGGAGATAACTGTATTTGGTCTCAAGTTATCGTGCTCAAATCTAGCAGACATACACTTGCAGGCAAACATCTTTTTTAATGCACTATAAATGTATTCCGAAAGTCTTAAACATACTTTTGCATTATAAAAAAATCTGATGTGGGCAACACATGACTTTCCTTATATAATGTAATTAATTTACTACTTTTACAGTAAAAAAAGTAGGTTTTTCTTGTAGTAGATACTAATATTCTTTCCAAGATATTAAATTTTCGACAATTAGTCGTCATTTTTATCCATTTGGCGAGATTTTCGTTAATTTGGCAACATTTCAAAAAGGCGCCAAGTTGGCGACATTCCACCAAATTCGTCGCCAAAATCTCGCCAAGCGTTATGCACTAAGAAATAAGTTATTCTTACAGCAGATAAATGACTATTGGCGTTCAAACACAAAAGTATTACTAAAAGTATATTTTTTCATGAATGGAATGAGCTAGTTCCACGAGAATGATGTAACCCAATTTATCGCATGGTATTACATATGAAAAGTGAACATGTTTCTCAATAGGAATTTTTTTTTTATATGACTTTTTGATAATTTTTTTTTTAAAAATGAACAATATCTCAAGAACGGTTTATGTTAGCGTTCTAAAATTTATGTCAATCGTTTTCTAATGAAAAATTACATAAGAAATGTCTATTTGCGTAACTTTATTAGTGGTTTTGATTTTTTGACGATTTTTTCAAAATTTCATTCGAAAATTTAGGGGGGTTCTTAGCTTTCGATTGCATATAAAAGCAATAGGCTTCCAGTGTTTACGGATTGTGATTTTTGTACCAAATTTGGTTCGAATCGGTCCATTCGTTCGTCAGTTATCGTCTCCACAGACTCACTGACACACACACACACACACACACACATACTTTCACACACACACACACACACACACACACACACATACTTTCACACACACACACACACATACTTTCACACACACACACACACATACTTTCACACACACACACACACACACACACACACACACACATACACACACACAGACATCACTTCAAAAATGTTTGATTCGTGATCAGGGATGCTTGAAACGTGCTCTCCCGTCGAAAACTCGAATTCGAATTTTCGACCCCGTCACAATACTTTCCTTATACATTATGTATATAAGGAAAGTAATATGTGTATCTAAATTTCCCATTTAACTGAAAGGGCGTGAAAAACAGAATATTGCAAAAAATGAAAAAGTATTAACTTGAAAAGGGCTATACACAAGCCTACATACACACTGAAAAAGTTCAAACAATATAAAATCAGATGACAAACAGATGTTTTTAACTTCTCTGGAATCATCACCCAATCCCGCATTACTGGAACTTATTATTTTGTAGGAAAGATCGTATGTTCAACACAATAGATGCTTCTATTCATTTCTCGAATAGAGCGTCATGCAAATCTTAATGCAACATTAATGCAACTTGTTAAATTGTAGGAAAGGCCATATGTTAAACACGATATATTTCTTTTAACTTTTCTGGAATAGGACGCCATGCAAATTAAAATCCAGCATTACTGCAACATGTTAGATGATAGAAAAAATTGTGTGTTCAACACAATAGATGTTTCTGTACTTTTCTCGAACAGAGTGTCATGAAAATCACAATGCAACATTATTGCAACTTGTTAGATCGTAGGAAAAGATCTTATTTGCAACACAATATATTTCTTTTAACTTTTCTGGAATAGAGCATTATTAAAAACTGCACTCCAGTATTTTTGAAACGTATTAGATTGTAGGAAAAAATCGAGTGTTTAACGCAATATAATTTTTTTTCTACTTTCCCTGAAATACATGGTAATGTATAGGGGAAGTATTGGAATCATGTCGAAAATCGCAACTCGAGTTTTCGACGGATCTACACGTTTCAAAACCTCTAGAATACGAAAAAATCATTTTCAGCGTGACGCCTATGTGTGTGTCTGCCTGTCTGTGTGTCTGTCTGTGCAGATTTTGTATCCACTCTAACTAAAAAACTAATGGACCGAATTTCATAAAATTTGGTAAGTCACTTGTGGACGAATCTGGTGCTGATTAGTTTTGGGTACGATTCGGGATAAAAGAACCCGCCTTTTTTTTGCGAAATGGCCCGCAAAAGCTTGTATCCACTCTAGCTGAAAAACTAATGGACCGAATTTCACAAACTTCGGTAGATAAGTCACTTGTGGGTCACCCTGGTGCTGATTAGATTTTGGTACGATTCGGAAAAAAATAACCTGCCATTTCTTGCAAAATGGCCCTCAAAAATCGCCAAAATCTAATATAAAAAACTACGTATGCTCAAATATATCCATTAAATGCTTGTTTAATACGTAATTTTTAACGACGAAAAGAATAAGACCAACCCCATTACACTAGGACTAGCCGTTCTCGAGATATTTTAGTGTTTTCGTATATTCTCTACGCCACCTTTGAAAATAAGTCCAGTTTTCAAATGAGAACGAAAATTGAATTAAAAGTGAATTAAATTTAATTAAAATAAAAAGAACGTGGATGGGAAAGTGATGTGCTGCCCACATCAGAATAGGGCCTCATGTAAATCCCAATCCAACATTACGAACGATGTTCACCGCCATCATTCTTACTCAACAACTTTGAGTTCTAAATCTTGCATCTTTGCAATCAAATGCATCCAACGACATATTCGATGGGCCTAAGAGCCTCTATACCTATAGGAACCTTAGATGGGCCCACAGCATGCAAAGTCATGCTGCCATTTTGTTTCCCCTTGCCATTGTGCTGCGCTAGGCAGCAAGGGCATCTTTGCGTGTGTCCATTGTGATTGGATGCCCACATTACATCACGTGACACAGAAATGATCCTTTTCATGAGACGCAGATATTTTGAAGAAGAATAAAAATGGAAGCCCAGAAATTCAGATGCATCCAATACTTGACTTTTTTTCACAGACTGACAAATCGGAAAATATTGGTAAAGCAGTAAATAACCCAACAAGACATTTATGAAGAATTCTTGATAACGTAGCAATCGCTTTGTGTTTTCGATGGAACTGTTAAGTAATTTTATATTGATACTAATGGCAGATACACGTCAAATCCTCAAATAGATCAACTTATATAACAGAATGACAAGTCAATAGTATTTCTTTATCAATTTATTTATCTATATCGCACTTATATTTGTAATTTAGACCCCGTCCATGTTTTGAGTTACGCTTGGCGACTCGTTCTCGATTCTATTCAAATCAAACCTTTACAAAGTTACCTTTAATTTATAAAATTTAATTTTGTATATTGATGTTTAAACTGGCTTATGACAATGTGTTTCCTTGATTTTGTAATTTTTAAATCTGGTGTATGGATGCATAAAATATGTTTTGTGGTAATGCCAATTTCAGGATATGCAAATTCATCTTGTCGGTAGTAGATTGTATTTAAGCATGTTGGCAATTTGTCTTATTTTAACGCCCCCTCACAGCAAAGATCGTCACATGTGTGACATTGACGTTGTAGTCACGTGACACCTGGGTCACAATGTGACATCATATTTGTGACTTCTATGCGATGTTACGTATTAGTAACTTTGTAACTTCATTGCGGCTATATTCTGTGACGTTTCCACACTTTAATTAACACGTAACAATGTGACGACATTACAATGGCAATTACAATGTGACGTCACAGACAAGTTAATATGTGACGTCACAAAGGACCATGAAAATGACCAAAATGACTTAGCTGTGACCTCAATATGACATTGCCGAGACGTACTGCCACGTCCTGTGACGTCCCAAAATCACAGCGTGACGTAAATCTCACGTCACTGTGAAAAAAATGCTGTTAAGGTGAGGAAGGGTATGATGATACCCGAAAGCGCTCTAGCTTTTTTAAAGATTGTCTATACGTCTGAAGGATGTTTTTAGTAAAATGACTTTTGCGATCAATTCATTTGTCATTCTGTTATATAAGTTGATCAATTTTATATTGTTTTGCACACTCATTTTGCACACTCATACGGAAAAACCGGAAGTGATATCTTCAGAACCGAATGTGAAACTCCTTGGTGAACCCCACAATCCTTTCCAGGATCTGCTGCTGTATTCATATCAGTCATAATCTAAGCTCTATCTATAGTAGATCTTGAGAAATAGAAGATTGAAAGAAAATGTTTGAAGCGGTTATGGAAACATATCCCAAAGTTGAAATCCCTAGTGAATCCCTCAGCTCCCTATGGGATTTAATGCTAAATCCATATCAGTCAATATCTAAACTGTATTTATAACAAATTTTAATAAATAGATATTATAAAGAAAATGGAAATTTTTAAAGCGGATGCAATTTCTCCAGAAGTAGAAGTGGGAATCTTTGAACGCCCTATCCTCTCTGACATTTGAGGCTGAATCCATACCAGTCATCGTCTAAGCTCTATCTACAACTAAACCTGAGAAATAGGTGTTCCAAAAGAAACTTATGAATTCGGGATGAAAATCCGTAGTAACCACTATGCCTCTTTCAAAATTTAATGCTGCATCCTTATCACTTATCATCTAAACTCCATATATAGCCAATCATGAGAAATATATATCAAGAAAAATGAAAATGTTTGAACCGGAAATGGATAAAGGAACCAAAAGTTTACATCCTTGGTGAATTTTCCACATCCTCTAAAATTTGTTGAATCAATATTGGTCATCATCTCTATCTATAACATATTCTGAGAAATTGAGGCATAGAAAATATTCAGCAAAAACAATAGTATGGCAAAAATGTTACCACCGATAAAAAGTTAGTAATACTATAACTATTAGAAATTTCTTATAACAATGCATTTTAATTACCGTCGAGGTTTCCAAATTATTGACATATGAAAGTTTTTTTGCAGCTATAGCAGTAACTGTTCTATGCATATGAACTTTAAGAATCAGGAGACCATTCAATGCAGCGTTCTACCTCGAGCACATGATTTAACATTGTTAGTAGTGCACATTGTTACAAGCTTGTAAAATACTCCGGAGTCTCTCCCCCCTCTCCCTCTGACTTTCGTCTCTTTCGAATACCAGACGGAGAAAACACCCCCAGCGCAATCTTTCTTATAACGTGCATCTAGGGTTTCCAGATGCTGAAGTTTGGAAGAGGGTTACCAGGTTTTGACGATTTATCGCAAATTTGACAATATTTGGCGATTTTTCGAAGTTTCGAGAAACGCCCCGAAATAACAAATATTCTACGAGATATGAGATATTTCTAGACGTCTATAAAAGAAGTCATCATTCGGTTGGATAGCAGTTGACGTGGTACTATCTACATTGAACTGTGATATTTATCAATGCTTTGAGAATTGTAGCTGCTGTTTTGTGAAATGAGTGGCGTATTTAAGTGCTGTTTGACTGTATATTGTTGCTATTTACGCTACGTTTGTAAATAAACGTGTTAGTTATCCAGAAGTTTGGACTCATTCTTGTATCCTGAGCGCACACCCACGATTTCAGACACAATTTTGTACACCAGTCGTTGCAATAGAGCACTCGGATTCTAACAATGCAACGACTAGAAGCGAAATCCTACAAGCTTATAGAATCATATCTGTTTCCTCTGAATAAAATGACATACATCCCCGGGAGTTAATTCGGCTTATTAATGGACGGCTTAATCTTATAATCTGACCCCCCTCCTACTTCTCGGCACTCTAATTGCCTTAATTGCATTTCCTCTGGCATAATGTCGGACATATTGTGCTTGAAAATAACTCTGGAGAATAATCAAATCACCAAAGAATTGCCGTTTTCACGAAAGGGGGCGAAGACTGGAGAAATCATTATTTTCTTATATTTAAGTATAATAAATTGCAAAAAGATGCTAATAGGAGAATGCCGCTAATAGAGATGATAATGCTAATATAGAATGATGCTAATAGGATATTCTAGAAATTCTTTATGAAGCTGGAGGGGTGTAGTACATTATCTCGGATCAATCTGGGAGTCCCAGGTAAGATTCCTTATTTTAGATGATTGTTTTTTCAGCGTAAATTCATCTCTATTACTGTACAAATTTTACTGTGGCATTATCTACTATATATTTTTAAATTCGGGCAATCGAAAAGACCAATCATTCCATGCCCTGTGGGTGCAATGTATACGTACAGTCTGACTGAAAAATTATCCATTTAGTTTTTATGAAATTTAGCTGTTAGATAAGCCAGACAATGCCTTTCTGTCGATTACATTTTCTGTAATTAAGAACGTAGAATAGATATTTTATTCAAAAAAAAGAAAGATTAGTCATGCATAAAGCATTGATTACGAAACACTTTCCAACTGAAATGCAATTTTATTTAAACATTTCTAAAATGCGATGCATCTAGAACTGATATTTTTTTAAATTATCACAATACTACAATAATTTATTATACGTGGAAACTAAAAACTTCATCAAAAAAATCCAATCGTCTGCTTCTCTTTGTAAAATCAATGATTATTTCATTCATATCACTCATATTCCAGACTCAAGAGCTAAATAATTTGGCGTGAAAAACAAGTCAGCAATTCTTATACAATTCATCTTATAATCGCTTGATTTGTTTACATTTTACATGCTATAGAAATTAGGCTTCGTTGTAGGAATAATCAAAGTTTAGTGATCAATTAAAATAAAAGAATATTGTAATTGCGCTAGCTCAGAATTTAGATGCACAGATAATATGAAAAAATAAAACGGTTTTAGGACAGATACAACACTAAATATAAATTTAAACGATCTTTAAACATAACAATTTTTACACATCCGAAAGAAAAGAAATAGATGCTTTATTTTGAGATGAGTCACCTGATCTCTTAAATTGCTGAAGCTTATTGTTCGCTTAAAATTCTTTTAAAATATTATATCCATAGGGTTCAATGTATTTCATTTTTTCAACCTGGTTTCAATCCGAAACTAATTGGGTGATTTATTCATTTTCATACCCGTATGTCCCACAGACCGTCTCAACAACATACTAAATTTTCATTTCGATAGTCACTTTTGGACAAAATAAGCAGACAAGGTGAACAAAATCATAAACACTTTTCCACTCCGTGGGAAAATGTTAAAAATAGTTACAACTTAATTTAGATGTGAATAACATGTATTGTTGGGGTATCTTTGGCTGAAATCGGAGCGTTCCAAAAAATTTAAACAGTTTAGACACTTATATTGCCGGAACTAATATAATGTTCTATTTATAACTATATAAACATAATTTCATTATTTTAAACTTCTTAAAAAAGACGATAAAGTTTTTGCTCGAGCGAGATTTTTCCTCACTTTGCTTGCTTTCACTCGAAATATCATCTAAACAGTGAAAAAAATATATATATAAATAGTAAGTGATAAAAGTGTTCACTAGGAAATCCAGTTTCTAGATTATTCATTTGTTTTTGCAAAACTCCCATACTTTTAGGGCAATCATCTTGTTTATTTCAAGAAGATAAATTTTCCACATTTCAGATAGTAATGCTTATATTTTAAATTTAAAAGTGCTAGTTGCGAAGGATAACATATATTTTGTATCGCCATAAAACCCCTATAAGGATATATAAAAGGATATCGGATTGAATTCTTAGTTTCCAAAATAGAGTGGTTATAATTTTGATATTTTAATATTTCAAACTATTTTGAAAAGGTGGTTCTAATTTCGATATATTAATATTTTGAATTGTTTTGAAAATGTCTAAAAAACACAAACCGCCCACAAAGAAAGAGTTCGGCTTCATCAGAATGCAGTCACTGCCGATTTTTTTTTTTTTAAGAGCGTTTGATTCCAGATGTCAATTTTAAATATTAGTTAAAAATGAGTTGTAAAAGGAAGCTAACAAGCGTGCATTTTTACTTTCCCTACAATACATTACACACACACACAGGCATCACCTCAAAGACGTTTGATTCGTGTTCAGGGATGCTTGAAACGTGCTCTCCCGTCGAAAACTCGAATTTTTGATTCCGTCACGATACTTTCCTTATATATTATACTATGTATATAAGGATAGTAGTGACACTAGTGACTCATTAATTAAAAGTATTCACTAGTGACTTCACTAGTTAAAATGAAAAATATTCATCCATTTACCCACAAAAGTCGAGAAAATCTACTTAACAACAATTTTCACCAAAAATAAAGGAATCCTTAAATTTTCCCTAGAAATCTTTAAAATCCCTAAACTTATACTGAATTTTTTTTTTATTTAAACCTGCTATAGTCATGGTCAAATAATCCTGTCAGTAAATATCCGTTCATTAATATAATATCTTCATGAATTTTTCTATTTTATGAATTTCGAACTTTGTGATTTTAAATTAATGAAGCCGTAAGTAAAATTCCACTCTACTGAACTTTTTATTCTACGTGACTACATGTTGAAAATCTGTATTTGTATCTGTTTTGTGTCCGTCTGTGCAATGTATGTATCCACTCTAGCTGAAAAACTAATTGACCAAATTCGGTAGATTGTGGGTTACCCTGGTGCTAATTTGAATTTGGAACGATTCTGAATAAAAGAACCTGTCTTTTTTTTCTTTTTTTTTTGCGAAAATGGCCCGCAAAAAAGTATGTACCCACTTTAGCTGAATATTTAATTGACCAAATTTCACAGAAATCGGTAGATAAATTACCCGTGGAATGTTCTGGCACTGATTAGATTTGGGTAAGATTTGAAAAGAAAGAATCTGCCTTTTTTTGCAAAATGAGCCACAAAAATTGCGAAAATCTGAAATAAAAGAATATGTGTGTTCAATGTATCTGGTATTATACGTAATATTTGACTACGAAAAGATTAATACCAACCCCCATAAGTCTAGGACTAATCATTTCTCGAGATGTTTTAGTTTTTTTATCATTTCAGCCACATCGCCTTTGAAAATAATTCCAGTCGCCTAATGAAAACGAAAATTGAGATAAAACTATAAATCAAGTGCACTTTTAATTAATTATCCGTGTTCATTTTGTGGTGTTAAACTCAATTTAATGAATTATAAAGGAAAAAAAAAAAGAAAAACTGAATTTCACTCTGCAGGGAAAGACATATGCTGATCACACCTGATGTTTTGTATTCTGACACTGACTATAATAAAAGTAGATTCAAACAATATGGAATATGAATATATGACAAAGTAGACTAGATATTTTTTACTCTAGATTTTTCTGACTATGCCCCAGAACTGGAATACTGTAACAACCCAAAACGTACGAAATATTGTTGTGACTCCCTTTTCGAACCCCCCTCCCCCTCTTCCCAGACCACCACAGTATTTTATGCGCTCAAAATTTTATGTGACAGAAATTGCGAGTTCGAATACAGCTATACAATTCCCGCTAGTTCTCGTTCTAATGTTGAGCAATGGTTCGGTAAGCGACGATTTAGCCCGGTATCAAGAAATCCCGTCTCTACCAACTAATGGCCCTAATTAGATTTATTCTATTTCTAACGTAATTTTGCGAAACAGCGTTCTTGAAAGAAGCCCTCGAGAATTCATAAATCATCAAAAAGCGGTAAATTGTTTTAACGAAAGAATGAAAAATCCGAAGAAAACGGAAAAATTCCGCTTATAATTATCATCAATTGTAAGATGCCAATAGTAGGATTTTGCCATGTCTTTTTATTTATGCATTTGTGTGAGGAAGATCTTCAGGGAAAAATGTATCAATTAAGAACGAATCGAAGTCTGATATTTTATTCAAACATTTTTTAACTCTCAATGTGTTCTCAATGTGTACCTCCTAGGGTACACCGTAAAACATTCTGCAACCTTTGATCATTTATTTCAGCTACTTTGTTGATAATTTCGGCAAACTGATAAGAAAGTCCACAATTACAGGCGCTCATGAAATTTCCACCTTCATAGACTTTCTGAAGCATTCAACCAATTATCGTCTGCCAAAGCGTTATTTTTGTATATATATATATATATATATATATATATATATATATATGTGATCAAAGTATCCGAAAACTTTGGATATTTGAATTTTTTTCTAATTTCTAAACAAATACTTGGCGAAGTGTTCTGTAACTTTGGCGACGTAAAGAATATGCTTGAACGTACACTTTCCAATAAAGTTTCGGGGACTTGTGCATTTGGGGGACCACCAAGATATTGAAAAATGAGAAAAATATATTTTTTCACCCGGTATCATAAAAAGCTGAAAATGATTTGTAACTTTCACAAAATAGTTAACTAGCTTTGTTCAATGTGTATAAGCATTTTCGTAAAACAAAAACGTATATTCATGAAGATATAAACGTTTCTTAAAAAAAAATAGCCGAATTTTGTTACATGTTTTTGGCTTACAATATCCATGGGTTTCAATCAAATTTCACGACACTTGCAGAACATTTGTCAACGTCCAAGAAAAACATTAGACTTCAATTGAAAATTAAAGCATTGAATATACGATGAGATATAAGCATTTGAAGAAACTAAGTTTTTACTGCGCAGGCGCGAAACATGGAAATAGTTTTCTTTCACGATTTTGTAGTGTAGGGCAACTTCTATAAAAAAAAATCCACTGAAATATCGTGAAAATTCACAAGATATCGACGATATAGTGATCAGTTTTTCTCTGACCCTCTGAAAGTACCTGGATGATAGAGGGGGGTTCCACAAATTGACATTTTACAAATTCATCGGACACCCCTATTCTAAAAATGAACTAGTCCAATTTTATGTAAATAATGATTAAAAGTCTCTGGACACCCCTGTACGTGGTGATCATTATTTCCATAAAATTGGACTAGTTCATTTTCAGAACATGTTTGTCCGACGCATTTGTAAAATGTCAATATGTGGACACCCCCTTATCATCCAGGTACTTTCACAGAGTCATAGAAAAACTGATCACTATACCGTCGATATCTTTGTGAATTTTCACGATATTCCAGTGGATTTTTTTTATAGAAGATGCCCTACAGTATTCACTACAAAATCGTGAAAGAAAACTATTTCTATGTTTCGCGCCTGCGCAGTAAAAACTTAGTTTCTTCAAATGCTTATATCTCATCGTATATTCAATGCTTTAATTTTCAATTCAAGTATAATGTTTTTTCTTGGACGTTGACAAATGTTCTGTAAGTGTCGTGAAATTTGATTGAAACCTATGGATATTGTAAGCAAAAAACATGTAACAAAATGAGGTTCTTTTTTTTTAAAGAAACGTTTATATCTTCATGAATATACGTTTTTGTTTTACAAAAATGCTTATACACATTGAACAAAGCTAGTTAACTATTTTATGAAAGTTACAAATCATTTCCAGCTTTTTATGATACAGGGTCATCAAATATATTTTTCCCCTTTTTCAATATCTTGGTGAACTTCTAAATACACAAATCACCGAAACATTACTGGAAAGTGTGCGTTCAAGTATGTTCTTTACATCGCCAAAGTTAAAAAATGCTTCGCTAAGTATTTTTTTTTTAGCAATTCGAAAAATATTTTAACATCTAAAGTGTCCGGATGCTTTTGATCATATATATATATATATATATATATATATATATATATATATATATATATATATATATATATATATATATATATATATATATATATATATATATATATATATATATATATATATATAAGGATATAAACAAGAAGAAAAAATAAGCGAGAACAGGAGTGACCATATGATTTGCATAGAATGGCTGGGGTGGATTGCGACACCCCTTTCCCGCTTAAAGCAGCTTTTACGACCCGGGCAACGCTCACGGCACCAATGTAACTCAATGGTCAATCTCCCACATGTGCAAAGACAGAAGCACCCGAACGGACAAAAGAGCAAAGATGGAACCAAGCATGGAAGAGATACACCTTACTATCCAGCATGAAAACACAACATTTTATAAGGGAAAGTCGCACATGCGCGAAAAGACTTCAAGATGATAGGATCGCAGATATGAAAATATATATGATTAAGAATTCTCATTTAGAATCAAACAATGTACAATTTCTTTCTTTGAAAAAGGAATAGTAATAATGTTGTAAAAAATATCTAGGGTAATTTCTTTTTAATGCATCATTTATTATTTTATTACATTCATGAATGCAGTCTTTTTTAAAAGTACTGTAGTTTCTGTTTCTTCTGAAGTACCCGATAATAATATTTCTGAATATATTTTTAGTGAGGTTTGAATTCCAATCAATAATATTATTAATTTTGATATTGTATGAATTTCTCTTGTCGTGTATGGTTGTATAAATTCCATACTGTTGGTGCTTTCTTATTGACAAATCCAGGAAGTCTGTCGATCCATCCTCATTGATCGGGTTTTCAATTAAGTCCAATTCCCTTGGGTAGAATGCAAAATCTATGTCAGGGGTGTTTGCATAACCCCCTAATATCACATCGTCAACATAACGGAAATAAGGTATTTCCGATAATAGATGGGTTCCTCTTTCATATTTGGATAGATAAATATCCGCCAATATTGATGAGCATGCACCACCCATGGGTATGCCTTTGACCTGTTTGTAGAAATGCATACCGTCATATAGTATGTTTTCATTTAAAACCAACTCAATCAAATCCAAATATCTTCTGAGAGTTATATATGGTTTTAAATTATACTCTTCATGTAATTCTTTCAAGATCATTTGTAGGTTTGTTAAATCGATGTTATTAAACAGATCCCTGAAATCGTAGCTTCTGAAGTTTAAATCTTTATGGCAAAGTTTCAGTCGGTCTATCAATTCTTGTCCGTTTTTTAACATTATGGAATTTTGCTTCTTAATATCAGTCATAACATATTGGAGTAATTTCAGAAGTTTTTTATTTGCATGTTCTAGGTATGATCCGCATCCCACTGTTACAGTACGGAACTTGACTGGTTTTTTGTGTAACTTGGGAATGAGGATCAAGTATGGAAATTTTACTGATTTAATATCCATACCAATTCTTTTATACAGTGCTTTTATTCTATTAGTGATGATTGATTCGTTGCTAGGAATTAATGTATACATGGCACAATCCTTATAGCATTGTGTTAAAGTATCGACATAGAATTTTTTACACGTGAATGCAAAATTCGATACGATTTTGTCGGTGTATGTCAATACGAATTCTTCATTAAAATGTTTGATTGAAAACGGAAATTGAGAACTCCCAGAATCCTTGTTTCTTCTCGGGTAGAATTGGCAAAAAGCACTGTAAAAGGCATATTTCCATGCGTTAAAAGTTTGTACAGGTATACTGTGTTTGACAGCCATCTTGTATATGAAGGTTTCCAGATCGTAATTAAATTCATTATAAATATCATTATATTCTTGTATTCGGTACTTAGTACCAAGTTGTAATAAGTTTTTGAGTTTATTATCTTTTATAAAATCTAAGTTTCCAGTAATTATATGCTTGTGGTAGGGATCACAATGTATATTTTTATGACATTGACAGGATTCAATATTAAATGAAGACACGGTTTTACATAATTTATTGTAGTTGAATAATCTTCTTCCGTTGGTTCTTACAAAGCGATAGGATATCTTAATATTTAGATTAGGCAAAGGAAGACGTTCTTCTATATTATGTAATATTTGGTTGAATGGAATATTTTCGAACATTTTATTCTTAAATGTTGTGATAAAAAATTCTTTTGATTTGTTTATTTGATATTTTGGTTCAAGTGCTACATTATATTTTGCGGCTCTGAGTTTAATTAAATCCAGAATGATGTCTATATTAGTGTTTGTATCTTCTGTATTGCAGTTATTTTCACTTAAATTGAAATTTATAATAAAATTCCATATACGTTGTAAGTATTTGATTTTGATACTGTTGGCTATATTCTTGATCCATCCGAATTTCACTGTTATTTCTGTCTTTATGAAGGCTGAGATTTTTTCTTCTGTTTTGATATAATTAAATTGTTGCTTTTTATTTCCTATTTGGTGTCTATAAGTTTTCTTAGGTATTGAATTTTCTAAGAGAGGGTATGCTTTACTATTCCTGCATCTTTCTTTATTGCAATTTTCCTTGAATAATAAAGTATTCAGACCATATGGATATGCAGAATTATATTGCTTTATATGGGTGTTTTCCCACCACAAGCGTTCAGAAAGGTCTGGTACTATATCAATAATAGTTACCATAATATTGCTGAAGGGGTGTACTTGAAAATGTCGTACTTCTAAGTTATTATTGGTGGATAGCTGTTGGATTTTGCCCACTTGACTTCGGTGCAGATTTATACGGATATTCAGGGAATTCTGCGTCTGTCCTATATATTTTGCCTGACAGGCAAGGCATGATATGCAATATACCACATTAAAAGTTTTGCAAAAGATTTTTATATTGTCCTTTTTTGTAGAAATTTGGTGTGGATTGGCTACGGGACAAAGCTTACATCGCTTAGAATTGCATTTCTTGAACTTGAAGTTCTTCATATGGTGGTAGTGTTGATAAAAGTCGTTAAAAAAAGATGATCTATTATAGATCGTGTCATTTATTACAAAAGAATTTACATTTTTTATGTTTGTCACAGCTTTATCATGGACAATTGTACAAGGCTTATAAACACTGCTCATCACTTGCTTCAATATAAAGATTAGGGTAACTGTATTTCGATAACACATATACCCTGATAATGTGTCACCGGGCATATATTCAGCATGGAATAAATTTGCCAGTCGCTAAATTTATATAAAGCCTTCATACATATTATATATCAACAGTTTTTTAACTCATGTTGAGGAGTAAGAACTTTATAGTAAAAATAAACGAAAAGTTTTTTCATATGCACATTCAAATACAGTAAAAGCATCATAGAACGTTCAGGTATACTACCTTCACACTTGCCCATTTTATGCTGTATGACAAATTTAAGCACTATTTTATACTTTTTTTCTAGTTATTTTGATTCATTCATAGAATTCGTTCTAAAATAGGTATTGGAAAATACCAGATTCAATAAAAGCGATAAAAATACTTAAAAACCACATAATTAAAAAATTAAAAGACTAAAGTACAGAGATTACACAAATGCATACCACACTAAAATATACCACCATACATTGTCTCTCAAGGTACAAAACTAATATCAAAACATTTGAAAAATGACTCTTACCGTCCTGATTACACCGCTCCAATATCCACCGGATGACTCCCATCCCACGACACACGGAAGACCTACACTTCGCCAGTGTGGTACGAGAAGTGGCCTTTACGTAGAAAGCTGAATTGGATGTGTTAAAATATGCACTATGTCCGCGCAATGCAGCTGGATGTAGACATATTGATAAATACATATAAAAATAAGTATATCACGAACGGAACTCCTATTTAAGTAAAGGAGAAAACAGAAACCTTACAGAGGATGTGGCGCATAGCAGCTCTGCATCCAGAGTGGAATACAAGGATATAAACAAGAAGAAAAAATAAGCGAGAACAGGAGTGACCATATGATTTGCATAGAATGGCTGGGGTGGATTGCGACACCCCTTTCCCGCTTAAAGCAGCTTTTACGACCCGGGCAACGCTCACGGCACCAATGTAACTCAATGGTCAATCTCCCACATGTGCAAAGACAGAAGCACCCGAACGTACAAAAGAGCAAAGATGGAACCAAGCATGGAAGAGATACACCTTACTATCCAGCATGAAAACACAACATTTTATAAGGGAAAGTCGCACATGCGCGAAAAGACTTCAAGATGATAGGATCGCAGATATGAAAATATATATGATTAAGAATTCTCATTTAGAATCAAACAATGTACAATTTCTTTCTTTGAAAAAGGAATAGTAATAATGTTGTAAAAAATATCTAGGGTAATTTCTTTTTAATGCATCATTTATTATTTTATTACATTCATGAATGCAGTCTTTTTTAAAAGTACTGTAGTTTCTGTTTCTTCTGAAGTACCCGATAATAATATTTCTGAATATATTTTTAGTGAGGTTTGAATTCCAATCAATAATATTATTAATTTTGATATTGTATGAATTTCTCTTGTCGTGTATGGTTGTATAAATTCCATACTGTTGGTGCTTTCTTATTGACAAATCCAGGAAGTCTGTCGATCCATCCTCATTGATCGGGTTTTCAATTAAGTCCAATTCCCTTGGGTAGAATGCAAAATCTATGTCAGGGGTGTTTGCATAACCCCCTAATATCACATCGTCAACATAACGGAAATAAGGTATTTCCGATAATAGATGGGTTCCTCTTTCATATTTGGATAGATAAATATCCGCCAATATTGATGAGCATGCACCACCCATGGGTATGCCTTTGACCTGTTTGTAGAAATGCATACCGTCATATAATATGTTTTCATTTAAAACCAACTCAATCAAATCCAAATATCTTCTGAGAGTTATATATGGTTTTAAATTATACTCTTCATGTAATTCTTTCAAGATCATTTGTAGGTTTGTTAAATCGATGTTATTAAACAGATCCCTGAAATCGTAGCTTCTGAAGTTTAAATCTAAGCATTTGAGATATAAGCATTTGAAGAAACTAAGTTTTTACTGCGCAGGCGCGAAACATGGAAATAGTTTTCTTTCACGATTTTGTAGTGTAGGGCAACTTCTATAAAAAAAAATCCACTGAAATATCGTGAAAATTCACAAGATATCGACGATATAGTGATCAGTTTTTCTCTGACCCTCTGAAAGTACCTGGATGATAGAGGGGGGTTCCACAAATTGACATTTTACAAATTCATCGGACACCCCTATTCTAAAAATGAACTAGTCCAATTTTATGTAAATAATGATTAAAAGTCTCTGGACACCCCTGTACGTGGTGATCATTATTTCCATAAAATTGGACTAGTTCATTTTCAGAACATGTTTGTCCGACGCATTTGTAAAATGTCAATATGTGGACACCCCCTTATCATCCAGGTACTTTCACAGAGTCATAGAAAAACTGATCACTATACCGTCGATATCTTTGTGAATTTTCACGATATTCCAGTGGATTTTTTTTATAGAAGATGCCCTACAGTATTCACTACAAAATCGTGAAAGAAAACTATTTCTATGTTTCGCGCCTGCGCAGTAAAAACTTAGTTTCTTCAAATGCTTATATCTCATCGTATATTCAATGCTTTAATTTTCAATTCAAGTATAATGTTTTTTCTTGGACGTTGACAAATGTTCTGTAAGTGTCGTGAAATTTGATTGAAACCTATGGATATTGTAAGCAAAAAACATGTAACAAAATGAGGTTCTTTTTTTTTAAAGAAACGTTTATATCTTCATGAATATACGTTTTTGTTTTACAAAAATGCTTATACACATTGAACAAAGCTAGTTAACTATTTTATGAAAGTTACAAATCATTTCCAGCTTTTTATGATACAGGGTCATCAAATATATTTTTCCCCTTTTTCAATATCTTGGTGAACTTCTAAATACACAAATCACCGAAACATTACTGGAAAGTGTGCGTTCAAGTATGTTCTTTACATCGCCAAAGTTAAAAAATGCTTCGCTAAGTATTTTTTTTAGCAATTCGAAAAATATTTTAACATCTAAAGTGTCCGGATGCTTTTGATCATATATATATATATATATATATATATATATATATATATATATATATATATATATATATATATATATATATATATATATATATATATAATATATAAGATAGAAAGTGGAAATTATTAAAGATATTGAAGTGTTATATAAATATATATATATTTATATATTTATATATATATATATATTTATTATATATATATATATATATATATATATATATATATATATATATATTATATATATATATATATATATTATATATATATATATATATATATATATATATATATATATATATATATATATATATATATATATATATATATATATATATATATATATATATATATATATATATATTATATATATATATATATATATATATATATATATATATTATATATATATATATATATATATATATATATTATATATATATATATATATATATATATATAAATATATATATATATATATATATATATATATATAAATATATATATATATATTATATATATATATATATATATATATATATATATATATATATTTATATATATATATATATTTATATATATATATATATATTTATATATATATATATATATATTTATATATATATATATATTTATATATATATATATATATATATATATATATATATATATTTATATATATATATATATATTTATATATATATATATATATATATATATATATATATATATATATATATATATATATATATATATATATATATATATTTATATATATATATATATTTATATTTATATATATTTATATATTTATATATATATATATTTATATATATATTTATATATATATATATTTATATATATATATATATATATATATATATTTATATATATATATATATATATATATTTATATATATATTTATATATATATATATATATATATATTTATATATATATATATATATATATATATTTATATATATATATATATATATATATATTTATATATATACATATTTATATATTATATATATTTATATATATACATATTTATATATATATATTTATATATATATATATATATATATATATTAATTTCAATTTAATTAACTTTTCATGTCTAACCATTTCTCAAAAAAATAAAATTATTAGACACCCTGTTCCCCTCTGAAGGTCCCCCCCCCCCCCCCGCACTTGGGTGTACATCCCCTCCATAGGCGGCCCCATAGACATGCCACTCTGTTTGTACCAGTTCAAATTTTTTTAGCACCCCCCCCCCCCCCTTCTCTATAGACGAGTTTTGTGATAATATAATACTTCTCTGTTTACAATACAAACGAGTCTTAACTTTCTTTATAAAAATAAAATTTTTAAAACTAGGTTTGGCTGTCACCTGGTTTTTATGTGTTCGCATTTATTAAGGGCATGCAATTCATTTAAACTTTACTGTATTTTCAAAAATATCGAATGTATGAATATTTCATGAGCGCAATCTACCGTGTCAGTGTTTTAGAAAATAAATTTCACACAATAATGGGGAATCTTATAGGCAGGGAGGGGGGGGGGGATCGATTCAATGCTTACAGAAGCAGGCAGTTTTGCTTACAAAAGTCCATGTTAAAATATGTGCCATGTTTTCATGAATTTCCATTCACGAACCATTAAGCTATTGCAAAATTATGCGCAGGAATTTTGCTATGCTTCTATGCTCTGCCGTTCTCTTTGTGTTTTGATCAGAGATATATCGCAAAGGGGGGAGGGGGGGGTAAATGGATTCAGCCCCGGCATAACCTAATCCTTTGTTGCGACTAGTGTTTTTCAAGTCTGCTTTTCATGCCCAATAGTCAACATTCTTTTTCAATCTGTAATTTTTTTTTTGTATGAATGCAGAGAGCTGAGATCATCTGTGTAACGCATGTTTCAAAATTCTAAAACAACAATAATGACGAACAATAATTTACCGGGAGCATCGCGTTGTGTGGAAAGGAGATTAACGGTTTTGAGCTCGGTACGGCGTCAGCGCTTCTTCAGTGCTGAGGTTTTTGGTGGAATCTGAATCACTACTCGATTTTTCTCATGTAGTCACATGGCTTATTTTTTTTTGCGTTCACATAACACAGTTACTACCAAGATAAATTTTAAACGGGGCGTGGCTCAACTCGACTTTCTCGTCATACCAGCTTGTTTCCATTCATTTTATAAGGTTTAAAAAGTATTTTAATTAATACCAAGTTTGACAGTGTACCCCTCGGGGGGGGGGGGGTAACTAGTCCCTACAAGGGGGTAACTAGTCCCTACAAGGGGGTAACTAGTCCCTGCAAGGGGGCAACTAGCTCCTACGAGGGATAACTAATTCCTGTGAGGGGGTAACTAGCCCCTATGAGAGATACCTAGTCCCTACGAGGGGTAACTAGTCCCTCTGAGGGGGTAACTAGTCCCTTTGAAGAGGTAACTAGCTCCTACGAAAGGGTAACTAGTCCCTTCGAGGGGGTAACTAGTCCCTATAAGGGGGTACCTAGTCCCTACGAGAGGATAATTAGTCCCTTTAAGGAGGTAACTAGTTCCTACGAGGGATAACTAGTTCCTGTGAGGGGGTAACTAGCCCCTATGATAGATACCTAGTCCCTACGAGGGATAACTAGTCCCTCTGAGGGGGTAACTAGTTCCTACGAAGGGGTAACTAGTCCCTTCGAGGGGGTAACTAGTCCCTATAAGGGGGTACCTAGTCCCTACGAGGGGGTAACTAGTCCCTTTAAGGGAGCAACTAGTTCCTACGAGGGATAACTAGTTCCTGTGAGGGGGTAACTAGCCCCTATGAGAGATACCTAGTCCCTACGAGGGGTAACTAGTCCCTTTGAGGGGGTAACTAGTCCCTTTAAAGAGGTAACTAGCTCCTACGAAGGGGTAACTAGTCCCTTCGAGGAGGTAACTAGTCCCTATAAGGGGGTACCTAGTTCCTACGAGGGGGTAACAAGTCCCTTTAAGGGGGTAACTAGTCCTTTAAGGGGGTAACTAGTCCCTTTGAAGAGGAAATTTGTTCCTACGAGGGGGTTAATGATGTCATGAACACTACAATTATATCGGTGCTATTTTGCAATAAAATGATTGCAGTTCTGGGAAAATTGTTTTGTGAGCATTGAGCTATAAATATTCCATTTTTATGCATAATTACGTAAAATTTTGTCCTATGCTTCCATGCTGAAAAAAAAATTTAAATTTCGAAGTTTTCATTCGAATTTCAAAAAAATTCTATCTAGTTCTAGATGTTACGTTGACAAAGCTGAAAAAAAAATTTCGTGAGAATTTATTAATATTTGTGTCAGCTATCGCGTACACAAAATGTCGGCCACAGACGACAGACAGATAAACAGACAGACGGAAATCCCTCTCAAAATAGTCAATTCATATTCAAGAGGTCCTGTAACATGTTTTGGCATCACAATCTTGAAATCGAAAATTTTAGTGGAACCAATACTTTCTCTATATTGTATTCAATAGTATAAGAAAGTAGAAATGTAAGCTTTTGTTTCAAAGATTTTGTTTTAAAAAATTCTTAATTTAAAAAAATTGCTGTTGGCAACAGGTCAATCGATCTGATGCATTAGAGACGTTCAGCCGATTTATGCTAATAAATTATATTTTGATACCTTTAAACTGTATAATAAATTTCAAACTACCATTTTTAACACTTTATGACATAGTTGAAAAGTGTTTATGACTCTGTTCATTCTGTCTGTCCGTTAGCACGATAACTCCCGTAAAAATGACTTTATCAAAATGAAATTTTAGTATGTTGTTCAGACGGTCTGTAGGACCTATTGGAATATAAATGAATAATGTCACCCAACTAGTTTTGGGTTGAACCCGAGTTGAAAAAATGAAATGCATTGAACCCCATGGGACCTAATTTTTCAAACATTTTTTAAACGAATTTAAAATTCACAAATTGCTTCGAAAGTTTCAGGAAATATTCAAATTATCACATAAAATACATAAAAAAAAACTTTTAGCAAAATATATCCAGTAGTTTTTTAAATAAAAATTAAAATAATAATGACACCCATGATATGACGAGATCACGTGACCATTATAAGAAGAAATCCCGTGACCCACTTCAAAATAAAATATGACATCCATCTTGTGTCAAAATCGTGATTAAAGTTCTTTTTAATTTATTGTTGTATCTGGTGTTGTATCCTTCCTAAAACCGCTCTATTTTTGCTTAATTTCTCTGCATCAATGTTCTGAAACGACGCAATTACAACATATTTGAGTTTAAATGATCATCAAACTTTGATTATTTCTACAACGAAGCCTAATTTTCACTTATGGAGATTGTAAACACATCAAGCTGTAAGATGAGTTGTATAAGAATTCCTGAATTTCATTAACGGAAAATTATTTAGCGCTGGAGTCTGCAATATAGTTGACATGAATGAAACAGTCATTGATTTTACATCGAGAACACACGATTTTATAGCAGACTTTTTCAGTGAAGTTTTAAGCACAGAGTTAAATTACTTGTACTTCCATGGTTTTAAGTTTTTAAGTATAATAAATTATTGTAGTATTGTGATGAATGAAAGGAATAGAATAAATGTTTATGAATGAAATTTTTACTGCTTTTTCATAGAGAGCCAGGCAATTTATATTTCAATGACGTCATTTGAATAATGTTATTTTTTTCGATGAAGTTTCCAAATATAATAAATTATTGTAGTATTGTGATAATTTTAAAAATATTACCGCTGAATGTATCGCATTTTAGAGATGTTTAAACAAAATTGCATTGCAGTTGGAAAGTGTTTCATAATCAATGCGTTATGCATGATTGATCTTTCTTGTTCTGCATTGATATTATAATAATTATTTTTGCTAAATTATTAAGGAATTAACGTTTCTTCCATAGGAAATAGCTAATTACCATTAAATTATTAAAGAAATTGTTTTCCATATGAAATAGTTACTTATAATTAACTTAATATTGGAATTATTGTTTTCCTTGTGAAATAGTTAATTATCGTTAAACTATTATTATTGGAATGATTGTTTTCCAATAGAAAATAGTTGGTTGTCATTAAATTGTTATTGGAATTATTGTTTTCAATATTAAATAATTAATTACCATTAAATTATTATTAGAATTATTGTATATGATAGAAAATAGATATCGTTAAAGTATTATTGGAATTCTTGTTTTCCATAGGAAATGGTTTATTATTATTACATTATTATTGCACTTTTTTCCCAATGAAAATAGTTAATTGTTAATAAATTATTATTGGAATTATTGTTCTCCACCGGAGAAAATCATTATTATTGGAATTATTGTTTTCTATAGGAAATAGTTATTTTTCCGTTGAATTTTGTTCCCCATAGGAAGTAATTAATTATCATTACATTGTTATTGGAGCTGGTCATAGCGTCCGCAATACATTCAAGTTAGCCTTGTTGTGACTGTAACGTACAGCACATGTACCGATTGTACAGCTTTCTTTGCTATGATACAGAATAGATATACTATGTTTTTGAGGAAATTAACACAGTCATCTTATTAGCGTACCAATTATATAAGAAAAAGTACTGATCATACTCTCCAAAATGACGAGGGAAACCTTTTATGCAACTTTTCCGTAGAATTTTGTATTGCTGCGACTTCATCCCCTGCTTATGAATGAGCAGAACGAGAGGCTGCTTTCACTTAACATCCCGTTCTTTTTATGTTTATTCACACACACACACACACATATATATATATATGTATACATTGATACGACAATGTATTATATGATAACGATAAGAGCCCCCTTTTAATGGTGTTTGGCATACTCGTACATTCATTTC
The DNA here is from genome assembly GCA_951213105.1 of Amaurobius ferox. NCBI lineage: Eukaryota > Metazoa > Arthropoda > Arachnida > Araneae > Amaurobiidae > Amaurobius > Amaurobius ferox. The sequence goes on along the minus strand of OX578135.1, from coordinate 141,121,389 downwards.
TCCTGTGAGTCACTTTATAGTAAGATTTTTCATCTATGATTCCTGTTCATCCTGTTTACATTTTATTAATTATTGTTATCCTGTCTCCAACTCTAACTCCCCGGATGCGTTTCAGTGGAAATCCCTTTGACTATTTGTTCCCCTCTGATTCCATGGCTTATTTTCTTCTCTTCCCGGAGGCATCTCAACTTTTTTTATTCAGTTACAACTGCTCGCCTTATGGTTCCCGCCTCCTGGTTCATGGTAATACTTTATTTCTTAATAATTTTTCAATTTTTTCTCTATTAATGCTTGTAGTCTGAGTTTATGGCATTTATAGAATCTTACTATTGCCATATCTGAAACAAGGATTTGTTTGGGTTAATTAGGGTTAGATGTTCAGACCTGATGAAGAATCTAGTCTAATTAACCTCCAATTTCTGCCAGTGCTGCTCATTTCTTTTTTCGGCATGGTAGCCCCATGGTTTAACTGCTTTAGTGAATTTATTGTTTGTTATTCTATCTTTCTAATATATATATATATATATATATATATATATATATATATGTATGTATATATATATATATATATATATATATATATATATATATATATATATACATATATATCTTTTTGAATCTCTTGATTGTTGCATTTTTCTACTTATTATATATTATGGTTTATTTTTTAACGGATTAGAATATCATGGTGCGTCCTGTTCGGTTTTTCCTTTTCTGTAGTAACTGCTAATTATTAGGTTTAAATCAATCAACTTTAATACTTTTGTTAAATATTTAATTGTTATTAGTGCTGTTCATTTTTATTTTTTAAGAAAGATATCTTTCAGATAGATATTTTAAGTAATCATGTAAAAAATAAAAATGTATCTTTTAATTTATATTTAAATAGATAGTAAATTATTTAATTATTAGAATTGAATATTTAAATATCAAAGCTTAATTATTTACTTTATATTAAATTAAATAATCCGTATGTAATATTTAGGTTTCAATTGTACCGTAAGTAAAAATAATATTTAAATGCAACTAAAGTAAATAATCAACTTAAATATTACTTTACTTAAAATGACTGAATTAGAATTTTAATATTTTATATTAATTATTTACTTATATAAGAATATTAATATCAGCCGGTTATAACAATTTATTACAATTTAAGTAAATTTTGTCTTAATTATTTATTCTAGTACAAAGAAACTTAGTATTCTAAATGACATTGTTATTCAAAATGTTCTATTAAAATATTTGATTTAATTCTCAAAATAAACATAATAATCTCTGTTCTTGCCATACAAAACTATCTCCACGGTATCTGAAGAACAAAATATCCTGGTTTCGTTTGAAAACAAATGTACAAAAAAAAATGAAAAAGCATTCTATTAAAATATTTAATTTAATTCTCGCATAAAGAAGTATACCAATCTCTGTTCTTGCTATACAAAATTAACTTCAGGTGCAAATCTGAAGAATAAAACATATTGATCTCGTTTGTGTATAAATTTACAAAAAAAATATGAAACAGGATCAATATATGCCGAAATGAAAGCACTAAAATGGTATTTGAAGATATACCCGTACTACTATTATTCTGTCTGGCTAAACACAATATATGAGTTTGAAAAATCTTTGTCAAAATGGAACAGAGGACGTAAGATATTAAAAATACCAATAATTTTCCCGTAATCCAAATCCGATGATCTTAATTGATACAATCCAGTCAAAAATGCAATTCCGATAAAATTTATTTTTATATACATTTTTTGTATTATTTGATTTGGAAAAGATTTAATAAAATCGTCTGTTGTATGAACACATTGGATTTAATTCCGTTGCTAAGCAACATAATATATTAAAAAAAAAAAATAAAGAAAAAAAATGTAGCAATAAAAGTATCGTCTGCATCATTCTATCGCTATGGCAGGTTCGTTTTTAACACTTTTCAACATAGTTGATAAATGTCCGTCCACACGATAACTAAACTTTATCAAAAATAAATTTGAGTCTGTTGTTGAGACGGTCTGTGGTATGGATGTCTGGAAATAAAAATGAATAATATCACCCAATTACTTTTGGAATTAGCCCGGGTTAAAAACAAAATGAAATACTCGTACATTGAACCCCATGGGATCTAATTTTTCAAACATTTTTTAAGCGGAATTGAAATTCACAAATAGCTTCGAAAATATAAATATTTAAATTACCACATAAAATGTGTACATTTTTTTTAAATAAAAATCGAAATAACACTTACACCCATATTATATTAAGTAACTCATTTCAAAATAAAATACGAGTATGGCATCCACTTTTTTAACACTTTACAACAAAGTTGAAAAGTGTTTATGACTTTGTTAATTCTGTCTGTCTGTCTGTCTGTCTTTTCGTTAGCACGATAACTGCCGTAAAAATGACTTAATCAAAATGAAATTTTAGTATGTTGTTCAGACGGTCTATAGGACCTATGGGAATATAAATGAATAATATCACCCAATTAGTTTTGGATTGAACCCGGGTTGAAAAAATGGAATACATTGAGCCCTATGGGACCTAATTTTTCAAGCATTTTTTAAGCGGATTTAAAATTCACAAATTGCTTCGAAAATTTTAGGCAATATTCAAATTGTTCCATAAAATATATAAAAAAAAATTCAGCGAAATATATTCTGTTGTTTTTTAAATAAAAATTAAAATAATAATAACACCTCTTATATGAAGCGATCACGTGTCCATGATATGAAACGATCACATGACCCACTTCAAAATGATATATGGCATCCATCTTGTGTCAAAATCGTGATTTTCAAAGTTCTTTTTAATTCATATTGAGTGTTGTATCCGTCCTAAAACTACTTTATTTTTGCCTAAATTCTGTGCATCTACATACTGAAACAACGCAATGACAATATGTTTCAGTTTAAACGCTCTTCCAAATTTGATTATTTCTACTATTAAGCCTATTTTTCACCTATGTAAAATGTAAACAGCAAAATATGTAGAATGAGTTGTATTAGAATCGCTGTAATTCTTTAACACAAAATCATTTAGTCCATGGAGTCTGCTTAGCTGATATGAATGAAATATTCATTGATTTTAGAAAGAGAAGGACGATATTTTTCGATGAAGTTACGCATTGAGTTTACTTACTTGAAGCTCAATGGTCTTAATTTTTAAATAAAATAAATTATTATAGTATTGTGATGAATGACATGAATGGGGGAATTATTTATGAATGAAATGTTGCTTTTATAGAGAGAGCCAGGCGTGTTATTTTTTTATGACGTCATTTGAATGAATTTCAGTTGTTTTCGATGAAGTTTTCAAATATAATAAATTATCGTAGTATTATGATAATTCTAAAATTATTACTGAGGAATGTATCACATTTTAGAGATGTTTAAACCAGGCAATTTATACTTTAATGCCGTCATTTGAATGAAGTTAATTTTTTTCGATGAAGGTTTAAGGTGTCAAATATAATAAATTAATATGTGATAAGTTTTTAAATATTACCGAGGAATGTATTGCATTTTAGACATGTTTAAATAAAATTGCATTGAAGTTGGAAAGTGTTTCATAATCAATGCTTTAAGCCTGGTTGATCTTTCTTGTTTTTGCCGCTGTGAGCGTGATGTTTAAAGATTGTTTGAATTTATATTTAGTGTTGCATTTGTCATAAAACCTCTTTATTTTTGTGTATTATCTGTGCGCCTAAATTCTGAGCCAACGCAATTACAATATTTCTTATTTTAAATAAAAACTTGAATATTGAATATTCGAATATTCCTACAACGAATCCTAATTTTAAATACAGAATAAAAACAAATCAAGCAGTTTCAAGATGGATTGTTGAATTTTTTTTCACGCAAAATTATTTAGCTTTGGAGTCTAAGTGATATGAATGAGATATTCATTGCTTTTACATAGAGAGGTAGACGATTTATACTTCGATGACGTCATTTGAATAAAGTTCATTTTGTGTAACTAGCATTGTCTTTTTCGATGAAGTTCTACGTTTTGAAATATAATAAATTACTACAGTACTGTGAAAATTTTTAAAATATCGGCTCTGAAGGTATCGTATTTTAGAAATGTTGAAAGAAAATTGAATTTCAATTAGAAAATATTTCATAATCAATTCTTCATTATGCAGTATTGATATTTTTTTATTAATATTTTGATAATCTCAGGTCTTAGAAACTTAAAACATGGACTAAATTTTAATTGGGGCTACCACAGAACAGCTACCCACAAAATTTCATGAAATTCGGTGCAGTCGTTCTTCCATGATGATGAGATAAATACATACGCATATACAGACAGATTTTCAATTCCATTTATATAGATTAAAATGATATTTTCAATATTAAATATCAATTTAACATTAAAATTTAATATTAAAATTAAATTCTTTATTATATTAATAATTTGTTTAAAATTAAATTAAATGGGGAATATTTAATACTTAAATATTAATTTCCGTTGGTAATTATAAGTGATAATTAAAATAAAAATAAATAATCAATCTTCATTTTAAGTACTTCTAAGTTACGTTTTATTGTTATAATCTATTTATATATACTAATTATCAAGTGACCATCTGTCTGTCAAGCTTTTTTTTAGGAACTTCCTGAATCTGGTACACGGCTCAATCGTTCCATAACCCCCCCCCCCCCTGAAAAAATCGAATTTTTCGAAAATGTTTTGTAGCCGGAGGTGCTCCACACATAAGCGTTCGAAAAATGAAATAGAAAGGCATGCTTTGCGATCAGATAGAGACTTCAGATTTGGTGTATGGGTAAATTGTTCGAAAGGAACAAAGTGTGCAGTTTCAGATTTCCAATATTTGCTACTTTAGGGGGTGCCGCACATCAAAATGTTCGATTTCTTGAATAAATGAGAAACGATTCCTTTAAAATTTGATAGAGGTTTGAAATTTATTATATGGGCATTAGATAAAAAACCCAAGAAGAATAGAGTTTTTCAAAAATATTCATTTAAGGGGGTGCTCCACAAAAAAATGTTCGAAAGGTGAAATAATAAAAAAGCATGCTTCGGGATGAGATAGAGACTTCAAGTTTAGAGTACGGACAGATAGTTCAAAATGAAGAATGTGTGCAATTATAGTTTTCTAATATTTTCTACTTTAGGGGGTACCGCACACCAAAATGTTCTATTTAATATAATAATAATCACCTTTAATATTTAATATAATAATAATCACCGTTAATAAATGATAATCACCTTCTTTTAAGTGAGATGGGGACAAGAATTTTTTTTATAAAGGTCAATTATGCAACAAAATCCTCGGAAAAAATCGGATTTTTTAAAAGTGTTTAGTAAAGTAGTGGAGGTGCTCCACACCAAAACGTTCGAAAGGTAAAATGATAGAGAAATATACTTTACGATTAGCCATAGATTATAAATTGGTTGTGAAGATAGATAATTCAAATAGAAGAAAGTGAACAATTTCAGTTTTCCAATATTTACTTTTTTGAGAGTGCCGCACACCAAAATGTTCTATTTGCGGAATAAATGAGAAATGCTTTATATTAAATGAAATATAGACTTGAAATATGATACACGGATCAATCGTAAGATAAAAGAAAATTCGAATTTTTCAAAAATGTTCGAGGGAGTAGGGGGAAGGGGTGCTCCACACAAAAGCATTCAAAAGGTGAAATGAGAGATAGAGACTTGAAATTTGATGCACGGATCAATCAATCGATAAAATCTTAGAACATATCATATTTTTCAAAAAATGTTCATTTAATGTGGGTGCTCCACACCAAAACGTGCGAAATGTGAAATAATAGTAAAATGGACTTTGCAATGAGATAGAGACTTTGAAATGGGTGCAAAGGTAGATCGTTAAATGGGAATAAAGTGTATAATTTCAGTTTTCTAATATTTGCTAATTTACGGATGCCTCACACGTAAATGTTTTATTTTAATTGGCTGAATAAATGAGAAATGCCAGTCTGAAGTGAGACAGATATTTGAAATTGAGTACACGGGTGAACAGTTTGAAAAAGAACACTTAAAATATCGAATTATTCAAAAATTCATCTTATTCATGAGCTTCTTATCGTGATACCGTTGACTTTCAGCGGGTATTCGGCTAGTTAATTACTTATTTATCGATTTTTCAATAGATAATATTGTTAAATAAACATTTTTAATGCATTTCTTTCTGTGCATTTTGATTTTCATGCCTTAAATATAACCAGCATTGCCGCCGCTGTTCAAAAATAAAGTTATACATATAAATTCTGAAACGGCAACGGAATCTTTTGCACAGAATGTAATTTTCTCGAAGATATATGTGTTGCCGCTCTTCTATCTCCAGAATACAAATGACCGGATCGTGGTGTTGCATTCATTTGCGAAGGAGCTTAACTGGATCGTCTGCGATACGGTTTCCAAAGTAGTTAAGAGCATTTTGAATTTTGAACAGTCGTTGCAGTGAATCGCATCGCCAAGGCTGCCGAGATCGATTTTTCCCTCAAAGAGAAAACAGAATTTTCCCTGAAAGAGAAAAGTCTGTAGGGCGGAACTGAGGTAGAGCATGGCACGTAGCTTTCGAACCTGATTTCAAAGAGTTAAATGATGAAAGAAAATGAAATGACAAGAAATAACTTCAGTACTTTCAAGCTGAAATTAAATACGAAAATTAGAAATGCAAATAAAAAATGTCAATTTTAACTTTCTGATACGACTGTAAAAGAAAAGTATTGTATCCGCTCAAAATCTTCGAATTAGGGGTTTAGGCGAAAAGTAGATTTTTAAGACCTCCTGAACATATTTCTACTCCGCTTGAATATATGTCAGTTTATTTATGTATGTCTGTGAGGTATGGACACGCATGTCAGTGAGATATGAACACAATAAGACAAGAATGTATGAATGTATAAATATACCGCCCTGAAAATTTTTTTTACAGAAATGTCACAAGGCTTAGCCTAACCTTATTACTCTTTCACTCTATAGACTTTCGCTTATTTTTAGTGTCTAGAGCCCCCCCCCCCCAACACACACACTGATATATTTACGTTAAAAACTCGACTTATGGTTAAATCACAATCACCCTAAATTTCTGAGTAAGTCATCTGTTTGGACGACCGGGACAGTGCTACCCAATTTAGAGAGGAACCCACTGGGTGCGGCATCTACAGGGACCGTACCCTCCTTCCCCCACTACCAACTTCTCGGAAAGATTTATGAACCCACATATTTAACGTGCCCGTACTCCACATGAACACGGGGGCTGTTTGGACAGAGCCGGGAATCAAACTCAGTTCGTCCGAGTGCAATCCCCGTGCCTTAACCACTAGACTGTCCCACTCCGCATTGACCGTTAAAAGGTTATTTAATCTACTGCTAAAACCATATCTATCAAGAAAGGTGATACACGTCACAATCACTATCACCGTCCTTTTCTCTATCTCATCGCGAGGAAAGTAAAAACAAGAAAGATCAATCATGCTTAAAGCATTGATTATGAAACACTTCAATGCCAACTTCAATGCAATTTTATTTAAACATCTCTAAAATGCTATACAATCCTCGGTAATATTTTGAAACTTATCACAATACTACATTAATTTATTATATTTGAAAACTTAAACCTTCATTGAAAAAAATGAACTTCATTCAAATGACGGCATTGAAATATAAATTGCCTGGTTTAAATATCTTTAAAATGCGATACATTCCACGGCAATATTTTTAAAACTATCATAATACTACGATAATTTATTATATTTGAAAACTTCATCGAAAACAACTGAAATTATTTCAAATGACGTCATAGAAAAAATAACACGCCTGGATCTCTTTATAAAAACAGGATTTCATTCATAACTTTCTCCCATTCATTTCATTCATCACAATACTATAATAATTTATTTTATTTAAAAATTAAGACCAGGGAGCTACAACTAATTAAACTGTATGCTTCATCGAAAAAAATCGTCCTTATCTTTATAAAATCAATTAGTACTTCATTCATATCAGCCATGCAGACTCCATGAACTAAATTATTTTGTGTTACAGCAATTCTAATACAACTCATTCTACGTATTTTGCTGTTTACATTTTACATAAGAGAAAAATCGGCTTCGTTGGAGAAATAACCAAATTTGGATAATCATTTAAACACAAATATATTGTATTTGCGTTGTTTCAGTATGTAGATGCCCAGAATTTAAGCAAAAATAAAGTAGTTTTAAGACGGATACAACACTCAATATGAATTAAAAAGAACTTAAAAAATCACGATTTTGAAACAAGATGGATGCCATATATCATTTTGAAGTGGGTCATGTGATCGTTTCATATAAGAGATGTAATTATTATTTTAATTTTTATTTAAAAAACTACTGAATATATTTCGCTGAATTTTTTTTTATACATTTTATGGAACAATTTGAATATTACCTAAAATTTTCGAAGCAATTTGTGAATTTTAAATCCGCTTAAAAAATGTTTGAAAAATTAGGTCCCATAGGGCTCAATGTATTTCATTTTTTCGACCCGGGTTCAATCCAAAACTAATTGGGTGATATTATTCATTTATATTCCCATAGGTCCTACAGACCGTCTGAACAACATACTAAAATTTCATTTTGATTAAGTCATTTTTACGGTAGTTATCGTGCTAACGGACAGCCAGACAGACAGACAGACAGAATGAACAAAGTCATAAACACTTTTCAACTTTGTTGTAAAGTGTTAAAAAAAAATTAAAATTCCTTCTATTAAATTGACCCGTTTCTCCATTCCATTGCTGGTTGTCTATAACATAGTAAAACAAAGATAATTATATGCAAATCAATATTCGTTCTATCATTTGTCGTCGCAGTACGAACCGCCTGTTTCCGTGTTTTGCGTAATGGCATTTCACTGTTTCCCTCGTTTCAGGCCACTTTTATTCAACATTGTTTTTGTCATTAGCAAAATGGCGTCGCGTGTCGCCGTAATGAAGCTAATTTTTGCGTGCCACTCATCGTCGCAAGCAGGGGTTGAACCACCATTTAACTCTTCCGTCAATCCGAAAAAGAATTAACGGAACGACATTTTATTCAAAAGGAAAGAGAGATTATGCCAAATACCACTGGATTCATTCCTATAATGCTCTCTGGCGAGAAGACCGGACTGGAATGCTAATCGCGGTTTGGAATGTTTCGAGGCGTATATTTAGTTTTGTTGGTGGGAGAAATTTCTGGCATAAAAACGATTTGCATAAATGTGGGACTCTTAATAATATTTGACGTCCTGTTTAAATATCCTTCCATTCCATTGTTGACCTGGACCAGGTCAAGCTAAAGGTGCAGTCCATGCAGATTCCCTTCAAGCTAATATTCGTTCAAGCTAAACCAGGATTGATTCAGTCCAGGTCAAGTTAAAGTTTCTTAGGAGGTTTCGATCCGGGTTGAGATTAGAATAAATGTGGTCCCAAGGTGAGGTTCATCTTTAGAAAAGATGAAAATGAATGTTAATTTAAAAAGGATGACAAATTATTACACATTTCAAAAGTGCGTAACAAAATCTTTACATAAATTTCCTTTTATATTTTAAATTTGCTTGAATGACTTTTGAAATCAATAAGTAAAATACATTTTGTGCGAAGGATAAGAAAATCTTGAACAGCATATATAAGCACACATGAAAAGATAATGCCGCGTCCAGCTGTTTCGAGGATACGCTGAATCCTCTTCATCAGTGCAAAAGAACCCACACACCCGAAGTCCAAAAGACGAATGGGTCCACCCATTCCTCTTTTGAACTTCGGGCCGACACCATTGGAAAGATAAAAAAATTATCTTTCAAACAAACTTTGAACAAAATCCATTCGATTAATAGACGAATTGTCGTGATTTCTTAAAAATATATCTACTTTGCGTTCTGAACGAGCTCAATTTTTAAATTTCGTTATTAAAAAAGTTGACGAACAATTCACTATTTATAATTTAACAACAGCTACTTTAAATATGATACACTTCTCCAAAGCAAAAAAAAATAATTTCTGAAGCCATCCGTTTATTAATTATAATTTTTCTAGCGATCGAACTTATTTAATCATTTCTTCCCACCGAACCGTACGATTGAAGTTTTTCGATCTCCTGAAACTACGCCTAAATTCGGGCATGCTCATAAGCGGGGAAGTTAGAGCCATTTATTTTCTTTTGCTTTTTCATAAGCGGTGTGCGGAATATATGGCCAGTTGTTATTCTTATTTTGGGATTTGGAGATTTTATTTGTATCGCGAGAACTATTTTAGTTCAAAACAGGCGGTTTGGAAATTGAGTATGGTGTTATCTATATATGTGTATCTAAGTTGCGGGCAATTATTTTATCTAGAATAATAAATGAAGACATCTGGGTAGGTAATTTTATTCCCCATATCTGGCTCCTATTTGAAAAAGTCTTGCTATTGCATCGGAAATGAATAACTTTTGTACGAAAGTTAAAAATGAGTCCAATAATCAACTTCACTATCCTATTATTTTTTTTTACCTCTTTTACTTGCGTTTTAAATCTTTTAATCAGAGAGGTCCAATTATCGTCACTCTCAGGCCTATACTCAGCATTTCAACAATTGATACACATATAGATCATATACTGAAGCCAGAAATAAATCGAAACTCCTCATATTCCTTCAAAGAGTGGATTTTTGGGGTCCTTTTCGATATAATCAAGTTAGAATACTGAAAATTGCTACGCATTGGGTACTGAAACTACCTATAAAAATTAAAAAAATTCAAGTTTCCTCATAGGATGGAGTTATATAGACTGGCTAGGACTAATAATTACTATCGGACCCTCGATTTTAGGCATTTCTCTAATTTAATTATATCTCTGCTTCTACTTATGCTAGAGCTCAGCTTTAAAGACTAAACTTCGTAACTAAAACTAAAGATATCTACGTGCGTGTATTACATTCGCCATACGTGATTATTTAGGGCATATAACCAGGGCCCAACTTAGCCTAACTGGGTCCCGGGGCAAACATTCCTACGGGGCCCCCTTCACCTCTCGACATGTATAAAATGAACGAAAATAGTTTTTCAAAAGAATAATTGCACTCTAGAAAATGGTATACAGAATGAAGTTCTTGCATATTTTTATGAAATTTTAATTATTGGTAAATGTCTCATCAAAATGAAACTCTTACATATTTTCATGAAATTTTAATTATTGGCAAATGTCTCATCAAAATAAAATTTTTACATATTTTAATGAAATTTTAATTATTAGCAAATGTCTCATCAAAATGAAATTCTTACATATTTTAATGGAATTTTAGTTATTGGGAAATTTCTTATCATAGCCAAAAAGTCAACATGCCCTTGATCTTATATATCTTGATCTATTCTGATGGCATAGGTTTTTTTTCCCCCAGGAAGCAGTCGTTAAATTTGTTTGTTTAATTCGAGGCCCCTTTGACATGGGGGCCCGAGGCAACAACACCGCATGCGCCTGCGTTTCTAAGGCTCCACATATAACGCCCGTGTTCGGCCCACAGAGGTCGAAGTTGTGTTTAGGCATTTATTTAGGAACTAAATGATTAAAAAGTTCATGTCTGCATATTTCTTTCAATATTTCATGCATGTGTTTGTTTGTCAAATGACTACGATTTATAATCAACTAATTCTAAGTAGAATATGTGAAGAATGGGTATTCACTGCTAGTATGCATATAAAAAAGAAAATTTTTAACATGCGATAATAATAGTGAAGCTGAATATTGGACTCTTATTTCAGCCATTTAAGTTTACAAATAATAAAATGCTGTACTTTAAAACACAGTGTTTTCTGCTTTTACTTGTTTTAAAATTATGTTAAAGTCTAAGCCTTGTTATTGTTTTTTACATTTGCTCCACATTTTTTTTCCCATAAGCAAGGCGAAAATCATGTTTAAGGGAACTGTGGACGTTGAAATTTTATTTATTTATTTATTGATTTAGAAACGTGAAAATTTGTATAAATATTCCTCTTAACATTCCTATATACAATACCATTCATTTTTTTTTTCAATTTTGTTATAATTTTGTATTTTTTTTTTAATTTAATTTTTTTTAACGAAAATTTGAAAATGCTCCTTGCGTGCCATTTGTTCACATTTTTGATTAATTTTACATTATGATCACTCAAAAACAAATTATGAACACATTTGGATATTTATTTTTAAATCCCTTAGAAAGTTAATTTTTTAAAAATATTTTTCTGCATTAAAACTTAATTTTCATCATTTAATTAGGTTCTTGTTCTCTTTTAATTACCTTAATAAGATCCAATTATAAAATGCATACTCAGTTTCATTAAAAGGTATGAGAGGTGTCTTCTTGCCAAATTTCATGCATCTCAGACAAAAATTAAGACACATGGAGCATTTTAAAAATGTAAAACCTTTGAAAATTCCGTTTCGAAAAAAAAATGCATTCAACCTTTTACTTACGGGTGGGACAGCGTCCATCCCAAACGAAGAACCTTCCAAAAGCACAGGTATTTGACACACCTTATCCCAAACAGTTCGATCCCCTTTTGCAGGCATTGGCGTCCATGGAAATCGCCGACAGAAACATTGCACCAGCTGCAGCAGGTGCAATGTTTCTGTCGGCGATTTCCATGGACGCCAATGAGGGGCTCGAACTGTTTGGGATAGGGTGTGTCAAATACCTATGTTTTTTGGGGGGTTCTTCGTTTGGGATGGACGCTGTCCTACCCGTAGGCAAATGTTAAATGTGTAAAATAATGTTATACAATTAAAACAGTTTTTAGTCGATTTTTGTTCATTTCAACGTCCACCGTCTCCTTAAAAATCTGTCAATGCTAGTATCAATATCGAACTACTGGTATTTATTGTCTCGGTATTTTTTAATCATTGTTCACTCTCATGCTATACTAACAAGTCCTTTATCTAGGATGCCATTACATTGTTTCATTCATTTCAGTCCCTTTTTCTTTAAAGTTTTTGTCATTTTCAAAGCTGCGTGCCGTCGACCATAACGACATCCGTTTTTGCGTGCCATTCTAATTGTTGCTGGCAGAGGGAGGTAACCTACCACTTAACTATTCCATCAAACAGAACGCGAATTAAAGAAACGGCATTTTATTCAGAAGCACAGATTGCATCAAATATCGCTAGATTCTATTTTCCGTAACACTTTCTGGCGAGAAGAGTTGGATCAGAATATTAATGGCGGTTTGGAAGGGGGTGTTCTTCGCCATTTATTTTTTTGTTTCCTTTTAAATTTGCAGCACAAAAACGTATTGTATTAATGTAAAGTTCTCGACAAGGTTTAATGATTCTATGTCCTTCCTATAGTAATGATAATATTGAAATAGAACGTACTGTGTATTGTACTTCTAAAAATGAAAAAAATCCAGATAGGAATATTTAAGGGAAAAAAACTAACGCAAATATTCACCAAAATCCCCTCTTGCTTTCTTTTATCAAATATTATCAGTACAGTATTATACAATACAGCACTCACATCATCTCAGCACTCATACAGCATCTTATCTCAGTACAGCGTCGAATTTTCGGACACATTATATTCTAATAACAGTACATCCTCCGAAAAGTAAACAAGAAAGATCCGTCTTGCATAAAGCATTGTTTATGAAACCCTTTCCAACTGCAATGCAATTTTATTTAAACATCTCTAAAACGCGATACATTCAGCGGTAAAAATTTTTAAATTATCGCAATACTACAATAATTTATTATATTTGAAAACTTAAAACGTCATCGAAAAAAATGAACTTTATTCAAATGACGTCATTGAAGTATAAATCGCCTGGCTCTCCATTAAAAAGTGGTAAATATTTCATTCATACACTTTTTTCCATTCCTTTCATTCATGATAATACCACAATAATTTATTTTACTTAAAAACTTAAAACCATGGAGATAAAAGTAGTTTAACTCTATGCTTAAAACTTCATCGAAAAAGTCTGCTATAAAATCGCCTGCGTCTCTATGTAAAATCAATGAATGTTTCATTCATATCAGCTATATTGCAGACTCCAGATCTAAATAATTTTGCCTTAAAAAAATTCAGCAATTATTATACAACTCATTTTACAGCTTCATGTGTTTACATTCTCAATAAGTGAAGGTTAAGCTCCATTGTAGATATAATCAAAGTTTGATGATCATTTAAACTAAAATATATTGTAATTGCGTTGTTTCATATCATTGATGCACAGAAATTAAGCAAAAATAAAGCTGTTTTAGGAAGAATACAACACTAAATATAAATTAAAAAGAACTCTAAAAATCACGATTTTGACACAAGATCGATGCCATATTTTATTTTGAAGAGGGTCACCTGATCTCTTCATATGATATGGGTGTCATTACTATTTGAATTTTTATTTAAAAAACTACCGAATATATTTTCCTGAAATACTTTTATATTTTTTATGGGATAATTTGAATATTTCCTAAAACTTTCGAAGCAATTTGTGAATTTTTAATTCGTTTAAAAAATGTTTGAAAAATTAAGTCCCATAGGGTTCAATGCATTTCATTTTTTCAACTCGGGTTCAATCCAAAACAAATTGGGTGGTATTATTCATTTATATTCCCATAGGTCCCACAGACCGTCTGAACAACATACTAAAATTTCATTTTGATAAAGTCATTTTTACGACAGTTATCAAGCGAACGGACAGAGAGACAGAGAGAATGAATGAACAAAGTCATAAACACTTTTCAACTATGTTGTAAAGTGTAAGCACGTTGTGTAGAAAAATTAGTTTCTATTTGTGCTCATTTTGTCTTTTTGACTTCAGGTTTGTTGATTATCTAGCACTGAGAAAGGGGATCCAATGTTTCTTCGAACTAGTTGTATACTGCATTATTGTCTTACTTGTGTTAAAATACATTACTCAAGATTTTCTCTTCTTCATTCTGCTTTCTGGTTGTCTCTCTCAGTTGGACTCTTAATCCTAGTCTTGGGTATATAGATGCCGCTGTTTCTTCTATTTCCACCCATTTTGCTTTTTTGACTTCGACTGCAGAAAAGTAAATAAAAGTTTTTCACATGTAAATTGTCGAAAATTGAACAAAAGCTGTTAAAATTTTAAATTATTGATAAATAAACAAAAGTTAAGTATATTTAAATTATCTAAAAGTAAAAAACTGGTAAAAAATCAGGAAAAACTATTTAAAATGTATAATATTAAGAAGCAATCGACTTATTTTTTGACCATATTATCTAAACAAAAAATATGAAAGTGAATTTAATAAAGAGTGAACAAAATATTTTTGAAAGTACATTTTTACTTTCCCTGCAATACCTGGTAATGTATAGGGAAAGTATTGGAATCATGCCGAAAATCACAACTCGAGTTTTCGACGGATCTACACGTTTCGAGACCTCTAGAATACGAAAAAACTATTTTTAGCGTGACGTCTGTGTGTCTGTCTGTGTGTCTGTGTGTCTGTCTGTCTGTGCAGATTTTGTATCCACTCTAACTAAAAAACTAAAGGACCGAATTTCAAAAAATTTGATAGGTAAGTTACTTATGAGCGAGTCTGGTGCTGATTAGTTTTGGGTACGATTCGGAACAAAAGAACCCGCCTTTTTTTGCGAAATGGCCCGCAAAAGCTTGTATCCACTCTAACTGAAAAACTGATGGACCGAATTTCACAAAATTTGGTAGATGAGTCACTTGTGGGTTACCTTGGTGCTGATTAGATTTTGGTACGATTCGGAAAAAAATGGCCTGCCTTTTTTTGCAAAATGGCCCGCAAAAATCATCCAAATCTAAACTAAAGAACTGGGTATACTCAAATATATCCATTAAATGCTGATTTAATACGTAATTTTTAACGACGAAAAGAATAAGACCAACCCCATTACACTAGGACTAGCCGTTCTCTAGATATTTTAGTTTTTCGTATTTTCTCTACGCCACCTTTGATAATAAGTCCGGTTACCGAATGAGAACGAAAATTGAATTAAAAGTGAAATAAATTTAATTAAATAAAGAGAACGTGAATATAAACGTCTGCAGGGAAAGTCATGTGCTGCCCACATCAGATTTTTCTTTTTGCGGCCGTACATTATTCTTGAAATCATTCGATATTGTTGTGCATTTAATATCTATATAAATAAAATTGAAAATCTGTCTGTCTGTCTGTCCCATCATCACGGGAGAACGGCTGAACCAAATTTGATGAAATTTTGTGGGTAGCCTAGAAATAGCCCCACTTAAAATTTAGTCTATGTTTGAAATTTCTACGACCAGTGGTTCTCGAGATATTAGTAAAAAACGAAACTTTCGTTTATCTCATCATCACGAGAGAACGGCTGAACCGAATTTAATGAAATTGTGTGGGTGGCCTTGAAATAGCCCCCCATAAATTTTGCCCAAGTTTCGAGTTTCTAAGGCCAGGGGTTGTCGAGATATTAATGAAAAACGGAACTTTTTTTATAGGAGTTCTACTCTCCAACTCCGTGGTTTATCCAAACGCAAAGGATAAAAATCGTTTGTTTAAAACGTCAAAGGGAATTAAAACTTTATTTTTGAGTTTGATGCAGGAATTTTGCATTAAATAGTCACTATCTAAAAGCATGAATTGTTTGAAACATGAATTTAAATGGAAAAATCTACCTCCATGTTTTGTATTTCACAAGCTTTTACTCAACGATTAGAAGTATAAAGGTATGAAAATGGTTATTTAATTTCGCATTTTATGAGGAAGATTCTATCTTATATCGTGTTGCTCGGCCAAGGAATGAAATTAAATATGTTTGCTAATGATTATTATTATTTTTTCGATTTGAATATTAAATAAATGGGTATTGAAATATATCTTATAAATGAACGGCTTGATTTTTTTAAATTATATTAATTGCGAACTGCATTCACCACTTTCATTTATTTTAGCAAAGAGGTTTTAAGCTTATATATTGTGTTTAGCTAATAAACTCATATTTTGTTTACCCAATAAATTCATTTATCCAATTGTTTAAACAGAAAAAGAGTGGAATGGGTATTTCTTCTAACAATATTTTAGTGTTTTCATTTAGTATATACAAACTGGATCACGATATTTTATTCAGATCTGCGAATTTAGAGCTACGAATTTGGCTGGATATCGCTAACTTGGCAAATTTCTTAAAAGTTACCAAATTGATTGAAATGTCCCCAAATTGATAAAAATGACGTAAATCAATGAAATTTATTTTGTTTTGTTAAAAGAAAGTACTGAAATGGTGTTTCGTTAGCATTTGTCTGTCAGTCCAACCGCCCTACTTAGTAACACATTTAGCGAATTTTTGAAATGTCACCAAATTGATAAAAATATTTATAAATCCATAAACATATTTTGAAATTGATAAATTGCCCTAAATAAACGAAATTGTGTTTTTTTAGGGGATAATATTTTGATGATGGTTCGTCAATTTATCGCCAAGTGGGACTGTCAGTTCTACAGTCCCACTTGGCGATAAATTTGGCGATTTTTTAAAATGTCACCAAATTGATAAAAATATTTATAAATCCATAAAAATATTTTGAAATTGATAAATTGCCCTAAATAAACGAAATTGTGTTTTTTTAGGGGATAATATTTTGATGATGGTCCGTTAATTTATCGCCAAGTGGGACTGTCAGTTCTACAGTCCCACTTGGCGATAAATTTGACGATTTTTTAAAATGTCGCCAAATCTTCATTAGAGATATTCAGACGATATTTTGACCACCAATTTATTTGAAGCAAATCATAACATGTCGCTTAACAACGGATTTAAATTTAATGTGTTTATGAGGAAGAAGGTTTTTATTAAATCTTTTCCGATTTTAATGATGAAGATATGTATATAAAATAAATTTCATTGCCATCGTATTTTGGACTGGATAATATCAATTACGATCTTCATGTTTAAACATTATTATTATTGATGTTTTCGGGGATTATTGATTCAGAGATTATTGATATGTTCAATTTCTTATGGCATTGTTTTATTGCGGCAAAAATTGTTGAAACTCATATATTGTACGTTGCACGAGTAATCTTCTACAAATGCACGGGTATATCTTCTAATCTAAAAAAATATAAGTAGTACATGTATATTGGCATATATTGGAATCAAGCCTTCCGGTTTGAAGATGGCAGGGATTATTGATATTTTTAATTTATTAAGTAATCTGTTATATATTGGTAAAAAATTTTCAGACTACATATTATAATACGGGTAATCCTTTACTAACACTAGGACATATCTTCTAATGTATGACATTATAAGTAGTACGGGTTTATCTTTCCATATAATTTTAGCACTTTCATTTGGGCACATATTGGAATTAATTATTGCCTACTGATTTAAAAATTACGGATTTATTGATATTCTCAATTTATATATGTAATCTACTAATACAGGTTATATCTTCTAATATTCGCGTATATAAGTAGTACGGATTCCATACAACACGCTATTGTTTTGCATATATTGATTCAATTCCATACTTTTTATAAATTTGCTTACAAAAAGGCCAGGATATTTTATTCTTCAGATCTACCCGTGAAGATAATTTTGAATAACGAGAACAGCCATTCCTTAACTTCTTTTTAGGAGCATTATGGGAAATATTTTAACAGAATATTTTGATTAAAAATGCCATTTAGTATACTATAGGAATTTGCACATGATTGTGAATTTTAAGTTTATTTATATTATATCCTCCGTACGAAGAACGGGTATGCTGCTAGTTAATCTATATAAATAAAATTGAAAATATGTCTGTCTGTCTGTTTGTCCCGTCATCACGAGAGAACGGCTGAACCGAATTTGATCAAATTTTGTGGGTGGCCTGGAAATAGTCTCACTTAAAATTTAGTTCATGTTTTGAAATCCTACAATCAGTGGTTCTCGAGATATTAGTAAAAAACAAAATTTTCGTTTGTCTCATCATCACGGAAGAACAGCTGAACCGAATTTGATGAAATATTGTGGATAACCTTGAAATAGCCCCCCCATAAATTTAGCCTAAGTTTCGAGTATCTAAGACCAGGGGTTGTCGAGATATTAATGAAAAACGAAACTTTTTCCTAGGAGTCCCACTCTCTAACTCCGTGGTTTATCCAAACGAAAAGCTTGAAAATCGTTTGAAAGTGAATTCAAACTTTACTCTGAGTTTGATGGGAGATTTTTTGCGCTAAGTAGTCAGTTTCTGAAAACATGAATTGTTTGAAACATGATTTAAATGGGAAATCTATCTTCATGGTTTATTTTCACAAGCTTTTACTGAACAATGAAAAGTGTAAAGAAATCAAAATGGTTATTTAATTTCGCAGTTTATGAGGAAGATTCTATCTTATATCATGTTGCTCAGAAACGTAATTAAATTAAATCTGTCTGTTAATTATAATTATTATTTTTTCTATTTGAACAATGAATAAATGGATATAAAATATATTTTAGAAAAGAACGATTTGATTTTTCTTATAGCATTTTTGACTGGATAATATCAATTACGGTCTTCAGGTTTAAACGTTATTATTATTGATATTTTCGGGGATTATTTATTCAGAGATTATTGATATTTTCAAGTTATTATGCAATTGTTTTATTATGACAAAAATTGTTTAAACTCATATACACTTATCCCCCGATTTACACGGCACTTGTTTTACACGATTTCGCTTTTACACGGTTTATAAATTAAGCAAACTTTCAGATATATCTTAGAACAAATGGAGAATGATGAATCTCTTATTCTGATGGATGCTTGGAAGAAATTTACAATTTTAGATTGTGTTAAGCATGTTGGACTGTCATACACTCAGATCAAACGATCAACGCCTGATGGAAAGCAATATGGCCGGATGTTGTTGAAAGTGGAAATAATAAATCACCAATAGAGCATGAATACTCTCAGATCACTGAGTTGGCCCATACTATAGGAGGAGAAGGTTTTGAAGTTTTAGCTGAGGCAGAAATTGAAGAAATAATGGCTGATGAAGAATTGAATGAAGATGATTTAATTAACATGATTCGTGAAACAAACAAACATGATGAAGACAATGATTCTGATGAAGACCAGTCTGAACCAGTTGCGTTCACAGCAAGAATCATAAGCGTAGGACTTGATTTGGGAAGAAAATTGGGCAACCATTTCTTACAATATGAAACAAATGTTGATCGAGCTCTCCGATTCCAGCGAGACCTTCGTAAATGCTTAAATCAATATGAAGGGGTCTATAAAGATTTAGCCAAAAAACCTACGCAATTGTTAATTACCGATTTCATGACAAAGTCTTGTCAACCCGAGATCTTGCCTAATTCGTCAACCATTGAGCCAGAATCGCATCAAGAAAGCTCAAGTGATGAAAGTGACATCATACCTATCAGAAAGAAAAGACTGATAGTACATGAAAGTGATGACAGTGATTAAACTTATAATTAATTTTTAAGGGTCTTTTTGTTTTTTTGTTCTTTGTTCCTAATGTAAAATAAATTAAATATGTTATATTACTACATTCATATGTTTGTTGTTTTATAAACTAAGTATAATTTTAAGTTTTCTAAGATGTCTTACTTTTGTTTTACTTAAATAAATGACTGAATCATGCACATTTTGGGGTTATTTTCGTTTTACACGATTTTACTTAGCAAAATCCAAGATTTCAATTTACACGGTTTTGTGCAGAACCTAACTTCCGTGTAAATCGGGGGACAGGTGTATTGTACGTTGTACGAGTAATCTTCTACAAATACACGGGTATATCTTCTAATCTACGAGAATCTAAGTAGTACAGGTATATTGGCATATGTTTGATATATATTGGCATATATTGGAATCAATTACGACCTTCTGGTATAAAGAGTACGAGGATTATTGATATTTTCAATTTATTACGTCATCTCTTTTATTTTGGCGAAGATTTTTGAGACTCATATTGTAGTAAGGGTAATCTTTTACTAACACACTGACATATTTTCTAATCTGCGACAATATAAGTAGTACGGGGTTGCATATATTGATTCAATTGCTTTCTTTTTTTTTTGTAAATTTGCTTACAAAAGGAGCCAGGATGTTTTATTCTTCAGATCTGCCCGTGAAGATAATTTTGCATAATGAGAACAGATATTCTTAAACTTCTCTTTAGGAGCAATAAATTTAATATTTTAACAGAATTTGCACATGATTGCGAATTATAAGTTTCTTTATATTATATACTCCGTACGAAGAACGGGTATGCTGCTAGTGTACTATATAAATCTGTGTTTCCATCATTTCATACTCTGTTATTGTTCCACCATTGTGGGTCGTCGCATTTCTCTGGTAACATTGTACTTTGCAATTCGGATAAAGTGCTTTATCTGTTGCAATATAAATAAAGAGTAATAAAGTACTTTAATATAAAAACGTTATAAAGTACGTTAATATAGAAACGTAATAAAGTGCTTTAAAATGTTTAAAGCAATGAATTAATTGAAAAATAATAATATCTAAAAATTAATAAAATTTTAAAATTAATAATAATATAATAATATTAATTTTAATAATACTATATAATATAATTTTAATATAATAATAATAATAATATAATGTTAAAATTATAATAATAATAATAATATTATAATTTTAATAATATAATAATAATAATATAATTTTAATGATATAATAATAATAATATAATTTTAAAATTAATTTTAAAATTAATAAAATCTCCTAAAACTAAAAAAGTGTAAAAATCAAAGTGCTTCAAAATGTTTTGCAAAAGAATAAAGTGCTTTATGTATTATAACGTTGTACTTTCCAATTGGAATAAAGTGATACCTCAAGAATGCTGCAAACTTTAAGAACAGTATAGTTACTGCTCAAGTACAGATTTTTGTGTTTAAACTGTATTTACCTCTGTTTTGATTTGAAATGGCTTTTTAAAATACTCAAAATCATTTTTTTCTCTCCACTTTTTTCGCTTTTTGCTTCCGTTTTTGTACAGTGCGTATTGTTGCAATTGTCCGATATACATATTGGTACTTATAATAACTTACTATTGCGAACTTTGAAACAAACATGTGTCTGGGTTAATTAGAACTAAATGCACAGACTTGAAAATGAGTCTAATCTAATTAATCTTCAAAATTAAGCCAGCGCTGAATATTTCGTTATTATTTGATTTGGTTAATATATCTTTCTAATATATATATATATATATATATATATATATATATATATATATATATATATATATATATATATATATATATATATATATATATATATATATATATATATATTGCTTACTCTTAAACTGGCTGAGCAGAAAAAATAACTTTTACAGTTTTAAACTGATAATCATTGCGGTGGACCGGGTTACATAATCTTGGTGATATTTGACGAAATTTAGCCAACTTCGAGACTTTATGTAGTTCTGAAAAGTTCGAAAACTGAAACCGGAACTGGCTTTTTCGCGAAATTTTTCGGCACTTCTGTAACAGCTAATTAAGAACTGCACAAGCAGTGTTCGTGCAGTTACGCCAATGTTTTCTGACGTGCAAAAGTCTAGCATATTATGAATATGTTACTGCTTCTTGAAAACGATTTGAGTCAATTGCTAACAATGTTTAATTGCTGTTACATTGCATATCACGATTGTTTTAATATTTTGCATGCAACGATTTTACATGCGACGAACTTAATTTTTAAGAGATGTACATGCACATTCAGAGAAGAAATAACTATAAATTCGGCCCCGGTGTATGTTGTACCTCAAAATAACCAACCACATCCAGATTCATCTCCCATGTTCCGGAATTCACTAGACCTAGAGATATGATAGGAAAATATTTTTCTGATAACACAAAAGCAAAAATAAATCGTTAGTAACAACTTAAAGGGTTTATTAAAAGTATGAACCTGTTTCGAAGGCAAAACAGAATTCTTCGTCATCATGAGTAAAACAGATCAGCCACTATAACAAAAGTGGGGAAAACAGGATTTCTCTTAACTTTGCTTTAGTGACTGCTCTCATTTATTTATCCTGACGAAGCCGTCCATTTGAACTTATTGCAACTTTTAATTAACTGCTTATGCTGTTTCTAACGAAGTATATTTATTTTTAAGTAATTTATATAGCAATTTGATCGAAATTTTTTAGGAATATATAATGCATTTGAACAGACTAAAATGTTGACTGAAATTTTTAAAATGAGATTTTTTTGAAAAAAGTTTTTTAAGGAAATTTCTAAATTTTGAGTATTTAAATTTTTTTTTTGGAGGGGAGAGGGGGTAATTCTAAAATTTACATTTACTTGAAATTTCACAAAAATTCTAATTTGTAAATTTTTTTAACATTTATTAAAAAAAATGTATAATTTGAGAAAAATTTCCACATTTTAATTCATGGATCGATAATCGAAACAAATTTAAAAATATCTCTGGAAGATATTTTTTTTTAAAAAGCCCAACCTTTAAAAGAATCGAAAACTTCTGATTGAAATTTATATTATTGACTTGAAGAACTCTTATTTTTCTTAGCGATATTAAACTCTGATAGAAGTTCAGCTATTTTCCTCAGAATAATTATTTCGTATTGAATGATTCATAGACTCCAGTTGACAAAATATTCAAAATGTAAGATAATATTATTGTCTACGAGTATTAAAGAAACAAAGTATTAAAGAAACAATGATAGTTTATGAAAAATTTATGCAACACGATATTTTTTTAACATTTCGCAGAGAGTTATCATTTAATACAAAAAAAAAATTGTAATTTAAACTTCGTAGCGAGCATTATAATAGTTATTGTCGCATGGTAAACCCATGAGCCAATATTTTCGGGAATGCGACCTAGAGTCTTCTTATTTATTTTGGGGGTCAGCCTTTTCGTTCGGCCATCTGCACTCGAAATAGAAAACCAGGATGTCGAAGTTTGCTTTGGATCTCGGATTCGTACCGAAAGATTTAACGGGCGTCCTGTCCTTTTCGGAAGGGTCATAGGGTCCTCGGCGACTTTAAATTGGTGGCCGAAGGAATATCAGTTTCCCAGGGGCTTGAAAAGGGGCTTTTTGTTTCTGGGGGTCTAAAAGCCAATGGCGTTGCTTTGAGGTCAAGGGGTTAAGACCCTGAATCCAATGGGATGTTTGTGTGCGCCTCAGGGGCGTGTTTTAAAATCTTGGAGAGAGAGAGTTTTTGAGAATGAAAAAGAGGAGCAGGGAGAAGTTTTGGCGTTGTGAGTGAGAACAGATACTCCAGCAGCATTGTCCTCAACCATGAGAGGCTGTTCATTCAGCGAATGCTCGGTGAGTTCCACATTTAAGGGCCTATGCCCGATTTGCATATTTTCTCTCTCTCTCTCCGGATTTAAGGATATTTAAAAATATTGCATAGGATTGTTTAAATTTAATTTTTAATTACCATCTTTCACATTTTAGTCTATGAGACTACATATACGTTTGCAATTGTTTATTTGTTATCTTAAAGGGGTATACTTTCATTTTGAATATTTTGAATCAATTTTGTTGTAAATATTTTATATAGTGTAAATAAATTAATGTTTGTAAATACACATAAATACACACGGCCTTTTTTCTTCTTCGCGCTCTTACCGGGCGTGTCCTAAAAAGGAAGTTACCTTAGGACAAATAATTTGGTGCCTTAGACCAGGATGAATTTGGTTGGGTTCAGTAACGAAAGAAAATAGTTTGGCGCCAACGAACAGGATAAGAATTATGTGTGCTTCACTAACCAAGGAAAATTTTTTTTTGGAAGATGGTAAAAATAAAGCAAATAATAAATGTCAATATCTGCTATAATTTTTTTTCCTTAGTAATAAATAAATTTTAATATGAAAAATTTAGAAGAAATGTATAAACCTTTGAGAAGGGTTAACTGTTTCATTTGCCATGAAAATATGTGTTTTAATAGATTATTAAGAAATTACAAAGAAATAAAATGTGTTAGTAGTATATATATATATTTTATGTGTTTTATATGTCATTGATTGCATTTTACATGTAAATGGGGAATGTTTAAGAAATTTTTTGGAATTTAAGAATTTTTGGGGAAAATGGTAACATCAAGAAATTTTTTGGAAGCGAAATTAGATAGAGGCTATATTTTAAGTACAAAAAAAAAAAAAAAAAAAAAATCTTTTCTTGAGTCTATTTGAAATAATTTAGATAGAATGTTTATTCCAAATTTATGTAGAGATAAAATGCGGTTTCTTTTTCCCATGGGAATTTATTCAATAACTGGGTTTGGATAAGGATTTTATGCATATCGAGAGGAGTTGTGTTTTTGTGAGGCAAACTTTTTGGGTCCACGATATGGTTTGAAAATTTTTGTTGGTATTAATCTCTTTGTATATTTCTTAAATTTTGTATATGTTTTTGTTTATGTATATTCTTTTGGTAGTGTATTTTTGGGACAAATTTTCATTTTTGACATTTTATAATTTTGGTTGCGAAGATTATTTAATTAATACACATTTGAGTGATTTTTAGTTTTAGAACAAAATTTTTGCTGAAATTAGAAGTAATGTGAGATTATAATAAACCTTTTATATGTTATGAGTACGAGTTTACAACAATTTTACAAATGGTTCTGAAAATAAAATTTAGAATGTGAGTGGGTTAGATAATCGAATTTTCAAAGGCAACAGAATTTTCTCTTAACTTTGACGGTTCCATTTTATGGCAAACACAAGGATTTCCAAAAGTTTCTTGTTCACACAACACAGATGTTTTCAAAGGGGGGCAACATTGGGTGAAATTTGATACGTCGCAGTAGGGTTTCTTCCTCACTCCAAAAGGAGGGTCATTTTCACAGACAAAACACAAGACCCGCAGAATGGTTACAAAGAAAAAAGGAGTGGTTTTAGCAGATATATTTTACGGGAGCTGGGAGTTAGTTAGCGGAGGAGAACATAGATTTCAAAGAGGGATGGACGACACATACAAGTAGAGAGACTGCCTTTCGTTTGGATAGAGTTACTGAGTGAGTAATAGAATGGCGTTGCAGCTGGAGTTAGTTAGGTTATTGGGAATTAAAATACATAAAGTAATAAGTATATTGTTTTTCGAAAAAAGGTAATAATAATAATAATAATAAATAATGAAAATAAATAGATATTATATTAATTCAAGTGGTAACAGAAATGGAAACAAAATTTTGATTACTAAGGAAACTTTCGTTTACAAGGGAATTCTAATAAAGTGACAAAGATAACAGACAAAGTACAAACAACAAAGAGTAAATTTTTAAGTTTAATAAACAAATAAATAAATAAATAGGCCTTTTAACAATTGTTGATAGGATATATAATTTGACCTTAGGTACATATTTTTCTGCGGGCAGAATTGTGTGATGTTTGGGATTTAGAGTGTATATTTCTATATTTTGGGGATTGAATCAAACTGTTTGGGTGATCAACAAAGGGTTTTTTTCATCTCCTGATGACACATAACGTTGAAAGGATTTATTTTAAATAAATAAGCAAAAAGTATTTCATTCTTTTTTTGTATCTCTTAACTTTTTTATTCAATATTTTTATCGTCTATAAAGGGTACTTTCCTACATTCACTTATATTTTACTTTTGTTAAAACACACATAATTTAATAAATTATTCGGAATAGAAAATTGATAGGTTTGTTAGATTGTTAGGCTCAAAAGGGAATCAATTTTTGTATACAGTAATTTTCTTAAATCGTTACACGTAGTACTGTAAGTCACAGTTTCCGGCATATTTTCTGAACGCATGGAGATTTTTTTTAGTTTCTATGGGTAGTTTAGTAAAGAAAGGTGAGATTTGCTAGTTTTTTTTCCTTCGGGTATGTTGAACGCTAACAAAGCATTGGAAGATAAAAAGTTATAAAATGTAGGTGTGGGAGAATGCAGTTGGATAATAATATCACTAATTTAGCATTTTTAAGTAGTGTTTCTAAAAAAAAGAAAGAAAAGAAAGGAAAAATATATGGTGTTTTCTCTTGTGATTTGGTTTTATTGTTAGGGTGTTATCTCTTTACCTACCTAAATGGTCATGGTTAAATATGTATTTTTATAGTTAATAATAGGCTAGGATATAGTGTGGTTAGAATGATAGGGGTATTTTTTCATGATAGATGGAATGGATAAGATATAAAATTGAAGATCAATGGTATTTCATTTTAAAAAAAGGGGGAAATTTATATTTTTAATGTGAGGCTAGTGTTTATTTGAGGAAAATATGGCTTAATGCATAAAGTGGTGAAAGTATTAATAAAAAGTGTGATAAAACCCTTTTTGTAAAGAAAATAAAGGAAGTGAGGAAATGAGTGAATAAGATGATTTTGCTTAGTGAAACAAAATTTTAGCACTTAGAGTAAATTTTCCCTTCGAATGTAAGAAAAGGATTTTCGTTTATCAGGCAAAATTTTGCGAGCTGTGGTTTTATTTTCTGAAAGGTACACGTTTGGGAGTTATTTTGGTTTTTTTTTCATACAAACTAGAGAATAAATAGAAGAAAAAAAAAAAAAAAAAGAGTTTTTTATGCAGTAAGACACTGTAAAATTGAGATAAAGTCACGTATTAAGCGACGGGTTATACATATGTACATGTAAAATTTTCGAATGGGTTTGAAATTTTCATTTTAAGCAAAAAATGTATAATTTTCTGTAACTTGCAATTAATGAGATATTTTAATGTGTTGGATGATTTTGATTTATTTTCTTTGAATAGAAAATTTTTAGTTTAGATCATGTAATTTAATTATGAAAATTTTGTGTGATATTTTATGGTTTTTAATTTTTGAATTTCATGGTATATGAAACATGTTATTTAACGCAAAGTTGCCTTTGGCAGTAAAGTTTTTCTATGTAAAGGAGTAGAGTTTTTTTATATGTAAAGAAGTAAAGTTTTTATAGCTAAGAGAGTAACATTTTATACATTTTTACTTTCATGTTCATGCATTTAGAAATTTTGCATTTTGTTTTAAAATATTTTGTTCTCGGAGGGAGAGAGGAATAAAGTGCATATTGGCTAGGTCTCTTGGTGGTAACTTTGCCGTCACTAAGGCCAGTCTATATATATATTTTTGTATTTTGTTTAAAAATTATCCATAACACTATTGAAGCAGTTTGCACAGCACGAAAACTCCAAGGTGATGCGCACGGAAGGTGATATATGATAGGTTCATTTCAACAATTTTCATCTCGGGTCAGCAGGGGACCGGATGTTGGCACATGCCAACACTATATAAACAATTTTTGATGACGGAATAAGGCATTGTAATATGTCGATATGTCGTTCAGATCAGCACAGAGACAATTACTATGTTGGTTTTCCTCTAAGGACGGGGTGCAGAAGATTCCTTCGGTGTTTGTTTTTTCCTCTACGGACGGGGTGCAGAAAGTGCACGATACCACACGAAAGAACTGTGTCCTGAACTGTGCGGGGTGACTGCGTTCTTTTCAGTACTGATGTTAAAACTGTCACAATACGCATATTGGTCACAAAAATATGTAGAAATATGCTACACAATGGATAGCAATTTTTGCCATTATAGAGCATTTTGCATCAGTTTTTTTTCAGTTTATGCCAAGTACAAGGCGTATAAACATTTATAGCCACAGACGTGCCTTTCGTTATAAACAATTTCCATGTATCAGACTTTGTATACAGAACAGGCAATTACACGTTTCCTGTGATTTCTACCGTCTGTTTTCTACTGTTTCCGTGATTTCTACTGTCTCGTTTTACAATGCATACATTTACACGTTTCCAGTTTTCTACAGGACAGTTTTCTACAGTTTTACATGTTCCAGTTATATATACTGGGAAAAGTTGTCCACGTGCCAGTTTTTCTACGGGTCCAGATTCCAGTTATTTTATTGCTGCCACACATCAAACTTTGTGTTTATTTGTTTACAGTGCAAACGGTTCCAGATGCCAGTCAATTTGATTTCGCAAGGGCAGACATCGGACATTGTGTTCAATGTTTTAATATGTGTTTATGGGGTGTGCACAGAATAGACACTCCTCAGCATTGCGGTCAATCAACAACAACTTTTGGTGATAAACTTTCTACACAGTGGTAATTTTCCATAATCACTTATCATAAACAAGGAACGTATGCAGGTATGATAATTTTTGTAAGAAGAAGTGGCCAACAAAATACACAACAAATTTTCAGGGATGCCTGATCCCAATGCTTTTGCCTTTTGGTGGACAATTTGAAAAAAACTTTTGGAGAACTAAAAAACATTATCAGTGAGAAAAGTAACTTAGTTTGAGTGACTTTGTACAGCCTAGTGCAACACAATTAACAGACTTTCTGATTTGTTGTCCTGAATTCACCAATTTGTTTTATATTTTGATTTTATTGTATTGTGTTTATATTGACAATTGTTTTTTTTTCTTTTATGTGCAATATGATGTTTTTTTTTTTATGTGTTTTATTATACAGGAGGAAACTTCTGTTTTCAGAGGTTGGTTTCTGTGTGGCTGGAAGGAAAGCAGATTACGCTCCAGCACATTTTTGATTTTTCTTTATGATTTTGATTGTAAAATTTTTTGTATTTTGATTTTAAATTTTTTAAATTTTTGGATTTTGGATGTTAATGGGGAAATGGAGGTAATTTTTGGAAAGGCGTATTGCATTGGTAATTTGCTTAATGTTTTTGATGGTAAAATTTTAAAAATATTTTAAATTTTTGAAATTTTGAAAATTTAATTTTTGGATTTTGGAATTTTTAATGGGGAAATGGAGGTATATTGTCGCATGGTAAACCCATGAGCCAATATTTTCGGGAATGCGACCTAGAGTCTTCTTATTTATTTTGGGGGTCAGCCTTTTCGTTCGGCCATCTGCACTCGAAATAGAAAACCAGGATGTCGAAGTTTGCTTTGGATCTCGGATTCGTACCGAAAGATTTAACGGGCGTCCTGTCCTTTTCGGAAGGGTCATAGGGTCCTCGGCGACTTTGAATTGGTGGCCGAAGGAATATCAGTTTCCCAGGGGCTTGAAAAGGGGCTTTTTGTTTCTGGGGGTCTAAAAGCCAATGGCGTTGCTTTGAGGTCAAGGGGTTAAGACCCTGAATCCAATGGGATGTTTGTGTGCGCCTCAGGGGCGTGTTTTAAAATCTTGGAGAGAGAGAGTTTTTGAGAATGAAAAAGAGGAGCAGGGAGAAGTTTTGGCGTTGTGAGTGAGAACAGATACTCCAGCAGCATTGTCCTCAACCATGAGAGGCTGTTCATTCAGCGAATGCTCGGTGAGTTCCACATTTAAGGGCCTATGCCCGATTTGCATATTTTCTCTCTCTCTCTCCGGATTTAAGGATATTTAAAAATATTGCATAGGATTGTTTAAATTTAATTTTTAATTACCATCTTTCACATTTTAGTCTATGAGACTACATATACGTTTGTAATTGTTTATTTGTTATCTTAAAGGGGTATACTTTCATTTTGAATATTTTGAATCAATTTTGTTGTAAATATTTTATATAGTGTAAATAAATTAATGTTTGTAAATACACATAAATACACACGGCCTTTTTTCTTCTTCGCGCTCTTACCGGGCGTGTCCTAAAAAGGAAGTTACCTTAGGACAGTTATTATTAGTGCCGATGGGGTAGTATCGAATTCATCTCGTTGACTGGCCCGTTGCCAACATGGTAAAATAAGTAAATACAGTCAAACCTGTTTGAAACGGAACCTGTAGGAAACGGAATACTGTAATAAGCGGAAAATATTTTTAGTCCCGTTCAAAGATATAGGAAATGCATGTTATTTTCCCCAATGTGAAACGGAACCTACACAAAGCGGAAACGGCCGGCCAATTTAAAATATTTTGTTAATAAAAAGCACCTGTTTTAACGAACAGAGAGTGGAAAAATCATCCAACTATTTTAGCCATTTTTTTTTCATGAGAACAATTTTTCACAGAACTTTTTATTAAATTATATCACAATTTTCTGAAAATCATTTCAGAACTTCAAGAATTTTCCGATAATCAGGGAAACTCCGAAATGTTAAAAATATTAATCAATGCAATATTTTTAACTAAAAGCCTCATCATTAGTAAGACACATTTCCCAGAAACCATGTTGGATTATTTTTAAAGTTCATCTCACATCTTTTTTTACTTTCCCAGCAATACATGGTAATGTATAGGGAAAGTATTGGAATCATGTCGAAAATCGCAACTCGAGTTTTCGACGGATCTACACGTTTCGAGACCTCTAGAATACGAAAAAAAACATTTTAGCGTGACGTCTGTGTGTGTGTCTGTGTGTCTGTCTGTGCAGATTTTGTATCCACTCTAACTAAAAAACTAATGGACCGAATTTTACAAAATTTGGTAGGTAAGTCACTTGTGAGCAAGTCTGGTGCTGATCAGTTTTGGGTACGATTTGGAATAAAAGAATCCGCCTTTTTTGCGAAATGGCCCACAAAAGATTGTATCCACTCTAACTGAAAAACTACTGGACCTAATTTCACAAAATTCGGTAGAAGAGTCACTTGTGGGTTACCCTGGTGCTGATTAGATTTTGGTATGATTAGGAAAAAAATAACCTGCCTTTTTTTGCAAAATGGCCTGTGAAAATCGTCAAAATCTAAACTAAAGAACTAGGTATACTCAAATATATCAATTAAATGCTCGTTTAATACGTAATTTTTAACGACGAAAATAATAAGACCAACCCCATTACACTAGGACTAGCCGTTCTCGAGATATTTTAGTTTTCCGTATTTTCTCTACGCCACCTTTGAAAATAAGTCCGGTTACCGAATGAGAATGAAAATTGAACTAAAAGTGAAATAAATTTAATTAAAATATAGAGAACGTTAATATAAGTCTGCAGGGAAAGTCATGTGCTGCCCACATCAGATTTTTAAATTCAT
Source organism: Amaurobius ferox (assembly GCA_951213105.1). Lineage (NCBI taxonomy): Eukaryota > Metazoa > Arthropoda > Arachnida > Araneae > Amaurobiidae > Amaurobius > Amaurobius ferox. The sequence continues at coordinate 141,089,533 of OX578135.1, read as the reverse complement.
TTTTACTTTCCCTGCAATACATGGTAATGTATAGGGAAAGTATTGGAATCATGCCGAAAATCACAACTCGAGTTTTCGACGGATCTACACGTTTCAAGACCTCTAGAATACGAAAAAACCATTTTTAGCGTGACGTCTGTGTGTGTGTCTGTCTCTGTGTGTGTCTGTGCAGATATTGTATCCACTCTAACTAAAAAACTAATGGACCGAATTTCACAAAATTTTGTAGGTAAGTCACTTGTGGGCGGGGCTAGTGCTGATTAGTTTTGGGTACGATTCGGAATAAAAGAACCCGCCTTTTTTGTGAAATGGCCCGCAAAAGCTTGTATCCACTGTAGCTGAAAAACTAATGGACCGAATTTCACAAAATTCGGTAGATGAGTCACTTATCGATCACTCTGGTGCTGATTAGATTTTGGTACGATTCGGAAAAAAATGACCTGCCTTTTTTTGCAAAACGGCCCGCAAAAATCATCCAAATCTAAACTAAAGAACTAGGTATACTCAAATATATCCATTAAATGCTCGTTTAATACGTAATTTTTAACAACGAAAATAATAAGACCAACCCCATTACACTAGGACTAGCCGTTCTCGAGATATTTTAGTTTTTCGTACTTTCCGTACGCCACCTTTGAAAATAAGCCAGGTTACCGAATGAGAACGAAAATTGAATTAAAAGTGAAATAAATTTAGTTAAAATAAAGAGAACGTTAATATAAGTCTGCAGGGAAAGTCATGTGCTGCCCACATCAGATTTTTACTTTCCTTGCAATACGTGGTAATGTATAGGGAAAGTATTGGAATCATATACCGAAAATCGCAACTCGAGTTTTCGACGGATGCGATGTATGTGCAATGTATGTATCCACTCTAACTCAAAACCTAATGGACCGAATTTCATAAAATTTCGTAGATAAGTCACTTGGGTGCGATCCTGGTGCCGATTAGTTTTTAGTACGATTCGGGATAAAAAAATCAGCCTTTTTTTTCGAAATGGCCTGCAAAAATTGCCGGTATCCATTTTAGCTGAAAAACTAATGGACCGAATTTCACAAAATTCGGTAGGTAAGTCGCTTGTGGGTCACCCTGGTACTGATTATATCTTGGTATGATTCGGAAAAAATAACCTGCCTTTCTTTGCAGAATGGCCCGCAAAAATCGTCAAAATCTAAAATAAAAACTACGTATGCTCAAATATATCCATTAAATGTCTGTTTTATACGTAATTTTTAACGAAGAAAAGAAAAAGACCAACCCCATTACACTAGGCCTAGCCGTTCTCAAGATATTTTAGTTTTTTCGTATTTTCTCTACGCCAGCCTTGAAAATAAGTCCAGTTACCAAATGAGAACAAAAATTGAATTAAAAGTGAATTAAATTTAATTAAAATAAAGAGAACGTGGATATAACTCTGCAGGGAAAGTCATGTGCTGCCCACATCAGATTTTTTGTTTTATGGTAGGCAGTAATATGTTGCCTGTAAGTCAATTCATCTAGTCCAGACTTTAAGGTATGGTGATAATCTAACAGTTAAGGACATGGAGTACACTATATTTTTATTTACATATACACTCAAACCTGTTTTTGTGCGGTCTTTTTTTGTGCGATTTTTTATTTGTGCGATTCTTTTTGTGCGATTTTTTTGTGCGATATATGAAAATTTCAATCATTTTGGAACATAATTGACGAAGTTATCAATAAAAAAAAATTAGTAGGTTTGATCGGCCATTTAGTTTTTTCGATTTTTGATATGTATTTCATCACATTACATAGTATTGCGTCAGCCAATTACATTACATATGTATTGAATTCTATAATCGTATAATTTAATTATTGAACGGACAAGAATTCCATGTAAATAAATGAAATGTGCAATAGCATATTGCGATGGAATTCTTGCGTAGCAAAGCAAAAATGCATGGATCGCAAATAAACATTGAAGGACATCTGCATTGTGTTAGTTCGGGTTTTTCTGAAACGGACTGCGTGTCTCGTTAGGTCGCTGAGTTGGGTTTTTGCTAATGAGATAGTTGGAGACTAGTCTCATGCGTTGTTTTGTTTGTTTTAACGAGTAGGTAGAAGAAGTTTACTTGAAGGGAGCAAAGAGTTGCTTTTTTTTTATTCGCCTCTGATCTGCGCAAGTGACAAGTCCGCTAAATAAAGTGATTTAATAAGAAAGAATATTACGTGTGCTTTAATTTTTAAATCTAATATTAATTGACGTCTTTCAAAGTGCTTTCACATTCCTATTGTCAGACTACGAAGGATAATGGTTATACGTTTTGAAAAGTTTTGTATGTGTAAAATAAGTACATATGTAAATAAAATATTTAAAAATGTTCTCATGTGTATTTTCTAAATCAGATTCCAAAAGGTTTGGCGAGATTCCAAGTAGCTGCCAAGTCTCGTGTCTTGATTTCGTTTAAAAAAGCAATTCCTAGTTATTTCGTAAGGTTTTGGGTTATTTTCTACGTGAGACTTTTTTTATGAGGTCCCTATTCACCGCATAAAAAAAATACTTTTTAATTGTGTTGCGAAAACTATTTTTTATAGCTACTCGTGAAGTTTTGTGCGATTTTTTTTATGTGGTCCCTATCCCCGCACAAAAACAGGATTGAGTGTACTCCTGTGATCACAGTATGCAAAAATGTACGTATAAACATATTTAAAAGAATTAGCTATTATGATGTAGTATTATAATCGTATTTATCTAAATACACTTTTCAGAATTTTTAAAACCTGATGTTTAGGTGAGCAATTACATATGGACTATCGGCATTTCCAGCTAAACTTTTAGCTTTTCCTGAAATGACCTGCATGAATCGGAGACCTTTTCAAGACGGGAAATTGTTCCGGTCCCCTGAATTCCGTTTAAAACAGGTTCGACTGTATTTTAAAAATAAATTACTTCGAAACGTAGAATCTCATATATATTCCATTGATCCTGAACAATATTTATATTATGAAATTGAAAATCAGTTTATTTGTTTGCTTATTGGTCTGTTTGTTTCGTATATAAGTCCACAGGTTTTGGTGGATTTTTTTTTTTTCAAATTTGGTATGAATTTTCTCTATGTCACTGTGGGTAACTACATCCATGTTGTTCAGGGCAGTGTTTGGAAAAAGCAGTTTATTATTGTAGTGATCTAGAACTACAACTACATTATGACAAATGTAGTTAACTACAACTACTTTTTGAACAATGTAGTGACTACAAACTACATTTTAAATGTAGTCACTACATAACTACTTTTATAAGACGAATTTTGCCACATCTTCAATTTTCACAAAAAGTTGAGGATATGGGTTACAGTAGTCATTTAACATACTTATTCTGAATAATTAAAATTTACTGATTCCCAAATTTACTGATCAACTTACCAATCTTTACGCTTTTACCCACTTCTGAAAACAGTAAAATAAAATAAAAGTATAAACTTTAAGATCAAGGACAACCAAAATTAGGTTTAAAAGTCCTTTAATAAAATCTCCTTTCAAACCTATTTTTGGTTGTCTTTGATTTTAAAGTTGACTTGTATCCTCTTTGTATGTTTGCTTACTGAAGTAACGTTAAAAGTAGCATCAAAACTCGATACAAGCTAGTGATTTATTGTACCGCGCTACTCGCTACACTACTTATTTTTAAAAGTAGCGCGTTACATTACAAACTACGAGAAAAAGTAGTGACTACTGTAATTTCGCTACTTGTAGCGCTCTACTTCCAACCACTAGTTCAGAGTTTGTAGCCCCAGGGGTTGGGAAGTTACTAATAATAGAAACTCTTCCATAGATATAACATTATGCAGAAGATATTTTTTTCTCTAAAACTTTATTTGAAGAAAATGATATCCTGTAGCTTAGTAGAATTAAATTAAACTAAATGTGCTTATACAGCAGACGATTTTCATTCAATTTATTCTACAGTAATGGAAAAAGCGATGTGAAAATAAATTAAATAAATAAACGGTATTATGTATTTGATATTGTTATATCAGATACAGCAGCGGAATATGATATTACAGCAGTACTTTGGGAGAGGATATTTAAATTCATATATTCCCAAATGTATTTAAATGATTGTCGCAACGGGGTTGTTGTTGTTGAGACCCAGACCGTCCGACCTACCAGAAAGGTGTATGGTAACAGTTTGTGCGGCCGGGAAGTGCCACCCAATTTAGACCGGAACCCAGTGGGGGAGGCATCCACAGGGACCGTACCCTCCTTCCCCTACCACCAACCTCTCGGAAGGACTTACGGACCCACATGTTTAACGTGATCGTACTCCGCATGAACACGGCGGCAGTGTGCAAATCAAGCGCGCAAACCACCGGGCTACCGCGCCCGAAAAGTGCCAACAGCACGCGGTGTTCCCAGGTGGTCACCCACCCAAGTACTAACCGCGCCCGATGCTGCTTGACTTCGGTTATCTAACGAGAACGTGTCGCAACGGGGTAAAAAAGGTTCGAGTGTAACTTTTATTACCATTTCAGCGTATTCATTTGTCATATATTTACCAAACTTCATATTTTTATACATTAATTTACACCAGGGTGTTCTATTATTCAAATTTTCCTACGTAGATAATTTTGTGCCGTGGGAGCAGATATTCCATATACATATTAGAAAATTACATTCAAAGTTTTAAAAGATTTTTTTTTAAAGCAATAAATGCGTTTAGAATATACACATATTTTAAATCACGAGCAAAGTTTAGTATATCTGCTAGAAGAATATAAATCTATAAGAATATCGTGTAAATCATCTAAATCCAGATATATTTAATTATAAATTTTTTATTAGTTTTATATTAAATAAAAGAGTTATACTAAATATAGTATGTCTTTCTTAACCATAAAAATGTTTTCGGTTTTTTTTCTTTAATATTTATAATGAAGAGTTATAATTCTGATCATTCAAAAAAACATTCTATGGTAAAACATCTATATACATCTGTATAATTACTTCAATAATAGTAAAAATTATACGGGCTTATACATGTAAACTAATAATTCTTAAAATTTTTATCCTTTTTCTCGCAGTTTCTCACCATTTGCAACACACGAGAAATCAAGAGCCATTTAATTTTTTTTTTATAAAATTTTTTAAAAATAAAATTATGTTAGTGACCAGAACATTAAATAAAACATTATGACCAGAACATTAAACTAAATTTTAAAACAACTAGATAATTTTAATATTTAAATAGAAAACAGGCGCAGCATGTGTATATCTATCTTTAGCTGTGGCTGTCAAAAAAATGCCACCGCTAGATAACTAAAAAACTTCAACAAAAACTGTTCAGTGAAGACAATCGGATTCCCAAACTCTGCCCACCCCCTGAAAAAAAAAAATTCCTGCGACATAACCGGACAGAAGTCGCCCTTGCAATTTATGTCTTCCACGACTGCTTAAGCCCCTCCCATTCTGAATGGAAGCTACCTACCCTCCCTCCCGACTCTTCGAATGGACCTTATCCAACCATCTCTGCTCTAGTGGAACGCGTATTTCACTTCTCCGCTCCGAATAACTAAGGATCTCATTCTTTGAAGAGTTTCTCTGTCCCATAGTGGTTCCGGTGTCCCAGGACCTCTGGGACAGTATAAATCTCTGATGAGTAACGATCCGGTGAGTTGTTTCATTCTGGAAAAGTCGTAGTTTAGTGGCAGTGTTATTAATGTTTTGACTTTAGAATATTCGTTTGTTGTATGTTGGGGTAACACCTGTTCGGGATTTTTACATATTAAGGTGCAGGAATGTTTTGGGATTTTCGTTGTGGAATTGGGGAGGGGGGCGGGGTATGTACAGTATTTTGTTAAAACAAAGAAAATATTTTAGTTAACAATGTTTATTTATGTTACGGAGGCAAAAATTGAACAATTTAATCGTCTGCTTTTTTGTAAATAACAACTGTGGTAAATAAAATAAATAAATAAATAAAAACCTACAACAATGGAGAAATATTTAAGGGTAAACACTATAGTATAGAAATTGCGGAATAAGTTAATTCCAATAATCTAGTTTATTTTACATCGTAAACCAGGACTGGACAAACGACTGTCCGCCGGTGTATTCAATACGGCCCGCGAGATATATCATCTAAATGTGTTGCGTGAAAGAAGCTGGAAGCACAATCACAGTTTCACTTATCTCACGCTTCCGTGATTTTAAATCTTCTGAATGAACTTGAAAAAAATAAAACAATTTTGTAGATATTCATCATTGTTTTCTATTCCGAATTTTTAAACATCTTTTAGATTCATTATGAAGAAAAGATAAGGAATAAAAGTCTTTGGCCCATCAAAACGTTTCGTTTTGGTTTTCTCATTTAGGCCTCTTGTGAATAAGTTGGCTTATCCCTGTCTTAAATGTGAGTTACATTTGTATATTATGTATTTTTGCAGACATGGACGCCAATGTCTGCAAATGGGGATCGAACTGTTTGGGATAGGGTATGTCAAATACTTGTTTTCTTTTTAGAGGTTCTTCGTTTGGGATGGACGCTGTCCCATGCTGTCCCACCCGTAAGCAAAAGATTAACAGAGTTTTAATGATAAATGTTTGATACAGTGAAATTTCTTTTGAGGGACGCACTTAAGTAGAAGTCTCTAAAATAACAGACAGTATTATTAGCACGTGCTTTTTTTCTGTCAAGTGAAATGGTCTGTAGAAACTTCTTTGTAAGAAACACGCACGCGTAGAAGCGAATTTCGATGCATTTTAACCATATTGGTCTTGCAATTTGAAACTGTTTGTGAAATAATAGATACAACTGATTTTATTTAAACTTTTAAGTTATTATATTGGAAATGACAAACTTGAAAGAAATCCTTCTTAAAATATCTCTTGAGAATCCAAAACAAATTTTAAATGTCTTTCTATATTAATAAAAATTTGATGTGGGCAGCACATGACTTTCCTTATATAATGCAATGAATTTACTACTGTTACGGTTAAAAAAATGTTATTCTTACAGTAGATACTTATATTCTTTCCAGGATATTGAATTTTCTTCAATTAGTCGTCATTTTCATTGATTCAGCGTCATTTTTTTCGATTTGGTGGGATTTTTGTTAATTTGTCAACATTTGAAAATGTCGCCAAGTTGGCGACATTCCGCTAAATTCGTCGCCAAAATCTCACCAAGCGTTATGGACGGAGAAATAAATTATTCTTACAGCGGATAAATGACTATTGACGTTCAAATACAAAAGTATTTCTCAAAGTATTTTTTCTCGTGAATGGCGAAAGAGTTAGGTCGATGCGAATGATGTCACCGAATGTATCGCATGATATTACATATGAAAAGTAAACATGTTTCTTAACAGTTAACATTTTTTTTAATTTATGGAATTTTTTGATAAATTCATTTGGAAAATGTGCAATATCTCGAGAACGGTTCATGCTAGCGTTCTAAACTTTCTGTCCAATCGTTTTCTAAGGCAAAATTACATAAGAAATGTCTATTTCCGCAAATTTATTAAATGTTTTGATTTTTTGATGATTTTTTCAAAATTTCACTCGAAAATTTAGGGAGGTTCTGAACATTCGATTGTGTTTTAAAACAATAGGCTTCCAGTATTCACGGATTGTGATTTTTGTACCAAATTTCATTCGAATCGGCCCATTCGTTCGTCAGTTATCGTCTCTACAGACTCACTGACACACACACACACACACACGCGCACACAGGCATCACCTCAAAAATGTTTGATTCGTGATGAAGGATGCTTGAAACGTGCTATTCCGTCGAAAACTCGAATTCGAATTTTCGACCCCGTCACAATACTTCCCTTATACATTATGTATATAAGGAAAGTAAAAAGTAGCTACCGTCGTCGCTGCTGTTTAATAAATTTCTCGTTCCTCTGCTTCGTAACTCAAAAATTATCGGAATACAAAAAAATAAAATTTGGTACTCTTTTAGAGACGGGTTTGTGGAATACGTAATCAACAACAAATAACAGCATTTATTTTTTAGAATATACGCTCAATGTAAAGTTTTATCTAAAAATACCTCTAAATTAAATTGGGACAAAATAAATTGAGTTTTTAGATTTAAATACTTGGATCGCGTTCTCGTTTCTAATATCAGCATCCAAGGACCCGTTTCGTACTTTTTATGCATTGTTTCGTTTACTGTTTTTTCTTGCTGCTGTTGGCTTTTCCATACTGAAGAATGCATAAAAATATCAAAATTGGTCGGTGATTGTTGTCATCTGCAATGGTGATGAGATACGAACTTTACAAATGCCCCTACAAGTGAATTCTGTGAGTATAAAAGGAAATGCTATTTATTAAAAAAAAAATGTTTTTTATAAGTATTTGTGATTACCAAATTTTCTTTACTGTTTTTAATATTTTTGCCCTAAATTTGGCGGCTTATTCGGAACTGGAACGGAGGGGGATATTTATAGCATTCCTACAAAAGAGAGTTTTCTAGATCATGAATTTTTAGAAATGTGACATTTTCTTGCATTCTCTTCTGAACTCAAATTCTCAATAAAAATGCATGTCGAATGCACGAAACAAAGTTTCCGTTACATAACGAACATACCACGGAAAGTGATACAACTCTCAAAATTCAAAGATTTTGAGTTAACAGCGTGAAACATTCCAGGCTTGCCTCTATCGCCAGAAAAGTTGCATATTTGTATCTTAAACTAGCCATTTCCGCCCACTTTTCGCATGGGCGAAATGGTTAGACCTGCACTTATACACTTAATAACACCTAAACATATACACTTAGTAAAAGTTCTGAATAATAAAAGAACATCAAGTTTTAGTTTTCTTCTGCTATGTCGAGATGTATTCAGAGTCATTAATTGCCCTCCGTTCCAAACGTCAAAGATTTTATCGCGCCGATAAACCGCATCTTTCAGCATACATACATGGAATAAACATGTGCGAAGAACCTTATCATTGAAAACGTTGAGAAGACGTTGGTAAATATATGACAAATATGCCGTTGCAAATCCGCATATTCTGAACCAAGTCTTTAGTTTAGAACATTTGGGCAATCTTTATTCATATAACAGATTAAATGCTTTCGCTCGAGCGTCTATATGGAATTATGTCCACGTTTGGGGCATCGCTAAACATGAACTGAATTTTTTAAATGATGTATGTCTAGAATGTGGGAAAGAAATGTGGAAAGGCTCGAACAGTTTGATTTAACAAATGCTCCCTCTATATTTTCTCTGCTCTTCCTCCTCAATGTCTCCCCCCCTCCTCGCCCTCTATCCCGTAGATATTCTAAAGAATATTATATAGGATATCTACGCTTTGTCCATCTCCCTTCTCCACTTTCCGCTCCCCCCTCTGTCTCACCTTCTACCTTCCCCCTTACTCACAATTATCCACTGTTTCTCTGGGCAATATTTATTTCACATAACCGATTGAGCGATTTCGCTCGGGCGTGTATATGAAGCTATGTCCAGAAAGGATTGAAGCTTCTATCGTCTGCGTCTTGAGACACTGGCGTCTGAGCCTCTACTTCTGACCCATAGGCGGCATCAGTCTTTCACAACTGGGGATGCTATGTAATTGGGGGTGCTGATCTCAGATATATACATTCGGAAATAAAATAACTTTAAAAAAATCGGATGTGGGCAGCACATGACTTTTCTGCAGCTTATATCCACGTTCTTTTTATTTTAATTAAATTTAATTCACTTTTAATTCAATTTTCGTTCTCATTTGATAACTGGACTTATTTTCAAAGGTGGCGTAGAGAAAATGCGAAAAAACTAAAATATCTCGAGAACAACTAGTCCTAGTGTAATGGGGTTGATCTTATTCTTTTTTTCGTTAAAAATTACTTATTAAACAAGCATTTAATGGATATATTTGAGCATACGTAGTTTTTATTTTAGATTTTGGAGATTTTTGAGGGCCATTTTGCAAAAAAAGGCAGGTTATTTTTTTCCGAATCCTACCAAAATCTAATCAGCACCAGGGTGACTCATAAGTGACTTATCTACCGAATTTTGTGAAATTCGGTCCATTAGTTTTTGAGGTAGAGTGGATACAAGCTTTTGAGGGCCATTTCGCAAAAAAAAGGCGGATTCTTTTATCCCGAATCGTACCCAAAACTAATCAGCACCAGATTCGTCCACAAGTGACTTGCCTACCAAAATTTGTTAAATTCAGTCCATTAGTTTTTTAGTTAGAGTGGATACAAAATCTGCACAAACAGACACACACACAGACGTCACGCTAAAAATAGATTTTTCGTATTCTAGAGGTCTCGAAACGTGTAGATCCGTCGAAAACTCGAGTTGCGATTTTCGGCATGATTCCAACACTTTCCCTATACATTACCATGTATTGCAGGGAAAGTAAAAAAGAGAGAGAGAGAAACTGAAAATTGTTGAAATTAAGGGCAGGTGCTAAGTAAAAAGGTGTGTTTGCATAACGTATAACGGAGGTTCTGAAGCACCCCCCCCCCCCCCGTGAAACAAACTGGTCTGACCTACTACGGTTTGAGTAAAGAGTCACGCACCGACGCACCTTTGTTCAAAAATCTAGTAAATTACATTTATAAAAAAGAGAGCAAACAATTCCATTTCCTTAACCTCTTTAGCATATCAACAAAAGCGATTTTACCTAGCTCTTAGTTGAAAAAAAAAAAACAGCTGCCACGAATTAGTACTGAGTTCTGGATTATATCCAAGTTGCGAGACTTTGGAACACGCACACGGAATCGAGAGTTGTGTTGTAATCTCTTCTCTGTTGTCAAACTCCGGTGAGTGGTTAAGTGGTGGGGGGTCGAAGTGATTAAAAGAAATGAGCTGCAAAACTTTATTTTTTATTCTGTTAATATTGAAGTGTTAGAAGCTACACTCGCGGAAATGAGCTGAGGTGGATAAAAAGCACGGAGTTGATCACTGAGTGTATGCGGGTCGCTAGGATAATTAATTAGTTTTATAGTGATAAGATTCATCGAAGAATAGCCGCTCAATTTATTCGATTTTAACCAATTTAATTAATCCTCACAAAGAATAGGGATTTAGTCGGGATATACTAGTTGTATTAGAATTATAAAATAATGTGAACAATGGAGATTAATTAAGAATACACATTTCGAAAATATATAGAAAAAACTCGATTAAGAACAGGATTTTCTTATTCGGTTGAATATTTTAATTAATTGATTTTAATTAATTGAGTGAATTTTAATTGAGTGATCTTATGCATTTAAGTGAGAAACGGTTATACAGGATGTGTCAGAAAAGGTTTTTACAGGTTTTATTTCCTCAAATATTGATCCTAGACATATGCTTTCAATTACAAAGCTTCTAGAAATAAAATGAAAAATTATATGAAAGACAGTTTTCAAGTCTGTGGGTGATATTTCCCTGAAAAGACAAAACATAATTTTCAGCACGTAGTCGCGTAGAATAATAGTTCAAATTAGTAGAATTTTTCTTACGACTTTATCAGTTAGAATAACCAAGTTCGAAATTCATAAAATAGAAAAAATTATGAAGGTATTATATTAATGAACTGACAGGTTGACTATAGCAGGCTTAAATTCAAAACTTTCTGGTACAAATTTAGGGATTTTCTAGGGAAAATTTAAGGATTCCTTCATTTTTGGTGAAAATTGTAATTAAGTAGATTTTCGCGACTTTTGCAGGTAAATAGATGAAACTTTTTAATTTTAACTGGTGAAGTCGTAAGAACTTGTCATGATCCAGTGAGATCAGACATTGTTTTTGCATTAAAATAACTATTCTAAATGGAGTTTTTAACATCACGGAGCCGGAATTCAGACATTTACTCGTCCTTGGCAAAATATACTCTTTTTAAGAAGCAATTTTAGGCAGATTGTACAAGAATGGTCTAAAACTAGCGCACAGGTGTCCATGATGGCAAAGAAAACAAAAATACCACTAAAACGCGCTACAGCAAAAATTTAAAAATACGGTAGGAAAGTAAGGTAAGAAAAATACAACTACGCGCTTGTTTAAAGTACCTTGGAAGGGAAGTGCCTCTTTGGCCAATGGCTGAGCGATATCGGACCCCCACGTCTTCTAGGCGCGAAAATCCGACGAGGCTTTCTCTCACTCGATGCTGAAAATGACTACAATTATGTAGAACGAATTTTCTCCCAAGTGCGAGGCTTCGGCCGGCGCAAAATGGCGCGAATGCCAACAATTCATCTAATATAATCTAATGCACAAAATTGCAAAATATCCTTACGTAACCTTCATGACGATCGTGGTCAATAAATATCATCACCCTTATTAAGTGGAAAAATAGTGCTGTATGCATGCGGGAAATTCCGGCAAAGATGGATCAAAAGGTACGTACGTGATGGCTGGGCAAGGATCCTGAAACCCAAGCCAAAAATGGCGCGAAAGCCATATTACCTCAATGCTTGATTGCAATTAGATATGCTAATGATGATTAAGAAGTGTCTTTCTGCTCAGAATTACAATCTGATTACGTGCGCAATTGTGTATGCTACCACTGTTATCGGTCTTGTTGACAAATAGCTTCTTGCTATGTCGCAAGACGCCGATACCAATAGTCGCTGAGGAGGCTCCCATGCTTTAGAATGTCGAAGGTAAGCAATATATTAACAGGCAACCCGAACTACTATACGATGGGCAAATCCTTATTAGAATTTAGATGCTGACCAAGAGTCAAACTTAAATAATAATCTTTATAAATCCTGCCTTTATTTACTTAATGGAACTTTTGTTCTACGGAGATTCGTGTAGAAAGTTAAAATTTAAATTTTTCCATAAATACCACCAATACAGTTGAGACTGTTACCATGAAATTCTGCACCTCATTTTAAGAAGCTTTATAATTTCAAGTATATGTACAAAATTAATATCTAAGGAAATAAATAAGCCACATAACCTCCTTTTTGAAACACCCTTAATAATTGAATATTAATTAATTGCATATTAATTATTCAGTCAAAATTATGATATTTCTAGATTATTATTAATTTTGATCTGTATAAATTTAGTTCTAAAGTATTTAATTAAACTAATTATGTTTTAATCATTAAGCTCTGAAAGTCCGCTATATTTGTCTTTTTGTATATAATATAATTTTCATATAGTCTGTTAAAATGTATAAATTATTAGCGGATATACCCAGCATCGCCCGTCATTTTAAATGTGAAAATTCAATTCTAATTGTATTCTAAATTATATTCTTCATGAAACTTTTTTATTAAAACAGTTAATTTAATTCCCCTGAAAAAGATGTGAAATACACCCCGTTCTTGTCATACAAAATTATCTGCACAGACAAATCTGAAAAATAAAACATCCTGATCCCGTTTAAAAACCAATTTTGAAAAAAAAATCTTAAACTTTTTGAACATAGGCCAACATAAATACAAAAGGTAACAAAAATTTTATCCGACCGTTCATCCTGCTGCTTTAAACTTTCGGGTGAGTCTGGCGGTCTGGACTTTACACCCGTCAGAATAAAATATCCTTGTCCCATTTGATAGATTGAACGAAAATCGTCTGCACATATAAACACAGTTAAATTCATTCCGTTGCTAAGCAGCATATTATTTTCTTCAAATAAAGGTTTCATAAAGAAAAATCGTCTGCATTTTGTTATTTCTATGGAAAAGGTTTTTTTATATTAATATCTCGACAACCTCTGAATCTACAAACTCGAAACATGAGCAGGGTTACCCGTAATGTAGTAGAAAATAACTATATCAAATTTGGGGGGGGGGGGGGGGGTATATTGTAAAAATATATGGATATGTATATGCGTAACATACAAACAAATAAAAAACAAGCCTTTAATTTTATACGTAGATATAATTTTTTTATAGGTTCATAGGCTGTTAAATAGTATAAATTAATTTTTATCTCATCCTTGTATATTCCAAATGTAAATTTGTAAAGTGCAAGATTTGAAAAATTAAATTATCAAGGTCAGAATATTGATTACATCGATACGATGCAGTATCAATGCAATGAGGAGCGATATTGATACAGTGACGATACATCACTAAACAAAAGATACGATTCGATATTCCGTATCGATAGAGAACAATAAACTCGCCCATCAATAAATTACAACTTTTGCCTGTAAAAGTCGTTTCTCGGCTAGTACATTTTCCCTGCTTGGAAACAAACCTTTGAGGGAGTGGGGTAAATATGTGAATATCTAATATCAAACACCATACTTTTCTGTTTCGCACAATCCGATTTGAATCCGGTTTTTCAAAATACCGTGACTAGAGTTGCCAACAATCCGGAAATTTTGAGAAACGGGAATATACCCAGGAATTTGGGAAATAAACCAGGAATTTTGGTAGCATTGGAAACTTTGGGAAGAAAGTAATTTACGTAAATTCTGGCTAATCTTCTCATATGCTCTGGCTGATCTTCTTATATGCTCTGGCTAATAATGGTTTGTCATTTAGATAAATTTACTAAATCTTTATATTAGTTTAAAAGATATAAAATCTGTTGAAATAAAAAATTATAAAAAGCTAAAATTTTGTTTAAAACGTACAAATTATATTTGTCACGGAATTATTAAAATGCTATTGGGACTAATATAAATTTTCCATTATCATCCAATAGTAAATAAATATGAATAAATTAATCGCATTGTAATAGGTATTTCATATTTCGAAGTGCATTTTTTTTTAATTTTTAAAATATTTACAAATTAAATTTGTAAATATTTTAAAAATATATTTCAAATTTGTAATTATTTTAAAAATATATTTTAAATTTGTGAATATTTTATTTCATTCGTGTAGTTAATTTCCATTTTAATGATAAAGTCACATAATTTATATGTTTTTTGTTGGATCTATCACATTTCCGAATGTCAAAAAATAAAAAGTAGTTTTGTTTGTACATCATGCACATTTCTTCCATGATGCAAAACGAAGTGACAAGATTTGAAAAACTAAATTATCAAGGTCAGAATATTTATTACATCGATACGATGCAGTATCAATGCAATGAGAAGCGATATTGATACAGTGACGATAAATCACTAAACAAACGATACTATTCGATACTCCGCATCGATAAAGCACAATCAAAAATAATAAATCGCACTTTTTGAGAAACTTCAAAATTTCTATTTTTTTTTCATCTTAAAATTCCCTTTCCATATATCCCGGTTTGTTTCCGGATATAAACCGGGGTATTTTTGTTCCCCGATCTTCGTAATCTTTGTAACTTTAATTGTGAGTGCAATTGTATTTTTATTAATTGGATATGACAGAAATTCATTTCTTCCAACTGCCGTAGTTAATTTCAACGATATCGGTTTTAAAGCTTCCTCCCACAAAATTAAATGACTGCAACTGGAACATCGGGGGGTGGGAGAGGGCAGCGTTTCTGGCCTATTTCCAAGTGAACAAGAGACCATTCATTGAAAAGGATTGAAGTCATTCAAAATTCCTGTAGTGGGAGAGGGTGGCAATTGCTGCAATGGCGTTCCAGCTCTTTTGTGCTTTGGTTAATTCCAAATTTCTTTGCATTACGAGTTGAGGAGGTGGGGGAGAGGAGTGAACCGTAGAACTCTTTACACAAGTGAGTCATTAGAACGGATATAATGAGAGGCTTGTGATTGAGCATTTTAGTGGGTTTTATATGTGTAATGTGAATTTAAATTCTGTTTAATATTTGATGTTATGAAGGATGTATAAGGGTTTTCAACACTTTACAACATAGTTGAAAAGTATTTATGACTTAGTTCATTCAGTTTGTCTGTCTGTCTGTCCGTTAGCACGATAACTGCCGTAAAATTGACTTTATCAAAATGAGATTTTAGTATGTTGTTCAGACGGTCCGTGGGACCTATGGAAATATAAATGAATAATATAATCCAATTAATTTCGGACTGAACCCGGGTTGAAAAAATGAAATACATTGAACCCTATAGAACATCAAACATTTTTTAAGCGAATTTAAAATTTACAAATTGCTTTAGGAACTATTCAAATTATCCCATAAAATATATAACAAAAATGTCAGCAAAATATATTCAGTAGTTTTTTAAATAAAAATTAAAATAATAATTATACCCTTTATATGAAAAGATCACGTGACCCACTTCAAAATAAGAATATGTCATCCATCTTGTGTCAAAATCGTGATTTTTAAAGTTCGTTTTAATTCATATTTAGTGTTGTACCCGAGTTGAAAAAATGAAATACTCTACGGGGCCTAATTTTTCAAACTGTTTTTAAGCGAATTTGAAATTCACAAATGGCTTCGAAAGTTTTAGGAAATATTCAAATTATCCCATAAAAAATGTGAAAAAATTTTCAGCAAAATATATTCGGTAATTTTTTAAATAAAAAAAAAAAAATCTGATATGGGCAGCACATGAGTTTTCCTGCAGACTTAATTTTTTTTTCTATTTCAAATTATACAAAATTTGCACTTTTAATTCAATCCTCGTTCTTATTTGGTAACTGGATTTATTTTCAAAGGTGGCGTATCGAAAGTGTGAGAAAACTGAAATATCTCGAAAATGGCTAGTCCTAGTGTAACGGGTTCGGTCTTATTATTTTACCATTAAAAATTATGTATAGAACAAGCATTTAATTGATATATTTGAGTATACGTAGTTTTTTATTTTAGATTTTGCTGATTTTTGCAGACCATTTCTGAAAAAAGGCAGGTTTTTTTTTTCCGAATCGTACCAAAATCTAATCAGCACCAGTGTAACCCACAAGTTACTTATATACCGAATTTTATAAAATTTGATTTATTAGTTTTTCAGCATAGGATACAGGCAATTTCTGCTGGCCATTTCGCAAAAAAGGCTAGTTAATTTATCCCGAATTGTACCCAAAACTAATCAGCACAAGGGTCATCCACAAGTGACTTACATACCATATTTTATGAAATTTGGTTCATTAGCTTTTGAGTTAGAGTGTATACATACATTGCACAGACAGACAGATACACACACACACACAGACGTCACGCTAAAAATAGTTATTTCGTATTCTAGAGGTCTCGAAACGTGTAGATCCGTCGAAAACTCGAGTTGCGATTTTCGGCATGATTCCAATACTTTCCCTATACATAACCATTTATTGCAGGGAAAGTAATAATAATTACACCCATATTATATGGCCGTGTTCATGCGGAGTACGATCACGTTAAACATGTGGGTCCGAAAGTCCTTCCGAGAGGTTGGTGGTAGGGGAAGGAGGGTACGGTCCCTGTGGATGCCTCCCCCACTGGGTTCCGGTCTAAATTGGGTGGCACTTCCCGACCGTCCAAACAGTTACCTTACACCTTTCTGGTAGGTCGGACGGTCTGGGTTTCAACAACAACCCATATTATATGAAGAGATCACATGACCCACTTCAAAATAAAATATGGCATCCATCTTATGTCGAAATCGTGATTTGTATAGTTATTTTTATTAACACTTTATAACATAGTTGAAAAGTGTTTATGACTTTGTTCATACTGTCTGTCTGTCCGTTGGCACGATAACTGCTGTAAAATTGACTTTATCATAATGAAATTTTAGTATGTTGTTCAGACGGTCAGTGGGACCTATGGGAATATAAATAAATAATATCATTCAATTAATTTTGGATTGAACTCGGGTTGAAAAAATGAAATACATTGAACCTTATGGGACCTAATATTTCAAACATTTATTAAGCAAATTTAAAATTCACAAATTGCTTCGAAAGCTTTAGGAAATATTCAAATTATCCCTTAAAATATATAAAAAAAATCTCAGCAAAATATATTCAGTAGCTTTTGTAAATAAAAATTAAAATAATAATTAAACCCTTTATATGAAGAGATCACGTGAACTACTTCAAAATAAAATATGGCATACATCATGTGTCCAAATCGTGAGTTTTAAAGTTCTTTTTAATTTATATTTCATGCTGTATCCGTCCTAAAACCGCTTTATTTTTGCTTGAATTCTGTGCATCTACATACTGAAACAACGCAGTTACAATATATTTCAGTTTTAAATGATCATCAAACTTTGATTATTTTTACAACGAAGCCTAATTTTCAATTATGGAGAAAATAAACACCAAAAGATGTAGAATGAGTTGTATAAGAATTGTTGCATTTCTTTAACGCAAAATTATTTAGCTCATCGAGTCCGCAATATAGCTGACATGAATGAAACATTCATTGATTTTACACAGAGAACCAGACGATTTTTATCGATGCAGTTTTAAGCATAGAGTTAAATTACTTGTACCTCCATGGCTTTAAGTTTTTAAATAAAATAAATTATTATAGTATTGTGATGAATTGAATAAAGTTAATGAATGAAATGCTGCTTTTATGTAGAGGCGACTTATATTTTGATGACTTCATTTGAATAAAGTTCAGTTGTTTTCGATGAAGTTTTCAAATATAATAAATTATCGTAGTATTATGATAGTTTTAAAAATATTTCCGAGGAATGTATAGCATTTTAGAGATGTTTAAACCAGGACATTTATATTTCAATGCCGTCATTTGAATGAAGTTCATTTTTTTCCATGAAGTTTTCAAATATAATAAATTAATGTAGTATTGTGATAATTTTAAAAATATTACCGAAGAATGTATCGCAGTTTAGAGATGTTTATATAAAAACGGCATAAAAGTTGAAAAGTGTTTCATAATCAATGCTTTATACATGATTGATCTTTCTTGTTTATATTTAGTGTTGTATCCGTCATAAAACCGTTTTATTTTTTCTTAATTTCTGTGCATCTATATTCTGAAACAACGCAATTACAATATATTTGAGTTTAAATGATCAATGCCATGCATCTTGTGTCAAAATCGGGATTTTTAAAGTTCTTTTAATTTATATTTAGTGTTGTATGCGACTTAAAACCGCTTTATTCTTGCTTAATTTCTGTGCATCTACTTTCTGAAACACCACAATTTCAATATATTTGAGTTTAAATGATCATCAAACTTTGATTATTTCTGCAACGAAGCCTCATTTTCACTAATGGAGAATGTAAACACATAAATATGTTGGATGAGTTGTATAAGAATTGCTGAATTTCTTTAACACAAAATAATTTAGCTCTTTGAGTCTGAAATATAGCTGATATGAATGAAACATTCATTGATTTTACATAGAGAACAGATGATTTTATAACAGACTTTTTCGTTAAAGTTTTAAGCATAGTTAAATTACGTTTACATCCATGGTTTTAAGTTTTTAAATAAAATAAATTATTGTAGTATTGTGATGAATGAAAGGTATTGAATAAATGTGTATGAATGAAATATTTACAGCTTTTACATACAGAGTCAGGTGAGTTATATTTCAATGACGTCATTTCAATAAAGTTCATTTTTTCGATGAAGTTTCAAGTTTTCAAATGTAATAAATTATTGTATTATTGTAATAATTTTAAAAATATTACCGCTGAATGTATTGCATTTTAGAGATGTTTAAACCAGGAAACTTATATTTCAATGACGTCGTTTGAATAAAAGTTCATTTTCTTCGATGAAATTTTAAGTTTTCAAATATAATAAATCAATGTAGTATTGTGATAATTTTATAAATATTACCGTTGAATATATCGTATTTTATTGATGTTTAAATAAAATTGCATTGCATTTGGAAAGTGTTTCATAATCAATGCTTTAGGCATGATTGATTTTTCTTGTTAATTTTCATACTATAGCATAAAGTATAGCGCTGTTGAATATTTTGGAATGTAAAATTTTGACCGAAAATACGTTTTGAGAACTGAACACATTTGGAATTCGAGAAACATGAGCAACGTATTCAAACAGAAATAAAATAAAAATGCACCATACAGGCTGTTTCAATGATACTTTGGATCCCCCTTCGTCGGTGCTAGAAAAGAAACAAATACTAAGCTAAACAGATGAAATGGGCTCAAATAGAGGGATATATATATATATATATATATACCTAAGTCGTGGATTGAACAAAATAAAGAATAGCCTGATCAATCTGAATTTGAGTGAATTCACGACTTGGGTATATATATACCCCTCTGTTTCTTCTATTTGTGCCCATTTTGTTTTTCACTTTGTGTTTGTTGGTTTTTTAGCACTGACGAAGGAGATTCAGCGTGTCCTCGAAACAGCTGTATGTTGCATTTTGTCTTATTTTATTTGTGCTTGAATACTTTGATTAAGTTTTATGTATCCTCTGCAAAGTATTTTTTTGGAAAGACGGTTGTGCATGAATGCGTACACGATAAGTCAACAACAAATGCAAGTATCGCTAAGAAATTGCATGTGCAGGTGCATTTGCAAAAAAAAAATAAAATGAAATAGAACAAGACTGCATTTCTGTAATTATTTCACACACACTAATTACTGGTAGGTCGGACGGTCTGGGTTTCAACAACAACAACACACACTAATTAGGGCCAACGGCCGTACCGTGCTGAAAACACCGGTTCTCGTTAGATCACCGAAGTCAAGCAGCATCGGGCGCGGTTAGTACTTGGTGGGTGACCACCTCGGAACACCGCGTGCTGTTGGCCATCTCGGGTGCGGTATCCCCGTGGTTTGCGCGCTAGATTTGCACGCTACCACAAAATGCCGCCGTGTTCATGCGGAGTACGATCACGTTAAACATGTGGGTCCGTAAGTCCTTCCGTGAGGTTGGTGGTAGGGGAAGGAGGGTACGGTCCCTGTGGATGCCTCCCCCACTGGGTTCCGGTCTAAATTGGGTGGCACTTCCCGGCCGTCCATACAGTTACCTTACACCTTTCTGGTAGGTCGGACGGTCTGGGTCTCAACAACAACAACACACACTAATTATTCCTAATTTTAGATTTTCATGGCATTATTACTTTCTGTGAGATACTGTAATCCTTGTAGTCGGCAGTCTTGAATAGCTGTTTTGGGTGTCCCACAGTCGTGGGAGTCACCCGCGTATAAAGGCACTTTGGCTCTTGATACAAGTCGTCTCTCCGAAAATGACGTGATCGCTCGTATCGGTGAGTGCGCTAAAAATGATGAAGTAGTAGATTACAATTAAGACAGTTTCGCAAAACCCATCATATAGACGTGTACAACAACAACTCTTGACTGGTGAGAGGCGTCGAAAACCCTGACCACTCGACTCGCCCTGAGACATGAGCAGCTCATTGAGTGGCTGATGGTGAGAGGCGTGTAGTTCTCCTGCTCTCCGTATCATCTCCCGCTCACCGCGCGAGCTCCTATATGCGACTCCTGTGGCGTGGGTCTCGTGAGAAATGTCCCCCCTCTCATTTCGTATTTTAATATATATTCTAAACCACCCGGACAATCAGACTACCCTAAAATATTTCCTCAAATTTTGTCTGGGAATTCAATGACGCATAGCCTTCCACGCAAACTCAATTCTTGGAATCTTAGCGCCCCCTCGTTTCTGATGACAGGTCAAATGCCTCTATCCCCCTTTTAACTTGCTTTCAAATTGTTTTCTTGCGCTTAAATTAGAATAACCAAAGAAAGATTTGAGCAAGAATTATGAATTTTGGCATAGTTTGACTTTTTGTTTATTTTGATTCGTCTTCGAGATTCGTACATAAAATTATGAATTTTAAATTTACGGTGTTTGATACATAAGTTCCTCGTATAAAAAGAGAGGTTTTTTTTTGTTTTTTTCTCATTAAAACATTTTATTTTTGTTTTTTTAGTTTGTTTTTTTCTTATTAGTATAACAAAATATTCTGAATACAGGACAAAGAGCATTCTTTTCTCTTAAACAATATCTTTATTCTGTATTGAATTTATAATTATAGAATACTAAATTTACATTTTCAATTTTTCTGCGTTTTAAACGTTTTAAATACTTTTTGTTACATAGCATAAAAAGCCAATTAAAAGATAGACATTTGTTACAATTTTTTTTTTAAAGAAAACTGGTTATAAATAAAAAAAATAAAATTTACTGTCCCGTACCCCCTTAAAATGTACGAAACCAATCACGTTCTTGAAGCGTGATCCTTTACATTTCATATTAATCTAATTGAAATGTTTGCTTCTATTGCAGCAAAATAGCGATTTATTGCAATTTTTTTTAAATATCTGTAAAGTTGGCGTTTATTCGATAACAATAATAAAACATCTGATGTGGGCAACACATGACTTTCTTATATAATGTAATGAATTTATCACTTTTACAGTAAAAAAATAGGTTTTTCTTATAGTAGATACTAGTATTCTTTCCAAGATATTGAATTTTCTACAATTAATCGTCATTTGCATTGATTTAGCGTCATTTTTATCCATTTGGCAAGATTTTCGTTACTTTGGCAACATTTCAAAAAGTCGACAAGTTGGAGACATTCCGCCAAATTCGTCGCCAAAATCTCGCCAAGCGTTATGGACGAAGAAATAAGTTATTCTTACAGCAGATAAATGGCTATTGGCGTTCAAGTACAAAATTATTTTTTAAAGTATCTTTTTGCATGAATGGAACGAGCTAGATCCACGAGAATGATGTCATCCAATTTATCGCATGGTATTACATATGAAAAGTGAACATGTTTCTCAATAGAAAATATTTTTTTTAATTTTATATGACTTTTTGATAATTTTTTTGAAAAATGTACAATATCTCGAGAACGGTTCATGTTAGCGTTCTAAAATTTATGTCAATCGTTTTCTAATGAAAAATTACATAAGAAATGCGTATTTGCGTAACTTTATTAGCGGTTTTGATTTGTTGACGATTTTTTCAAAATTTCATTCGAAAATTTAGGGGGGTTCTGAACATTCGATTGCGTATAAAAACTATAGGCTTCCAGTGTTTACAGATTGTGATTTTTGCACCAAATTTTGTTCGAATCGGTCTATTCGTTCGTCAGTTATCGTCTCCACAGACTCACTGACAAACACACACAGACATCACTCCAAAAATGTTTGATTCGTGATCAGGGATGCTTGAAACGTGCTCTCCCGTCGAAAACTCTAATTCGAATTTTCGACCCCTTCACAATACTTTCCTTATACATTATGTATATAAGGAAAGTATATTCCTTAAATACATTATGTATATAAGGAAAGTAACAAAATCTAAACTGTTCCAACGATTAATGATACTATATTGAGAACATTAATCTAAACTTTGAAAACTCTCCCTATCTGTGAATTCTGTCATTCTCTTTCTGGCTTGCCTCCCCCCCCCCCCCCCCCCATCCCTTATTCAAAACAAAAGCATGGGCAAACCACTCCCAGTACGAGGCAGCAAAAGTGCAACGTTAAAAAAAAATCATTCCAAAACTCTTTGCTGTAAAAACGACCGATATCCCGAATCCCCGTTTGGACATTCGCCAAAAACTTCTTCGATTCAGTCTGTAGCATTCCATCCTAATTTGCGCTATATATACCAGGTACTAAATACAGAATTGCGTCCTCGGGCACTAAATGTACGTTAGTCCCTTAAAAACATAAAACGCTGATCCAGTTTCTTAAGCATGATGAATATTAAAATCTAAACAAATGCAGTCAACAATCCTGTAATTGCTGTAATCAATCCATTAGAAGTACGAGCTTAGAATATAGATGAAACACGGGTCCAGACCGTCCGGGTCAGATTTAGGCAAGTAATGTGTAAAAGGACAACCGAACAATTTGTTCCATATTAATCAGTTACGTTTTCCAGATTTCCTTGGGACGACCGTAAAAATCCTAGTAACTTTGTAAGGAGAGGTCCATGAGTGTACACATTAGATTTATATCCCCCCTCCCATACACACAAACTAGGATCCCGTCAAAATCAGGTGGCTTAAAAGCGTAATCTGCCTCCTGTGATCAGGGAGGGTCAGAGATCAAAAGACCGGAATGCCGCTGTTGACGACAAGAGGGTGGACTAAGGCGTCTATATAGGAGCCTTAGGGTGGACGTTATCGCCATTCGTGACGTCACTCCTCTACTACAGGCTGACTTATCAAGTATATTGAAGCTCATAGAGTTCCATACTACAGTTACAGAAATTATAAAAATAAGTGTTTAAAATAAATACTATATATGAAAAAAGAAGTTTGAATTGGAATATTATAGAATTTAGCTCGCATAAATATGCTCCAGTACCGGATATCCAATTATTTATTAGCCATTGTTTAGTTCTTTCTTCGTTTCTTGGAAAACGAAATAGCCTAAAACCCTTTCTAGAATGATTAGAGCAGTTCGGTGCAGAACAACCACCCACAATTATTTCAATTATACTTCCTAAAGTGAAAATACGAATACAGCTAATGCTAAAGGATTGCGCTTCCAGCTATGGTGGGCTTCAATATGCTTGATAAGTCAGCTCGTATATAGAGGAGCCTTAGAGTTAGAAGGAGAAGTACCAGTTTCTCCGAGTAGTATTCAGTTCTATGAGAAAACACAGACTGTGTCAGTCGTTGTTTTACTATAATTTGTAATTTTATCGTAAAAGTGAAGTTTAAGTGTAAATTTATGTATTATAGATGTATATATATTAGTATTTTCATGTATATAAAGTATAATTTTCATTAATCGTTGTATATAAATTGTGTTTTGTGAGCGCAAAAATGCTTAACTGCGCGGTTGCTTTGCGTTCAAATTATCATACGAAGTCCAATGGGATCTATCAGTGTCACGATATATTTCAGCATTTATTATAAATAATATATGTAATAGAATATTTTAATGATAGCCCTATGCATGTATGAGTGCAATCATTTAATTTCATTCTTCTAAAATTTTATTAAGAATGATCTTATCTCCTTTTCGAATTATAAACTCGTACTTTCTAAACTTTATACGCGTATCTTTATGTTCCCTATTCTTGACTTCTAACTCAGTGACGTCAGGCTTCAAGTTGCTCTCCCGGTCGAAAAGCAACACCCTTTCTCTGACCTACCTCTTGTTTAAAGTACCTTGTCCTGTGGTGCGTCGGGGCAACGTTGTATGGCAGCAAAATGGTTCACGCTTGGGCGGCTGTATAGACGAATGATTAATAATCAAGTAAATGACCATTAAGGGGAGGTAGTTAGGTCTATCTATAGCACTGTGACCGTTCTCGATTGGGTAAAAGGGATTACAGCGCCCCTAGTGGAAAATTAAAAAAAAATATTATAAGGAATTGGGCAACAAAGTGAGATAAACTAAAAAAAATATAAAGCTGTAGAACATTATTAAATGAACAGAAATCGACCACTGTTCAGTAACTGTTACAGGGGCATTATTTTTACCCTACAGGGTTATTGGCTAATGACTATTCTATCAAGTACGCTAATGTAAACTAATATAAGCAACACATGCACAGGAATGTAATGTACAGCCCGTTCAAAATGCACTCCATCAGCAGCAACAGTGTACATTTAAATTTGAAAAGGAATATGACCTCGTATTTTGACAAGCATATTGCAGGTATCACCGTGTTACAGCCGCTAGCAACCAATGAAATATGACTGGTAGTTATTGTCTTCCCCTTACACGTTTGTGCGCTCCTGGTGTCGATTCATACTAATAAGACAATGCTGTACGCACAATTACGTACAATTTTGTATTTCACAATTTCCTTTCATCTCATCTTGTTACCGAGCTCTTGTTACTAACTTTTTCAATTCTCCGCTGAGAGCGCTGCCACCCCTTTTATTCGATGGGGCCCTTTGCTATATATATATATATATATATATATATATATACCTAACGTGTACACTCATGGCCCATTCCTTACGACGTTATTGGAGGTGAACTTTTCTGTATACGTTACAATCGACAGGCATATATTGTAGAGTCCTGCATTAAATATAAAGACTAAACATCGCCAGATATGTGACCTTTGTATATATATATATATATATATATATATATATATATATATAAGCATATTTTTATTCTGTAGTACATTAACTCGTTAACAACTTTAGGTATAACGGACCTTAGGTATAACAGGGTTGGACTGGACGTGATTTTCGACCCGGGCGATTTTAAGGTAGCGGTCCTAGCTTAAGTCATGATGGAGTGGGGTAGGAGGCAACATAATAAAAAAAATCTGATGTGGACAACATATGACTTTCCTTATATAATGCAATGAATTTACTACTTTCACAATAAAAAAATAGATTTTTCTTATAGTAGATATTTATATTCTTTCCAAGATATTGAATTTTCGTCAATGAGTCGTCATTTTCAATGATTTAGTGTCATTTTTATCTATTTGGCGGGATTTTCATTAATTTGGCAACATTTAAAAAAGTCGCCAAGTTGGCGACATTCCGCCAAATTCGGCGCCGAAATCTCGTCAAACGTTATGAACCGAGAAATAAGTTATTCTTATAGCTGATAAATAACTATTGGCTTTCAAATACAAGAGTACATTACTCAAAGTATCTCTTCTCATGAATGGAACGAGCTAGATCCACGAGAATGAGGTCACCCAATTTATCGCATGATATTACATATAAAAAGTGAACATGTTTCTCAACAGTTAATATATATTTTTTTTTTTTGAATTTATGGGATTGTTTGAAAAATGTGCAATATCCCGAGAACGGTTGATGCTAGCTTTCTAAAGTTTATGTCAATCGTTTTCTAAGGAAAAATTACATAACAAATGTCTATGTGTAGAAAGCCCAGACCACACGACCAACCCGAAGGTTTATAGTAGCTGCTTGTGTGGCCGGAAAAAAAATGTCTATGTGCGTAACTTTATTAAAGGTTTTGATTTTTTGATGGTTTTTGTACCAAATTCTCGGATTGTGACTTTTGTACCAAACTTCATTCGAATCGCTCTATTTGTTCGTGAGACATCGTTTCCACAGACTCGCTGACACACACACACACAGACATCACTTCAAAAATGTTCGATTCGTGATCAGGGATGCTTAAAACGTGCTCTCCCGTCGAAAACTCGAATTCGAATTTTCGACCCCGTCACAATACTTTCCTTATACATTATGTATATAAGAAAAATAAAAACAACTGCGAAAGCTCCTGCTTTTCTAGGAAAAACTATGAAAGAATATATCTTAGTCTATAATAAAAAATAAGCAATGTCTGTATGTGTGTTCGTTACGCCTCTAGAGCAATAACTAGGTCGCGCTGGGTTATGAAATTTGGCACGCAGACAGTAGCAAAGCATAGGGGAGACAAGGTGCTAAGTGTCTGCCCAGATATTTTACGACCAAGTGACTTTATTTTAATTATATATAATTCAAAATAAATGAGAGAGAGAGAGAATGATGAGCTGCCGGCCCCTATTCAGTTCATAGACTAACTAGACCAGTCAGAAACCCATGGATGCTCCAGGCCCGTTATTGTGAATGTATGATTATGTTCATTGGGATGTTCTGTATATTGATTGAAATGCAATCTAATTAACGCGGTCCTCAAACCCAGCGGCCTGTCGGACGAATAGGTCAGTCCAACCCCCACGTCACATGAAAACTACTTACACGATACGAATACTAAGGCTCCTATACACAGGGTGTCCCAAAAGGAATGAAACGCACTTTAATTCTTTAGCTGTTGGAGATAAGTGGGCAATGTAAATTGCAAAAATGTTGAAAATAAGGTAGGAAATAAGACTACGTTAATGAAATAATCCTCCCATTTATTTTCAAAAAGTTACACTTTTTAAATTTTTATACGACCCCCTTAGACAAATTGGGTCCATCAGAAAATTTTTATTTTTAATGCAACATGATCATTAAAAAAACCCGCATATCTGTATCTTTAAAATTGAGCGAGTTATTTAATTGAAAATTGAACATTGTGAATGGGGACCCTATATCAAATTAGAAATGTAAATGTGTGACATATCACAAAAAAAGATAAAACTGGATGATAATAAATACGAGATATTTTTGCGAATTCCGCGTAGACTCGCGATGCAATCACGGATTCTTAAGTACTTTTCACATTGAGACATACCAATAAAAAATGTTGACACACATTAACGTATTTTTGATCTAAACAATTTCCATCGTCAATTTGTTTATGATCCCTATTTCCACTGATGAAACAGCCTTTCACATTGTACGGAAAAGTGGCATTTCCTTTATCATAATTCAGTTGATTTTAAAGATACAGATGTGCGGGTTTTTATTAATTATCCTGTTGCATTAAAAATAAAAATTTTCTGACTGACCAAATTTGTCTAAGGGGGTCGTATAAAAATTTAAGAAGGTGTAACTTTTCGAAAATGAATGGGAGGACCATTTCATTAACGTAGTCTTATTTCCTACCTCCCTTTCAGCATTTTTGCAATTTACATTGCCCAATTATCTCCAACAGGTAAAGAATTAAAGCGCGTTTCAATCTTTTTGGGATGCTGGTGGCACAGCGACCATATTGACTCCAAGTTGAAACGATGGAAGTACATGGCGCAAAGAAGGTTACTTCCTCGTCCTTTTCTTGGGATCTCGAGAAAATCAAAGCAATCTAGGCTATTTTCTTGAATAATGGGTACAATTTTTTTGAAAGCAGAATTTCCCATTTTAATGCTAAATTGCTTATCAAATATCATCCATGTAACACGCGCGCGCATTGAAATAGCACAAGCAGACGATAACTGGCCGGACTGATCGCAGTCAAAATGACTGTTGCGTCAGCCTGTATATTTAGGAGCCTTATCGAATCCGAAAGATACCGCCGTCGTAACAGTATCAATATATCCCTCCCCACAGTTCACCTATAAACGCCGGACAGAAACTTAAATTCGCATTTACGATGTATACTATCGCCTGCAAGCGTTAAAATAATTTCCGAGAATCGATCTATTTGAAAGCTCTCGCAAGTGTTTGAAGATTAACTGAGGAATTTTGACGGGCGAAATTTGACTGAAATCTACAGTTTCATTCACGGTCGATGATACCCGGTGTCGATTAGGGGCCGCCAATCGATTCCACAGCCATTAGTGCTTCCCTATCTCGCCATTATCTCGAGTACTTACTTAAATGGAGGTTCGTAATGACGACAGTCTCAAAGCCACAAATCGTTCAGGAACGACGATATAGAAGGTGTATTTTGGGTGTGCAGACAGAGTTAGCAGGCGATGCATACCCATACACTGACAAAAATAGGGGAATATATCTCAAGAAAACCGACGCAAATCGAACAAGAAAGATCAATCATGCATTAAGCATTGATTATGAAACACTTTCCAACAGAAATGCAATTTTATTTAAACATCTTTAAAATGCGATGTATTCAGCGGTGATATGTTAAAATTATCACAATACTACAATAATTTATTATATTTGAAAACTTCATCGAAAACAAATTAACTTTATTCAAATGACGTCATCGAAATATAAATCGTCTGGCTCTCTATGTAAAAACAGTGGATATTTCATTCATGAACTTTTTTCCATTCCTTTCATTCAGCGGCGATATTTTTGAAATTATCACAATACTACAATAATTTATTTTACTTAAAAATTAAAAAAAAATGGGAGGTAAAATTGCTTTCTAACTCCGTGCTCAAAACTTCATCAAAAATGCAATAATATGAAATCGTCTGCTTCTCTGTGTAAAATCAATGAATGGTTTCAGTCATATCAGCTATATTGCAGACTCCATAGCTAAATAATTTTGCATTAAAAATTCAACAATGCTTATATAACTCGTCTTACAGCTTGATGTGTTTACATTCTCCATAAGTGAAAGTTAGGTTTCGTTGTAGAAATGATCAAAGTTTGAAGATCATTTAGACTCCAAAATATTGCAATTGCGTTGGTGCAGTATATAGATGGACAGAAGGAAATAAAAAATAAAGCGGTTTTAGGGCGGATGCAACACTAAATATAAATTAAAAAGCACTTTAAAAATCACGGATGCCATATTTTATTTTGAAGTGGGTCACGTGATCTCTGCATAGAATATGGATGCAATTATTATTTTAATTTTTATTTTAAAAGCTACTGTTATGATAAATTTAAAGCTTTTAAACTCATCGCAACATTAATAGTCTTTCTCGAATTCAAATGGGCATTTAAAACCGGCTGTTCATTGGATTCCTGTGCATATAAGTATTGTTTATTTGAGCATTCCTGAATAAGACAAAAATCCTAATGTGTCAAATAAATGTCTTCTGCATAAGTTTTATGATCTACTTCTACTCATGAGACGATGCTCTACAACTTTAGAACGGACTTAATCAGGAATAATGTCATAACCAGGAGGCTAGTTTATTTTTAAAACATCGTTTATTGTCAATTTATGTAGAATCTGGAATACTGCAATAAACGAAATAATACAATATTGTAATTATAAATTATAATATTGTATGTTACTCCAGAAATAATTCCAGGAAATATGGTACTATTATTGTAAATTCCAATATAATAAATTGCAATATTGTATATCATTCCAAATTCTATATAAATTTACAATATAGTATTAGTCCAGCTTCTACATTCTATAAGAGATTAATTTATTACTTTCCTTATATACATAATGTATAAGGAAAGTATTGTGACGGGGTAGAAAATTCTTATTCGAGTTTTCGACGGGAGAGCACGTTTCAAGCATCCCTGATCACGAATCAAACATTTTTGAAGTGATGTCAGTGTGTGTGTGTGTGTGTGTGTGTCAGTGAGTCTGTGGAGACGAAAACTGACGAACGAATGGACCGATTCGAACCAAATTTGGTACAAAAATCACAATCCGTAAACTCTGGAAGCCTATTGTTTTTATATGCAATCGAATGTTCAGAACCTCCCTAAATTTTCGAATGAAATTTTGAAAAAATCGTCAAAAAATCAAAACCGCTAATAAAGTTACACAAATAGACATTTCGTATGTAATTTTTCATTACAAAACGATTGACATAAATTTTAGAACGCTAAGATGAACCGTTCTCGAGATATTGCACATTTTTCAAAAAAATTATCAAAAAGTCATATAAAATAAAAATAAAAATATTTCCTATTGAGAAACATGTTCACTTTTCATATGTAATACCATGCGATAAATTGGGTGACATTATTCTCGTGGATCTAGCTCGTTCCATTCATGAAAAAAAATACTTTAAGTAATACTTTTGTATTTGAACGCCAATAGTCATTTTTCTGCTCTAAGAATAACTTATTTTTTCGTCCATAACGCTTGGCGAGATTTTAGCGACGAATTTGGCGGAATGTCGCCAACTTGGCGACTTTTTGAAATGTTGCCAAATTAACGATAATCTCGCCGAATGGATAAAAATGACGCTAAATCAATGAAAATGTCGACTAATAGTCGAAAATTCAATATCTTGGAAATAATATTAGTATCTACTATAAGAAGAATCTATTTTTTTTACTGCAAAAGTAGTAAATTCATTACATTATATAAGGAAAGTCATGTGTTGCCCTCATCAGATTTTTTTTAAATGTCGTGTATTGTATTATTCCAGATTCTACATGTAAGTGCATCATACATGTAGTTTCTACATGTAAATGTATACGTAAATGTTGTTTACTTGAGCATTCATGAATAGGATAATCCTACTCCAATAACCCTATTGTGTCAAATATAAATTGCCTTCTATATAAGTTTTAGTCTATTTCTACGCATGAGACGATTCTCTACAACTTTATAACTGTCTTTCTTCGTCATTTCGCTTTGTTGCCGAGTTTGTTATATGAACCTTTTTAATTATCTGCTAGGGGCGCTGATGTCGCTCTATATTCGATCAAAAGTGGTCACTTTACTATAGATAGCCCTAACGTATACACTCTTGGGCTTGTCCTCACAAAGTTACTGGGGTGCTTAAGAACTTTTCTGGAAAACATACACATAATTTTACTGTGCAAAACGAATTTAGCAAAAGTCCAGATTAGCCGAATAAATTGATGTGTCCCGAATTGCTCACTATAGCCGGTTTCTATCGTAAAATGAAAGAAAGTTTATAGTAGAAGATATTGCACCTTGGACCTAAGTGTATCTTGGACCTGCCCATAGTTCTATCCCTAACTATAGAGTTGTACAAAAACTAATGAATGTATTCTATGTGCGTGCCACTACAGATCACTGTAAAGTTGGTTTAGTTCATGCAGGCTGTACTGTGTGTCAGAAATTTATTAAAAACAAAATTAGTGGTACAAAAGTAATATTTTTAAGTGACTAATCTTCATCATATATTCTTAACATGTATTATTTGTGTAAATATGAACGTCATGGCTGATAGCGTATTATTTTATCATCGTTGAAAGAATGTGGCTGATAGAGTATTGCTGCAAATCAAATTAGAGCTAGCCACTAATACTAGCCACTAACACTAGATACAAAAACTAGGCACAATATATCTAGGACTAAGGTTCAACACAGGTGTTGAACCTTGGTCTTAAAAGCAGTTTTTTTAAACGTTTAAAATTGCATAGAAAGGAATAACATAAAAGCTTAGTAAAATTATATATAATGCACAATATCTCATTGTATTCATAGCAGCAAATATAATATGTAATGCACAATATCTCATAGTATCCATAGTAACAAATATAGTATGCAATGCACAATATCTCATAGTACACATAGTAGCAAATATAATATGTAATGCACAATATCTCGTAGTATTCATAGCAACATATAAAAGCTTTTTCTCATATTGCAATCGAATTAAAAGTTGAAATATGCAAAAAGGTTCGAGGTACAAACAATACCCTCCCTTAATAAATCATACATGACGTTTGCAATTGTCTCAAACTTGAATGCCGTAGTTTATTAATAAATTGCTTCTTTTCTGTTCTAAATTATTAAAAAATTGCTTCTTTTCTGTTCTAAATTAATTGTTACTTTATTTTTCTCTTTTAGGTAAGTAATTTTAACAAGATGTCTTATCTGCTCTCCGTGACATAATTCTTATCAAAAGTATGTGTTCTACTATATTACTATATTATACTAGTGAAACTCCTTGTCAAAATTTTGTAAAGAAATAATCTCTGAATGTTCAGAGTGTTATATTTCACTCCACTTTCTCAATCCTTCATTATATCATATTGTTCAAAACTATTGTGTGAGAGTCAGTGTAGGGTGCAGTTTATGCATATATAAAAATAATTTAATATTTTGACCTGTTTTTTTTTTCCGAGAAAACGGAAAGTTTTTGTCCCATTGAGTTTTTACCTTCCTTTGCTTTCTCTCATTCGAAATATCGTCTAAACTATAGAAGATAGATATAAATATAAGCGACAAAAATATTCAGTAAGAAATCCAGCTTCTAGATCAATGATTTGTTTTTATAGAGCTCGTTTAGTTTGAAAGGAATCGTGTTGTCATGTTGAAGAAGATTGAAAATTTTCCGATTTTCAAGTTTGCAATGCTTGTATCTTAAAAAATAAATGAGAACTATAAAAAGTAATTTTCAGCACTTTAAAAATCCTACAAGGATATATAATTGGATTTTGAATTGAGTTTTTAGTTTTTGAAATATAATGGTTATCTCTAGAGTTATTTTTAAAATGTGCTTCTAATTTTGATATTTTAATATTTTGAACTGTTTTAAAAATGTCTCAAGAAGACAAACTACCCACAAAGAAAGACGTAAGACATTAGTCGCGCAAAACCATTTTGGCACCATCGAACTGGAATCACTACTGATTTTTTAACTAGTTTTTGTATCCAAGTTTTTGATTATAGTCCTTGTAAGTCAGGATTTGTAATTCATTTTTGTATCCAAGTTTTTGGTTATTATAGTCCTTGTAGGTCACGATTTTTTAATTAATTTTTACATCCAACATTTTGGTTATAGTCCTTGTAGGTCACGAATTTTTTAATTAATTTTTACATCCAACATTTTGGTTATAGTTCTTGTAGGTCACGATTTTTTAATTAATTTTTACATCCAACATTTTGGTTATAGTCCTTGTAGGTCACGAATTTTTAATTAATTTTTACATCCAACATTTTGGTTATAGTCCTTGTAGGTCACGAATTTTTAGTCCTTGTAGGTCACGAATTTTTAATTACTTTTTACATCCAACATTTTGGTTATAGTCCTTGTAGGTCACGATTTTTTAATTAATTTTTACATCCAACAATTTGGTTATAGTCCTTGTAGGTCACGATTTTTTAAATTAATTTTTACATCCTACATTTTGGTTATAGTCTTTATAAGTCATGACATTTTAATTAATTTTTGTATTCAAGTTTTTGTTTATAGTCCTTGTTAGTTACGATTTTTAACTAGTTTTTGTATATAAGTTAATAGTTATAGTCCCTGTAAATCACAATTTGTAACTAGGAGTCTCTGTAAGTCTTTTCAATTTATAGTTTAAATTGTTGTAACATTATTTCCTAACTCGAAACTTTGATTAGCGGAACAATGATTATGATTGTGCTCTTATTGTGGATAACAGCATCCATGGACCGGTTTCGTTCATATTATTCGCTCGCCAGTTTATCAGCATCGTGGAATAGCCGATACCTGTAGTGGCAGAAAGAAAGCTTGCAATTTTGTGAGCATCTATGGGGACCATCAAATTTAGTCCCACCACGTAGCCAGTTTCAAATTTCTTCAAAGATGATCAAGCTTAAGCTGCATCAGCCAGGTTCATGCTTACAGAACACACTTATAGAGAGCATTCCAAATCTAGGATTGCTGTTAACTACATTTATGGGCCAGTTTTTACTTTCCTTATATACATAATATATAAGGAAAGTATTGTGACGGGGTCGAAAATTCGAATTCGAGTTTTCGACGGGAGAGCACGTTTCAAGCATCCCTGATCACGAATCAAACATTTGATGTGATGTCTGTGTGTGTGTGTGAGAGAAAATGTGTGTGTTGTGTTAGTGAGTATGTGGAGACGATATCTCACGAACAAATAGAGCGATTTGAATGAAATTTGGTACAAAAATCACAATCCGTGAAAACTGGAAGCCTATTGTTTTTAAACGCAATCGAATGTTAACCCCCCTAAATTTTCGAGTTAAATTTTGAAAAATTCATCAAAAAATCAAAACCTTCAATATAGTTACGCAAATAGACATTTCTTATGTAATTTTTCCTTAGGAAGCGATTGACATAAATTTTAGAACGCTAGCATGAACCGTTCTCGAGATATTGCACATTTTTCAAATAAATTTTGCAAAAAACCCCATAAATTAAAAAATATATATTAACTATTGAGAAACATATTCACTTTTCATATGTAATATCGTGCGATAAATTGGGCGATATCATTCTCGTGGATCTAGCTCGTGCCATTCATGAGAAAAGATACTTTGAGAAATACTTTTGTATTTGAACGCAAATAGTCATTTATCTGCTATAAGAATAACTTATTTCTCCGTTCATAACGCTTGGCGAGATTTTGGGGACGACTTTGGCGGAATGTCGCCAACTTGGCGACTTTTTTAAATGTTGCCAAATTAACAAAAATCTCGCCAAATGGATAAAAATGACGCTAAATCAATGGAAATGACGACTAATTGACGAAAATTCAATATCTTGGAAAGAATATAAGTATCTACTATAAGAATAACCTATTTTTTTTTGCTGTAAAAGTAGTAAATTCATTGCGTTATATAAGGAAAGTCAAGCGCTGCCCACATCAGATTTTTTGTTTATGCGCTCGTCAGCATGGTCGAATTTATTGTCTCTTTACAGATAAATAGCAAGTTTTCTTTTTTTACCGTTACAAATATCGGGCAATTTCACACAAGTACAGAGTACAGAAGTGCGAAATTGAGCTATGAATGCTATTGCCAGCAATGGGAGCGTGATCTCAACTTTGGAGACGCCCTCTGTGGGCTGATTCTTACATTTAGTAGATGTTACAAAATTGTTTTTTAACTATTTCAAAAATGAAAAATTTCGTATGTTTTATCAGTTACATAATCATTATTTTCGTACTTTCTCATTTACCACTTTTTCAGAAATTACATTAAAAATAACTCAAAATTCTGCTTCCTCAGTTTAATGAAGTACAATAATACTCTCTTCCAGTTATATCTGAAACCTATAAAACGAAGTGGCTGTTATAGAAAAACTTTTCACTTTCACTTTCGGAACGAAGCAATTTTTTCTTCTGTTTTTTTGTCGCTTCTTTTATTTTGTATTGCTAACTTCGGAAAATACTTCAACTTTGAAATAACGTATTTTATTTTCTCAAATTGCCAAGTTCTGCAGACGATTTTTATTTTTCAATGTCTATGTTTTATTTAAAGTTTGTTTTGTTTCGTGATTATTTTTATATCCAGCGAATCTTCATTTCTGGCTTCTGTTTTATTATATTATTTTCTGGTTTCTATTTTATTATTTTATTTTATTATATATATATATTTTTTATTTTATTTTGTTTCTTGTGGAAACTCTTATGTCGTATAAAACCTCTCGATAGAGGATCCTTTAGAACCAGGAATTACTATTGTTCACAACTTAGATAAGTGTTCGCTATTTAGAAATGCTAATATTTTAAGAGCGGTTTGGAAAGTATGCTAAATATGTAATTAATATGCATGCACAGCCAAACCTTTATTGAAGTGGAATCTGTAGGAAACGGAATACTGTCATAAGCAGAAACTATATTTAGCCCCGTCCAAAAAATATAGAAAAATTTTGTTATTTTCCCTGCGTAAAATGGAACCTTCACTACGCGGAAACGAATGGGCCAATTTAAAATATTTTGTTAATAAAAAAAGGATTTGTAAGCAAAGGATTCGTAACGAACAAAGAAGTATTTGTAAGAAGGATTTGTAACGAACGAAGCCGAGCAAAGGATTTGTAACGAACAAAGAATGGAAAATCATCCATCTATTTTAGCCATTTATTTCCAAGAGAACCATTTTTCACAGAAATCTCTATTAAATTATATCACGATTTTCTAAAAATTGTTTCAGAATTTTCAGTCAATCAGGAAGATTGTGTGCTAGAAATATGCACGATTTTAAACTGAAATTTGCATCATTATATAGTACTAGCAGCATACCCGTTTTTCGTACGGAATATATAATATAAAGAAAACTATAATTCGCAATCATGTGCAAATTCTGTTAAAATATTAAATTTATTGCTCCTAAAGAGAAGTTTAAGAATATCTGTTCTCACTATGCAAAATTATATTCACGGGCAGATCTGAAGAATAAAACATCCTGGCCCCTTTTATAAGCAAATTTACAAGAAAAAAAAGGAATTGAATCAATATATGCAACCCCGTACTACTTATATTGTAGCAGATTAGAAAATATGCCAGTATGTTAGTAGAAGATTACCCGTATTACAATATGTCTCAGAAATATTTGCCAAAATAAAAGAGATGACGTAATAAATTGAAAATATCAATAATCCCCGTAATCTTTATACCAGAAGGTCGTAATTGATTCCAATATATACCAATATATATCAAAATATATGCTAATATACCTGTACTACTTATATTCTCGTAGATTAGAAGATATATCCGTGCCTTTGTAGATTACTCGGAAACGTACTATATATGAGTTTCAACAATTTTTGTCATAAATAAACAATGGCATAATAACTTGAAAATATCAATAATCCCTGAATCAACAGTGCCCGAAAATATCAATGATAATAATGTTTAAACCTGAAGACCGTAATTCATATTATCCAGTCAAAAATGCAATGTCAATGAAATTTATTTTATATACATATCTTTATTATACAAATCTGAAAATATTTAATAAAAATCGTATGGCACATAACACATTGGATCCGTTGCTAAGCGACATGATATCATTTGCTTCAAATAAATTGATGGAAATCATATCATCTGAATAATGCGACCTCCATGGAAGGTATGGCGACATTTTAGTCAATTTCGTGATAACTTAAAAAATCCCCAAATTTATCGCCAAGTGGGACTGTCGAACAGATAGTCCCATTTTGCGACAAATTGACGAAACATCATCACAATACTATCCCCTAACTAAACACAATTAATTTCATTTATTAAGCGCAATTTTATCAATTCCATGATACTTTTATGGGTTTACAAATATTTTTATCAATTTGGTGATATTAAAAAAATTCGTTAAATGTGTTACTAAGTAGGATGGGTGGACTGACCGACAAATGCTACCGAAACATCATCTAAGTACTCTATTCTAAAAAAACAAATTTAATTTCATTGATTTGCATCATTTTTATCAATTTGGAGACAATTCCACTAATTTGGTAAAGTTTAAGAAAACTTACCAAGTTAGCGATATTCCGCCAAATTCGTAGCTCTGAATTTGCAGATCTGAGGAATAAAATATCCGTTCATTTATATTCATCAAACCGTTCATTTATAAAATATATTTTTACATCCATTTATTTATTATTCAAATAGAAAAAATAATAATAAATATAAACAACACATTTAATTTCATTCCGTTGCCGAGCAATATGATATAAGATAGAATCTTCCTCATAAAATGCGAAATTAAATAGCCATTTTGATTTCTTTATACTTTACATCGTTGAGTAAAAGCTTGTTAAAGATAACCCATGGAGGTAGATTTTTCCATTTAAATTCATGTTTTAAACAATTCATGTTTTCTGATAGTGACTAATTAATGCAAAAATCCTGCACCAAACTCGGAAATAAAGTTTTATTTCATTTTGACGTATTAAACAAACGATTTTCATCCTTTCCGTTTGGATAAACCACGGAGTTGGAGAGTTGAACTCTTAGGGAAAAGTTCCGTTTCTCAATAATATCTCGACAACCCCTGGTCGTAGAAACTCGAACTAAATTTATGGGGGGCTATTTCCAGGCTATCCACGAAATTTCCTTAAATTCGTTTCTGCCGTTTTCCCGTGATGATGAGACAAACGAAAATTTCATTTTTTACTAATATCTCGAGAACCACTGCTCGTAGAAACTCAAAACACAGACTAAATTTTAAGTGGGGCTACTTCTAGGCTACCCACAAAATTTCATCAAATTCGGTTCAGCCGTTCTGCCGTGATGATGGGACAAACAGACAGACAGACAGATTTTCAATTTTATTTATATAGATGACACATGTACAAGAAACCAGGCTGGATTATTTTAAAAGTCCATCTCAATAAACAGTATTTCTTTTAACTTTCCCCTTATATAATGTATAAGGGTGTATATTTATTGTGACGGTGTCGAAAATTCGAATTCAAGTTTTCGACGGGAGAGCACGTTTCAAGCATCTCTGAACACGAATCAGACGTGTTTGCGATGATGTGTGTGTGTGTGTGTATGTGTGTGAATGAGTCTGTGGAGACCATAACTGACGAAAGAATGGAGCGATTCGAACAAAATTTGGTACAAAAATTACAATCCATGAATACTGGGAGCCTATTCTTTTTATATGCAATCGGATGTTCAGATCTCCCTAAATTTTCGAGTGAAATTTTGAAAAAATCACCAAAAAATCAAAACCTTTAATGAAGTTACGTAAATAGTCATTTCTTATGTAATTTTCATTAGAAAACGATTGACATAAATTTTAGAACGCTAACATGAATCGTTCT
Organism: Amaurobius ferox; assembly: GCA_951213105.1. NCBI lineage: Eukaryota > Metazoa > Arthropoda > Arachnida > Araneae > Amaurobiidae > Amaurobius > Amaurobius ferox. Next base: position 141,050,179 of record OX578135.1, on the reverse strand, counting down.
CGAGATATTGCACATTTTTCAAAAAAATTATCAAAAAATCATATAAAATAAAAAAAATATTACGTATTGTGAAATATATTCACTTTTCATAAGTAATATCATGTGATAAATTGGATGACATCATTCTCGTGGATCTAGCTAGTTCCATTCATGAGAATAGATACTTCGAGTGATAATTTTGTATTTGAACGTCAATAGTCATTTATCTGCTATAAGAATAACTTATTTCTCCGTCCATAATGCTTGGCGAGATTTTGGCGACGAATTTGGCGGAATGTCGCCAATTTGGCGACTTTTTAAATGTTTCCAAATTAACGAAAATCTTGCCAAGTGGATAAAAATGACGACTCATTGACGTAAATTCAATATCGTGGATAGAATATAAGTATCTACTCTAAGAATAACATATTTTTTTACTGTAAGAGCAGTAAATTCATTGCATTATATAAAGAAAGTCATGTGTTGCCCACATCAGATTTTTTTTATTTATTTCTGTTTCGTGGCAAGCAGTAATATTTTGCCTGTGCTTCAATTCATCTAGTTTTTAAGGTATGGTAATAAGCTAACAATACAGATCAGGGGGTACATTATATTTTTATTTACATATCCTCTTTTATTTACATATACACTCCTGTGATCACAGTGTACAAATATGTATGTATACATATTTAAAATAATTAAATTAGTTAATAATATAGTATTAATCAGATATATCTAAAAACAAGTTTCCGAATTTGTCTGATGCATAGGTCAGCAATTACATATGGACTATCAACATTTCTAGCGAAACTTTTAAACTTAGTTTTCCTGAAATGACCTGCATGAAACTGAAACCTTTACAAGACGGAAAATCCTTCCGGTTCTTGAAGTTCCGTTTAAGGCAGGTTCGACTGTATTACTTTTAGAGCCTTTTAAATCTGCCAATTTTAATATTATTTACAGGGGTTGCTCTGGATTTTTTTATTACGTTTACCAACCTATTTTCTTTCTCTAAATAGAGTTTTTATACGTCAAGTTTTATTTTGATGTTCCATTTCTAAAATTTGTTAATTCTCAAATTCCAATGGTCGTTGTTTTGGAAAATACAAATAGCATAGTAATACACATTGTGATTAGTATACCATGAATTTTGATTTTGACATTGGCATAATTCATAATCGCCAACATTTTCGCTAAATCTGTTTTTCAATCGCCAAATTAAACTATCTTTCGCAAAATGCGACAATGGCGATCGGTAGCGCGACTCCTGATTTATATTACGGCATTTATATTATCTTCAAATATAAACTAGCCGAATACCCGTTGAAATTAGAATAAGAAACCCCCCGTACAACGTGAATTTTTGAATAATTCGATTTTTCCAGTGGTTTTTTTCAAATTGTTCACACGTGAATTTATTCACGGTGTTTTATTATTTCAACTTTCGAACGGTTTTCTGTAGAGCACCTCTTAAATGAATATTTTGAAAGATTATATTCGTCTTGGAGTATTTTATCAAATGATTAGCACTTATACCAAATTCCAAGCCTCTATCAAATGTTAAAGCAGGTGTTTCTCATTTGTTCGCCAAATCGAACATTTTGGCATGTGGCACCGCCTAAAGTATAAAATATTGGAAAAGTGAAATTGCACACTTTCTTTCTTTCGAACTATCTACCCGTACACCAAATTTGAAGAATCTTACCCATCACGAAGCATGATTCTTCTATTGCTTCACCTCTCGAACGTTTGTCTGTGACGTACCCACCCTTTTAAATGAACATTTTTGAAAAATTTTATTTTTATTGGGTTTTTTATCAGATGATTGACCCATATACCCAATATCAGGCCTCTATCTCATTTTAAAGGCAGCGTTTCTTATTTAATCGGAAAATCGAACATTTTAATGTACAACACCCCCTAAAATAGATAACTTTGGAAAACTGAAATTGCACGCTTTCTTCTTTCCTAGCTATCTACCCGTACACCAAATTTAAAATTTCAATCTCATCACGAAGCATGTTTTTTTTTTATCGTTTCACCTTTTGAACGTTCTTCTCTGGAGCACCCCCTTAAACAACATTTTTGAAAAACTCTCTTTGTTTCGGGTGTTTTCATCTAATGATTAGCCCATATACCAAATTTGAAGCCACTATTAAATTTTAAAGGAGGCGTTTCTCATTTGTTCGTCAAATCTAACGTTTTAGTGTGCGGCACCCCCTCAAGTAGTAAATATAGGAAATCTGAAATTGCACACGGCCTTCCTTTCGAACGATTTACCTATACACCAATTTTGAAGTATCTATCTCATCTCAAAGCATGTTTTCTATCATTTCATTTTTCGAACGTTTTGGTGTTGGGCACCCCCTCTATAGAACATTTTCGGAAAATGCGATTTTTCCAGGGGATTTTATCGAACGACCGACCCGTGCACTAAAGAGCAAGTCTATCTTTTCAGGAAGAGCCTAAAATAAAACGTGACAGGCGGACACTTAACAATTAATATACGTGTATGGATATTAATTAGAAAAATAAATTAATAAAAATTATAATACGCAATTTATTTTTCACTGTTATGTAGTAATATTTTGGATACATAATCTCTATTATCAAAATTCAAATTACTTAAAATAGCAATATTCTTAAAAACATTCTTGCAGTTGAGTGTTTCTCTTTTTTTTCTGTTTTAAGATATTATACGCCATTTTTAAGAAAATTTACTACTTTCAAATATCAATGCATATTTTTTAGAACATTGATTTACAATAATGCTTATAACATTTGTTTAAATACTTATAACAATGCATTAATCTTCAGAAATTTGTTAAGCAGAAAATTTGTCTGACCTTTTCAATATTTAAAATAGGTTCATTAGTTTTTACAATGAGTTATTTAAAATTTTATAAAAAACAAATTTAAATTACGAAATAAATTAAGTTAAATTTTATTGGTTATCTACGTCTGTCAAGTAATGTCCACTACGAGGAGATTAGTGTATTGACTTCTATACTGTTGTCCTCCACTTCTACAGTGTAGTATGTGTGGCAGAAATATGCCTATGCTGTATTATGTAAGAGGGAGTTAAGATATGTTTGTCACGAATTTTTGGTCAGTATTACAATATTTTGTAAACAGTCACACTTACGTGGAAGTATTGTCTCAAAGAACATCGTATTTAAAAACATGCAGTTTCTTTCTGATGTTTTTGGCATTTATAAATCCTTACAAATTTCAACAATTACAGTTACACTAGAAGATACAATTAGGTTGATAAAAATTATATCTATATAAATAAAATTGAAAATATATCTGTGGTTTGTATGTTTGTCCCATCATCACGGGAGAACGGCTGCACCGAATTTCACGAAATTTTGTGGGTAGCTGTGAAATAGCCCGACTTAAAATTTAGTCCATTCCATGTTTTGAGTTTCTAGAACCAGGGATTTTCGAGATATTAATAAACAAGAAAGATCAATCATGCTTAAAGCATGGATTATGAAACACTTTCCAACTTCAATGCAATTTTATTTAAACAAGTCTAAAATGCAATACATTCCTCGGTAATATTTTAAAACTTATCACAATACTGCATTAATTTATTATATTTGAAAACTTAAACCTTCATCGAAAAAAATGAACTTCATTCAAATGACGGCATTGAAATATAAATTGCCTGGTTTAAACATCTCTAAAATGTTATATATTCCTCAGTAATAGTTTTAGAATTATCATAATGCTACGATAATTTATTATATTTGAAAACTTCATCGAAAACAACTGAAATTAATTCAAATGACGTCATAGAAAAAATAACACGCCTGGATCTCTCTATAAAAACAGGATTTCATTCATAAGTTTCTCTCATTCATTTCATTCATCACAATACTATAATAATTTATTTTATTTAAACATTTTGTTTAAGACCATGGAGCTACAAAAAATTAAACTCTATGCTTGGAACTTCATCGAAAAAAATCGTCCTTCTCTTTATGAAATCAATTAATATTTCATTCATATCAGCCATGCAGACTCCATGGACTAAATTATTTTGTGCTAAAAAAATACAGGAATTCTAATACAACTCATTCTATATATTTTGCTGTTTACATTTTACATAGGTGAAAAATAGGCTTAGTTGTAGAAATAATCAAATTTAGATGAGCATTTAAACTCAAATATATTGTCATTGCGTTGTTTCAGTATGTAGATGCACAGAATTTAAGCAAAAATAAAGTAGTTTTAGGACGGATACAACACTCAATATGAATTAAAAAGAACTTAAAAAAATCACGATTTTGAAAAAAGATGGATGCCATATATCATTTTGAAGTGGGTCATGTGATCGTTTCATATCATGGTCACGTGATCGTTTCATATAAGAGGTGTAATTATTATTTTAATTTTTATTTAAAAAACTACTGAATATATTTCGCTGAATTTTTTTTTATATATTTTATGGAACAATTTGAATATTACCTAAAATTTTCGAAGCAATTTGTGAATTTTAAATCCGCTTAAAATTTGTTTGAAAAATTAGGTCCCATAGGGCTCAATGTATTTCATTTTTTCGACCCGGGTTCAATCCAAAACTAATTGGGTAATATTATTCATTTATATTCCCATAGGTTCTACAGACCGTCTGAACAACATACTAAAATTTCATTTTGATTAAGTCATTTTTACGGCAGTTATCATGCTAACGGACAGACAGACAGACAGACAGACAGACAGACAGACAGAATGAACAAAGTCATAAACACTTTTCAACTTTGTTGTAAAGCGTTAAAAAGATCAATCATGCATAAAGCATTGATTAAGAAACACTTTCCAACTGAATTGCAATTTTATTCATATTTTAAGCTGCTTCAAAAATTGCGATCGACAAAATAAATCCTAAAACTTCATCGCAAAAGACAATACTAGTTTAAACAAGAAAGATCAATCATGCATAAGCATTGATTATGAAACACTTTCCAACTGAAATGTAATTTCATTTAAAAATTTCTAAAATGTGATTCATTCAGTGGTAATATCTTTTACATTATCACAGTACTACAGTAATTTATTATACTTAAATATTTAAAACTGTATCGAAATATAAATCATCTGATTCTTTATGCAAAATCAATGAATATTTCATTCATATAACTTGTATTCCAGACTCCAGAGCTAAATAATTTTGTGTGAAAAAAATTCAGCAATGTAATTCATCTTACAATCGCTTGAGATATTTGCATTCTGCATATGTTAAAATTAGGCTTCCTTGAAGAAATAATAAAAGTTTAGGGATCATTTAAAATCACAACTATTGTAATTGCATAGGCACGGAATTTAGATACACAGATAATACACAGATAATATATATGTGTATGTGTATGTACTCAAAGTATTGGAATCGTGCCGAAGATCGGAACTCGAATTTTCAAAGGATCTACACGTTTTGGGACTTCTAGAACACGAAAAAACTACTTTTAGGAAGACGTCTGTGTGTGTAAGGGTGTATCTGTGTATGTTTCTGTGTGTCTGTGTGGATATTACATCCACTCTAATTGAAAAACTAATGGACCGAATTTCATACAATTTGGTAGGTATGTTTTTTGTGGGAAATCCTGATGTTCATTAGATTATAGTACGATTCGTAATAAAAGAATCTGCCTTCTTTGCGAAATGGCCGCAGAAATTGCCTTTATCCACTCTAGCTAAAAACTAATGAACCAAATTTAACAAAATTTGGAGTATAATATTTCAATAACCTACAAGTGATTTATATACCAAATTTAACAAAATTTTGTATATAAATCATTTGTAGGTTATTCTACTACGATTCGGGAAAAAGGAACGGGCTATTTTTGCGAAATGGCCAGCAAAAATCGTTATATATAAAAATAAAAGACTACGTGTGCTCAATTATATCAATTAAATTCCTATTTTATATGTGATTTTTGACAACAAAAAGAATAAGACTAACCCCATTACTCTAGGACTAGCCGTTCTTGAGATATTCTAGTTTTTTCGCGTTTTCGCTACGCCACCTTTGACAATAAGTCCAGCTATCAAATGAGAACCAAATTTAAGTTTAACGTGTAAATTTCATTGTCATTTAAAATACTTATGTTGTGCAGATAAACTCAAATTATCATTGAATAAATAAAGAGAACGAATATGAGTCTGCAGAGAAAGACATGTGCTGTCCACATCAGAATTTTTAACAATATTACACCAATGATTTATAGAAGTGAACGGGGATTATTTTCAGGCCATTTCGAAAAAAATGTATGATCTATATTTAAAGATCCATCAAATTTTTGTCGAATAAAATGTTCAACAAATTTAAGCTGTGTACCAAATTTTAACTCTCTAGGACGTAGGAAAGTGCATTTAAAATGCCATCAATTAAATTTATCATGAAGAGTTATATAAAATTTAAAAAAAAATGAAAAATTGTTATCTACCAAATTTATTTTTAAATATGAAGCCACTCCCATATGCTAAACGTTTAAACAAATGGAGAGATATTTATTATATAATATCTCTCTCTTTTCTTTCTGGAAGATATCCCAAAGTCAGAATTTAATTGAATTTGTTTTTTTCCCTATATTAAATAATTTTTTTAATTAAAAAACTACTTAACATATTTTACTGAATTTTTTTTTATATATTCTATGGGATAATGTGAATATTTCCTAAAAATTTCGAAGCAATTCGTGAATTTTAAATTTACTTAAAAAATGTTTGAAAAATTAGGTCCCATAGGGTTCAATGTATTTCATTTTTTCAACCCGGGTTCAATAAAAAACTAATTGGGTGATATTATTTATTTATATTCGCATAGGTCCTACAGACCGTCTGAACAACATACTAAAATTTCATTTTGATAAACTCATTTTTACGGCAGTTATCGTGCTAACGGACAGACAGACAGACAGACAGACAGACAGACAGACAGACAGACAGACAGAATGAACAAAGTCATAAACACTTTTCAACTTTGTTGTAAAGTGTTAAAAACGAATCTCCCACAGATATAGTCTTATACAAGCTTTTTTTTTTTCTAAAAATTTATTTGAAAAAAACATGTTGCTAAGCAACAGAATTAAACTCAATGAGTTTATACAGCAGACGATAATGTATTGATTTTTTCCGTTGTAAATAATTAAAAATTACATTTTTGACCGGATTATATCAATTACGGCTTTCGCGTTGAAATATTACAGGGATTGTTGATATTTTCAATTTCTTCAGTCATTTTTTTTTTATTTTAGCAAAATATTTTTCAAACTCATATATTGAATTTAGCCAATTATTGAAACTGAATAAAAATGGTACGAATATGTCTTCTAATACCATTTTAGTGCTTTCATTTTGGCATATGTTGATCCAAAACGGGACCAGGATGTGTTTTATTTTCCAGATCTGCCTGTGAAGCTCATTTTGTATAGCGAGAACAGAGATTATTACACTTCTTTTTAGGAGAATTAAATTAAAAATTTTCATAGAATATTTTGAATAACAATGTCATTTAACACACTATAGGAATTCACACATTGTAAATTTGAAGTTTATTTAAATATTATATATTCCGTATGAAGAATGGGAATACTGTTAGTAAATATACTAAATTATTGTTTCAATATGCTGTTTTCATGCAATTAAGAAGTGAAAAATATACCTTTCTATGACTTAAAGTTACAGAAAACTTTAAGAATACAAAAACAGGACTTAGAGAATAGAGAAATTTTACAGAATTACTTTTACAGAATGCAGAACTTATGAAAATAGAAATTAATTATACAATATGTTTCGATGCAAATTAAAACTTACGCAAAATATTCTTGGTTAAAAAGAAAACTGCTTGCTGTTAAAATTCGATTTAAGCACAAATTATCTCAGTCTATCAATTCAACCTGACTCGGAAATTAAAACAATGAATAAATGAATAATAAAATGAGTGATGAAAAAGATAACGGAATTGCAATTCCTGCTGAAATTGTTGCTTTTTCACATTTATCTAACATCAGGAATCTAAGCCATTAAGTGATCAGAATTATGTAAAATGTTTTACCCGAGTTTTCTCTTCTCACTGCTAAAATTAACAAAACATGTTTGATATATTTTAGGTAAATATTTATTTGTAATTTGTCAAAATCTTAGTGTATGTAAAAGTGCTGTGATGGAGTCAAAATTCGAATCCACGAATTTTGATGATGGATGTACATGTTTTGAGCATCTCTGCACGCGAATAAACCATTTTTAAATTTTGTCTGTGTGTGCGAAAAGGTGCGATATCTCTAGAACAAACTGTCTAAATCAAATGAAATTAAGATTATTTCAATTTATGAACGCCAGAGTCCCATTTATTTTCGGGTGAATAGACAATTTGGAGACCTTAAATTTTTGGAACTTTTTTTCGATAATTAAATAAACGTCATAAAAAATATTTTTAAATGTTACTTAAATATCTGTTTTATATACGTATTCTTTTTATCAATTAGCGAGTGTCATCATTTTTAGGACGGCAACGTAGGCCGTTCTCGAGATATTGCGCATTTCAAATCAAAAATAGAAAGAATAGAAAAATGAATATACTTGCAATAATCATGATTGGATTTTTCGTTAGTACTTTTTACAATAAATGAATGGGCCTTAATTTTAGGAGTTATAGTGTTATCTCGAGATATAAGATCCTGAGTTGTTTTCGAGATATTAGAAAACAGAGTATAATATTTCTCGAAAGAGTCGAGTAGTTTCTATGCAATCTGGTATGTATAATTTTATCAATAGCCAAGATAAATCTATTGATGTTATCAATACAGAGCTGGGAGAGAGCTTCAGTGTTTTCTGTTTGTTATTTCTGCGTATCAAAATGTGTTCATTTGTAGGTAAACTCATATATTAAGCACATCAGATTTTTTTAATCTAAATGCCATTCGTTTACTATCATGTCTTCTTCATTTATACATTTTAAATAAGAATCTTTTAAAAAATAATCCGTTAATCCGTTTAAAATTTTGTATTTCTAACGAACTTTAATCAATTTCATACATGAATGGAAGCAAATGCTAACGCAAAAAAAAATTATTTTACCTTATCGATTAAATTAACGACGTCTTTGTTCTTTGTTTTAAATTTGTCCGTCATTTCATTTCTTTATTATTAGTTTAAAAAAAAAACTATTAATTTTAGAGACAATCGCTTCAGTTCTTTTTTTTTCATATTTTTTCTGTTTTATCTTTTACTTTTATTGCATTATTTTTTTAATAGTTTACCAGAAAAAATAATGGCAACACTTTTATCTTAAAAATTATTCTATCTAGGGTCAGCAGAAATTTAATAAAACGTTATTTAAATGATTCATGCTTATTTAAGCCGATTATATGCGTTAGTTTTTGTTCACGAATTACGTAATTTATCCCTTTATTTAAAATAGTTTATTCGTTGTTATAAATTATTTTATTATATTATCTGCTTTCATTCAATTTTATTTTCTCGATGTTTTGACTGTTCCTTTTTTTTTCAGTACAATTTTTCTCTTTATTATTTAACAACAAAGTTCAGAAGAATTTTATTTTTCCACTAGTAATTGAAGTTATTCATGTCAATTTTTATCATTAATTTACTACAGTAATACTTAAGTAACAAGAATTAAGTAGTTAAGTTATATTACGAATAAGTACGTATGTTAAAGTAATATCTGCGTTAAAAACACAGAATATAACAAATTAATAAAGGCATAAACTTTTTCCGGAAGAAAAAATATCTTATTCAGGAAATATCAAAGTAGCCGCCTTACGACTTTTGTTAGTGCTGCTGCCCGGTCTTTTTATACTGAAGAAGAGGTATACTTTTGTATCTGAAGCCAATTGTTACCATTACTAATTTGTTATACGCTGTGTTGTTTTTTTAACAAAGTCTTTATTTTGTAGTCATTTTTGCAGCAGCTTAAGCGATTTAATGTAAAATAACTTATCCTTGCTTGTACTTTCCATATTTTATTCCAGTTATTACTATAGTTTTGATTATTAGTGCCTATCAAAGAAAACTAGTTACGCCCAATATAGTAGGAGTAAGAACTAGTTAAAGCCGATTACAAATTTTTATTGTAACATACGTACTCGTCGTAAATCACAGTAGCGGTAGAAAAGAGAGTCATATGCAAATAATTAAAATATATATATATATATTAAAAGAAAACCTGTTTATTCAGTAAAAAATCAGATGTGGACAACACATGACTTTCCTTATATAATGTAATGAATTTACTACTTTTACATTAAAAAGATAGGTTGTTCTTATAGTAGATAATAATATTCTTTCCAAGATATTGAATTTTCGACAATGAGTCGTCATTTTCATTGATTTAGCGTCATTTTTATCCATTTGGCGAGATTTTCGTTAATTTGGCAACACTTCAAAAACTCGCCAATTTGGCGACATTCCGCCAAATTCGTCGCCAAAATCTCGCCAAGCGTAAGTTATTCTTACAGCAGATAAATGACTATTGGCGTTCAAATACAAAACTATTACATAAAGTATATTTTTCATGAATGAAACGAGCTAGATTCACGAGAATGATGTCATCTAATTTATCGCAAGGTGTTACATATGAAAAGTGAACATATTTCTCAATCGGAAATATTTTTTTTTATTTTATATGACTTTTTGATAATTTTTTTGAAAAATGTGCAATATCTCGAGAACGGTTTATGTTAGCGTTCTAAAATTTATGTCAATCGTTTTCTAATGAAAAATTACATAAGAAATGTCTATTTTCGTAACGTTATTAGTGGTTTTGATTTTGTGACGATTTTCTCAAAATTTCACTCGAAAATTTAGGGGGGTTCTAAACATTCGATTGCGTATAAAAACAATAGGCTTCCAGCGCTTACGGATTGTAATTTTTGTACCAAATTTGGTTCGAATCGGTCCATTCGTTCGTCAGTTATCGTCTCCACAGACTCACTGACACACACACACACACACACACACACAGACATCACTTCAAAAATGTTTGATTCATGATCAGGATGCTTGAAACGTGCTCTCTCGTCGAAAACTCGAATTTTCGACCCCGTCACAATACTTTCCTTATACATTATGTATATAAGGAAAGTAAAAATGTGGCCCCCACGGCCAGCTATACAAGCCGCTAAACGATGAGACGTACTATCGATGAGGCTATTAATAGTTGCCTAAGGTAATCCTTGCCAAGCAGATTCAACTGCGGCACGCAATTTGTCTGCGGTATGTACTAGTGGTCTCCGGTGCACCTGACTCCGATGAGGGCCCACTCGTGTTCAATGGGAGAGAGATCCAACGAGACTGCCGACCAGGGAAGGATGTAAATTCCGTTCAGGCTGTTGAAAGTTCACCGTGCGGTGTGGCATTGTCTTGCTGGAATACCGTGCCGGGGACGGCCTGCCAGTGGCCGAACCACAGACATCACAACTTGTGTGACGTACCGGTCCGCTGTCAGATTACCTGCAATGTGCACCAGAGTTGTCCTCTGATCGAAGATGATACCCCCCAAACCATGATACCCAGTGTGGGGCCGGTGTGACGTTCGGTGATATGGGCTGGCAAGTGCCGTTCCCCGGAAAACCGCCACACCCGTCCACTGCTGTAATTCCTTCACAGGCAGAAGCGAGATTCATCCGTAAAAATACCCGATGTCATTCATTGGTCCTGTTGCGATGACAACGACACCACGTCAGACGTGCATCCCTGCGTCGAGCGCTTAATGGCACCCCAGTGGCTGGCCGCCGTGGGCGTAGCTGTACTCTATGCAACCTGTTGCGAATGGTTTGGATGCACGCAGGTGCAACCGTTGATGGTGGCAGGCTGTTTCGGATGTCACCTGCCGTTGCGAACGGGTCTCGACGAGCCGTTCGCGAATCTGCCAGTCTGTGCGCTCTGTCGTGCGCCTATTCGATCCACTCCCTCTTCGGCGTGTTCTCTGATGTTCCTGCGTCCGTGTCGCACATCGCTGGATGGTACTGATGTTGTGCTCAAAACACGTGGCAATTGCACGGATCGACAAACCCACCACGTCAGGCAGCTCCAAGATATGATCCCGTTCCCCAACAGTTAATTGCTGGTATACAGCTCACTGACATCTTCGAGGCATCGCTTCTTCACTTTTTCAAAAGTTCGGATGCTATAAATCATCGCTGATGGCATTTACGGGATGAGTCGCCTGCTGGTCTTCATTGGGTCGCGTGACACCCGAAAATGGGTGTCACGTGACTCGATACGTATGAAAACTTAATCATTTGCACATGATTCGCTTTTCTACCGGTACTGTGATTTGCATATGGCTACGTTCATTCCTTCATGGTGTTGCAATTTCACTTTTGATGAATGCATATTCCAAAACGTTCCATTTATAAACACCATATATACAATCTAGTGCAATTTTTATGTGAAACATTTTGAAATTTTGAATACGAGGTAAATCACGAAAGAAAATGTGACGGGAATGAAAAAGAAGTATGTAACGGAAGTGATGATCATATTGCTACAAATATGAAACAGAAAACCATTGTTAGAGTTCGAAGGTCTGGGTCACTTGACCCTGGTGATACATTCGATGACCTTGGTGCGAATCTGTGAAAATATCGCCAGATTGGCTATCTTTAGCAAGTTACATAAACTTCTCCAATTTTGTAGGTTGGCTAAAACTTCACGAGTTATTTTCCATAGAGGATATATAAGCTTGTCATCGTTTAGTTGTGTTGTTGACATGGAAGCAGTAAAAGTATCTGCTGAACTCAATACAGAAGCCAATATGCCATTTTTCGTTTGATTATAAAGCTTTCTTTCTTTCGACCCTGATTGTCCGACCTACCCGGAAGTGTGTCTGTTTGGACGATACCACCCAATGTAAACCTGAACCCAATATGGGTGACATCCACAGGGACTGTACCCTTTATCCCCTACAATCAACTCTTTAGAAGGACTTTCTAATCCACAGATTGAACGAGCGCATACTCCGCGTATAGACACGGGGATTAGTTTGGTACAGCGCGGGAATCGAACTCGGGTCCTTTAAGTGCATCACCCCTTTAATCACTGGACTGTTTCGCCCCATACCCTTTAAGCTGTATTATAAAAAAATTTTGGTAGAAAAGTATTAAAAAAATGTTTAATTTTAAATCTGTGCATCAACGTCCGGGCTATATACGCCAGTATGCTCGCTTGCGTAATCCCTACGCTCATCTGGTAGAGTGACTGCAAATTTTGCAGCCGTAAGTATTGTCGTAGGTATTGCCGTAAGTATTGCCGTATATACTTACGGCATATTTATTAACTTATACATATAATATAATACTTATATTATATTATATGTTATATATAATATAAGTATAGTATTACTATATATATAATATATATAGTAATACTATATATATATATATATATAGTAATACATATATATATATAGTATATATATATACTATATATTTACTATATATAATATGTATACTATTATACTATATATATACTATATATATACTATATATACATAGTATTATATACTACAAAATATGTAGTATAATATGTAGTATTATATACTACATATACTATATATACATAGCATTTAACTTCGTTTGTGTTCCGTTTCAGGCGAAATAAGCAGCATTTTATTAATGTATTAAAACTGCACATTTAAAAAAAATTAAACTAAAAAAAAAATTACAATAAGTAATTAATTTTTCCCGAAGTGCCTTGTACCCCCGTCACGCACATTATGCATCAACTTCTTCCATTGGAAAGATGCAAAAGAAGTAGTGTTTCATATCAATCGGTAGCAAGTAACAGCGTTACTGACTATTATAACTTTCTCATACGTGGGAAAGTATTGTCCTCACGTAAATGTTCGATTGTGAGATTTTGATAAGAAAATATGTTTTAAGACCTCTTGAACACGTTTTGACTATTTTTGGAGTGATGTATGTCTATCTAGCAGTCACAAATATTAATAGATTTTTCACAAAACTGTATATCCGGCTTTGTTATTATATATCTATAACTTATATTATATCTATAACTAGATAGAATTTTTTTTTTTAATTCGAAAGAAAACGTCGAAATTTATTCGAAGTTTTGTGTTTTTTTAACATGGCAGCATAGGACAAAATTGGGCATGATCATGAAAAAAAGGATTTATTTATGGATCCATGATGACGAGATTTAATAGTTTCAATTATTGTTGTGAAAAATAGCCGCGATACAATTTTTTTTTTGTCTGTGACGTCATAAGCTCCCTTTGAAAGTCGAGTTTCCCCCCGAGGGGGTACATTGTCAAGTATGATATCAATCGAAAAAACTATCAAGCCCTTTAAAATGAAGGGTAACATACCATAGTTGTATTCATTTGGACCCGCGATATCGATTTTTCAAATTTTACAAAAACAAAAAATTGAAAAATGAATTCTGGTATTATGAAGTCGTGTTGAGCTACATTGCGGTTAATTTTTAATTTTTCAAACTAAAAGTTAAGGAAAAATAAATCGTACAAATAGACTCTTTTTTCACACACTCTTTATCCTTTCTATTTCCATGCTTAATTCCTATAAATCGAACTTTTCTACAATCCTTATCCTTTCAGATTCCATGTTGTTTTTGTTGTTGTTGTTTTTTTTTATCTAAAACTTTACTTCACGAACTCCTTCAGCTGTTCGAAACTCGTCCTTGATCCTGAAGTCCCTTTCCTCCTCGGTGTTCGAGGAGGGGGAGGTGGAGGAAAAGGAGGAGGGTAGCTCGAACAAGTCGGCCACATGGGACTACAAGAAGGCGAAGAAAGCTGAAGACAATGGGCACTTTCACGTACGGTAGCTCACATTTTTTATTTTAAAACATCTTTAAGAGGCGAACTATGTTTTTTTTTCACTACGAATGGTAAAAAAGTAAAGTGAAGTACTGTGTCTAAGATACGTGTTCCAATGAAATAGAAATCGATTTTTTTTTTTTTAAGTAGTTAAATTTCTGTCTAGTGAAATTTTCAGGTCCGTGGCAAATCCACAGCTACGAAGGGGCTAGAGAAAAATGAGCATCCATCCCCCCAAGAGGTATACTCAGTTCCCCCCTGATAAAAATATTCAATTTTTAGAAGTGACAGGAAATTGCATCCAATATGTCCTCCAACTTTTGCATGAAAAATTGCATTTTGAGAATTTTTTGCAAATTACTTCGTTTCGTATAGTGTAGAAATAAGATTATTTTAGTTTAGCTGATTATATTAATGATCATCAATTTATATACATATGTAATTTAAAAATAGTTTAAAGTTTTAAAAATTTATTATTGCAAAAGTACTCTAAAGACAATAGTATTTAGGGCATTTTTTCGGGATTCACTGCTGTATATTATAAAGTCAAAATCAACTGATGCAGTTGAATAAATGATTTGAATCCTGTGTTGGAAGTTCACTTTCCCCTTTGTTATTTTACCTTTCATTCATTATCTTTCACCTCTTGTTCCTTCCTCCTGAGTTCATTTTACGCCCTCCCTTTTTCTTCTCTCACCATTGGTAACACACTTCCCCGCTATTTGCACGTTTGCTATTCTTGCATCAGTCGCCGATCTTTCTCTGACGAGTGAAAGTTGCGTTATTTGTGTGTCTTATTTTCTATAAAGATTTACAATACAATTTACATTACAATATTACATTCTGCTTTTACCGAAGTTATTTTAATTCCATTCTTTAGAAGTTTGAGCTGTACGTTTATATAAATAATTATAAAGTTAATATTATGCGTCAACTGGTATTAACTTTTTGAAATGTTCTTCGACAAATTAACAACTTCACTACTAGTTTATGCTTATATTAAAATAAATTATAATTATTACATAACATTGGGTATAAATTGTAATTATAATATTGATGTATAGTAACTGGATACGAAAATTCACAATCATCTATTAGCTTACAAATATCAATACAATTAACTATTTCTTAATAATTAATATAGTAATTTATATGGATTGAAATATATAATAACTATTGGAATTAACAGATGATAATGATTAATAGAGTTTGTAATGCATAAACTGCGTCTCAATAATACATAATAACGGTGTGTCCCAATAAAAACGATTAAATAATTACCCTATATAGTTATAATTATTTTTAAAAAAGTTATAGAGCAATTTACTTAAAAACTACAATTTAATATTTTAGAGCATTTCTTCCCCAAAACAAAGTTTCCAGTGATCCCTTCTTTAGGACTATTGAGGTCCTCTTGAATTCCACTTTAGCTACTTTTGAATTTCACATTAGCCACTTTTGAATTTCACATTAGCCGTCCTTGAGTTTAACTTTAGCTGCTCTTGAATTTTACTTTAGCCCTCTTAAATTTTACTTCAGCCCCTCTAGAATTTTACTTTAGCCCCTCTTGAATTTCATTTTAGCCTCTCTTGAATTTCACCTTAGCCTCTCTTGAATTTCACTTTAGCCCTTTAGAATTTCACTTTAGCCCCTTTTGAATTTCGCTTTAGCCCCTCTTTAATTTCACTCTAGCCCCTCTTGAATTTCGCTTTAGCCTCTCTTGATTTCACTCTAGCCCCTCTTGAATTTCACTTTAGCCCCTCTTGAATTTCACTTTAGCCCCTTTTGAATTGCACTTTAGCCTCTCTTGATTTCACTCTAGCCCCTCTTGAATTTCACTTTAGCCCCTCTTGAATTTCACTTTTGCCCCTCTTGAATTTCACTTTAGCCCCTCTTGAATTTCACTCTAGCCCCTCTTGAATTTCGCTTTAGCCTCTCTTGATTTCACTCTAGCCCCTCTTGAATTTCACTTTAGCCCCTCTTGAATTTCACTTTAGCCCCTCTTGAATTTCACTTTAGCCCCTCTTGAATTTCACTCTAGCCCCTCTTGAATTTCGCTTTAGCCTCTCTTGATTTCACTCTAGCCCCTCTTGAATTTCACTTTAGCCCCTCTTGAATTTCACTTTAGCCCTCTTGAATTTCACTTTAGCTCTCTTGAATTCCACTTTGGCCCTTTTGAATTTCACTTTAGCCTCTCTTGAATTTCACTTTAGTCTGTCTTGAATTTCACTTTAGCCTCTCTTGAATTTCACTTTAGCCTGTCTTGAATTTCGCTTTAGCCCCGCTTGAATTTCGCTTTGACCCTTCTTGAACTTCGCTTTAGCCCCTCTTGAATTTCGCTTTAGCCTCTCTTGAATTTCCTTTTAGCTCTCTTGAATTTCGCTTTAGCCCCTCTTAAATTTCGCTTTAGCCTCTCTTGAATTTCACTTTAACCTCTCTTGAATTTCACTTTAGTCTGTCTTGAATTTCTCTTTAGTCTGTCTTGAATTTCACTTTAGCCTCTCTTGAATTTCACTTTAGCCTGTCTTGAATTTCGCTTTAGCCCTTCTTGAATTTCGCTTTGACCCTTCTTGAACTTCGCTTTAGCCCCTCTTGAATTTCGCTTTAGCCTCTCTTGAATTTCCTTTTAGCTCTCTTGAATTTCGCTTTAGCCCCTCTTGAATTTCGCTTTTTCCCTTCTTGAACTTCACTTTAGCCCCTCTTGAATTTCGCTTTAGCCTCTCTTGAATTTCCCTTTAGCTCTCTTGAATTTCGCTTTAGCCCCTCTTGAATTTCGCTTTAGCCTCTCTTGAATTTCGCTATAGTCCCTCTTGAATTTCACTGTAGCCCCTGTTATATTTCTCTTTAGCCCCTCTTGAATTTCTCTTTAGCCCCCTCTTGAATTTCAATTTAGTATCTCTTGAATTTCACGTTAGCTCTCTGGAATTTCACTTTAGCCCTCTTGAATTTCACTTTAGCCCCTTTTGAATTTCGCTTTAGCCCCTCTTTAATTTCACTCTAGCCCCTCTTGAATTTCGCTTTAGCCTCTCTTGATTTCACTCTAGCCCCTCTTGAATTTCACTTTAGCCCCTCTTGAATTTCACTTTAGCCCCTTTTGAATTTCACTTTAGCCCCTTTTGAATTTCACTTTAGCCCCTTTTGAATTTGGCTTTAGCCCCTCTTGAATTTCGTTTTAGCCCCTCTTGAATTTCACTCTAGCCCCTCTTGAATTTCGCTTTAGCCTCTCTTGATTTCACTCTAGCCCCTCTTGAATTTCACTTTAGCCCCTCTTGAATTTCACTTTAGCCCCTCTTGAATTTCACTTTAGCCCCTCTTGAATTTCACTCTAGCCCCTCTTGAATTTCGCTTTAGCCTCTCTTGATTTCACTCTAGCCCCTCTTGAATTTCACTTTAGCCCCTCTTGAATTTCACTTTAGGCCCTCTTGAGTTTCACTTTAGCCCCTCTTGAATTTCACTCTAGCCCCTCTTGAATTTTGCTTTAGCCTCTCTTGATTTCACTCTAGCCCCTCTTGAATTTCACTTTAGCCCCTCTTGAATTTCACTTTAGCTCTCTTGAATTTCACTTTAGCTCTCTTGAATTCCACTTTGGCCCTTTTGAATTTCACTTTAGCCTCTCTTGAATTTCACTTTAGTCTGTCTTGAATTTCACTTTAGCCTCTCTTGAATTTCACTTTAGCCTGTCTTGAAATTCGCTTTAGCCCCGCTTGAATTTCGCTTTGACCCTTCTTGAACTTCGCTTTAGCCCCTCTTGAATTTCGCTTTAGCCTCTCTTGAATTTCCTTTTAGCTCTCTTGAATTTCGCTTTAGCCCCTCTTAAATTTCGCTTTAGCCTCTCTTGAATTTCACTTTAGCCTCTCTTGAATTTCACTTTAGTCTGTCTTGAATTTCTCTTTAGTCTGTCTTGAATTTCACTTTAGCCTCTCTTGAATTTCACTTTAGCCTGTCTTGAATTTCGCTTTAGTCCTTCTTGAATTTCGCTTTGACCCTTCTTGAACTTCGCTTTAGCCCCTCTTGAATTTCGCTTTAGCCTCTCTTGAATTTCGCTTTAGCCCCTCTTGAATTTCGCTTTTTCCCTTCTTGAACTTCACTTTAGCCCCTCTTGAATTTCGCTTTAGCCTCTCTTGAATTTCCCTTTAGCTCTCTTGAATTTCGCTTTAGCCCCTCTTGAATTTCGCTTTAGCCTCTCTTGAATTTCGCTGTAGTCCCTCTTGAATTTCACTGTAGCCCCTGTTATATTTCTCTTTAGCCCCTCTTGAATTTCTCTTTAGCCCCCTCTTGAATTTCAATTTAGTATCTCTTGAATTTCACGTTAGCTCTCTGGAATTTCACTTTAGCCCTCTTGAATTTCACTTTAGCCCTCTTGAATTTCACTCTAGCCTCTCTTGAATTTCACTTTAGCCTCTTTTGAATTTCGCTTTAGCTTCTCTGGAATTTCACTTTAGCCCTCTTGAATTTCACTTTAGCCCTCTTGAATTTCACTTTAGTCCCTCTTGAATTTCACTTTAGTCCCTCTTGAATTTCGCTTTAGTCCTTCTTGAATTTCGCTTTAGTCCTTCTTGAATTTCACTTTAGCCCCTGTTGAATTTCGCTTTAGCCTCCTCTTGAATTTCACTTTCGCCCTCTTGAATTTCACTTTAGCTTCTCTTGAATTTCACTTTAGCCCCTCTTGAATTTCTCTTTAGCCTCTCTTGAATATCACTTTAGCCTCTCTTGAATTTCACTCTAGCCCCTCTTGAATTTCGATTTAACTTCTCTTGAATTTCACTTTAGCCCTCTTGAATTTCACTGTAACCCCTCTTGAATTTCGCTTTAGCCTCTGCGCTTTATGTAAAAACCATGCAGCCGATTTCGATGAAACTTTTCTCAGGTAATACATCTGAATCGATTAAATATTCCCTTATAAATTTTATCTATCTACGCCTGCCTGGGAAACAACGGGAATAAAACTAAACTGTCCATGCTTATCATGACCGTATGCAAATCGAAAATGACACTACGGATTTGTATGTTGTTTTATTTCTTGTATAATTGGTAAAAGTGCATTAACCGATGCACTTCATATAAGAGTGAGGAACGCAAACATTGTGTAAAAGAACTATTTTCCATAATTCTCCCCCTTTAAAATCGCAATTAAACTGATTTTAAATTGGATTTGAAACAAAAATTTTCTAAAGGAAACTAATAAATAAAATTTCGTGAACACAGAAAAAATTAATTTCGCAAAGTTAGAGTCATCATAAATTAGAACCCCTTTTTCAAGGGAGGAAAACATTTCCACATAAAAGTTCAATTAAATTCTGAATAAATTAAAAATTGCAGGCTATCGGTTTAAACAGAAATGGAATTTCGATATATTTTTTCTTCAATAAGAAGGCAAAAAAAAAAAAAAAAAAGAGAACAATATTAGTTAAGCATCAAGAAAGTAAATTGAATTAACATTTTAGCTGGAGTAAAAGAAAGATTGCAATCAAATTGAAAGAAAAATCCGATATTGTTTTTAAACTTAATTAACTAATAACGCTAAAAAATGATAAGAGTTTAAGCATAGTTGATTTTCAGTTTTAATGAAAGTAAAATTTGATGTTGCCCAAGTATTTTTTTTTTATTTTCTTATTTATAATTTCTAATACTGATTTTATTTCGAGATTACCAAAAAAAAAAAAATTAAAGCTCCAAAATGGTTTTCAATTCAGCAAAGGTGCTCTCGTTAAGGACGTTTATTAATTTTCTATTGTAAAATATTTTCGAAACAAGCGCAACGATAAAGAAATTAAAATCATATGTTTCATGAACAAGTATGTATTTATTTTCCGCTAATGGAAACATTGACTTTCAGTATTCTTGGAAACCTTATCGCGAAAGACGAGAGCGAAAATAGACCTAAAACGATAGCGAAAGACGAGAGCGAAAATAGGCCTAAAACGATAGCGAAAGACGAGAGCGAAAATAGACCTAAAACGATAGCGAAAGACGAGAGCGAAAATAGGCCTAAAACGATAGCGAAAGACGAGAGCGAAAATAGGCCTAAAACGATAGCGAAAGACGAGAGCGAAAATAGACCTAAAACGATAGCGAAAGACGAGAGCGAAAATAGGCCTAAAACGATAGCGAAAGACGAGAGCGAAAATAGGCCTAAAACGATAAATGAAAACTTTTTGGGATATTTTTGATGGCAAAAATTTTTCCATATTGTTTTTATCAAAAAAAAAAAAAAATTTGAAGCATTCATTTCTCCGGATCGAGATTATATGGTGACTAATATGAATTAACCATCAAATTCTGAAAGTAAATGGGGGTTCACTAAGAATTTACACTTTCGTTCCTTTTTCCATTTCCGGTTAAAAAAAATTATTTTATTTAAAAAAATCCATTTCACAGAATTGATCATAGCTAGAACTTGGAAAATAATTGATATGGATTCACTATTAAATTCCGGAGGAGTTTGCGTGTTCACTAAGAATTTACACTTCCGGCTCTTTTTCCATGTCCAGTTCACAAAGTTTCCTTTTATTTAAAAATTCCGTTCCCGAGGAGGATGAGGGTTCACGAAGAATTTACACTTCCAGTTGCTTTTCAATGTGGAGTTCAAAAATTTTTTCCATTTTACTTGAAAGATCTATTTTGCATGATTCACCATAGATAGAACTTTCATGATAACTGATATAGATTCAAAATTAAATTCTGACGGAGATTCAGGGTTCACTAAAAATTTTATGTTCCGGTTCTATTTCTACTTTAAGTTCAAAAATATTCTTTGAAACATCTATTTCTCGGGATAAATTCTAAATAGAGCTTAGATAATATGGATTCAACTTCATATTCCAGAGAGGGGTTAAAGGACTTACTAAGGATTTCAATTTCCTGTTCTGGAGATGTCACTTCCGATTCAAAAATTTACATTTTCCTTGAAACATCTATTTTTAAGATCAGCCATAAATAGGACTACTGATATGGATTCAGCATCAAATAACGGAGAAAGTAGGAATGATCACGAGGGATGTCCGCTTCTACTTTTGGAGATGTCATTTCCGGTTTTTCTGAAAATTCGTATTACAGTGTACGTAATAAGAGTGAAAAGGAAGAATCAAAATACTTATAACAGTTTCGTCAAAATCTAGGTGTGCACACCACTTACCAAAATATGAAAGCTTCATCATAAATTTCTTGTTATCTTTGTTTTCTTTTGTAAATAGTTAAAAATCTGAATTCTTTAATTTTTGAATAAAACGTGCATATTTATAGATTATTAGCTCCAATTTAATGCAAATATTCGGCGAGTATTTGCGGAAAATACTCCAAAATATATATAGATACGTATTGGTGTCCCATCTGAAAAAATAAGATGGCATTACTTTTCAAATTAAACATATTTATTAATGTAAATAAATAGAAAAAAAATCTGATGTGGGCAACACATGACTTTCCTTATATAATGCAATGAATTTACTACTTTTACAGTTAAACAAAAATGTTATTCTTATAGTAGATACTTACATTCTTGCCAAGATATTGAATTTTCTTCAATTAGTCGTCATTTTCATTGATTTAGCATCATTTTTATCCATTTGACGAGATTTTTGTTAATTTAGCAACAATTAAAAATGTCGCCAAGTTGGCGATATTCCGCCACATTCGTCGCCAAAATCTCGCCAAGCGTTTTGGATGGAGAAATAAATTATTCTTACAGCAGATAAATGACTATTGGCGTTCAAATACAAAAGTATTACTCAAAGTATCTTTTTTCATGAATGGAACGTGCTAGATCCACGAGAATTGTGTCACCCAATTTATCGCATTGTATTACATATGAAAAGCGAACATGTTTCTTAATAGGAAATATTTTTTTTTTAATTTTATATGACTTTTCGATAATTTTTTGAAAAATGTGCAATATCTCGAGAACGGTTCATGTTAGCGTTCTAAAATTTATGCCAATCGTTTTCTAATGAAAAATTACATAAGAAATGTCTATTTGCGTAACTTTATTAGAGGTTCTGATTTTTTGACGATTTTTTCAAAATTTCACTCGAAAATTTAGGTGGGTTCTGAACATTCGATTGCGTATAAAACCAACAGGCTTCCAGTGTATACGAATTGTGATTTTTGTACCAAATTTCGTTTGAATCGGTCCATTCGTTCGTCAGTTATTGTCTCCATAGACCCACTGACATACATACACACACACACACACACTTTCACACACACACACACTTTCACACACACACACACACAGACATCACCTCAAAAATGTTCGATTCGTGATCAGGGATGCTTGAAAAGTGCTCTTCCGTCGAAAACTCGAATTCGAATTTTCAACCCCCAATATTTTCCTTATACATTATGTATATAAGGAAAGTAACAAATGCATTAATTATTGATTTTACGGTCATTTCTTAAATGGATAGTTCATTCATTGGACCACCTTCTTTGAGTTATTAGCTAATGGCCAATTAAAGTTTAAATCTAGCTTAAAATCATTCTTAAATTAAATTGGAATTTTGGTAAAGCCGTGATGAGACACATATTTTTAATTTGTGCTTGATTCCCAGTCACCATGGAATCATTCAGCATCCTATTGCAAGATATTTATTTCGCTAAGTAATCTGTATCTAACACAATGAGGAAAACACATTCTGACATTTTATCTGCTAACTTTATCTTCGTTTCAATTCACTCAATTCAAACAACCCATGACTATTAGACCTCGATATGAGATTTACTAATTGTGGGTTATAAGCGTGGATTTATTTAATCTTTAAGAAGTTTTACATTGACAAGCATATACAATACATAAAACATACACAATAATAAAGATTTTCAATATATACATTTATAACAAAATTATACAAAAATAATAACAATAACGGATAAACGTAATATAATGTATGGCTTAAAAGTCCTATATTTAAAATTCTTCAGAACAATATCTCACCCTGTACTCTAAGTAGCATTATAAGAAACAAGATAAAAATTTCTAGTAATATTTATTAAAATTACTAACAATTTTCAATGAGATTTATATGTTGATAAATAGAATTACTATTGAAACTAACTTTTTATGTGTTTGTTTCCCTGATTACGGATTTTTTAAAGCTACCCCCCTCCCCCCCCCCATACACACACACAGGGATTGATTTTATTTTCTCCGCTTAAACGGACGTGTTACATACCCCGCGCTGTTTCGCATTTAATTTTCTGAAACAGAATTTGTGAATATAACGTTAATTTGCTTTCTTTCCTAAAGCGGCGTCTCTACAATTTTTAAACTTTATTCACCGTTTCCAACTTTTAAGAGTGGAACTACGTATTAATTTGACAGAGTTTCTTACACGTGTTTACCCTACCTGAACGCTTTTTTTCTCCTTCGACCCAGACCGTCCGACCTACCCGATGGTGTAAGATATATGATTGGACGGCCGCGATAGTGCACCCTATTTAGACCGGACACCAGTGGGGGCGGCATCCACAGAGACAGTACCCGTCTTCCCCTACCATTTACCTCTTGGAACCGTACTCCGCGTGAATACGGGACAGTTTGGGCATAGTCGGGAATTGAACTCGGGTCGTCCGATTGCAATCCCCGCGCGCTAACCACTAAGCTAATCCACCCCATCTGGAAGCTTTTAACTAAAAGATATGTGGTTTTGAACATTTAAAAGAAGGTATTTCTGTTGTTGTTACGTATTCCCTTATGGTGAAGGAGCGCCTATGCATCACGTTCACTAGACCCCTGGTCCCATGGCGAAGGGGAGAAATTTTTGCAGCTTCACTTTATTTTGAGGCACCCCAAAAGCGGAAGTCTAACTTTGCCTCAACAACACAACATCCATGCCCGCTGGCGGGATTCGAACCCACAACCTGGGAATCCAGCGATCAGCCGGAAACGCTTGCCCCTGGCCGCTCGACCACAGGATCGGCTTTCTATATTAAGTATTTCTTGGGTTCTTTGCTGACTCTGTAATAACGTACGAAGGCGCCATTACAAATAGATACCTACTTACATAGATAGATACTTTAATAGGTTTTCGTGGTTTCGATTTATTTGATATAACTGAAAAATTATGATTTTCCTGATTGTATTTTTATTATATTGGAGACGCGATATGTTAATTACATCAATGTACAGGCTTTCTTTTATCCGTTCATTCAAAGCTGCAAGACGAAACTTCGAACATTTAAAAACACTTTCGATAAAGGATTGTATTTAAAACTCCGTTGTTGCTGTTGAGACCCAGACCGTCCGTCCTACCAGAAAGGTGAAAGGTAACTGTTTACATGGCCGGGAAGTGCCACCCAATTTAGACCGGAACCCAGTGGGGGGGGGGGGGGTATCCACAGGGACCGTTTCCTCCTTCCCCTATCACCAACCTCTCGGAAGGACTTACGGACCCACATGTTTATCGTGATCGTACTCCGCATGAACACGGCGGCAGTTGTGGCAGCGTGCAAATCCAGCGCGCAAACCACCGAGCTACCGCGCCCAAAATGGGCCAACAGCACGCGGTGTTCCCAGGTAGTCACCCACCCAAGTACTAATCGCACCCGATGCTGCTTGACTTCGGTGATCTAACGAGAACCGGTGTTTTCAGCACCGTACGGCCGTTGGCTTTATTAAAAACTCCGTGTAAAATTAGTTCGAAAAAAGATCCCATTTCAAATGCCAGCACGGGTGGACCGGTTTCAAGTTTTTTGGCTTTCTACGGCATTGAACAGCCAACAATTGCAATGACAGCAAGAAAATTTACTATATGCCACAATTTTAGAAAGAATTGTGGCGACCTACAATTTCAGTCTTAAGTCAGACCGTTCAATTCCCTTTTAGACGAATTCGGGGAGTAGGAACTTGTCTATTGCTACCTTGTGTAGCCTAAGATCATGAAATTTTATGCCGGCTACGTGGTAAGACTGGATTGATCGGTCTCCATAACGATTCGCAAAAGTGGAATGCATAGCAAGTTTTCTTGTTTCCATTGCAGTCATTGGCTATTCCTAGCTCGAGAAAGCTAAAGAAACTTGAAACCGGTCCACCGATGCTGCTTTCTGAATGGCAGCACTGTCCTAGTTTTAGGAACGCCCTCGGGGGGTTCTATAAGTATGACTTTAGAAAAGATTAAGTGTTCCATTCTCTCTCTTAGAGAAGCATACATTTTATAAACTCTTTCTTTTCTATAAATTTTCTACTTTTCCTTTTTCCTCTAAATTTTTTCACTCGCTGTAAATAAAAAACAGTTTGCTCCCTAAAGATGCTTTAAAAAAAAAAAAAAGAATGTTAACTGACGTACAAACTGCTTCTCCCCTTCTTCTTCTGGATGTCTCGTGTGGGTGACTTCTTCTTTTTTTTTTTTTAATCTCCGGAGGATACTGCAGGATCAAGGGCGAATTTCGAACAGAAGTCTAGAAGTAAAGTTTTGCGCGGAAAGCCACTGTAATGGAAGTGTGAAGAGTAAAAGTTATTTACCTTGCCTCTTTTCTTCTGACTTTAGATTGCAAGGTAAATTTTCGAGTGAAATTTTGAAAAAATCATCAAAACATCAAAACTTTTAATAAAGTTACGCAAATAGACATTTCTTATGTAATTTTTCCTTAGAAAACGATTGACACAAACTGTAGAACGCTAGCATGAACCGTTCTCGAGATATTGCACATTTTTCAAATAAATTTATCAAAAAATCAAGTAAAATAAAAAAATATTAACTGTTAAGAAACATGTTCACTTTTCATATGTAATATCGTGCGATAAATTGGGTGACATCATTCTCGTGGATCTAGCTCGTTCCATTCATTTGAAACGATACTTTGAGTAATACTTTTGTATTTGAACGAAAATAGTCGTTTATCTGCTAGCATATTGTTTTCAAACGTTATCGAATGTTCAGAACCCCCCTAAATTTTCGAGTGAAATTTTGAAAAAATCAAAACCTATAAAGTTAAGCAAATAGACATTTCTTATGCAATTTTTCCTTAAAAAACGGTTGACATAAACTTTAGAACGCTAGCAAGAACCGTTCTCGAGATATTGCACATTTTTCAAATAAATTTTTCAAAAAATCCCATAAATTAAAAAAATATATTAACTGTTGAGAAACATGTTCACTTTTCATACGTAATATCATGCGATAAATTGGGTGACGTCATTCTCGTGGATCTAGCTCGTTCCATTCATGAGAAAAACACTTTGAGTAATACTTTTGTATTGGAACGCCAATAGTCATTTATCTGCTATAAGAATAACGTATTTCTCCGTCCATAACGCTTGGCGGCATTTTGTTCACGAATTTAGCGGAATGTCACCAACTTGGCGACTTTTTTAAATGTTGTCAAATTAACGAAAATCTCGCCAAATGGATAAAAATGAATCTATGTCACTGAAAATGAAGACTCATTGACGAAAATTCAATATCATGGAAAGAATATAAGTATCTACTATAAGAATAACCTATTTCATTTTACTCTAAAAGTAGTCAATTGCATTATATATTGCATTACATAAGGAAAGTCATGTGCTGCCCACATCAGATTTTTACTTTCCTTATATACATAATGTATAAGGAAAGTATTGTGACGGGGTCGAAAATTCGAATTCGAGTTTTCGACGGGAGAGCACGTTTCAAGCATCTTGATCACGAATCAAACATTTTTGAAGTGATGTCTGTGTGTGTGTGTGTGAAAGTATGTGTGTATGTGTGTGAAAGTTTGTGTGTCAGTGAGTCTGTGGAGACGATAACTGACGAACGAATGGACCGATTCGAACGAAATTTGGTACAAAAATCTGAATCCGTAAACACTGGAAGCCTATTGTTTTTATACGCAATCCAATGTTCAGAACCGCCCTAAATTTTCGAGTGAAATTTTGAAAAAATCGTCAAAAAATCAAAACCGCTAATAAAGTTACGCAAATAAACATTTCTTATGTAATTTTTCATTAGAAAACGATTGACATAAATTTTAGAACGCTAACATTAACCGTTCTCGAGATATTGCACATTTTTGAAAAAAAATATCAAAAAGTCATGTAAAATAAAAAAAAAATATTTCCTATTGAGAAACATGTTCACTTTTCATATGTAATACCATGCGATAAATTGGGTGACATCATTCTAGTGGATCTAGCTCGTTCCATTCATGAAAAAAGATACTTTGAGTAATACTTTTTGAACGCTAATAGTCATTTATCTGCTGTAAGAATAACTTATTTCTTCGATCATGACGCTGGGCGAGATTTTTGCGGAATGTCGCCAACTTGGCGGCTTTTCGAAATGTTGCTAAATTAACGAAAATCTCGCCAAATAGATAAAAATGACGCTAAATCAATGAAAATGACGACTAATTGTTGAAAATTAAATATCTTGGAAAGAATATAAGTATCTACTATAAAACCTATTTTTTTTACTGTAAAAGTAGTAAATTCATTACATTATATAAGGAAAGTCATGTGTTGCCCACATCAGATTTTTTGTTTTGGAAACGTATGGGCAAAATTGCCCTTGTGACGTCACGTGCCCATGCTCTATTCACAGTTTGCGTCTTAAATATATGTTGGGGAAAACTTAGCCGCCGTGCACAAAACTGCTGTTCAATTCCTTTCTGCTACGGCCGGCCGACATGATTGAGACACTCCCTCCCCCACCCACGCCCTATCCTTCAAGCGAGCACTGGTCCCATCCCGAGAGTATGCTTCAGGATCTAAAACTGATTTCGAACAAATGATGGAGCAGATGCTGCGAAAGAAAAGTTTTGAGGAAAACGTAAAAGTAGAAACGACATGGAACGTGAAAGAGAAAGGAGAGTTTACGTTGTTCTGACTTTTAAGTTTTTAAGAAATGTTTAAAACGTAGACATTATGTTAGAAATTTTTAACATTTTTTTTTATGTAAGAAAGGTGCTGTATTTCGAGATGAAGTTCCATTCTGGGATTTTATATAAAGCAATATTGTTCTAAATGGCTGACGTTAAAGTATTTTTGCTTATTTTTGCAAATATTATATATAAGAAAAGTACTGTACTCGGTCTGTCTACCTGTGTCAATTGGCGAAAAATGTGTCGCACTATCGCCAACTTGGAGACTTTCTGTCAAATGTCGCCTAATATTAAGTTCAATTTCTTTGATCATTCCATTTCATATTGCGAGAAATATTAATTTATTATTCTTGATTCGAAATATAGTTCATTCCTTGAGGGACACGCGTACACCACAGACTGATGTCTTTCGAAAAGTGTTCTAAATGGATTCAGAATTTTCTAAGACATTCTATACAACCGAACGAGGAAGTAATATAAAAGTTGGCGAGTCTCTGGGAAGCCAACGAAAGTGATTGAAAGTTTTGAAGAGATGTTTTCTATAGGAGCATTAGTCGTATAATATCCAAAAGCGTAACCGTGAAACCAGACGATAAAAAGGCGTTGCCAAAACTTGTAATCTAGTCCTTACCGTAGCGATCCCCCCCCCCCCACTCCTCCCACACACACACTCCTCGCTAGACCGGATTCGCGCTTTTAACTTTTCTCAGCACTGAAATCCTGATAACTACACTTTCAATTAGAAAACTTTCTGCACGAAGCAATTTTGCAAATCTTTGTGAAGGCCGAGAAAAGTCGATCGTACCACACAGACAACTTTAGAAAGGTTCGCCATAATTCGATTTTAGAACTATTTTGCTGTCAGCGCAATTATCGGTTATCCGATGCTGAAGTGTGTCAGCAAAATTCATCAATGGTGAGAAGGAGATTAACAACTGTACTAAACTAGTGTTTGAATCTGCTTTGACATGGAAACTAATACTCTTCAAATATTGAGCTGTAACTTTTTTAGCACGTTTCGTTTTGCTAAACAATCTGTGCGCATTTAAGATCAAAAATAGTCATCTTAATTGAAAATAGGCCCATTAAGGTTCTGTCCCGTGGTCGATATCATAAGTACACGAAATTTTAGTCCTGTAGATCACCCAGAAGGCTTTTGAAATATGTGGAAATACTTTCTGACCCCCCCTCCCCCCCATTTTATACGCCTTCGGAAGAGAATCGAAAATCTGTCTCCGTCAGGCTCTATCATGTGATCGATACTATAAGTATCCAAAAGATTCAGCCTTTTATGGTCACCAGGGTAGGTTGGAGATTTTTTGTGGGTCTGGAAAAGATTTTCAAAAAAATGTTTTTCTCGAGAGAAATCGAGCATTTGAATCCGTTAGGTTCTGTCCTTTGGATGAGACTTAACTGCTCAAAGACACAGTCTTCTAGGTCACGGGGAAGGGGGGAAGATACGGTAAACAATTATTATATATATATATTTTTCTTGTTCATACAAAATGGACAACTTACTTAACTCTAAAGTTTTAAAATACTTTTACAAACATTTTATTTTGCGCCTAGCGAAACGTGCATCCAATACACCGTTCTCTGTACACCCATTTATTTTCTTGTTCGCAGTGAATAAAAACAGTTTGCGTCTTATTCTAGAAAAAAAAACATGTTAGCTGTCGTGCCTGAATCAGTCACTTCACTTTCTTCCTCTTTGTCTTCTTGGAGTCCCATGTGGTTTGCTTGCTTCATGGTCCCCCCCCCCCCCCACACACACACACTTTCCCCTTCTACATCATTTTTGCAAACGAAGAAGCACCTACTTCTGTTTTCGCGGTAAACATGGTACTGGAAATAAGACGGGAGCGGAAATAGATTACGAGTTATTTATTAGAACAATCAATATAGAACTAGGAACATCTGATATGTCCAATACGTGATTTCCCTTGCAAATGAAGAAATTTCAGTATACAGTGTTCTTAGGAAAATCTTTAAGTAACCCAATAACTTTGTAAGGAAATGCCATTGGGTTCAGTACATCTATAGTAAAAAGACCATGCCCGATCGATTTTAATGGATTACAGCATCCAAAGCGGAGGAATTAGAAATTAAGATAACGAGCCCTCAACAAAGCTAGACAGAAATAAAAAGTCAATCACAAAGTTGTAAAGTACTTTCTACTTAGTGAAAAACAACAATTCTGATTGGCTCTTCCAGGAGGATTTATGAAATATCCCATTCTTTACTGTTCTAATAAACGGGAATCTAAATCCATGGTCTTGAATATATGTTGTTATGAACGTGTAATGTGCCCTCACCGGAGTCTCGTTTGAAAACCAGACGGAGAATTCTCTGAGACGGAGAATTCTACGGAATATTGTGCGAGACACGATCCCATTTTAGAAGTTTCTACAAAGAGTATATATAAATTTTCCCCTTTTTTTAAATAAAATACCATTCACCTTCATTTCATATCTTATACATTTCATCTATCATGAAAATACCACTATACTTCTAACCACACTATATCCTAGCATATTATTTACTGTAAAATACATATTTAACCATGACAATTTATGTAGGTAAAGAGATAACACCCTAACAATAAAACCAAATCACAAGAGAAAACACCATATATTTTTCCTTTCTTTTCTTTTTTTAGAAACACTACTTAAAGAAATGCTAAATTAGTGATATTATCCAACTTCATTCTCCCACAACCACATTTTATAACTTTTTATCTTCCAATGCTTTGTTAGCGTTCAACATACCCGAAGAAAAAAAAAAAAAAACTAGCAAATCTCACCTTTCTTTCCTAAACTACCCATAGAAACTAACAAAAAAATCTCCATGCGTTCAGAAAATATGCCGGAAACTGTCACTTACAGTACTACGTGTAACGATTTAAGAAAATTATTGTATCCAAAAATTGATTCCCTTTTGAGCCCCGTTGTAATATAACAAACCTATCAATTTTCTATTCCGAATAATTTATTAAATTATGTGTGTTTAAACAAAAGTAAAATATAAGTGAATGTAGGAAAGTACCCTTTATAGACGATAAAATATTATTGAATAACAGTTAAGAGATACAAAAAAAAAATGAAATACTTTTTGCTTATTTATTTATTTTTTTAAATAAATCCTTTCAACGTTATGTGTCTTCAGAAGATGAATGAGACCCTTTGTTGATCACTCAAACAGTCTGATCCAATCCCCAATGTATAGAAAAATACACTCTAAATCCCAAACATCACACAATTCTGCCCGCAGAAAAATATGTGCCTAAGGTCAAATTATATATCCTACCAACAATTGTTAAAAAGGCCTATTTATTTATTTATTTATTTATCAAACTTAAAAATTTACTATTTTTGTTGTTTGTTTTTTGTCTGTTCTCTTTGTCACTTTATTAGAATTCCCTTGTAAACAAAAGTTTCCTTAGTAGTTAAAATTTTGTTTCCATTTCGGTTACAAATTGAATTAATTTAATATCTATTTATTTTCATTATTTATTATTATTATTATTATTATTATTATTTTTATAATTACCTTTTAGAGAAAAATAATATACTTATTATTATATGTATTTTAATTCCCAATAACCTAACTAACTCTCTCCCAGCTGCCACAATGCAAAGCCATTCTATTACTCACTGGTAACTCTATCCAAACGAAAACGCAGTCTTTCTACTGGTATGTGTCGTCCATCCCTCTTTGAAAATTTATGCGTTCCTCGATTATCTCCTCCAAGCTCCCGTACAATATATTTGCTAAAACCACTCCTCCTTCCTTTGTAACCATTTCTGTATGTGTAGCGCTTTGCCTGTGAAAATGACTCTCAGTTTGGAGTGTTGAAGAAACCCCCATCGCGACGTATCAAATTTCAACCTTGTGGTCAGAACAGAAAAATGTTGCCCCTTTTGAAAACATCTGCGTTGTGTGAACAAGAAACTGTGGCCTGTACGAAAACTTTGGAGAACCCTTGTGTTTGCCATAAAATTAGAACCGTCAATGTTAACTGAGATAAAAATTGCAAAAAAATTCTGTTGTCTTTGTAAATTCGATTATCTAAACAACTCACATTCCATATATTATTTTCAGAACCATTTGTAAAATTTTTGGAAACTCGTACCCATAACATATAAAAGGTTTATTATAATCTCACATTACTTCTAATTTCAGCAAAAATTTTGTTCTAAAACTAAAAATCATCAAATGTGTATTAATTAACTAATCTTCGCGACCAAAATTATAAAATGTCAAAAATGAAAATTTGTCCCAAAAATACTGTACCAAAAGAATATACATAATCAAAACATACACAAAATTTAAGAAATATACAAAGAGATTAATACCAACAAAAATTTTCAAACCATATCGTGAACCAAAAAAGTTTGCCTCACAAAAACACAACTGATATACATTTCATCTCGATATGCATATCATTATCCAAACCCAGTTATTGAATATATTCCCATGGGAAAAAGAAACCGCTTTTTATCTCTACTTAAATTTGGAATAAACATTCTATCTAAATTATTTCAAATAGACTCAAGAAAAGATTTTTTTTTTTTTGTACTTAAAATAGCATCTATCTAATTTCACTTCCAAAAAATTTCTTGATGTTACCATTTTCCCCAAAAGGTTCTTAAATTCCAAAAATTCTTAAAAATTCCCCATTTACATGTAAAATGCAATCAATGACATATATATAAACCAAAAAAAAAAAATATATATATATACACATAACTCTCACCAATTTTAATTCTTTGTATTTTATCAATATAACATTAAAATAGCACATATTTTCATGGCAAATGAAACAGTTTCTACTTTTATCCAATGTTTAAAATTTTCTTCTAAATTTCTCATATTAAAATTTATTTATTACTAGGGAAAAGAAAAATTTTTATTGCAGATATTGACATTTATTATTTGCTTTATCTTTTCATTTTTTTACCATCTTTCCAAAAAAAATTTCCTTGGTTAGTGAACCAAACATAATTCATATCCTGGTCGTTGGCGCTAAATTATTTTCCTTCGTTAGTGAACCCACCATAATACGTATCCTGGTCTAAGGCACCAATTTATTTGTCCTAAGGTAACTTCCTTTTAGGACACGCCCGGTAAGAGCGCGAAAAAGAATGAGGCCGTGAGTATAACAAACATTAATTTATTTACACTATATAAATATTTACAACATTATTGATTCAAAGTATTTAAAAGACCACTTCTCATATTCAAAAATGGAAAGTATATCAAATTAAGATAAACAAAACGAAAGTGTATATAGTCTCATAGACTAAAGTTGAAAGATGGTAAATAAAAATTAAATGCAACAAAATCCCTATGAAATATTTAAATATCCTTAACCCGGAGAGAGAGATAAAAAATACAAATCAGGCACAGGCCCTTAAATGAGTAACTCACCGAGCATTCGCTGAATGAAGAACAGCCTCTCATGGTTGAGGACAATGCTGGGGAATATGACTTTTCTCACTCACAACACAAAACCTTCTCCTCGCTCCTTTTTTTAAATTCTCAAAAACTCTCTCTCTCCAAGATTTTAAAACACGCCCCTGAGGCGCATACAAACATCCCATTGGATTCAGGGTCTTAACCCCTTGACCCCAAAGCATCGCCATTGGCTTTAGGCCTTCCAGAAACAAAAAGCCCCTTCTCCAGCCCCTGCGAAACCGATCTTCTTTCGGGCACTAATTCAAAGCAGGCCGCAATCCCTATGACCCATCCGAAAAGGACGCACATTACACCCTTTCGGTTCGAATACGAGATCTAAAGAAACTTCGACATCCTGGTTTTCTATTTCAAGTGCAGATGGCCGAACGAAAAGGCTGACCCCCAAAATAAATAAGAAGACTCTAGGTCGCATTCCCTAAAATATTGGCTCATGGGTTTACCATGCGACAAGTAGCTGCTGTTTTGTAAAACTAGAGGAACATTCAATTGCTGTTTTGTAAAACTAGCTGCTGTTTTGTAAAACTAGAGGAACATTCAATTGCTGTTTTGTAAAACTAGCTGCTGTTTTGTAAAACTAGAGGAACATTCAATTGCTGTTTTGTAAAACTAGCTGCTGTTTTGTAAAACTAGAGGAACATTCAATTGCTGTTTTGTAAAACTAGCTGCTGTTTTGTAAAACTAGAGGAACATTCAATTGCTGTTTTGTAAAACTAGAGGAACATTCAATTGCTGTTTTGTAAAACTAGCTGCTGTTTTGTAAAACTAGAGGAACATTCAATTGCTGTTTTGTAAAACTAGCTGCTGTTTTGTAAAACTAGAGGAACATTCAATTGCTGTTTTGTAAAACTAGCTGCTGTTTTGTAAAACTAGAGGAACATTCAATTGCTGTTTTGTAAAACTAGCTGCTGTTTTGTAAAACTAGAGGAACATTCAATTGCTGTTTTGTAAAACTAGCTGCTGTTTTGTAAAACTAGAGGAACATTCAATTGCTGTTTTGTAAAACTAG
This sequence comes from Amaurobius ferox, assembly GCA_951213105.1. Taxonomy (NCBI): domain Eukaryota; kingdom Metazoa; phylum Arthropoda; class Arachnida; order Araneae; family Amaurobiidae; genus Amaurobius; species Amaurobius ferox. The sequence continues at coordinate 141,015,095 of OX578135.1, read as the reverse complement.
CTGCTGTTTTGTAAAACTAGAGGAACATTCAATTGCTGTTTTGTAAAACTAGCTGCTGTTTTGTAAAACTAGAGGAACATTCAATTGCTGTTTTGTAAAACTAGCTGCTGTTTTGTAAAACTAGAGGAACATTCAATTGCTGTTTTGTAAAACTAGCTGCTGTTTTGTAAAACTAGAGGAACATTCAATTGCTGTTTTGTAAAACTAGCTGCTGTTTTGTAAAACTAGAGGAACATTCAATTGCTGTTTCACAGTACCTGACAGTTGTTTAGTCATTTTGCGAGCTAGTTATCCTACTGTTTACTGCTCCTGTTTCCGCCATGCTTGTAAATAAACGTGTTAGTTATCCAGAAAATCGGCCTCATTCTTGTATCCTGAGTGTACACCCACGATTCCAGAGGCTATGTCGAAACAATATCAACGAGGATTATAATAAAGAACTCAATGGTATATATATACTTTGGCAGTTTCTACCACTTGCGCCCACTTAGTCATTTTGACTTCCGGTTTGATGGTGTGTTTAGCACTGACAAAGAGGATACAACGGGTCTTAGGCGACAGAAACATTGCACGTGCTAAAGCAGGTGCAATGCTTCTGTCGGCGATTTTCCCAAGCGCTGGCAGAATTTGATATTCGCAAGTTATTCTTCAACCGCCATTTCCGTTTTCGATGGACGCGAACGACTACAGTTCACTGACATGCATTGTCTGGAAAAACCCTGCATTGCGGATCTGCTTCTTCCTTTTCACTTCTCGCGTCACATGTGCCTCTACGCCACGGTAAAATAGTCCCCCTCTCCTCCAATCAGGGTTGGAGATATCAGCACAGTCTCCGAACTTTTAATCCTACCTTGTATTAAGAAATTACGAATCGAGAAAAAAAGAAATGTTTCTCTTCTCTACATACCCAAATCGTTCCCTTATAACTCATTTTGATTGGATAAAATGCACTTGGTAAAATAACTATGTAAAAATGATATTTTTATGATTGGCTGCAATTAAAAAGTGATCATTACATGTGTCATTAGCGAGAGTCTCCGTAGATTCATCTGATTATGGAACATTTTTTCCTTCATTCTACTTGAGTATGTAAACACAATGAAAAATATCTCAACTATTTCATTCATTGCATACTCCGAATCATTAGAATTCTACTGTATCAAACCTTTTTAAGTTCTTCAAAATACTTTTTAACTGGTAGATACATCAAAATTGTCATTAAAACGTTACATTTATTCTTTAAAGATTGATATTTGCAGTAAATGGCGCTTTGTTCGTTACAATTTCTTTTTGATGTGACTTTTTAATACCATTCGCAGAATCGGGAGAAACATTTGAGAACCTGTTCGAAGAATATTAATTAAGTGTACGGTTATGGGGAAATATTTTTACAGAAAACAATTTCACGGAAAATTAGTTTTAAAATCGATATTTACAGAAATGAAATATGTATGAATTTGTGTGTAATCGATTCTATAATCGATCTGTAATCTTACTTGTAATTGATTGTACAAGGAATAAATTCTTACGTATTCTGTACTACTTTACAAAACAACTGTGCACTATTTTGTAAAGATAGAAATCTGTGATGACTCCAGCTCGATGAAACCCATATGGTTATGCAGATATTGAAATGTCGAACTTATAACAACTATATTTCAAAAAATCAGCAACCGATCCAAAATAAAATTTTACATCCTTATAGGATTATTAAAGAGCTACAAATGACTCACTTGCTGTTTGGAGGTAACGCTTTTAGTGTTGAGATAGTTTATTACAATCTTTAAAAACAGACTTTCAAATTAACATTTCGTCAACTTGACATAAACTGTAAAAGCTTTCTTGAAATAAATTATTGAAACTTAGAAACTGGATTTCCTACTGAGCATTTTTGTCGTTTACTCTTTCTTAAAAAGTTCAGAAAATTTTCTGAGTCAAAGAAAGTAAAGTGAAGCAAAAGCTCGCTCGAACAAAAAATTGTAATTTTATTTTCTAAAAAAAAAAAAAAATATTCATAATATTAAAATATTTTTTTTTGTATTCATAACGCTAGTTCTAACAAAACAAATATAAAATCATTTACATCTTTCTATTAGGTTCTGAGATATAAGCGTTCAAAGTCCTTTCATTTTTTCGTAACGCTTCGATTTCAGCCGGATACCCTGGTCATAGATGTTTCCCCCAAAAAACTGCTGATGTTGCGTGTGCTAAACTTGAACATTTCAATTATAAATAGAAAAAAGAAACGAATTGCTTACCGAAAACAGTATCTTTCTTAAAGAAATATTTCCATATGTCATTAATAAAGAATTAAGAGAAAATAAACGGAAGATGTTTATAAATTAAAAGTATATGGCAAAATGTTTCATATCACCAGGAAAGCACAGAGGAAAATTCTTTTCCAACTGAGAAGTACTATATTCTCAATTTACTATTTTTAATATCATATCTCCGTTGCATTATTATAAAATAGTCGGCTTATTTTAATTAATACGATTGAGTTAGGCATGTGCAATTTAGGTAATTCCAATATGCAAATTTGAAAAAGGTTTAAGCTTTCTCAACTAAATCATACAATATACAAGTAAAAGAACTTGTAAAAGAACTGTCGAAATAGTGAAACTTTGTATCACTTAATTACCCATATATTTAAAGCTGAAAGGTTACTCATAATTAATAATCAATGTAAAACAAAGTCATCAAAATTATGGTCTCCTCACCTAACTTAAAAACAAAAGTTATCCAGAAAATTATCACACTGGAATATTAGAATTGAAAAATGTCCTACCTAAATTAGCTTAAGAACACAGTAGTTGTATGTTCGTCGTTGGACTTATCATCTGATTGTTCTTAAAATTTGTCAGTACCGGATGCAATCTATATATTTCTACGAGCTGAATTAAAAAATTCTTCTTCCAGTGACAAATATCATTCATATTTGATAGAGTTTCACAATAAACTCGAACCAATAACAGAAGCAACTATTGCAAAGCAATGGCGGCCAAACACACCTCCATGGAGGTAAAAGTAAGAGGTTAAAACTCAATACTGAGAAAATACCAATGTCATTTGAGACAATCATTCAGATGGTGCTGGGGTAAGATAAACGCCCCCTGCATTGTATATTTTATGGCGAAAGGCTTAAAATATTTATTTAAACTGTCAAATTTGTGGAAATAAATTAGTAGCCCAAGGCAAATTAGAACTGAATTAATAAGAAATATCCCTACGTATTCAAAATTATTGTACCTTTCAATTTATTTTTCTCTCCCTGTATTTTAATCTCTCCCTCTATTTTTTTCTGTTCCACAACTGTGAAAAATTACTGATATTATAGTGATACATAGGGAATCTCAGTTTTAAAGTAATCAAAAATGCATACTATATTCAACTCGATGCATCTTGGTTGTGTCAAATGGGAACAAAGAGCGCTTTACTAAGACTAGTGACAACTAGATATAATTCTCAAACCATGGAGTTAGGAAGAATGGAGATAAAACTCTTATGAGTAAAACGCTTGAAAATGCCATAATGCTTTGATAATTATATCTAGGTGCCGCTAGTGTTAGTAAAGTAGCTCTATTGTTAGTTGGCACAACAGAAGGGCGTAGTATTTAGTATATGTGTTTTTGATCATTCTTAAATTAAGGGCTCCTTAATTATGAATATAATTACTCAGTATTTTTTCATTGTTGCACGATAGAATACAGAATACAGGGAGATAAAAATAAATTGAAAGGTAAAATAATTTTGAATGCGTAGGAATATTCTTTATTCAGTTCTACTTTGCATTACGCTAAAAATTTATTTTTACAGGCCTTTCGTCATAGAAATACATACAATGTAGGGCTACTTATCTTATCCCAGCGCCATCTGAATGATTGTCTCAAACGATATTGGCGTTTTCTTAATATGAAGTTGTAACTCTTTGCTTTTAACGCCATGTCTCAACCCGTTATTGCATTTCCGAGCGTTTCATCCACAGGAATTTTATCTCCACTCTAATTCCATGCACATCCTTCTCAGTGCCTAAGAAAAGCCACGTGACGTGATTCGAAGCTATGTTTACGTGCTAACAGGAAAGGAAACTAAAAAGGCACTCCAAACCGCTTTGTACTTTCATTTATGTATAGTGACGCGCGGCAATGTCCAACAACTAACTGTTATAATTTTCTGAAGATCGTAATATGCGGGTATTTGTTCTACCTATTTCAATTTGCTGCAGTTTAGCGTTCTGAATTCTATATTACATATTCCGTATTTGTGTATTGATTGAACGAAATCATTTTTTTATATAAAATGTACTTTTAAAATATTATTGATACATATAAACATTACGCAAAAAAATTTCACTTTTAATTTTTCTCGTACTATATGCTGTAACACGGTGACGCGTTTAATGCTTGTCAAAGCACGCTGTTATATTATTTCTCGAATTCAAATGTGCATAATCGCTGCAGGCCATTCTGAACAAGTTGTACATTAGATTCCTGTGCGTGTAAGTGCCATTTAATTCGGTATTTCTGACTAGGGCAGCCATTCGCAAATGGCCCTATTGTATCAAATAAATCACTCTGCAACAGTTTTATTATTGGTTACTACTCATTGAACAATGCTCTACCATTTCGTAATTGATTTTATCGTATATTTCGTTTTATTGCCGAGCTAGTGATCATAACTTTTTTCAAATATCAATTTTATTCCGCATAGACTCAATGGTGGATCCAGAATTTTTTTCGGAGGGGCGGGGCAAATTTTATTTTAGTCTCGTACAGAAGTACAATATAGGAGGGACAGCCCAGTGGTTAAAGCACATATGCATTGCATTTAATGCTCTAAACCCCTGTGACGAGTAGCATGGGTTTGGGTAGTACAATGGTTAAAGCACGGGGATTGCACTCGGACGATTCAAGATTGATTTCCTGATCTGCCCAAACTGTACCCGTGTTCACGTGGAGTACCGGTCCATTAAATATGTGGGTTCGTATGTCTTTCTGAGAGGTTAGTGGTAGGGGAAGGATGATATTATCCCTGTGGATGACGCCCCCACTAGATTGAGTGGCATTGTCCCGGCCGTCCAAAGAGATACCTTACACCTTCTAGTAGGACGAATGGTCTGGGTAAAACAATATAGGTAAAAACGTTATTTTATTTAGTGCGTGCATTTCATTTTATGGGGGGGAGTTAAAAACCCCTGGACATCCCCCTAGATTAGCTAGTGAATGATCACTTTACTACCCTAACAGCATTTTTTTTTACAGTGACGTAAGATTTACGTCACACTGTGACTTTGGGACGTTGCAGGACGTCGCAGTACGTCTCGGCAATGTCATATTGAGGTCACAGCGAAGTCATTTTGGTCATTTTCATGGTCGTTTGTGACGTCGCATATTAACTTGTTTGTGACGTCTCATTGTAATTGCCATTATAATGTCGTCACATTGTTACGTGTTAATTAAATTCTGGAAACGTCACAGAATATAGTCACAATGAAGTTACAAAGTTACTAATACGTAACGTCACATAGAAGTCACAAATATATTGTCACATTGTGACCCAGGTGTCACGTGACTAGAACGTCACTGTCACACATGTGACGATCTTTGCTGTGAGGGTATAGATAGACCTAATGTGTACACTCGTTGAACTTTCCTTACAAATTTATTGGGGTGCTTAAGAGCTTTTCTGTACTCATTCTTATCACTAAATAGAAACTTTTCAATACCTTTGCTAATTCACACCTTAAACGTCCAGATTTAAGTACTGCCAGCAATCGATTTCCCACGTATGACCCTCAACTTCACTTTTTCTCACATCATTTGCATTGTTTGTTGCACTCGAGAATCCGAGGTGATTGGAAGACATCCGATTTGATCAATATCCCCCCTGTCACATTATTCGATTTCAGCAGCGAATCGATTAATTCGACCGCCAGAATCAATTAATTCCCCCGAGCTGCAGCGAGAACTGAGAAGTCATTGAAACCCATTATTGATGATTGTTGGAGTAAATTACTGAAATTCATTACCACATCGGGAAACTGAAGGGGAGGGAGGAGCCGGAGAATTCCTTCTCGGTAAAGCGCGAAAAGTATCTGAGTTTTATGGATCAATAAAATTGAAATGATTCACGATAGTTGTTTTCGTTCTGGGTCGACAACACTCAGTAAGGTGAAAAGTCGATTTCCGGCAAGCGGCAGTGTCGAATTTATGGAGGATGGAGGTATTTACTTGAATTAATTAGTCGGGTGTATATATCACCCAATCGTTGAAATGCTGTCATTCGTCTAAATGGAATTTGCTTTTTAAAGATACGAGATAACATTTTGCCTGCAAAGGTTTAAAACTGAAATATACCTTTCGATTTTTGATATTTTATCGAATACTTCTCAACGCCATTTGCATGAGAATTACTTTAAATGTACATATATAAGTCATTGTTCAGGTTTTTAATAGGAATAACATACACGGTGGGGGTATCTCTGCTTGAAATCGGAGCATTACGAAAACTGTAAATACTTTGGATTCTCATATCTCTGAAACTAATAGATAAAAATGAAAAAAAAATTAGCTGTTTTGGCTAAAATAGGGTATCATTTATGAATATACAACAATAACTTACATTTTTAAATACTTTGAACTTTGTTTGTTTCCAAAAATTATTTATTTGAGTGAGATTTTGCTTCATTTTGCTTACGCAATATCTTCTAAACTATAAAAAGATGTATAAACAATACGTTACAAAAATGTTCGGTAGAAGTACTGTTTCTTGGTTTATATATATATATATATATATATACATATATATATCATCTACAATGTGAAACTGCACCCCCTTTGACCTTTTTGCTCAAATCCTTAGGATGAGTCGGACGATCTGAGTCTTCAACCCCCTTTGACCTTCGTCAGTGATTCTTGTCCGTAATAAACTTTGTTCTCTTGTATTATCTTGTTCGTTCTTTCCTGTGTCACTATTCTTGTGTCGGCTATGATTCAATTACAGGAGGTCATCAGAAACAACAAGAACAATATATATATATATATATATATAAGATTTTAGTCAATTTTACATGTGTAGAACAAGAAATAAAGGGTTTAGTACCTGTTTTGTGTATAACCGGCTTTTTCTGATTTATAAAATTGGGTAACTCTATTTTTCATTTGATCTTTATACACATTAATTAATAAGAGATGAATAACAAGCATTTGACTATATTACAAGCAATTAAAATTCTTAAATTAAATAGTACCTTTTAAATATTCTGCAGCTTAAGCACGATTTTTAACTTTATATATATGTATATATATATATATATATATATATATATATATATATATATATATATATATATATATATATATATATAATAGTACATGGTTGATAACGTACATGGTTTCAGAAATGCTTTTCATATTCATCATATTCCTTTTATATTCACTTTATTCCATTTATTCAATTTCCAAACTTCATGGGAGCTAGAAAAGGCCTAGCTTATCGTGCTACACTTGGTTTCCGTTTTGCAAAATTTTCACCTTTACCTTCAGTTTACAAGCTATTTACTTTGGTATTTCTCCGGGTATATTATTACAAGTAATCATAAAAAATCTTCAATTATATATATATATATATATATATATACATTTACATAGCTATTATAGTTTCTGAGTAATCGTCTGTGGCGTGGCTCCGCTGAAAAACTTCAATTACACTTTGGCCGTTAATCGTATTTCTGCTCGCCACTTGCTCGATTACCGAGCATATCTCCAGGTTCAGATCAATTAGAAAATGCATCACGAGAATACACAATAAATACTCATTAAAAGTTAATAAAGCTTTTATTTTAAAATACTTATATTTAAACTTGTTACTTATAATTTAAAACCACAAAATAACCTCTTAAATTTATACAATATTTACAGTTGCTCAGTCGTATGCATTAAGACAATGCTCAGTTTCAAATTCATGATCTGTCCTCTCCCTCTAGTTTTAATTATCATATTAACTATCAAGTTAAGTTGTTAGATTCCTTTTTTACTCTAAAACTTTATTCTCTGATACTCAAGTCTGCAGTGGGAGAGGACAAAAGGACTTACCCCTTTACGGCACGGGCAGGAAGGCATCGGGACAGGTCTCCTCCGTCGATTTTTAGACGACCAGCACTTGACTCTCAAAAATACCAACCGAGTTCTCCCTCAACTCTTCTTCTCTTCGTCGGGAAAACGGACAACCCCCTGGCTGGGCTCCATAGCTGACGGTTGGCCGTTATAGGTTCGAAAACCCATAAATTCAGTGACGCGGCCGGGCTCCATCGAATCACTAGATTTGGCCCCTTCCAAAGGGTTGGCTAAAAATTGGGGGGCTCTAGCCCTCTTGCAGGTGTCCATTTTATTTAAAAATAACGTAGCGTCCTTTGCCACTTTCTCACCACTGCAGCTGGTTTCCTACTCAGAGCAATGGAATGTCAACCGTTTCCAAAGAGAGAGAGGGGGGGGGGGTAATACTTTCTAGAAGTGAAGTGGCGACAGGAAAATTCCAATACTGTCCCACGACATCGTCCTGTCAAGTTGCAGAAAATTAACAACCTTCCGTTTCTAAAGTTTTTATTGCTCATATTTCAAAAACTAAAAATTCTATCTATGAACAGTAAATAGTAAGCATAAATTAAAGACACAAATCATTGATAAAAAGGTCATTTAATCAAATAAAACCATCCTATAAGAAGTGCAAATATTAAAAGGCCAGAGCGCTTTCGAGCTTTCGAGCATCGCCATACCCTTCATCAGTGGCTATATGAAAAATTACCATGGAAACAAGCTTATATATAGATCAAATCGACAGACAAAATTTGCATAAATCAACTACGGAATAATGACAATTAGATGTTATTATAAACAAGCTATTAAAGATTAAGCATTTACAAAATTACAATAAAAAGTGTTATAAACGGGAAATTTAAAATTTAAACAAGTATTAAATACAAACGCAAAAGAAAAGACATTGAAACATGCCCGAATTTCAGCCAAGCATAAATTACATTAAAATGAAACGTCACAGATAACTGTGTAGAGGCTTAACACGCATAGAGTTGACCGGCCACTCAACCAGTTGCTCATACCCTAGGGTACAGTGTCTAGAAGGTGTCTAGGGTACAGTGTCTAGTTCTAGACACTGTACCTAGGGGGATTTGGGTGGCCTGGGTCTTTCACGCATGGAGTCGAGAACGAGTCGCCATTTGATTAAATGACCTTTATACCTTGGTTTGTGTCTTTAATTTATGCTTTAATATTGAAGTAGACGTGATACCACTTTAATTAGTAAATAGTAATTTATAAAACATTAACAGCCCTACTAGGCTATATAATTGGATTTTTGATAGCGTTCTTAATTTTCGAACTATAGTGGCTTTAATTATGACCTGTTAAAATTTTGCAATGAAAGAGAAAGCTGTAACACTTAAAATGTTGCGGTTCAATGTGCTTCCTCCTTGGTGAAGTATTGATACATAAGCACGAGATATTTTGTTTCAAACAAATTAAGAAAAGAAGTTAACTTCTAACTAAGAAAGGGAGAGGTCGAAAGCTGTTTAATGACTGATGAGGTTTGAAGAGAAGAAATGGATGTATAAAATTCTAGTATGTATCTATGTGCCGCCAGGCAAGTTTGTAGATTCACCTGAGTATTAAACTCATCTGAGATATTGTATAATTTTAGTTCATAGGGCCGCTAAGCAAGTTAATAAAATAATTTTGTATTTTGATGAGGGCTCTACGATTGGGATATCCGACTGAAATCAGGTCGGAAACTAAAAACTATGACCTATTTGCAAGTAATTTGTAGCCCTTCGAAAGCCGTACAATGATAAATCATTTGATTTTAAATCAAATTCTTAGTTTTCGAAATATAGTAATCATTATTTCGATATTTTAATATATTGAACTATTTTGAAACGGTGGATCTCATTTCGATATATAAATATTTTGAACTGTTTGTTTTTGAACAGTCTATTTTAATTTTTTGAACTGTCTTTGAAAATATTTTGAGAAAACATATCACCCAGAAAGATGGATGTTATTCACGCAAAACCCTTTTGGCTTCATTGAACTGAAGTCTCTCTTGATATTTCCATTCTATTTCCATTTAGTTAACAACGAAACCAACTTTAATTTTTACAATAATGAAATTTTGTAAGAAATAAATAAACAATTTTTCAAAAGAAAAAAAAAAGATATGTGAAATATTCTAAAAATTGCAGCCTCAAAACATGGTCGTGTTAGTTTTCATATTTTCTCGAATTCGAATTGGAATTTTCGACCTCGTCACGATGCTTCCCCTATGCATTTATACTATTACGTGGGGAAAGTAAATGTTATTCTAAATGGAAATTCAACTGTGATTCCGTTACTACGAAAACCCATCTGGTCAATGCACACGTGTCAGATTCACTTTGCAGTAATTGTTGCTTTAAGCGTCCATCGCAATTCTTTTATCTTTACTGCGTATTGCGTAGGAAAGAATAATAAAACATCTGTGTTTCCATTATTCATTCAGTCCATTAATCTCAGGGATGGTAAGAAGGCGGGCTTTTGCCCGCATCAAGGGGCCATTCATGTTCAAGAGCAGAAGTAAACAGCGGATCGAGGTAGGTGACGTGTTTGTCCTGGGCGAAACTTTCTCTACGAAGATGCAGCCAACGGTTTTTCGCCAGGAAAAGAAAAACCGAAACTACTTCACTCAACAGGGAACGAAAGAGATTCTATTCAAAGGGAAGAGCTTTGAATGATTAATCATTTGTTTGTTAACCTTTGCTAGTTAATCAGGGGTTGCTACGCTACCTGGTGTACACTATGCAATGAAAATAAGAAAAATCTCGGGGAAATTGGAAATGGGTTGAAATGCGTAGAAAAACGCGAGGAAGAAAAAATAGAATTTGCTAAGATCAGAGAACATTGTTGTTTATGTTATTAGAATTGCAACAATATTACAGTATCCAATCAGAGTTTTGCGCTGAATTAGCAAAATCTTGCCAGTGGTACCTGATTTCGCCAAAAAGAGAATTGCGTTCAGTATTTTCTTGTTATTTTTTCCCCGAAAATAACTTAAATATATAAATATAATTTGCAGTTTATCTTAAACTGAAAGTAATAAATTTGCTTTTAAAGCAATGTCTGACATAAATTGAATGGTATTAGCCGGTTTCGAAAGAAACATATATTTCTTTGCCATGACAAGCAAAAGGTGCAACCTACAATATCGGCAACTCGCTTTAGAACAATAACCATAACTAAGACAAGGAAAAGGAGTTATCAACAACGAGAGAAAAGAAAAAAATAGGTAAAAACCACGGAAGATAGAACGATGTGTAGGATACTATGAATGGAAGGCAAAAACCAAAGAGGGAACAAAACGTCCAGCAAAATGATTCAAAGCACCTGTTTGGTGAGTTAAACCACGAACATAAGTGTCCCACTATAAATAGTTCCACCAACTGAATGTTTGGGTCCCAATACAGAAAATGCACGGACCCCTTACTTCACAAATCCACTTTGATAAATTAACCTTTTTGCTAATACAGTATATTTGAAGAACTTGTAGCCTGTTTCGGAGACACGGCAAGTTCTGAAAATAACTGCATCTCGAAAAATACGTTCAAAACAGCTGGATTAAATCAGCAATTTCTTTACTCTAAGTTAATTGCGTGATTTTGTGAATTTTGAGAATGAGAGTTATACATTGATGTTAATAAGTAAAAACTCTATGCATAAAATAAGGAAAACTTGAAACAAGTAATTATTATTTTCGGAAACATACACTCTTTTGCAAATAAAAAAAAACGAAGCACCCCCAAAAAATAATCCGAACATCTCGAAATTTCGGATGCAAATTCCTTTATACCAAGTATGTAAATGATTAAATTTGTAAGGCCGATGAGTGTTAACTTTGGTCATAGCGCACGTTTCTACTGCGCAAGCATCCTATAAAACAGATTATAAATGTGGACGGTTTACCTTTGCTCGTTATCAGCGTTGCAGTTCCGTGGAGACACAACCAGTAATGCCGTTACGATGTTGCCGAAGACCTTATAAGCAATTAGACGAGTTCAAGCGTGGTCGTATAGTCGGGATGCGTGAAGGTAGCTGGTCATACCGAACAATAGGCCCCCACCTGCACCGAACGGACACTGATGTGCAAAGGTGCTGGCAGCAATGGTTGCTGCAAGGAACTCATCGGCGGAACGAAGGCTCTGGAAAGCCAAGGTGCAAGAATGCGTGGCAAGATTGAATGATTGTACGACTAGCCCGAACTGGCCCAACGGCATCATTGTCCGCCATCCAACGTGCTACAGCCTTTTCCATACCACCCGTGGTACCTTCCACCATCTCACGGCGCTAGGCTGAGGTAGGGTTACGGCCACGGCGGCCTTAAGACGTCTACCCATAACCCTACAACATCGACAGAGTCATTTGGAGTGGTGTCGTAGCCAAGCATCATGGTTGTCACAGAGTGGTATCGCCTAGTGTTCAGCGATGAATCAAGCTTCAGTCTCTCAGCAGATAACCATCGAGTACGTGTGTGAAGGGCCCAGGACCATCGATCCCAATAAGCCTTTGTTTTACAAAAGCACACAGTCATTACCCCTGGTGTGATGGTGTGGGGTGCTATCTCTTACGACAGCATGTCGCCTCTAGTCATCCTGCGTACAACTTTAATAGCTCAACGATATGTTGGTGAAATCCTGCGGCCGTATGCGTTACCCTTCATGGCACGTCATTCTGAGGACATTTTCCAACAAAATAATGCCGTGCCACATACGGCTCGCATATTTGTGGACTGTCTCCGTGCTGTCGATACTGTTCCTTTGTCCAGCAAGGTCACCAGATCTTTCGCTAATTGAGCGTGTTTGGGACATGCTAAGCCGTCAGATTCGGGCACCTCAAAATGTAGCACATCTGGAGCAACAATTGATGAATGCCTAGCAGAATGTATCGCAGGATGACATTGGGAAACTTTATCACTCCTTACGTAGACGTATACAAACATGCATTGCCGCCAAGGGGGGGTTCAGCAATTACTGATTTAAAAATTCAATGTGCAATTGCTGACCATTGATGTATCTTGTGGCCTTGATTTTGTAATCATTTCATTACCTGTGTATGAGCTGTACGCATATTTAATTTTAATAAAAAGTCACTTTCTTCGTGGTGCTTCTTTTTTTTTGCAAAAGAGTATATATAAAGAATTAGTCACAAATGTGTCAGAATTTCAAATTGAATAAAGTATTGAGAAATTTGAGAGCTCCAACTGAAATGTGGACCTTAAGAGGGATCGCTGAACAAAATTCTATTTATACAGATGAAAATTGGGTCTAGTTATTAACAAGTTACCTTGTTGTGGGACACATTATAGAAAAAATCATATATATTTTCTAAATTTGTGAAATTTTAAAAAATTAAAAAAATTACCTTTAAAATGCTAAAACTTCAAAATTGATTAGGATACAAATTTACTCTTTTATGTTTCGTGTGTCACTGTATATTGGGCTATGAAAGTATGCATTCCTATTTTCAATAGTGTTCTCCAAAAAAATTTACAATAAATGTATATTTATCACATAAAACTTTTGACGAAAAATACCTATTTCTCAAATATATTAACATCTTTCCAAATTATAATGTTACAATTAAAAAAAAAAATACCCATATATGCTTTTATAGTACATGTTCTGAATATCATAAATATACAAAAATATTTATGATTATCTTAAATTTAAACAATCCTTAGCAGTTACAATAAAATAATAAATGTGAAATTTATACTCTAACAAAAAGGCAAATAATGTTTTCATTTTATTAAGAGGATAATGAAATAACACTGTGTAAAATTAATTTTAAAGATCATTTTGGTTTAAGATAGAAATCTAGAACTCTAGGTAGTGAGTTTTAAAAATATGTAGATTTAAAATTTGGAATAAAAAAAATCGATTTTTAGACGCTAAATTGCAAATTTTTGTGTAACAATTCTTCATAAGCGACGGCTCAGTTTACTTATTGGTAAATCCGCATCCGGAAATCGTACCGTTTAACCTTTTGCTTACGGGTGGGACAGCGTCCATCTCAAACGAAGAACCTCCCAAAAAGACAGGTATTTGACATACCTTATCCCAAACAGTTCGATTCCCCTTTGCAGACATTGGCGTCTTCGCCGACAGAAACATTGCGGCGCAATGTTTCTGTCGGCGATGACGCCAATGTCTGCAAAGGGGAATCGAACTGTTTGGGATAAGGTATGTCAAATACCTGTCTTTTTGGGAGGTTCTTCGTTTGAGATGGACGCTGTCTCACCCGTAAGCAAAAGGTTAATAACGAACGCCATATGTGGACGTTTACTTCGATACTATTTTTCTATACCTCCATTGCGTATTACATATAAGGTAATGATGAAACACCGCGTTTCATTATTCATCTCACAAACACCCCTTTAAGCCCGGACCATTCATTGCAAGTGCAGCCCTTGCCCCATACAAATGGGCTCATTCAGGATCAAGAGTTGAACTCTTAAGTGTTTAACACTCGAGAGGATTGGACCCAAAAGCTACCGGTGATTCTGGGATGATGTACGCCCTGAATACAACACGCTTCGAAAAATTTAGTTATTATTTTTTATATATTTTTTTCTGGGAAGAAATAGAATATGAAACTAGTACTTCGTCCAGTTTGGAACGAAAGAAATTGTCATCTCGGAAAATGTGTAGCCTGTTTGAGCCCACTGTGGGGTCAAATCAAGTACTTATTTAAAAGAAAGTAAATCTCGCGGACATTTAACAAACTCAATCTTTATTTTACGTAACTTTTTGACAAATCTTGAGTAAATTGTTAAACAAGGAAACGTTATGTGAGTTTTTCGATATAGTTTCCTCATTAATTATTAACCTTTTGCTTACGGGTGGGACAGCGTCCATCCCAAACGAAGAACCTCTGAAAAAGACAGGTATTTAACATACCTCATCCCAAACAGTTCTATCCCCCTTTGCAGACATTGGCGCCCGAACGCCAATGCCTGCAAAAAGAGATCGAACTGTTTGGGGTAGGGTATGTCAAATGCCTGTTTTTTTTTTAGAGGTTCTTCGTTTGGAATGGACGCTGTCCCACCCGTAAGCAAAAGGTTAATAACTGTAGGAACTCTTACAAAAAGTAAATAATAATAAATGAAGGTGGACTTTAAATTAATAGTATATTTATTATAAGTTGCAAAAGTCACAATAATTTTGCCCCCAATAATTGTGTTGCGGGATTTTCGAACCCCTAATATTTTTGCTCGTATTTAGTAGGGAAAATATATGCATAAATTTTTTGTTATTAATTTTTCAAGTTTTTCATTGTTCATTTTCTGTTTACTATATGTAAAGTGTGTATTGAAATTTACCTCCGCAGCTTACTTATTGTATTCTGAATACAAGATTTTAACTCAGAAATAATTTAAGGAGAAATTTGTTGACTTTTTAACATTGGTAAAAATTTCTCAGAATAAATTTTACATTTTTTTTCTTACTTTTATATATTTAAATTGGAAATTCACAGTGTCTGCATATTGTATATAATAATGTTGCGCCTGCAAAAGCAAAATAAATGAAGTAAATAATTATCTGGATCAAAATATTAATTTTCTGTACTTTAATATATAATTCGCTTGCTTCAGTTTAGCATTTCAGACATTTTATTGTGCCAGATAATCTGACTGAATGAAATTTAAATTAGTTTTAAATATATTGAAATATGAGTTACTCGATTTAAAATTTCCAGAACCCCAATAATTTTTCACGTCTGTGTCTACGTCCAAATGTATTATAAAATACCGCCAAGATCGTCTTAAATGGCGCATGTTTACTTACCTGTGCATGTAGATTACTCACCGTTAAAAATAGATTAAAATTATTTATATTTGTGTCGTTTCAAGTATAGATCATTTAACTTACGGAACATGTCAAAATCATCAAGTTAGCGATGTTTTTTCATGTTTGTCGCCAAATACCGCCTTCATTGCAAAGAAACTTGCATCACATATAAACCAACTTGCCAGGAAGCAACACTATATTTATTCTTCAACATCTTGAGAATAAAAGAGAAGAAAGACTGAATGTTCGCTAACGGAGACACACATGTGAATGAAAATAACGGAATACTTTAGCTCCCTTTCAAAGAAGCTGATAACTAAAAGATGAGATCGGCATTGCGTATAATTCTTCCCAATTACGGCTTTCTTTGCTCCCAACAAAGAAGGAAGACACCTTGGGAGTTTTCTTTCCCACGAGTGGTATAGATTGTGATTGTGAGAGTAAATGCGAACGCTAAAAATCCATTTTTTCAGCATAAAAGAAGGCAATTACTGCTAATACGTAAAATCGTATAGAAATGCTACAGCTTCGAACTTTTTAAAGCATTGTCGGATGTTTTATTCCTATTTTAAAAACTAGAACATTTGCTGCTGTTATTTACGATTAAAGAAATGAAATTCTGAGCAGATAACTGAATGTTGCAAGATGAAAAGGGCTATAACCAATTGCTATCTTAAATCCCCTTTTCAACCTGTTTTGCAGTTTTCCCCTTCATCGGGGAGGGACATTGATGTAACAGACTTCCCCAGTACTGTATTGGTCCCACTGAACATATGCAGACTGGTCTAAAAATCGCACACACTCAATATTAAAATCAAATAATGTGCCTAGAAAATTAAATTTTTCAGGTAAATGGCACTAATGTGCCACCAAAAATATGTTAGAAATATCCTCCCCTGTTTATAATACGTCATCATTACAGACCTGTTTTTTTAACACTCTACAACATAGTTGAAAAATGTTTATGATTTTGTTCATTCTGTCTGTCTGTCAGCACGATAACTGCCGTAAAAATGACTTTATCAAAATGAAATTTTAGTATGTTGTTGAGACAGTCTAAGGGACATATGGGAATGAATAATACCACCCAATTAGTTTTGCATTGAAACTGGGTTGAAAAAATGAAATACATTGAACCGTATGGGACCTAATTTTTCAAACATTTTTAAGCGAAGTTAAATTTCACAAATTGCTTTGAAAATTTTAGGAAATTTTCAAAATATCCCATAAAATATATAAAAACAATTTGAGCAAAATATGTTTGGTGGTTTTTTAAATAAAAATTAAAATAATAATAACACCCATATTATATAAGGAGATCACGTGACCTATTTCAAAATAAAATATGGCATCCATCTTTTTTTCCAGTGTAAAAATCCTGACTTTTAAAATTCTTTTAAATTTATATTTAGCGTTGCTACCTTCCAAAAACCACTTTATTTTTGCGTATTTTCTGTGCATGTATATTCTGCGCCAACGCAATTACAATATTTTTTATTATAAATGATCATCAAATTTTGATTATTTCTACAACGAAGCCAAATTTTTACGTACGCAGAATGTAAAAAAATCAAGCTGTAAGATGAGTTGTATAAGAATTGCTGCATTTTTTTCAACCCAAATTATGTAGCTCTGGAGTCTGGAATATAGGTGATATGAATGAAATATTCATTGATTTTACATAGAGAAGCAGACGATTTCATAACATTGCCTTTTCCGATGAAGTTAGAAAGTACTTTAACCTCCATGGTTTTAAGTTAGTACTGTGATAATTTAAAAAGTATCACCGCTGAATGTATCGCATTTTAGAGACGTTTAAATAAAATGGTATTGCAATTGATAAGTGTTTCATAATCAATGCTTTATGCATGAGTCATCTTTCTCTTTATTTTTATATACAAAGTACATAAAAGCGGTTAATTTTATTGAATGATATATTCCAAAAGTTATATAAAAACTACTTCCTGTTGAAGCAGTAAAATTTTCATCTATTTGATATCAAACGTAATTTATTATTTTAAATGCTAATCTATCCAGAGTTTAAAATTTATAGTCATTGTGTCAGACGATTTACAAAATATATTGTTCCCGCTATAAATTTATTCCGGGCACGGTTAAAGTTTGTAAGAAAGCGGGAATTCCATAAAGGAATAAAAAAATGGTTAATACATCTATCAATCTAGTAGAACGATTTCTTTTCTTTCTCTGCGCACTGATAAAAATGCCATCCCGTAATCTGAGAATTCTTTTATAATTCATTCCTTAACTACTTTAGAAAATGAGAATATCAGAATTTTCTAGAGCAAAATTTGGAAAGAAGAATTTTTTTTCTTTAGGAAAAAAGTAATAAATATTTCATCAAAGACTTCTCTGGCCGACTTCAAAGTTTTCCCCATTTTTATACTTCTTGGAAATATATTTTGTTAACGATATTAAGAAAATATGAAAGAGGGAAAAAATGAGATTTTGATTTTAATTGTTTTATAGGGAATTTTTTAGTCTTAGTTATTGCGCTTTTCTAATATTCTTGTAAAAGAATATTATGAATATTCATTTATAATTAAATGTGCTTCACTTATAACGTTCATAAAGAATTTTGAGATCAAGCAAAATAAATAATTTTTTTGCATTATTAATTAATTTTGTAACATATCACATACAAACCGCTGAGTGAGACTGGTTGACAGGGACACATCCACACCTTAAACTAGTGAAGGTAGAAACTTGAAACTTTGCATACACGTGAGACTTGACCCCCTAGATAATGGATAATTTCCAAAATCTTCCAATTCTATTCGAAAACATTTAAAAATCACTGAATTTTATGTTTTTTATATGTAAAACAGCCAAGTGATACTTGAATGACTAACTAAGGCACAATTCCGGAGCTCAAACTACTGATGGTAGAAACTTGAAACTCTCCATACACGTGGAACTTGATCCTTAAATAATGGGAAAAATCTAAAACTTTATTGAAAACCTTATTTTTTTACCAATGTGGATCATAATTTAAAGCAGGAATTCATTTCTCTAATAATAGGCGATGGTACTACTATTAGGGAAATTAATCTACGTACTATGTTTATAGTAATGTTACTAGTACTTACTAATTTTAACTTTGTTAAAATTAATAAATACTAATTAAATTAATTAATTAGTTAATAATGTTACTAATACTCTGTACTGCAGCATGTTTCACTAGCTCTTGGCCCCTGAATTTTGCTTATAAAAATTAATCTATTAGTCATAATGTAATGAAATTTGCTAAGGACATCCGTTAGTGTGTGAGAAGCATGGTAACATCACAGCGAGTGTTGGAAGCGGTCTCCATTGACATCAATGCATGCCTGCACACGTCTCTATGTTGCAGAAGGTGGCCACCAACACATCAAGAGTTACAACATCAATTTCCTTCTAAATACTATCTTGCAGTTCCATGATAGTTCGTAGCTTGTTCCGATACACCTAGAGCTCCTCTACTACAGGCTGACTTATCAAGCATATTGAAGCCCATAGGGTTCCATACTAGAGTTACAGAAATTATGAAATAAGTGTTTAAAATAAACACTTTATATAAAAAAAGAAGTTTCAATTAGAATTTTGTAGAACTTAGCTCGCACAAGTATGCTCTATTACCAGGTATCCAATTATTTATGAGTCATTGTTTTCTTCTTTTTTCGTTTCTAGGAAAGCGAAATAGCCTAAAACCCTTTCTAGAATGATTAGAGCAGTTCGGTGCAGAACATCTACCCATAATTATTTCAATTATACTTCCTAAAGTGAAAATATGAATAGAACTAATGCTAATGGATTGCGCTTCCAGCTAGGGTGGGCTTCAATATGCTTGATGAGTCAGCTCGTATATAGAGGAGCCTTAGATAGACCTTTACTTTCAGCATGCTCCATTAGATGCTCCATTTTCCATACTCCATCCACCAAAAATACGGCGGGGTAAAATCAGGCGATCTAGGTACCCAAAGTCTTTTGGAAATGACACGATCTTCAAAGAAGGTCACAATTTTTTGCATACTGGCGCTGGAAGTAGAGCAAGTGGCGCCGCACATGCAAGAAATTGGGTGTGTGCACGTCA
Organism: Amaurobius ferox; assembly: GCA_951213105.1. Classification (NCBI taxonomy): domain Eukaryota; kingdom Metazoa; phylum Arthropoda; class Arachnida; order Araneae; family Amaurobiidae; genus Amaurobius; species Amaurobius ferox. Next base: position 140,995,116 of record OX578135.1, on the reverse strand, counting down.
TTATGCTGGCATGCACGTATTCTGTGCACGCCAGCATGCAAGAAATTGTATTGTGGATGTGTTGGTGGTTACCTTCTGTACCCATGGAGCGGCATGTGCAGGCATGCACTAAATTTACTGACGACGCTGGCTGTGACTTCGCCATGCTTCTCATATCATATACTAAGATATCCATAACAAATGTCATTGCATTATGACAAGTAGTTTGATTTTTATAAGCGAAAATCAGAAGTCAAAAACGAGTGAAACATCCCGTATACTACTGGAAAATATACCCGAACAACGCCGGATACATTTTCTAGTAAATAATAAGATATCATTCAGACGCCTAGATTTTCAAAAATTCCAACAACCACGGAGAAAGAGAGAGAGAGAGAAAGAAAGAAAGGAGAACAATAAAAAGAGTAAGTTGAAGCCAGTCACGTTTCCGATATCGAGATGATGGTCTGGGCGAAACAGCGTGATACCATCAGAACTTCGGCCGAACTTTAACCAAAATGGATAGAGAGAGAGAAAATTCGATCGGGAATGTAATGCAGATTCTTGCGAATTGGGAAAAGGTAAGATTCTCCGCCTCTTCGCATAAAGTTGTAACTGAAATTTATTTCCCAGCGGCGAGAAAAATGAAACAAGTTGTTGAATTGCTGAAAGACAAAAGGACTTCGTTAGTGAAATAGCGTAAAACAAATATTTAGAGATATCAGCTTTATCAAAACAAATATTTGAAGGAATGGGAACTTGGAGACTTGTAAATATTTGTGTTACGCGTTCTTACTAATGACGTGGGTTTTGTTATTCAGATAATTTAGGCATCGGTTTGAGCGAATTATTTTAAAGGTCGTAGATTGTTTATTTATTAAATAAACTGTGCCTTTATATAAAATATTTAAAATAAACGTGCGAGTATATTTTTTTTCTTAATTAACTTTTTTTTTCTTACCAGTGCTTTGAATTGATATTTTTCTATGTATCCGTTATTTTTACATCATTTTACTTTCCCTGCAATACATGGTAATGTATAGGGAAAGTATTGGAATCATGTCGAAAATCGCAACTCGAGTTTTCGACGGATCTACACGTTTCAAGACCTCTAGAATACGAAAAAACCATTTTTAGCGTGACGTCTGTGTGTGTGTCTGTGTGTCTGTCTGTCTGTGCAGATTTTGCATCCTCTCTAACTGAAAAACTAATGGACCGAATTTCACAAAATTTGGTAGGTAAGTCACTTGTGAGCGAGTCTGGTGTTGATTAGTTTTGGGTACAATTTGGAATAAAAGAACCCGCATTTTTTTTTTTGCGAAATGACCCGCAAAAGCTTGTATCCACTCTAACTGAAAAACTACTGGACCGAATTTCACAAAATTCGATAGATGAGTCACTTGTAGGTTACCCTGGTGCTGATTAGATTTTAGTACGATTCGAAAGAAAATAACCTGCCTTTTTTTGCAAAATGGCCCGCAAAAATCGTTAAAATCTAAACTAAAAAACTAGGTATACTCAAATATATCCATTAAATGCTCGTTTAATACGTAATTTTTAACGACGAAAATAATAAGACCAACCCCATTACACTAGGACTAGAAGTTCTCGAGATATTTTAGTTTTCCGTATTTTCTCTACGCCACCTTTAAAAAAAAATCTGATGTGGGCAACACATGACTTTCCTTATATAACGTAATGAATTTACCACTTTTACAGAAAAATAAATAGGTTTTTCTTATAGTAGATAATAATATTCTTTTCAAGATATTGAATTTTTCAAGATATTGATCGTCATTTTCATTGATTTAGCATCATTTTTATCCATTTGGCGAGATTTTCATTAATTTGGCAACATTTCAAAAAAGTCGCCAAATTGGCGACATTCCGCCAAATTCGTCGCCAAAATCTCGCCAAGAGTTATACACTAAGGAAAAAGTTATTCTTACAGCAGATAAATGACTATTGGCGCTCTAATACAAAAGTATTATTCAAAGTATATTTTTTCATGAATGGAACGAGCTAGATCCACAAGAATGATGTCACTCAATTTATCGCATGGTATTACATATGAAAAGTGAACATGTTTCTCAATAGGAATTTTTTTTTTTTATGTGACTTTTTCATAATTTTTTTTAAAAATGTACAATATCTCGAGAACGGTTCATGTTAGCGTTCTAAAATTTATGCCAACCGTTTTCTAATGAAAAATTACATAAGAAATGTCTATTTGCGTAACTATATTAGCGGTTTTGATTTTTTAACGATTTTTTCAAAATTTTGTTCGAAAATTTAGGGGGGTTCTGAACATTCGATCACGTATAAAAACAATAGGCTTCCAGTGTTTACGGATTGTGATTTTTGTACCAAATTGGGTTCGAATCGGTCCATTCGTTCGTCAGTTATCGTCTCCACAGACTCACTGACACACACACACACACATACACATACTTTCACACACACACACACACACACACACACACACACACACATACACACAGACAGACATCACTTCAAAAATGTTTGATTCGTGATCAGGGATGCTTGAAACGTGCTCTCCCGTCGAAAACTCGAATTCGAATTTTCGACCCCGTCACAATACTTTCCTTATACATTATGTATATAAGGAAAGTAATAAGTCCGGTTACTGAATGAGAACGAAAATTGAATTAAAAGTGAAATAAATTTAATTAAAATATAGAGAACGTAGTCTGCAGAGAAAGTCATGTGCTGCCCACATCAGATTTTTTACTTTCCTTACATACATTGTATAAGGAAAGTATTGTGATGGGGTCGAAAATTCGAATTCGAGTTTTCGACGGGAGTGCACGCTTCAAGCATCCCTGATTACGAATCAAACATTTTTGAAGTGATGTCTGTGTGTGTGTGGTTGTGGAGACGATACCGAACGAACGAATGGACCGATTCGAAACAAATTTGGTACAAAAATCACAATCCGTAAACACTGGAAGCCTATCGTTTTTAAACGTAATCGAATGTTCAGAACTCCCCTAAATTTTCGAGTGAAATTTTGAAAAAATCATCAAAACATCAAAACCGCTAATAAAGTTACGCAAATAGACATTTCTTATGTAATTTTTCCTTAGAAAACGATTAACATAAATTTTAGAACGCTAACATGGACCGTTCTCGAGATATTGCACATTTTTCAAAAAAATTATCAAAAAGTCATATAAAATAAAAAAATATATATTTCCTATTGAGAAACATGTTCACTTTTCATATGTAATACCATGCGATAAATTGGGTGACATCATTCTCGTGGATCTAGCTCGTTCCATTCATGAGAAAAGGTACTTCGAGTAATACTTTTGTATTTGAACGCCAATAGTCTGCTATAAGAATAACTTATTTCTCCGTCAGTAAAGCTTGGCGAGATTTTGGCGACGAATTTGACGGAATGTCGCCAGCTTGGCGACTTTTTGAAATGTTGTCAAATTAACGAAAATCTCGCCAAATGGATTAAAATGACGCTAAATCAATGAAAATGACGACTAATTGTCGAAAATTCAATATCTTGGAAAGAATATAAGTATCTACTATAAGAAAAACCAATTTTTACTTTCCTTATATACATATTGTATAAGGAAAGTATTGTGACGGGGTCGAAAATTCGAAATCGAGTTTTCGACGGGAGAGCACGTTTCAAGCATCCCTGATCACGAATCAAACATTTTTGAAGTGATGTCTGTGTGTGTGTGTGTGTGTGTGTGTGTGTGTGTGTGTGTGTGTGTGTGTGTGTGTGTGTGTGTGTGTGTGTGTCAGTGAGTCTGTGGAGACGATAACTGACGAACGAATGAACCGATTCGAACCAAATTTGGTACAAAAATCACAATCCGTAAACACTGGAAGCCTATTGTTTTTATACGTAATCGAATGTTCAGAACCCCCCTAAATTTTCGAATAAAGTTTTGAAAAAATCGTCAAAAAATCGAAACCACTAATAAAGTTACGCAAATTGACATTTCTTATGTAGTTTTTCATTAGAAAACGATTGACATAAATTTTAGAACGCTAACATGAACCGTTCTCGAGATATTGCACATTTTTCAAAAAAATTATTAAAAAGTCATATAAAATGAAAAAAAAATATTTCCTATTGAGAAACATGTTCACTTTTCATATGTAATACCATGCGATAAATTGGATGACATCACTCTCGTGGATCTAGCTCGTTCCATTCATGAAAAAAAATACTTTGAGTAATACTTTTGTATTTGAACGCCAATAGTCATTTATCTGCTGTAAGAACAACTTATTTCTTCGTCCATAACGCTTGGCGAAATTTTGGCGACGAATTTGGCGGAATGTCGCCAATTTGGCGAGTTTTTGAAATGTTGCCAAATTAACGAAAATCTCGCCAAATGGATAAAATTGACGCTAAATCAATGAAAATGACGACTAATTGTCGAAAATTCAATATCTTGGAAAGAATATTAGTATCTACTATAAGAAAAAACCTATTTTTTTTACTAAAAAGCAGTAAATTCATTACATTATATAAGGAAAGTCATGTGTTGCCCACATCAGTTTTTTTTACTGTAAAAGTAGTAAATTCATTGCATTATATATGTTGCCCTCATCAGATTTTTATTTATTTTATTTTATTTTATTTTTGCGATATGCTATTATTTCTAAGAATAACCGTAGTTTAAAAAATTATAAATGCCATAAAGATTTGTTATTTATTTCCTGAAATAATTTTTATCTAGGGAAATTTATTGTTACAGGGTGGAAAATTCGACTCGTATTTTGATGGATTAGCAGATTTAAGCATTTCTGGTTAATAATCAGCTATTTTAATGGCGTCTATACTGTTAAGCACGATATCTCTCGAAAAAATTGAATGAAACCAAATAAAATTTAGTACGATTATTTCGATCGGTAGCCCTGGAAGGTCTTAATATGTACATTTATAGATAAAATATTATTCGTATAATATTTCAGACATAAGTATAGGTAATTTTCTAGAAATGCTCCTCACGTTGTGGCAGAATAAATAGTTTAAAGGTATTTTGTGGATCCGGTGACATCCCTCACATTTTTACTTTCCCTGCAATGCATGGTAATGTATAGGGAAAGTATTGGAATCATGCCGAAAATCGCAACTCGAGTTTTCGTCGGATCTACACGTTTCAACACCCCTAGAATACGAAAAAACCATTTTTAGCGTGACGTCTGTGTGTGTGTCTGTCTGTGTGTCTGTCTGTACAGATTTTGTATCCACTCTAACTAAAAAACTAATCAACCGAATTTCATAAAATTTGATAGGTAAGTCACTTGTGGGCGAATCTGGTGCTGATTAGTTTTGGGCACGGTTCGGGATAAAAGAACCCGCCTTTTTTTGCGAAATGGCCTCCAAAAGCTTGTATCTACTCTAGCTGAAAAACTAATGGACCGAATTCCACAAAATTCGGTAGATAAATCACTTATTGGACACCCTGGTGCTGATTAGATTTTGGTACGATTCGAAAAAAAATAACCTGCCTTTTTTTGCAAAATGGCCCGCAAAAATCACCAAAATCTAAACTAAAAAACTACGTATGCTCAAATATATCCATTAAATGCTTGTTTAATACGTACTTTTTAACGAAGAAAAGAATAAGACCAACCCCATTACACTAGGACTAGCTGTTCTCGAGATATTTTAGTTTTTCATTATTTTCTCTACTCCACCTTTGAAAATAAGTCCAGTTATCAAATGAGAACGAAAATTGAATAAAAAGTGAATTAAATTTAATTAAAATAAAGAGAACGTAAATATATGTCTGCAGGGAAAGTCATGTGCTGCCCGCATCAGATATTTCTATATGAACTGCAATTTATTTTTTAAATTTGGCGATTTGAGTATAAAGCGTTAGCATTAAAAGAAATATAACTTTATTTCTGATCGGTTCTAGTCAAGATAGCATAGTATGAATTTGTTGAAATTTCTGCAAATTGTAAAATTCATATTGTATTATAAAATGCGATTGATCGTGTTTCTCACGACATGAACATTTATTTTCAATTCGTCACGTCGGTTTCATATCATGCAATATTTTATCTAAGTAAATTTCATTTTAAATAGGCTAGAAGATAATTAAAATGCAGTGAAGTCCGCGCTTCGTACGTTACACCATGGCCATGCATGGGAAACAGGAACCGACAGGTAACCTCTTCCGCGGTCCCCAGCATCCGCTCTTAATATTCACAGACACATGGAGGCCTTTTACAGGGTGATTGAAAAAAGATGGACCAAACTTTACGAGGTGTTACCACACCAAACCAAGTTAGGGTACGGAAGCCCAGTGGTTAGCGCGCAGGAGTTGCACTCGGTATAGGCTCGGGTTCGATTCCCTCCGCTGCCAAAACTGCCGCCGTGTTCACGCGGAGTACGATTACGTTAAACATGTGGGTCCGTAAGTCCTTCCGAGAGGTTGGTGGAAAGGAGGGTACAGTCCCTGTGGATGCTTCCCCCCACTGGGTTCTGATCTAATCTGGGTGGCTCTTTCCGGCCGTTCAAACAGTTACCTTACACCTTTCTGGCAGGTCGGACGGTCTGGGTCTCAACAACAACACCAAACCAAGCTTAACCAGTCAAACTGCTGCTCATACCTCAGGGTGAGTCAAGTGGTCTGGATTTTCGACACCAAACTAAGCATTTCTCGTCCTAGTTTACCGGGTCGGAAATGAAAAGTAAAGACGCCAGTGGGCGCTTAATGGCAAAACCGATGAGGTGAGGCAAAAACACAATGACTTAGAAGTTATAAAATGACATTTAATAAACAATAATTACAGTAATGACTTAAAAGAGCGACCGCCAACTTGAATGCACGTCTCACGGCGGCAAAGGAGGGATTGGCGAACAGACCAGACAAGTCGCGCACTTCGGCAGCAGCAGCCGAAATTCTGGCGACGAGTTCCTCTTCAGATTCAAGGGGAGTGTCATAGACGAGACTCTTGATATATCCCCACAAACAGAAGTTAAGACACGACAGATCGGGCGATCGTGGGGGCCAACCTATGGGACCACCTCGCCCCATCCATCTCTCTGTAACGTCTCTTTACGTTTCATTTCCGACCCGGTAAACTATAACGAAAAATACTTTGTTTGGCGTGTACTATTATCTCTTAAAGTTTGGCCCATCTTTTTTTAATCACCCTGTATACCCCTTGCATTTAATATTACTATTTCTTATACGACTCCCTATAAAAACACGCATACTATACCAACCCCTAACATAACGCAATAAATTCACGCCCCTCTAAATTCTCCAACAAACCAATGTATCAAGTTTAATACCTCAAACTTTTTATCCTACTCGTTCAATTTCTGGTTATACCACGGAAGAAAAGAGATTAACTCCCTCTAACTTTATGGATCATACAATTCAGCTCCAACCATTCTATCTATAAACAAGGTTTGCATCATTGCATTGTTTAGAACGTGAATTTGAAGGTAAAGCAGAGAGCAAATCTCACTAACTCCATGGTTTAAATATCCATAATCTGAATTGGGATGATCTCTCTATATCGACTTTCCTATTCAGCTGAATCATGAAGATGGTGTCATCCCTAACCTCCATGAGCTGAATACAATTTTCCTTTTTACTTTCCCTGCAATACATGGTAATGTATAGGGAAAGTATTGGAATCATGTCGAAAATCGCAACTCGAGTTTTCGACGGATCTACACGTTTCAAGACCTCTAGAATACGAAAAATCCATTTTTAGCGTGACGTCTGTGTGTGTGTCTGTCTGTGCAGATTTTGTATTCACTCTAACTAAAAAACTAATGGACCGAATTTCACAAAATTTGGTAGGTAAGTCACTTGTGAAAGAGTCTGGTGCTGATTAGTTTTGGGTACGATTTGGAATAGAAGAACCCACCTTTTTTTGCGAAATGGCCCGCAAAAGCTTGTATCCACTCTAACTGAAAAACGACTGGACCGAATTTCACAAAATTCGGTAGATGAGTCACTTGTGGGATACCCTGGTGCTGATTAGATTTTGGTACGATTCGGAAAAAAATAACCTGCCTTTTTTTGCAAAATGGCCCGCAAAAGCTTGTATCCACTCTAACTGAAAAACGACTGGACCGAATTTCACAAAATTCGGTAGATGAGTCACTTGTGGGATACCCTGGTGCTGATTAGATTTTGGTACGATTCGGAAAAAAATAACCTGCCTTTTTTTGCAAAATGGCCCGCAAAAGCTTGTATCCACTCTAACTGAAAAACGACTGGACCGAATTTCACAAAATTCGGTAGATGAGTCACTTGTGGGATACCCTGGTGCTGATTAGATTTTGGTACGATTCGGAAAAAAATAACCTGCCTTTTTTTGCGAAATGGCCCGCAAAAGCTTGTATCCACTCTAACTGAAAAACGACTGGACCGAATTTCACAAAATTCGGTAGATGAGTCACTTGTGGGATACCCTGGTGCTGATTAGATTTTGGTACGATTCGGAAAAAAATAACCTGCCTTTTTTTGCAAAATGGCCCGCAAAAGCTTGTATCCACTCTAACTGAAAAACGACTGGACCGAATTTCACAAAATTCGGTAGATGAGTCACTTGTGGGATACCCTGGTGCTGATTAGATTTTGGTACGATTCGGAAAAAAATAACCTGCCTTTTTTTGCGAAATGGCCCGCAAAAGCTTGTATCCACTCTAACTGAAAAACGACTGGACCGAATTTCACAAAATTCGGTAGATGAGTCACTTGTGGGATACCCTGGTGCTGATTAGATTTTGGTACGATTCGGAAAAAAATAACCTGCCTTTTTTTGCAAAATGGCCCGCAAAAGCTTGTATCCACTCTAACTGAAAAACGACTGGACCGAATTTCACAAAATTCGGTAGATGAGTCACTTGTGGGATACCCTGGTGCTGATTAGATTTTGGTACGATTCGGAAAAAAATAACCTGCCTTTTTTTGCGAAATGGCCCGCAAAAGCTTGTATCCACTCTAACTGAAAAACGACTGGACCGAATTTCACAAAATTCGGTAGATGAGTCACTTGTGGGATACCCTGGTGCTGATTAGATTTTGGTACGATTCGGAAAAAAATAACCTGCCTTTTTTTGCAAAATGGCCCGCAAAAATCGTCAAAATCTAAAATAAGAACTAGGTATATTCAAATATATCCATTAAATGCTCGTTTAATACGTAATTTTTAACGACGAAAATAATAAGACCAACCCCATTACACTAGGACTAGCCGTTCTCGAGATATTTTTGTTTTCCGTACTACGCCACCTTTGAAAATAAGTCCGGTTACCGAATGAGAACGAAAATTGAATTAAAAGTGAAATAAATTTAATTAAAATAAAAAGAACTTATGGGGGGACCCTGATGCAGTGAGGAACCCGAAAATCGCTTATGAGTGATCTTGATGCTGATTACACTCGAAAACTCGAAAAATCTATTTTTTGCGTGCTGTCTATGTGTGTGTCTGTTTCTGTGTCTGTACGTCTGCATGTTTGCCTGTCTGTCTGTGCAATGCATGCATCCAATTCCAGCTGAAAATCTAGTCAACCAAATTTCACAAAATTTGGTAAATAAGTCATGTGTGGTTAACCCTGGTGCTGATTAGATTTTGATACGATTCGGAGAAATATAACCTGCCCTTTTTTGCGAAAGACCCCGCAAAAATGTGTGTATACCCATCTCGTTGAAAAACTGAATGACCACATTTCACAAAATTTGATAGATAATGTATGATAACCTGTATGACACTTTAGTGCTGATTAGATTTTGATACGATTCGGAAGAGAATATGTCTTTTTTATGAAAGGGTCGCAAAAATTTCTAAAATCTAAAATGAAAAGGCTATGTATGTTTAAATGTATCACTTAAATGTTTGTTTTATACTTAATTATCGACGATGGAAAAAATAAAACAAACCCCATAACTTTAGGACAAACAGTCCTTGTAATATTTTTTTTCCATATCACCTTTGTCTCTCGATAGAATCAAGCTATTTTCGTGAATTTAAGTAGACTTTTTTAAATCAGTAACAAGAATAGCAATTCAATTAGCAATTGTTGTTGCTAATTGAACATTTCTTTTTTTTTTTTTTTTTTGCAATGGCCAGGCATTGACTCTTTATCTTCGCCTATATATCGGCCAGAATAGTGAACCTCTTAGCCGTCAAATGACGTTGCCCCAGCGCACCAGTAGGGGTGGGGACACATTGCGCCTAACAACACAAACATCCATGTCTTACATGGCACTCGAACCCACAACGTGGCGGCCGATCAATCGCTGGAAACGCTCGCCTTGACCGTTCGGCCACCACATCGACTGAAATGAGCCAACAGTACGCGGTGTTCCCAAGTTGTCACCCACCCAAGTACTAACCGCGACCGATGCTGCTTAAGTTCGGTGATCTAACGGGAACCGGTGTTTTCAGCACGGTACAGCCGTCGGCTCTAATTGAACTGGTTGTTACTTATTCGACTGCTATTGTTGCTTAGGAGATTTTAGTCGTTCTCGAGATACAAAAATTTTTGATTCCCCCACGGGAGCGTGATCGCTCTCGAAAGAATCAAGCGATTTTCGTAAATATAGGTAGACTTATTTATATCAGTGGCAACAATAGCCATTCATTTAGCAGTTATTGTTTCTAATTGAACTGGTTGTTTCTTAGGCGACTGGATTGTTGCTTAGATTTTAGTCGTTCTCGAGATACAAAAATTTTTGATTCCAACACGGGAGCGTGATCGCTCTCGAAAGAATCAAGCGATTTTCGTAAATATAGGTAGACTTATTTATATCAGTGACAACAATAGCCATTCATTTAGCAATTATTGTTTCTAATTGAACTGGTTGTTTCTTAGTCGACTGAATTGTTGCTTAGGAGATTTTAGCCGTTCTCGAGATACAAAAATTTTTGATTCCAACACGGGAGCGTGATCCCCGACCATTCAAATGGTTGCTCTTAGTCCTCGGACGAGTCGGATGGTCTGGGTTTTCGACGGGAGCGTGATCGCTCTCGAAAGAATCAAGCGATTTTCGTAAATATAGGTAGACTTATTTATATCAGTGGCAACAATAGCCATTCATTTAGCAATTATTGTTTCTAATTGAACTGGTTGTTTCTTAGTCGACTGCTATTGTTGCTTAGGAGATTTTAGTCGTTCTCGAGATACAAAAATTTTTGATTCCAACACGGGAGCGTGATCGCTCTCAAAAGAATCAAGCGATTTTCGTAAATATAGGTAGACTTATTTATATCAGTGACAACAATAGCAATTCATTTAGCAATTATTGTTTCTAATTGAACTGGTTGTTTCTTAGTCGACTGCTATTGTTGCTTAGGAGATTTTAGTCGTTCTCGAGATACAAAAATGTTTGATTACAACACGGGAGCGTGATCGCTCTCGAAAGAATCAAGCGATTTTCGTAAATATAGGTAGACTTATTTATATCAGTGACAACAATAGCCATTCATTTAGCAATTATTGTTTCTAATTGAACTGGTTGTTTCTTAGTCGACTGCTATTGTTGCTTAGGAGATTTTAGTCGTTCTCGAGATACAAAAATTTTTGATTCCCCCACGGGGAACGTGATCGCTCTCGAGACAATTAAGCTATTTCCGTGAATTTGGGCGTAACAACGATAGCAGTTCAATTAGCAATTGTTGTTGCTAATTCAACTGTTGCTTATTAGTTTACACTCTAACTTGTGTTGTCCCGGAATATACAGATTTGTTCATTTTTACAGAAAATTAAGAAAACGCAACACACATGATTTTTACACATATTACGCAATGTACGAAATGTAATTACATTTGTATTGTTTTTGTGCGAAAATAGATTAACTTTTTCAACAATTTCACCGCTGAACGGAAAAACAATCTACGCATACTATCAATCTTTGTACATTTTGTGTGCAACTTTTCTTGACTCTGGCATTTTAATCAATGAGCACAGGGGATTAAAATTCTAACAACCTGCAAAGTGACGATAAAAAAAAATTTCAAAGAAGTTTATTTTTGTATGTCTTTAAAGAAAGATGGACAAATGGTTTCCCTTGTTTGTTATTCTGGTTGTAATAGTTATGAATGAAACCGTGCTGCATAAATAAATAATTCTGAAAGATATATCGGACTAATCCTGATGTGAGCAGCGCATGACTTTCGCTACAGACTCAAATTTGGTTTTTCTTTTTTTCATTAGTAATTCATTAAATTGAGTTTCATTCCACTACATAACATGCATAATTATTTGTAATGACACGGAATTTACGCTTTTAATTTAGTTTTCGTTTTCTTTTAGTAAGTGAACTTATTTTTAATACCCGAGTTGCGAAAAAAGATAAATATCTCGAGAACGGCTAGTCAAAGTAATGGGGCTAGTCTTATTTTTTTTCATCGTCAAAAATTACGTATAAAACACGCATTCAATTGATACATTTAAGCATACGTAGTCTATTATATTATATTTTGACGATTTTTCCGAGCCATTTCGCAGCAAAAAAGGCAAGTTATTTTTCTCCCGAATCATACAAAAATCTTCCCACAAGTAACTTATCTCTCAAATTTTGTAAAGTTTGGTCAATTAGTATTTCGGCTACAGTGGATACATGCGATTTTAGAGGGCCATTTCTCCAAAAAAGGAAGGTTCTATTATCCCGAATCGTACCAAAATTATATCAGCAGCAGAGTTACCTATAAAATTTTATGAAATTTCGTCCGAGTTAAAGTGGATACATACATTGAATACACAAAGAGAGAGAGAGAGAGAGAGATAGGCGTCACGCTAAAATTAGTTTTGTCATGTTCTAGAGGTCCTGAAACGTGTAGATTATTGAAAAATTCGAGTTGGATTTTCGACATGATTCCAATACTTTCCCTATACATAATCACTTATTGCAGGAAACGTAAAAATTAGATAAAGTCGGCGTTAATACGAGATTCTTGTGCACACTCCGTATTTCTGGTTACCCACTAAGAAGTTTGAAATTTGGAGTATAGATTAACCGTTCAAGAAGACACATTATAAACATGAACTTACTCAAAAATCTATAGTCTTCGTGGTTTACTTATTATGAGGCTGTTGACTTTCAAGGGACATTTGTCTAATAATTTGTAATTTTACAATGTCAAATTTTAACTTAACATGTGGACCTCTTAGTTCCTAGGCCGTATTGTAGCAATTTTTTTGTTTTTTGTTTGTTGTATTCTCCTGTCTACTGTTGTGCTTGTCTGTATTGTCTTGTTTGTTGTATTCTCCTGTCTACTGTTGTGCTTGTCTGTATTGTCTTGTTTGTTGTATTAATAAATTTGACTTGATGTGGATTATTACTTTTATGAAGCTTAGTTAGATGTCAGAACGGGCTAATAAATATTAACCCAACGGATGTCTGAACGGATAAATAAATTTAACCCAACACGTATGAAAAAATATCTGGACTATGAATCTCCGTAAAATCGTATTCCAAAGTAATTCATTCCATTTGTATCACAATTTGTATTATAATACAAAAAAAAAATCTTTCTTAGACTGACTAGTAGCCAAGTTATTATTTTTTTTTAATATTTCGTATAAGTTACTTAAGTTTCTTTTCCTCAAGTTCACAACGTCTTGACACCTTTAAATGCATTATCTGTGTTAATTAAAGCTTACCATCTTTGTTTCCGGAATTATTTTATATTATCTACTAGCAGCGATTACCCGGCGTTGCTCGGGATTTATCATGCAAAACTATGATAAAAATTACACCGGAACATATAGGGACGATTATGATATATTACCGCTGAATGTATCGCATTTTAGAGATGTTTAAATAAAATTAAAGCTGGAAAGTATTTCATAATCAATGTTTTATGCATGATTGATCTTGTGATTTCTTAATACTTTTCGTTGTTAAGTAAGCCTGTGAGAAATAAACCGTGGTGATAGTTTCCATTTAAATTCATATCTCAAACCTGCGATTTTCAAAAGTGTCTTATGCGTTCAATAAACTCTCACAAAACTCAGTGTTGAGTAAGCCTGTGAGAAATAAACCATGGTGAAAGTTTCCATTTAAATTCATATCTCAAACCTGCGATTTTCAAAAGTGTCTTATACGTTCAATAAACTCTCACAAAACTCAGTGTTGAGTAAGCCTGTGAGAAATAAACCATGGTGAAAGTTTCCATTTAAATTCATATCTCAAACCTGCGATTTTCAAAAGTGTCTTATACGTTCAATAAACTCTCACAAAACTCAGTGTTGAGTAAGCCTGTGAGAAATAAACCATGGTGAAAGTTTCCATTTAAATTCATATCTCAAACCTGCGATTTTCAAAAGTGTCTAATACGTTCAATAAACTCCTACAAAACTCAGAGATTTAATTGACTTTCACGTTTTAAACCAACAATTTAAACCTTTTTCGTTGTGAATCATGGAGTTAGAGAGTAGAACTCCTAGGAAAAAGTGTCGTTTTTCACTAATATCTCGAGAACCACTGATCGTAGAAACTCGAAACATGGTCTTTGTTTTTTTGTGGGGTGATTTCAAGACTACCAAGACAAATTTCATGAAATTCGATTCAGCCGTTCTCCCGTTATGGTGAATCATACATACACACTTTTCTTCTTTATATATATAGATTTATTTAAAAGAATACAAGCTACAAAAAAACAATCATTATCGCTGTTTTCCATGACTATGACAATTTTAAAATTTAGTCACCCTAGTTCTAATCATGAGAATTACTTATCTAGTTCTCATCTACACATGCATTTCCATGGCAATACATGGATTCGTTTTCGAATTATCGTCTGCGCACCTTACATACCCGCACAAAACTTTTTTTAAATGTTCAGGACGTCTTTGAATGTGCTTATCCGTTAAAATACCGAATTCGAAAATGTTTGGGAAAATAATACCATACAATAGTATGATAAAATAATTATTTTTATGTTTAATAATGCAAAGAAAAATATTTAATGAAAACTTTTATCGTCATCGATTTGCGATTTTGCGAAAAAATAACAGTTCTTGCCGAATTGGAATTCTGTTATCTTTATTATGGAATCATTCATTTATTTTATTTGTATATTCATTGTTCTTGTTGTCAGATTGAATTAAAATACTAGGGTAATTTGGACTTAAAACTGAATTTTAACGCTAAGTAATTTTCTTTTTAATCAAAAATGTGAACATTATTAAGTTGCCTTAAAATATATTGTTTAATTAATTTCTGTTTCCATATAAGTTTCATTTTTTTGCTAAAGCTGGGAAAATATTTTTCTTTTTTATTGCATAAAATGAGTATATTGAAAAAGTAAATTTAATTCATTACGTATATCATTATTATCAAATTACTCGTGTCACTTAGTGCAGTTGTTGTTATTGAAATGTGTATTGATTCAAAAACGCCCAATGCATCAAAATGAATATATATTTTAATATAATATTCACTGTAAGAATAATAGTCTGTAACGCTTGGCGAAAAAACTGGCGACGAATTTGGCGGAATATCACCAACTTGGCCACTTTTTAAATATTGCCAAATTGAACGAAAATGTCGCCAAATTAATGAAAATGTCTCCAAATGGATAAGAATGACGCTAAATCAATTAAATTAATTATATTTCGTTAGGAAATAATACTGAAATAATGTTTCTGTAGGGTCCGCCTGTCAATCCGACCGTCCCACTTTTGGCGACAAATTTGACGACTTTTTAAAAGTATTTTTTTTTAAGTTGCCAAATTTATCAAAATATCACCAAATTCCAAAAATTTCGCCAAATTTATCCAATGACACTAAATGAATTAAAATGACGCCTAATTGAGGACAAAATCATCATTTTGCAAAATGAAGTTCAACTTCCTTGAAAATATCTGTCGCTTTGTGGGAATGAAATAATATACTTTATAAATTTGTTATCAAACGGAACCAGGATATTTTATTCTTCAGATCTACCTGTAATAATTTTGTATAACGAGAACAGAGACTCTTGTACTTCCTTCTAGGAGAATTAAATTAAATATTTTAATAAAATGTTATAAATAACAATGTCATGTAGAACACTATATGAGTTTGCACATAGTTGCGAATTATAAGTTTCTTTATGTTATGTATTCTGTACGAAGAACGGGTATGCATCTAATTTAAATTAGAGTGTCTTTTAGGGCAATACTTCCATGTATATGTATGAAATAGTGTAGTACTGGCCAAAATTAAGGGGACGGTACACGTTGAATTTCTTTTTATTTATTTGACTTTTAAACATGAAATTTGTATAAATATTCTTCTTAACATTACTATATATAAAATACCATTCACTTTTTTTCAATTTTGTTATAATTTTGTATTTTGTTTTTTAATTTAAATTTCTTTTTAACAAAAATTTGAAAAGGCTCCTTGCGTGCCATTTGTTCACATTTTTGATTAATTTTGCATTATAATCATTCAAAAACACATTATGACCAAATTTGGGTATTTATTTTTAAATCACTTTGAAAGTCAATTTTTTTTAATTATTTTTCTGCATTGAAACTTAATTTTCATCATTTAATTAGGTTCTTATTGACTTTTAATTATCTTAATGAAGTCCAATTATAAAATGCATACCCAGTTTCATAAAAAAAGTATGAAAGGTGTCTTCTTGCCAAATTTCATGCATCTCAAACAAAAATTAAGACGCATGGAGCATTTTAAAAATGTAAAACCTTTGAAAATTCCGTTTCGAAAAAAATACATTTAATCTTTTGCTTCCGGGTGGAACAGCGTCCATCCCTGCATTGCCACCCCCCTGGGGTGGAACAGCGTCCATCCCTGAAACATTGCACCTGCTGCAGCAGGTGCAATGTTTCTGTCGGCGATTTCCATAGACGCCAATGTCTGCAAAGGGGGGATCGAACTGTTTGGGATAGGGTATGTCAAATACCTGTCTTTTTGGGAGGCTCTTCGTTTGGGATGGACACTGTCTCACCCGTAAGCAAAAGATTAAATGTGTAAAATAATGTTATATATTAAAAAAGAAACTTTTTTTAGTCGGTTTTTGCTCATTTCAACGTCCACCGTCCTCTTAAGCAACAAACATATTTCAACGCCTTGCTATCCAATACACTGTACACATTTTTCTACATTATATACTTCCACGGATGGAGAGGAGAACCGTAGTAGAAATGACACGGAATAGTTTCGATCCTAGTTGCATAATAGAACTCAATGAAATGATTGGGTTTCCTATTCGTTCTGTTTTCCTGAGATTGTCCATTGTTTTCACAAAACTCCCTATGTCTCAAATGTATTCTAAATGTCCCTTTTTTTTAATTATCCATCCTAAAGTAATATCTGTATTGAAACACTAGCAACATCAGAACAAACTAAATGCCACAAATCTGGATATTTTCCGCTGTTTGTGTCTGAAACCATCTTCCCTTCTCTCGTCTTCTACTTCCCGCCTGATATAATCATTCATTTCAGCTCATTTTTCCCTCACCCCCCCCCCCCTCTTCTTGTTATCATTTTCTCCGCACCCATGAGCACCCCCAATTAATTCATAACATCCCATTTTTTTACCCCCCATCACACCCCTTTTTGTCCTTCTTTTCTTTCAAACCTATTAAGCAGTTTCCTCATCCTTTTTACTTTTCCACGTTCGAAATTCTTTGGAAACTTTTATCGAAAACTTTAACGTGACGGCGGAGAATATTAATCAATTCAGGTCTTTGAAATAACGTCTTTAAAACGTTCCTCGGAGATTGTTCGGTGTTCGATCCGTAACCCGCGTCAGTTCAGTCATGTGTGTGTGTGTGTGACTCATTGTTATTGGACAATTAATTCAATTAGAGAGCGGGCAAATTTCGGAAAACATTGTTAGTTCTCTCTTTTAATTAAAGTTCTATTTATAGGAAAGTAAATGGTCGATTAGAGACAATATTGTCCCCAATGACTTGAGGTAATATATATTAACACTCAAGAGATTCTAAATTCATGGGTTTAAATATATTACTTTTCCCAATCCAAAAATTCTCCAATCAGGAAAGCAACACGTAAAGTAACCAATTGCAATAAGAAATTTATGAAGCTTTCATATGATGGCAAATAATGCATTTATGATGGAACTGTTAAACAATTGTTTTCTTTCTGTTTTCCTATTTCGTACATTCATACGAATTTAAACCGGAGAAAAGCGGAAATGACCGGAAGTAGAAATCCTTAGTGAGCCCCCTCCCCACACACACTTTTGGAGTTCAATTCTGAATCTATATCCGTCGTCAGCATCTAAACTACATCTATGGCCAATCCTGAGAAATAGATCTTTCAAAGATTTTTTTTTAGTGAAAAAAGTATTGGAATTACAAATTCATAGTGAACCTACTTACCACCTTCATAATTTGAGGCTAAATTCATATCAATTAACATCAAATCTATATCTATACAACAAATTTTGAAAAATAGATGTCTCAAGTAATATGAAAAATGTTTAACCAGAAATGGAAAATAATCCGGAAGTGGAAATCCTTAGCGAACTTTCTAACTTTCTATGAAATTTAAGAATCTATGTCAGTCACATCCTGTAATCTGTATCTGTAGAAAAACCGAATGATCGATCTGTAGAATGAACCGATCTGTAGAAGTACCGATCTTTAGAAAAACCGATAGTGTGATAGAAAAAAATCTCCTCTCCCTCAAAGTACAAGGTCCAGGTCCAATCTCTTTGGCGACAAATTTAGCAAAATGTCACAAACTTAGCAATTTTTGTTGAGTTTTGAAAAGTTTGAAAATCTATTGATCATGAATTTTGCAAAATAATTATATATCTTCTAAATCTTTTCTTGGAGGGTAAAATCGGGATGCTGAATGATCAGAGAGCGATGTCATGTGATGAGAGAAACAGTGCATTGTGAAATATGTAAATTAATTCATTGAGAATTTAATTGCTGTTCTATTCTGTCCAACACTTATTATTAACTTGTTAGATAGCTAGAAAGTTATATATATATATATAAATATATATATCTTCAGCTTGATGACTAGAAATTTGCATTTTATTTTCCACTTGATTGATGATTCTCTATTTAATATTTTTTTTATTTGTTAGGCATTTTTAACACTTTACAACAAAGTTGAAAAGTGTTTATGGCTTGTTCATTCTGTCTGTCTGGATTTTCTGTTCCTGTCCTGTGGATTCGGAGCTTGGACTCCGTGCGGATAGGTAGTGTTCCGAGCGAGCTCCCGACATGGGAAAGAAAAACGCGACTTCATCACGCAAGAGTGACGTACCTATGACCGATATGGAAGTGTGTTTCGACACCAATACCGCAAACGTTAACTATGACTATTTGAAACAACAAATAACGGACCTTGAGAATCAAATCTTTTCTAAAAGAGCGGCCATAGCAGCTACCAATTCGGACTCTACTGATGACGAGATGGACAGTCAGCAGCAAGACCCTGACAAGATGGCGGAGTACTCGGGCAGTGGTAAGCATGTCTTAACTACCCCCCCCCTCCCCCTTAACCCTAAAACTAAGGCTCATAAAGCCACCGATTCTGTACAAACTAATCTAGATAATGATAATGCTAAACAAACTAAAGCTAAAACTAATGATACTCAAGCTAACTCAAATATAAATTTTAACTTAAACTTCGATTTAAATCCGAATTCTAGATCGAATTCCAACTCTAACTTGACCGAATGCCAAAATGATAATTCTAAAGATTCTGACCATGCCGATGTTAATGCCGGCACTAATGTAACCCATAAGGAAAATACTAACTTAAATAACTCAAATAAGACTTCTAATTCCCGTACTTACACGGATGCTGAAGGATTCGTGCATAAAGCACCTAAAACCAACAGAAAAAGAACTCACTCTACGGATTCTGAGCCGACCAATCATAGCGCGACCGGTTCCGGAAAGAATGACCACGCGGCAAACTTGCCGAAACCCCAGACTCTACCGCCCATCTTCATTAGTGCTTCCATCCCAGAGTGGCCTAACGTCATCTTTAACCTCAAAAGATATGCTCCAGATATTGTTCCGGTCTTAGACCGACAATTCTTCAGGATTATAGTCCAGAGCAACGAAGAATACCGTAAGTGCATCGATTTCTTGACCAGGAGCGGAGCTCCTTTTAAAACTTTCTCTCTGAAAGAGGACCTCCCGGTCAAATGTGTGATTAGGGGACTCCCCATCAACACTGATATCGACTTCATAAAAAGATACATAGAAGCTCAGGAATTTCAAGTCCTTAGCATTGTACGGCTCACCAAAAGAGGAACCAGGGAACCCCTCCCTCTGTATTACCTTCAGATAGCTCCCGGGAATAACTCGGAGGAAATATTTAAAATGACCGAGCTCTTAGGCACAGGAGTGACCATGGAGCCCTACAGAGGGCGCAGTGGCTTTGCTAGCCAATGTCATTCTTGCAATGGTTTTTACCATAGCAGTTTGGCATGTAGGCTCCCAAAGCGCTGCGTCCGATGTGCCGGGCCCCACTCCGTCATTGACTGCAAAGCTGATTCTAAGCTGTGCTGCAACTGCGGGGGCGCACATGCTGCTAGCTGGCGAGGTTGCCCGAAAAACCCGGGCAACTCAACGCCTGTGACTAAGAGACGTAGGGACATACCCCAGTACAACCCTAATTATAGATACAGTGTACCCCCCCCCCCCTGGATTAAACCCAGGGAAACAGAGTCGTTCTTTCCGACCTGCTGGCATAAAGCCTAACTTGAACTATGCCAATGTGGCTTCTGGCATACAGGAACCTGTTAATCTGCCCATGGGCAATAATAGTACTACCAATAATTCCAAAATTCCCGGACAAATTTTTAAGCCGTCGGTCCCAGCCGTCGCCAACCCAAATTCCAAAACTGCAGTTGATAGTAATACTATCAACTATACCGACTTTTTTATGACCCTTATGGACATGAGAAATACTCTAGACAAAAACTTACTCCTAGAAGCGTTCAAAAGAGCGCTTCCAAACCTGCGTACGGCGACTACGCAAATTGATTTAGTCTGGTTCATCTACGAGAGCTATAATGCTCTCGCAGATGCGCCCCTCCCTTAAATTCTCACCTGGCTCTGCCACGTATTCCCTTTCGGAACTCTACCTAAATTTATGCTTTGACTTTCTTTTTGCTATGCCAGCCCGGTCTCACACCTTGTGTGTTATCATTTTGTAAACCTTTGTTAAATTTATTCCAAATTGCTCACCGGTGTCCCTGAAAAGGGCCTTTTTTCTTCACGACATGTACGGAAATTTATACAGTAACCGCGCCTGTAGCGCAGTGGATGTTTTTGCCATCTTTAATTGTTTATCACGCTTAGTTACCCTGTAACAGTAAAATTAAATTATTAAATATATTTTATTTTATGTATATTGTAAACTTTAATATTGTAAATCTTGATCGTCGCTCACACTGTGCTACTTTTCTATTGGTCCTCCTGCCTATTGGCCCCCTCCCTCTCTCCTTTGCTTTCAGCTGCCATTGCCCTGTACTCGGTCTTCGTTTCATACCATCCAAGATGAGGGTGACTTCAGTCACCACTGGACTCAACACAGCACCTCAGCTACTGAAAGAGTGCCAAATGCTATTTTCGCATCAATTATTGCTAAAACTACAAACAGCGGACATCAATACATTCTGATGTGGGCGTAAGGGACTTTGTCCCAAGGTAGCCCGGAATTAAGCGTCTTGGTCTTGGTCTGTCTGTCTGTCTGTCTATCTGTCCGTTAGCATGATAACTGCCGTAAAAATGACTTAATCAAAATGAAATTTTAGTATGTTGTTCAGACGGTCTGTAGGACCTATGGGAATATAAGTGAATAATATCACCCAGTTTTGGATTGAACTCGGGTTGAAAAAATGAAATACATTGAACCCTATGGGACCTAATGTTTCAAACATTTTTTAAGCGGATTTAAAATTCACAAATTGCTTCGAAAATTTTAGGTAATATTCAAATTATTCCATAAAATATATAAAAAAAAATTCAGCAAAATATATTCAGTAGATTTTTAATAAAAATTAAAATAATAATTACACCTCTTATATGAAGCGATCACTTGACCATGATATGAAAAGATCACGTGACCCACTTCAAAATGAAATATGGCATCCATATTGTCTCAAAATTGTGATTTTTAAAGTTCTTTTTAATTCATATTGAGTGTTGTATCCGTCATAAAACCGCTTTATTTTTGCTTAAATTCTGTGCAACTACATACTGAAACAACGCAGTTACAATATATTTGAGTTTAAATGATCATCCAAATTTGATTATTTCTACAACGAAGCCTATTTTTCACTTATGTAAAATGTAAACAGCAAAATATGTGGAATGAGTTGTATAAGAATTGCTGTATTTCTTTAAGGGGACTCAGTACCCTTCATTTGGCGAAAAGTGACGAAAATACCAATTTTCAAATTTTTTGCTTAAAATATACCTTGACATCCCTAGTATATCCTGACAAAGTTTTGTGAAGATCCGAGAACTATAAATATACTAAAAAGGCTTTTGACTGCAACTGTGTCCCTTTAAATACCACTCCTACTTCTCTGTTTACTCCCTGTTTACATCGCATCCGCAACTGAATACTCCCTGTTTTACAAAATATTTCTACCAGGAAGAAGATGAAAGTGCTTAATCGTAACTTTAACTGATAAAGAAACGTTGTTTACTTTTCCTATCTGCTTTCGTTCGTTATTTGCATTTATTTTTTGTGCATAAATAGCAATAAAAAGTCTTTTTCAAGACTCAGTTTCGATTGTGTTGTTCTTATTTAAACCTTCAACTTATTTATATACAGTTAGTTTGTTATTATTTTTTAATATGCTTCACCAGAAACGTAAGAAGCATGCTTTTTACATGAACAGTAAACGTTGGGGGTAGAGGAAATAACAATGCATGTGACATTGCTCAAACTATCAGTGCTGGAGAAACAAATGTGTCATCTAATGCAAGACTGGAAAACTTATCTCTAGTTACTGAGTGTGATTATTCTACTAGTGAAAATTATATTATTGTCAACTATGAATAAATTAGTAAGCTATTTGTTAAATTAAAATGCCCAGATTGCAATAAGCAAACCTTAAATCTTGAACTTGGTAGCAAATTAGGTTTTTCCTACAACTTAAAGTTAACTTGCAGTTCCTGTTCTGAGAATATGACTACAGTTCAAACCTCCAATGAGAGAAAAGGAAATTCTGTCCCTGATATCAATCTACGTATAACACAGGCATTCTCTTATATTGGAAAGAGATACGCAGCCATTGAAAAATTTTATATGGTAATGAATATCTTTCCCTTTTCTTCGAGGACTTTCAGCAAGTGCACGAAACTTTTATGCGCAGCCTGTAATGTTGTCTCAGAGAATATAATGAAAGATGTTCATCAAGAAATAAGACATGCCTATCAAAGTTTGGATTCAGTTATTGGTGCAGCTGTGTCATTTGATGGCTCATGGTTGACTCGTGGACATACATCCCTTATCGGCATTGGGTGTGTTATCGACATTCTTACAGGATATGTAATTGACTCTGAAATTATGAGTAACGTGTGTCGTCATTGTTCACAAGCAAAAAGAGAATTAGATGAATCAAGTGCGAAGTACAATATCTGGTACAGTGGGCATGAAAGTGTTTGTGAAATTAATCATACAGGTTCATCTGGCTCTATGGAAATGGAAGCGGCAATGATTCTTTGGAAGCGATGAACATCATTAGGTTTTCGATACACAACACTATTATCTGATGGTGATTGTAAAACTTTTAATTACTTATCTGAGAAAAAAGTTTGTGGTGCTGATATTGAAATAACAAGAAAGATCAATCATGTATAAGCATTGATTACGAAACACTTTCCAACTGAAATGTAATTTCAATTAAAAATCTCTAAAATGTGATACATTCAGTGGTGATATCAAATAATCAAATTTGGTTGATCATTTAAACTCAAATATATCGTATTTGCGTTGTTTCAGTATGTAGATGCACAGAATTTAAGCAAAAATAAAGTAGTTTTAGGACGGATACAACACTCAATATGAATTAAAAAGAACTTAAAAAATCACGATTTTGAAACAAGATGGATGCCATATATCATTTTGAAGTGGGTCACGTGATCTTTTCATATCATGGTCAGGTGATCGCTTCATATAAGAGGTGTAATTATTATTTTAATTTTTATTTAAAAAACTACTGAATATATTTCGCTGAAATTTTTTTTATATATTTTATGGAATAATTTGAATATTACCTAATATTTTCGAAGCAATTTGTGAATTTTAAATGCGCTTAAAAAATGTTTGAAAAATTAGGTCGCATAGGGCTCAATGTATTTCATTTTTTCAACCCGGGTTCAATCCAAAACTAATTGGGTGATATTATTCATTTATATTCCCATAGGTCCTACAGACCGTCTGAACAACATACTAAAATTTCATTTTGATTAAGTCATTTTTACGGCAGTTATCGTGCTAACGGACAGACAGACAGAATGAACAAAGTCATAAGCACTTTTCAACTTTGTTGTAAAATGTTAAAGAAAAGGAAGAGTGTATAAACCATGTTAGTAAACGATTAGGAACTGCTTTGAGAAATGTTGTCAAGGATTCACGTGCGAAAGGTATTACGTTAGGAATTAAAGGTTATGGCACACTAAAAGAATCAACGATAAAAAGGTTAACATCTTATTATCAGAAAGCCATAATAAGAAATAAAGGCGACTCAAAAGCTATGAAAAATGCAATTTATGCTACATTGTATCATAGCATTTCAACGGACAATAAGCCCCAACATTCTAAGTGTCCAACGGGGAAAGACTCATGGTGTTTTCACCAATCAGCAATAGCAAAGGGGGAGAAGCCTGGTTCTCATAAATTATTTGTGGGAACACCTGTAAAAGAGGCTATTTTACCTCATATTATCCCAATTTATCAAAGACTTGCATCAAACGAACTTGGAAAGGGACATAAACTGTGGAACTCAAAATGCAAACGAAAGCTTGCACGGTGTGATTTGGGCAAAATGTCCTAAAGAAATATTTGTATATAAAGAACGTGTAAAACTCTGTGTAATGGAAGCTGTGTGAATACAGTAAAGGTACACTGCGCTGCCTAAAAGAATGCCTTAGGTGTACCTTTAGGAAAGTGCTCCATGAATATCGGTGTTGTGCTCGATTCTCTGAAAAAAATGTTTCGACAAAGACGACGAAGTGCAAAATATCAACTTTAACGTAAATTGGTTAAAAAAGCAATTTTAAAAAGAGACATATTAGTTAAAAAGAAGGAAGGTGTAACATACAGTAAAGGGTATTTTTAAAAGTAAGTTAAGAAATAATGGTGGTTATGCAGAAATGATATGCATAAAGTTACGAAATATTGTGTGTTTTTATGATATGAATATATTTTAAAATATTGTATTTCTTTTATAATATAGACATCATCATTTTTATAGTTAAGCTATTTCCTAATGAAATGAGTCAAATGTATTTCATGGAGTAAAATTAATAATGAATTTGGTAAAATCAATTTTTATTTATATTTTTTCTGTATTTTTTTTTCAATGTGTGACAACTAAGGTTTCGGCTAATGGCCACTTATATAAAATAAATGTAGTTAAATTCAATGAAACAGCTACCATTTTAAAAGTAAGTGTATAATAAATAATTTAAAATTATGTTTAAAGTAATTTAAAGTGGATTTGAAATATTTTTTCAAAGTTAAAATCTTTAAAGTGCTTTTTCTCAGTTCGTGTTTTTTCAGTATTTCAATATGTTCAAAATGCTAAAACTTAAATATATATTTCTCAATTGACTTGAACTTTTTTTTTTCTGAATGTTCATTATAGTGCATTTTATGAAACTACGGATCGGATTTGAATAAAATCAAAAGTTTTTTTTTTAAATAGATACGTAGAAAAAACACAGTTTTTGTTGAATTTTTACATATGTATCAACATTTTATTTTTTTTCTCCCAAACGAATTAACATTTTAGAAATCCGATCCTTAAAGTTATAGAGGACACTTCAAAGAACATTATAAAAAAAATTGTTGCAAAATGTTAGAAATTGTAGGAGAAGATAGGTTTTAAAAATTATTTAAATTTAAAAAAAAAAAAAAATTTCAAATTGTATCAGTAGAATTGTCTTTTTTCTTAGTGAAAAAATTTCCCCTAATAAAATCATTTAATAATATGCAAAAATAGTATTGTAAAGTGCTTAAACGAAAAAAAATGTTCAAAGGGTACCGAGTCCCCTTAACGCAAAATTATTTAGATCATGGAGTCTGCATAGCTGATAGGAATGAAATATTCATTGATTTTACAGAGAAAAGGACGATTTTTTTCGACGAAGTTTTAAGCATAGAGTTTAATTACTTGTAACTCCATGGTCTTAAGTTTTTAAATAAAATAAATTATTATAGTATTGTGATGAATGAAATGAATGGGAAAATGAAAATGTTACGAATGAAATGCTGCTTTTATAGAGAGACAGGCGTGCGTGTTATTTTTTCTATGACGTCATTTGAATGAATTTCAGTTGTTTTCGATGAAGTTTTCAAACATAATAAATTATTGTAGTATTATGATAATTTTAAAAATATTACCGAGGAATGTATCGCATTTTAGAGATGTTTAAACCAGGCAATTTATATCTCAATGCCGTCATTTGAATGAAGTTCATTTTTTTCGACGAAGGTTTAAGTTTTCAAATATAATAAATTAATGTAGTATTGTGATAACTTTTAAAATATTATCGAGGAATGTATTGCATTTTAGAGATGTTTAAATAAGCATGATTAATCTTTCTTGTTTAATGTTAGGGTTTTTTGAGTTACAACTTCTCTCAATTCTATAATTGGATTTTCAAACTATTATTATTACATATATATATATATATATATATAAAATATAAATATATAGAAATTGAAAAATCGGAAATAAAAATGTTTTAGTAACTTTTGCGCAAGGCAGCATGAGGGTACCAAACACTATATATATAGAAAAATTGAAATATACAAAGTGAAAAAAACATGTAAAAAGGAAGGAAGGCTCGGCAAAAAGCTTACATTATGGCGGTAAGGGGTTGTGACCTTACTCCCCAGTTCAACGAGCTCGTCAAAAACGCCGCGGCATTTTCACTCCTGGTCGCCAGCCCTGGCCCAAGCCAACCTCCGGAGTGACTTTGAAATCATCACGAGACCTGGATAGAGAAGTGCACGTGAGCCATATCACCTCAAATAAAGCCAACTGAATTGCCGAATCAAATGAAATGTAGTGGCAGCTGCGGTCCTGTGATCACAGTGCGGTCCTGTCATATGGAGGGTTCGATGATTTTGTCTCTAATTGAACTCAAAAAAGGCTTAAGTCTTACACCATATGCAAAATTGGTTCTGTATAAATTATCAATATTTTTACGCATAAAGGAAATTGGATATTTATTAAAAAATGCTTGTTTTAAAAATTCTTGATCAAAATTGATACGTAAATGTTCCTCTTTGATAGTTCGTTTTATTCTGATTAAACCTCCCAAGAATACATTGCGAAACACATTCAAATGTATATTGGAGTTCCAATGTATAATTCCAATAATGGGTAGTTTAAATTGTTTTCTTTTATCATAGATGGTGAATATGAGAGGGATTTGACAATAGTTGATATTCAAATCCAAAAATTCGACCTCGTTGTTATTTTTAAGAGGGTTTTCCTTCAAGATTAGGTTTGGTGGATAAAAATCAAAGTTCATTGTGTAGTTTTCATTCTCATATCCAATAATTACGTCATCCACATAACGTAGGTAGATGATTTCGTTGTTTATATGTGATCTTTCATAAAAACTAAGATATATATCAGATAATATGGAAGAACATCCCCCCATCCCATGGGGATGCCCTTAATTTGTTGATAAATAGATAATCCGTTGTAAAGGTAATTTTCTTTAATAACTATTTTGATTATAGACTTGAATTTATTGAATTCCAGACTCCTTTTTAAGTCATATTCTTCAAACAAGCTGTAAAGTATATTTGTCATGTCATCAAGATCTATAGTATTAAAAAGTTCCTGGAAATCATAAGTTCTTAAGTGCAAAGGATGTTTATGATCTTTCAATATATTGATCACTTGTAGACTGTTTTTTATAATATAGCTTCCTTTTTTATTAAGTTTCAGCAAAATAGGTTGTAAAAGCTTCATTAACATATTATTGGCTTTCGTGAGATAGGTATTGCATCCGACAGTAACTGGTCTGAAAGTAATAGGACTTTTATGTAGTTTCGGTATATTAATCAGATACGGATACTTGATAATTCCTGTATATTTGATACCAGTTAATAAATACAAAGCTTTGATTTTATTTGAGATTTCCTTAAGGGAGAGGTTGATTTTACTGTAAAGAACTTCATTTTCATATTTTTCTTTCAATATGTTAATGTAAAATAGCTTACATGTAAATGCGTAGTTACTTGATGCCTTGTCAATATATGTAATTATAAATTGATTTTGAATGTTCTTCAGAAGATGGAAGTTTATTTTACATTGGTCAGGAGGTTGGTAAAGTTTTTTATAATAGTACTTGAAGTCCTTGCACATCTCAGATCGCCATTGATGGAATGCCATATCTGGCAGACTGTATTGAATGGAAAGTTTATAAATGAATCGATCAATGTCTTCTCGAAAAGCCTCAAACGGATCTCCATGATACGGATTTCTATATTTAGTACCTAGTTTGAAAGCTTGAATTAATGTGGTATCTACAAGAACTCTGCAATCACCTGTTACTATATGACCCAATATGGGATCGGAATAAGGATTGTTTCTGCATTTGCATTCTGTTAAATAGGGTAGATGTAGATTCTGACTTAAAATATTATAGTTGAATGCTTTTCTTCCTAAAGGAATGACATAACGATAAGAAGTCCTGATTTTCAAGTTGCTTATTGGAAGGGTATCTTGATGGTCTTTTAAAATATGTCGAAATGGAATAAGATTAAAAGTTTTGTTCTGGAAAAGGAGATTTAAATAAGTTGAGTGTGTAACATTATCCTCTTCTTCATTCTGTAATTTGATATTAAGGAAGTTAAAACGTTTTTTAAGCCAATCGCTAGTAGTAGCCAAATTCAGTTTCTGAAACAAATTTGTTTCTTTCGTTTTCCAGACTGTTAATTGCTTTATCCAAGTTTTCCAAATGTTAAGCATGAATTTTTTGCGTATAGACAGAATATATGTACGTATAATATCAGGTTTATGATCAGCATATCCATATACATCCCGTATAAAACTCCGAAAAGATTCCATGATAAAGTCCAAATTTTGTTTTTTCTTGTTTTTACTTCTGTACCATCTTTTGCGTATTTTTAAGGAACTATAATTGATACTGAAGTTTTGCAGAGAGTGGTAATAGTCATTATTATAAAGCTTATTAAATAAAACAGAGTTAAGCCCATAAGGGTAGATGGTATTTCTTTGCAGAATGTGGATATTTTCCCACCATAAACGATGTTGAGTTTTAATAACAAAGTCAATAATTGAAACTGTAATGTTATTGAAAGAGTGATCCTGGAAATGTGTATAGAGCAAATGGCATTCTTGATTGTTGCTGTGATTTTTCTTTATGTAATTACGATGCAGGTTTATACGGATGTTTAAAGGATTTTTAGTCTGTCCAATATAGCACTTCGCACAAGAATTACATTTTATCAAATAGATGCATTGGAAAGCCTTGCAGAAAAGTCGATGTTTAGTAGATTGACTTATGATGTCTGAATCTGCACTAGGGCAGAGCATACATCGTTTGGATTTACACTTTTGAAATTTGAATGATTTCATATTACGAAAATTACTTCTATACACTGCATCATCAATATGAGTCAAAATTTCATTATAATTATGAGGTTCAGCTGGTATATCGTGACAAGTACTTAGATCAATAGATTTTACACTTTTTTGTTGTATATCACTCTTTGCTAACGGTCGAAAATAGTTTCTGATTGAAGTTTTGTTTAAATCTTTTGCAGGTAGCATGCTGTCGATCTCACGGATACCTGATACCGTGATACCGGGCAATTTAAGGATATAAAAATATACCTTAAATGTTTGCCAGTCGCTATCTCATTATATTTTGTATCATCATAAATTTGTTATAGTTTATACTCTTATATAGAGTGAATAGTATAAAGTTAACCCACTCAAAAATAGCCACTGTACCATCAGCATAAATAAAGCGTTTAGACCATGCCCTCACAAAGTCATTTCAATACTCAATCCAAATCAGAAAATGTATAAGTAACATCCGTAGAAATAGAAGTGATATACTTTTTTAACAATATCTTATAATTTTTATGTAGATTTTATGTAGATTATATTTTGTTTTTTCTTTGTTTTAATGAAGATTTGCTCAAGAAATACTCATTATACAACAGTTATACAAGACATATAAACACGATAAACTAAAAACATATATAGATATACCAAGCTGGGAAATAAACACGGGGATTCATGACCTCCTCTGCCGCAACTAAAACTCAAGTACCCAAATCACCATCGCACACGATATTTCATCACACGGAAGGCCAACTCCAACACGCCAGCGGCCCGAGATGTAACCCACGGAATATATCAAAGCCCATTGAAACGAGGAAGAGGGGTTATATTAGATATGTGTAGATGTAATTAGCGCATTGCAGCTGGATTACATTACTCAAAATATAAAATATAAATATATAGAAATTGAAAAATCGGAAATAAAAATGTTTTAGTAACTTTTGCGCAAGGCAGCATGAGGGTACCAAACACTATATATATAGAAAAATTGAAATATACAAAGTGAAAAAAACATGTAAAAAGGAAGGAAGGCTCGGCAAAAAGCTTACATTATGGCGGTAAGGGGTTGTGACCTTACTCCCCAGTTCAACGAGCTCGTCAAAAACGCCGCGGCATTTTCACTCCTGGTCGCCAGCCCTGGCCCAAGCCAACCTCCGGAGTGACTTTGAAATCATCACGAGACCTGGATAGAGAAGTGCACGTGAGCCATATCACCTCAAATAAAGCCAACTGAATTGCCGAATCAAATGAAATGTAGTGGCAGCTGCGGTCCTGTGATCACAGTGCGGTCCTGTCATATGGAGGGTTCGATGATTTTGTCTCTAATTGAACTCAAAAAAGGCTTAAGTCTTACACCATATGCAAAATTGGTTCTGTATAAATTATCAATATTTTTACGCATAAAGGAAATTGGATATTTATTAAAAAATGCTTGTTTTAAAAATTCTTGATCAAAATTGATACGTAAATGTTCCTCTTTGATAGTTCGTTTTATTCTGATTAAACCTCCCAAGAATACATTGCGAAACACATTCAAATGTATGTTGGACTTCCAATGAATACAGAAACAATTTTGCATATGGTGTAAGACTTAAGTATTTTTTGAGTTCAATTAGAGACAAAATCATCGAACCCTCCATATGACAGGACCGCACTGTGATCACAGGACCGCAGCTGCCACTACATTTCATTTGATTCGGCAATTCAGTTGGCTTTATTTGAGGTGATATGGCTCACGTGCACTTCTCTATCCAGGTCTCGTGATGATTTCAAAGTCACTCCGGAGGTTGGCTTGGGCCAGGGCTGGCGACCAGGAGTGAAAATGCCGCGGCGTTTTTGACGAGCTCGTTGAACTGGGGAGTAAGGTCACAACCCCTTACCGCCATAATGTAAGCTTTTTGCCGAGCCTTCCTTCCTTTTTACATGTTTTTTTCACTTTGTATATTTCAATTTTTCTATATATATATATATATATATATATATATATAAGCTTTTTTGATGCTGTGACTGAAGATATTCAGATCTTCTGATTCTTGTCTAATTCAGATGATATGCCAACAATGACTCAGCATTTTGTTGTCACAGATATTTATCTATTAGCAGATATACCCAGCGTTGCTCGCGATTAAAAATATGTACAAATTATAGTAATATTCTAAATAATATTGTTTTTATTTGAAGAAAAATCTATTAAACATTTACAATATTGCAGTATTTTACAATATTATCTAAATAAACAGGTCTTGAAGTTTGATCAACTTCCGCCACAATGAAGACTACAATTGTAGACTTATACCATTTTTATCCTGTTTCCACATTGCATAGTTATATGAATTTGGAAAACCTTTGCTAAAATGAAACAGATGACTTAAGAAATCGAAAACATCAATAATTCCTGTAATCCTATATCCCTAGGCCGTAACTGATGCTGAATCGAAAATATTAAACGATTCATTTATAAAATTTATTTTTCTATCTATTTCTTTATTTAAATCGGAAAAATTGAATGCAAATCGTCTGCCGTTTGATTTAATTTCGTTTCGAAGCGACCTGATATCATTTTCTTCAAATAAATGTTCGGAAAATAATAATCGTTCGCATAATACTATTTCTATGGAATGTTCAATTTTGAGGGGAAGGGGGGGGGGGGTATTTATTTTTTTTTTCTTAATGTCTCGAGAACTTCTGGTTCAAGGAACTTGAAACATGGATGGGATTGACTGCGATGAAGTAGGGAATACGAGTCATCATACCAAATTTGAAAAAAATATTCCGTCAAACGTTGTATATTTATACGGAAAAGACAAACAAATACCTCAAATATCTTTACGACATATTGCCTGTCCCCGAAATAAAAAATGACATTTAAAAGCAACCACTTTTATTATCTGAATATGCAGGTCACTTAACCTTGGTGACAAAGTTGACGAAATTTCGCTAACTTGTCGACTTTTGACGAATTTTGTAAATTTCTCGAAATTTGAATTTGGTTTAAGAATTTCGTATTTTACGTGTTTTTTTTTCCATAACTTTCCACAGAATATAAGCTGGTCATCGCTCAGTTAAACCGATTTGGCGCAGTTGAAACGAGTAACAAAAAAGATCAAATTCTCTGTCAAAAAAACGAAGCATTACGAGAAATATAAACACTTTAGACGCTTATGCCCCCGAATCCAATAGATAAAAATCTGATGTGGGCACCACATGACTTTCTTTATATAGTGCAATGAATTTACTGCTTTTACAGATAAAAAAATGTTATTCTCATAGTAGATAATTATATTCTTTCCAAGATATTGCATTTTCGTCAATGAGTCGTCATTTTCATTGATTTAGCTTCATTTTTATCCATTTGACGAGAATTTCGTTAACTTGGTAACATTTAAAAATGTCGCCAAGTTGGCGACATTCCGCTAAATTCGTCGCCAAAATCTCTCCAAGCGTCATGGACGGAGAAATAAGTTATTCTTACAGCGGATAAATGACTATTGGCGTTCAAATACAAAAGTATTACTCAAAGTATCTTTCCTCGTGAATGGAACGAGTTAGATCCACGAGAATGATGTCACCCAATTTATCGCATGATATTACATACGAAAAGTGAACATGTTTCTTAACAGTTAATTTTTTTTTTAATTTATGAGATTATTTGATAAATTTAGTTGAAAAATGGGCAATATCTCGAGAACAGTTCATGCTAGCGTTCTAAAGTTTATGTCAAAATTACATAAGAAATGTCTATTTGCGTAACTTAACTTGCGTAAAGGTTTTGATTTTTTGATTATTTTTTCAAAATTTCACTTGAAAATTTAGGGGGTGGTTCTGAACATTCGATTGCGTTTTAAAAGAATCGGCTCCAGTATTCACGGATTGTAATTTTTGTACCAAATTTCATTTAAATCGCTTCATTCGTTCGTGAGATGTCGTGTCCACAGACTCACTGACACACACACACACACACACACACACACACACACACATACACACACACACAGACATCACCTCAAAAATATTCGATTCGTGATCAGGGATGCTTGAAACGTGCTCTCCCGTCGAAAACTCGGATTCGAATTTTCCACCCCGTCACAATACTTTCCTTATCATTATGTATATAAGGAAAGTAAAAATGTAAATATTTTTTCGTGTTTTATTTAAAATAGTGTCTAGTGTAGATTGTGAATATCTAAAAATAATTTCGAAATTTTAATATTTTGATCTTTTTTAATTTCGAAAAAGCTTTTAAAAGTGTCTTCATTTTTCCAACTTTTACACGAAGTATATAGTAAATCATAAAAGGCAGATATAAATAATAAACGACAAAAATGCGTACTAATGCATTTAGTATTGAAATCTATATTTATTATTAAAGAAAACTTTTGTAGTTTTCGAGTGATCGTCCTATCAAGCTGAAGGAGATTGAAAATTTTCCGTTTTTCAAGTCTGTAATGCTTATATCTCGAATCCTGAAAGACGTAACTGTAAATAGTACGCAAGACTTTGTAGTGCTTTGAAAACCCTACAAATGCAGATAATTAGATTTTGAGTCGAGCTCTATTTTTTTTTTTCTTACTTTCACTCAAAATAACTTTAAAATAGAGATATAAATAATAAGCTACAAAAATATGTATGAGAAAATTGAATTTTTAAATCTATATTATTTTTTTAAAAAAACTCTTGTAGTTTTCGAGTAATCGCCTTGTCAAGTTGAAGAAGTATGAAACTTTTACGTTTTTCTAGTCTGTAATGCTTGTTTCTTAAAAATTAAAGGGGATAGTTCTAAACAATAAGCAATAATTTGTAGATTTTGAAAGCCCTATAAGTATATATAATCAGATTTTAGATAGAGTTATTTTTTTTTTCGATATTGCAAAAGTTGAGTTTTATTCAAAAAATGTTATTCACGCAAAACCATTTCGGCTCCATCGGACTGGAGCCACCGCCGATATTTTTTTCCTTGTATACTGAATATACAGCTACGGTTGCAAAGGATACGTCATAACAGAGTTACCACCGATTCTAGAACTACCAAAAATTTCTCAATTTTCATGTTTAAAATCATATTATAATAATTTACAAGCTTGTATGCCGCCCGTGTTTCATCGCCGATCTTCCACTTTCCGCATGGTAAATTCCTCCAGTCCTGCTAATTTCCTCAACCCCCATCTGATTGCCTTTGTTTCTTCACACCTATGAAGCTCTCCCTAATTTATTCATTGCATCCCTATTTTCTGTATGTCCGCACTTTCTTTCCATCCCGACTGCTCTTCTTTCAATCCCATTACAATACCTCCATTCTTGTGCCTTTTCAGCGTTCATGCCCACTTTTGTTCGAGAACTTTTACGTGCTGCCTGCTGGAGAATATTAATCAATTTAGAGCCCGTGGAAACGCTTTTAGAACGTATTGGGTTCGCGCAGCTCAGACTTTATATTCAGTCGTGCGTGGAGCTCGTTATCGTCGAACAATTAATTCAATTAGAGAGGGGGGAGGGGGGGTACGTTTCTTCAAGCCGTTGTTTGCTCTCATGTTTAGTTAGCTCATTTTATTAAACGGGTGGTAAATGATCGTTTAGAGGCGATATTATTTCAAGAACAGAGATAAGCGAACGGAGGTAATACGCTTAAAGGGTTGTTTACTTTCTTTGATTGGATTATCGTTTGACACTGAATTCTGCAGAATCAGATAAATTCTGATGCAAATTAATTAGAGAAGAAAATTCTATATGTATGCGTCCAACAGACGATTTTCAGTTTCGATTAAGAAATTTAGATTTTATGTAGATACTCTGAAAAAGAAAAACCAACGCAGCTATTTCTTTTAAAACTCCATCACACTCAAAATAAAAGTGTTTTTTTACTTTCCCTGCAATACATGGTAATGTATAGGGAAAGTATTGGAATCATGCCGAAAATCACAACTCGAGTTTTCGACGGATCTTCCCGTTTCGAGACCTCTAGAATACGAAAAAACTATTTTTAGCGTGACGGCTGTGTGTGTGTCTGTGTGTCTGTGTGCCTGTCTGTCTGTCTGTGCAGATTTTGTATCCAATCTAACTAAAAAACTAATGGACCGAATTTCACAAAATTTGGTAGGTAAGTTACTTCTGAGCGAGTCTGATGCTAATTAGTTTTGGGTACGATTCGGAATAAAATAACCCGCCTTTTTTTTGCGAAATGGCCCGCAAAAGCTTGTATAAACTCTAACTGAAAAACTGATGGACCGAATTTCACAAAATTCGGTAGATGAGTCACTTGTGGGTTACCTTGGTGCTGATTAGATTTTGGTACGATTCGGAAAAAAATGACCTGCCTTTTTTTGCAAAATGGCTCGCAAAAATCGTCCAAATCTAAACTAAAGAACTGGGTATACTCAAATATATCCATTAAATGCTGATTTAATACGTAATTTTTAACGACGGAAAGAATAAGACCAACCCCATTACACTAGGACTAGCCGTTCTCGAGATATTTTAGTTTTTCGTACCTTCCCTACGCCACCTTTGAAAATAAGCCCGGTTACCGAATGAGAACGAAAATTGAATTAAAAGTGAAATAAATTTAGTTAAAATAAAGAGAACGTTAATATAAGTCTGCAGGGAAAGTCATGTGCTGCCCACATCAGATTTTTACTTTTCCTGCAATGCAAGGTAATGTATAGGGAAAGTATTGGGATCGTGTTGAAAATCGCCTTTTGAGTTTTCGGCGGTTTTACAAATTTTCAAACCTCTGGAACACGAAAAAAATTATTTTTAGCGTGACGCCTGTGTGTGTGTGTCTATCTGTGCTATGCTTGTATCCACTCTAACTGAAAAACTAATTCACAAAATTTCATAACATTCGGTAGGTAAGTAATTTGTGGGTGACCCTGGTGCTAATTAGATTTTGGTACGATTCGGAATAAAAGAACCTGTCTTTTTTTGCGAAAGGCCCCCCAAAATCTACGTATTCACTCTAGCTAAAAAACTGATTGACCAAATTTTTTGGTACGATTTGGGAAAACAGAACCTGTCTTTTCTTTGCGAAATGGCCCGCAAAAATCTTCAAAATATAAAATTAAAGACTACATATGCTCAAATGTATCAATTTAATGTTTGTTTCATACGTAATTTTTGACGCTTAAAAGAATAAGACAAACCTCATTACTCTAAGAATTAGCCGTTCTCGAGATATATATATATATATATTTCGCATTTTTGCTATACGCCGCCTTTGAAAATACGTCCAGTTACTAAATAAAAACGAAAATTAAATTAAAAATGCAAATTCAGTGTCAATTCAGATAGAAATGCCTGTTATTTTGTGCAATTAAATTTAATTTAATGAATTATTAAAGAAATTAAAAAAATGAATTTTAGTCTGTAGGGAAAGTTATGCGCTGCCCACATCAGATTTTCTTTTATTAAAATCATGCTCCTATTTCAGATAATAACATCCATGGGCCGGTTTCGCACTTTATGTGTTACCTACAATGTTGTTGCCTGCTATGGAAATGCGATGTGCGTAAATATGTAGTGTGACAATTATTGTTGTAAGCTATGTATTGATCATATTTTGATCATGTTGCTTTCCCTATAAACATGGTGCATTATATAGGGAAAGTACTGCGACGGGGTCGAAAATTTAAATTCGAGTTTTTGACGTCAGAGCACGTTTTTAAGCATTAGTGAGCATAAATTGAAGGTTTTTGATGTGGTGAGTGGGGGAGAGGGGTGTGTGTGACTCTATGAATGTGATATCTCACGAACAAGCTGAGCATTTCGTACGTAATTTAGTACGGTTATTAAAATCAGTGAATACTTTATTTATTTTAAACGTCTGCGGATATTTGGAAGGTTCTCAAATTTTCAAATTATTACTTTTTAAGTAATTGAAACATCAGGACTTAAACGTCAAAACATAATCATTGTAAACGTAATTTTTCATTAGAAAACTAAAGCCATACGCTTTAAAATGCAAGCACGAACCTTTTGTTCTCTATTTCACTTTTTTCGGTCAAATTTATCGAAAGAGTTAAATAAAATTAAAACCGTTATTGTTAAATATTTCCAGCTTCCTCTGGTGGAGAAAACTTGTTTCATTTATGAGGGAAGATACGTTTTGTATTAGTTTTGCATGACCCCAAACAATTCGCTAAAATTCATTTATTTCGCGAAACAATCAAATTTCAATTGCATTTTGATGTGAATTTTTCACGCGAGTGTGAATAAGTTACTCTGCTTGAACACAAAAGTTGTCAAAAGCGGCCAATTTTAATTTATTTGGTGTTAATTCAATGCCAAATTCTTTGCGCCGTTTATCTTGTACATCATTATTTCACTGTGAAGCAACACCATTGCATTGTGTATCTAAGTCATGTTCTACCTGCATCATATTTTTTATGCGAATAACATCTATGGTTTGGGTATGCCGGGCTGAAATTGGAGCGTTGCGGAAATTGTAAACACTTTGGCACTTTGGACGCTTAAATCTCCGAAACTACTGGATAAAAATGGAAACAATTTTCATCTGTTTTAACGAAATTAGGGTTATATTTATGAATATAGAAAAACAATTTCAATATTTTAATATTTTAAACTGTTTTTTAAAACAGAAAACTAAAATGTTTATATTCGAGCGAGTTTTTGCAGCTCTTTACTTACTTTCACTCAAAATATCTTTTAAACTGTAAAAGATAGATATAAACAGTAAGCGACGAACGTATTTAGTGGGAAGTACAGTTTCTAGGTTAATATTTTTTTTAACAAAGTTGCTATAGTTTTTCTTCTTCGACCCAGGCCGTCCGACCTATCGAACGTGTAAGGTATATGTTTGGACGGCAGGGAAGTGCCGCCCAATATAGACCGGAACCCAGTGGGGGAGGAATCCACAGGAACCGTACCTTCCTTCCCCTACATCACACTCTCGGAAGGACTTAGAGACCCACATATTTAGCCTGCCAGTACTCTGCATTTCCGGAAGAGCCAGTAATTGAACTCAAGTCATCCGAGTGCTAGCCACTGGGCTGTTCCACTGGGCTGCTGCCCCGATCGCTAGCCACTGGGCTGTGCAGACATTGGCGTCCATGGACGCCAATGCCTACAAAGGGGGATCGAACTATTTGGGGTAAGGGATGTTAAATACCTGTCTTTCTGAGAAGTTCTTCATTTGGGATGGACGCTGTCGCATCCGTAAGCAAAAGGTTAATATTTTGAACTATATTAAAAAGGTACTTCTAATTTCGATATATTAATATGTTGAACTATTAGAAAGGCGCTAATTTCGATATTTTAATGTTTTGAAAATGTCTGAAGAAAAGATACCGTCTAAACAGGATGTTATTCGCGCAAACATATTTCGGCTGCATCGCACTGGAGCTACTGTCGATTTTTTATGTACTTTACTTGTTCTGTTTTTCCTGATATACTTTTTGCGCAACTGCTTTTTTGCAATTTATATTTCAAAAAATGCTTCAAAAAAAATCTTCACATTCTCCAAGCCTCGTGATTGATAAACAAACACCCTCAACCTGTTCAAAAGTTCACTTCGGATATAAATATTTTATGGCGATAAATCTGTGTTGCCAATCTCGCGTATCTGCATTACCTTTTTATAGTTATTATGTCTTTAAGAAATAGCAGTCGAACCATTTTACTTTTCATACACCGTTTACTTTAACGGAATTTCCTAATAAAGAAATTTCCTTTATAACCGCCATTTTTTATTCCCGCCATTTTACCAAATTTCAATTGATACTTATTGACATTTTATTTTCTCTACAATACATGGTAATTCTAATGTATAAGGAAAGTATTGGAATCGTGTTGAAGGTCGCAACTCGAGTTTTTGATAGATCTACACGTTTCGAGCAATCTAGAACCCGAAAAAACTATTTTTGGAGTGACATCTCTCCATGTGTGTGTGTGTGTGTGCCTGTTTGTGTCTATCTGTGCAATGTACAAGGTAGAATCAAAAAGTTCGGAGACTGTGCTGATATCTCTAACCCTGATTGGAGGAGAGGGGAACTATTTTACCGTGGCGTACATATACATGTGACGCGAGATGTGAAAAGGAAGAAACATATCTTCGCCTCTTGGTCGCTGCCGCTCGCTAATCGCTATTAATAAAAGTTATGTACAGGGCCGCCGACAATGCAGAGAACAAACAAATGTGTTAAATAGGGGCTTTGGAGTCTTGAGGTCTCGGGCCGCATAAACACTTTATTTTTTTTTATTTTTTTTTACTAATTCCCCCGTGGTGAAGGGTGTCACCTACGTACCATGTCCACAAGACCCCCCTAGGGTATCCCATTTCGAAAGGGAGAATAACTGCAGCTTAAATTTTATAGAAGTACCCCGAAGGGCGGAAGTCTGACTTGGCTTCAACATGACAACATCCATGCCCGCTGGCGAGATTCGAACCCGCAACCCGGCAATCCAGCGATCAGACGGAAACGCATTATAAACACTTTATAAAAATGTCAACTAGTTAGTATGGGGGCCCGCACATATGATACATAGAAGACCTAAAATTCTATCGGCGTCACTGGTTATGTATTAGGTATCTTTTTAAATTACGAAATATA
Organism: Amaurobius ferox; assembly: GCA_951213105.1. Lineage (NCBI taxonomy): Eukaryota > Metazoa > Arthropoda > Arachnida > Araneae > Amaurobiidae > Amaurobius > Amaurobius ferox. The sequence continues at coordinate 140,954,791 of OX578135.1, read as the reverse complement.
CATTTACACATAAATTTAGATGAAAACTTTTTTTGTTTCAAAATATATCCTAAAATTAATTAAAACTTAAATATACGACAAACAAGAACTTCTACCCTATGAAAGCTCACGTCGGATATAAATATTTTACGAGTATAAATCTTTCCTGTCAATAAACGGTTTCTTATATTCCGTTTTTATCGTTCTTATATCTTCAGTAAAAACTACTTGAACCATTTTATTTTTCATACATCGTAAACTTTAACGGAATTTCCATAATAAAGATATTTTTTTATAACAGTCATTTCTTGCTGCTTACATACTAAGGGCTTTCTATAGAGATTTATTAAATTTATACTTTTATTTATACCGAGTTTGGTTGCCCAAAACTCAGTATCCGAAGGAAAATCTTTAATAAGTAAGGCTTATTCTCTCTCTCTCTCTTGAGCGTTGTGGATTCAGTGAAACTCTGAATGGAGGTACAAAGGAAAAGGTATTTATTCAGAGAAAAGGGATAATTTTTTTTTCTGAAAAATCTCTTTTTTGTCCTATATTCCCTTTCATAATTTTTCAAGAATTAGTTTTTATATGCATTTTCGAATCTTTAAGAACCAATATAACCTGTAATAAACACATGGATTTACTTATAATTTTTTTTTTTAGTTTTCCGGGAAAACAAACACAATTATCTGCAGTGTGAGTGACCATCTGACTTTCTCATATGTTCATATTACATAGTTTTTAATTTATTATTTACAGAACTAAAGAAAAATTAACTGGGGCATAGCTAAACTCAACTCTTTCATGCCAAAATCCAATTTTAGTAGTTTTTTTTTTTTTTTTTTTAATTTTACAAGAAAAATTTTGAAAAATTATGCTATTATGGATCCAAAAGATTACGATTATAGCATGTTGCTCTTTATTTTAAAAGATTTGAAAAATGTTTTCGATTGATACCATACTTAACAATGTATCCCCTACATTGCCAATGTACCCGAGTCGTAACTCCCCCCTCCCCCTAAGGAGGGGGGGCTAATGACGGCACTAACACAAAAATTGTATCGCGGCTTTTCTTCACAACAATGATTAAAACTCTTAAGTCTTGTGATCACTGGGCCATAAATAAATCCTTTTATGCATGATTATGTCAAATTTTACCCTATGCTACCATGTTAAAAGAATATAAAATTTCGAATAAACTTCGAACTTTTCGCTCGAATTTAAAATAATCTTCTATAAGAAAGCCGGGTGTAAAGTTTCGTGAAAATCCGTTAATATTTGCAATAGCTACCGTGTGCACAAATAAACGGCCACAGACATACAGACGGACAGACGGATATCAATCCAAAAATAGTCTAAACGTGTCCAAGAGGTCCTGAAATGTATGCTGGCATCAAAATCTCGAATTCGAAAATTTTCTTGAAAACAGTACTTTATATTATTACATATTAGTATGAGAAAGTAAAAATTATATTATTAATTGCATTTTTAATGAGATAGAGCAAATCTGTTCACTTAAAGTTCCAATTATGCTAATTTAGTTTTTCTCTGAGGACATTCCTCACGGTGAAAAAAATTTAATTTGCAATTTCACCATGTATTGTTGTTGATTTCAACTTTTGAATAAAATTCGACAGAAAAATCATTGCATTTAAAAATCTTGTATAATATAAAACGTAAAGTAATACAAAAAAGATCAATCTTGCATGAAGCATTGATTATAAAACACTTTCCGACTCTAATTTTAGTTAAACATCTTTAAGATGCGATACATTCAGTTGTAATATTTTTAAAATTATCATAATACTGCAATAGATAATTATATTTGAAAACTTAAAACTTCATCGAAAAACACGAACTTGATTCATATGACGTCATCGAAATATGAAGCACCTGGCTCTCTGTGTGAAAACAGTAAAGATTTCATTCATACCTTCTTATTTCATTCACCTCAGTACTACAATAATTTATTCTACTTAAGAACTTAAAACCATGGAAGTAAAAGTAATTTAACTCTATGCATAAAACTTCATCGAAAAAGTTTGCTATTAAAGCGTCTACTCCTCTATGTAAAATCAATGAATGTTTCATTCATATCATCTATATTGCAGACTCCAGAACAAAATAATTTTGCGTTAAAGAAATGCAGCAATTCTTATGCAACTCATCTTGCAGCCTAATCTGTTTACATTCTCCATAAGTGAAAATTAGGTTTCGTTGTAGGAATAATCAAAGTTTGATGATCATTTGAACTCAAATATATTGTATAATTGTGTTATTTCAGAATACAGATGCACAGAAATTAAGCAAAAATAAAGCGGTTTTAGGACGGATTCAACACTAAATATAAATTAAAGAGAACGTTAAAAATCACAATTTTGACACAATATAGATGGCATTGATCATTTAAACTCAAATATTTTGTAATTGCGCTGTTTCAGAAGATGCACAGAAATTAAGAAAATAAAGCGGTTTTAGGACGGATACAACACTCAATATAAATTAAAAAGAATTTTTAAAATTACGATTTCGACACAAGAGGGATGCCATATTTTATTTTGAAGTGGGTTACGTGATCTCTTCATATAATACTTACGTGATTTCTTCATATAATGGGTGTAATTATTATTTTAATTTTTATTTAAAAAGCTACTGAATATATTTTACTGAAAATTTTTTTGCATATTTTATGGAATAATTTGAATATTTTCTAAAGCTGTCGAATTAATTTATGAATTTTAAATTCGCTTAAAAAATGTTTAAAAAATTAGGTCCCATAGGGTTCAATGTATTTCATTTTTTCAACTCGGGTTCGATCCAAAACTAATTGAGTAATATTATTCATTTATATTCCCATAGGTCCCACAGACCGTCTGAACATCATACTAAAATTTCATTTTGATAAAGTCATTTTTACGGCAGTTATCGTGCTAACGGACAGACAGACAGACAGACAGAATGAACAAAGTCATAAACACTTTTAAACTATGTTCTAAAGTGTTAATAACGAGAAGCCAACATAGCACTCATGGATCTCAGCTGAATCAACTTTCAAATTTGTCATTGCATTGTAAATTATGGACATTTTTCCTAACACAAAGACAATAACAATGCCCGATCACTCGTTGCGTAAATGCTAAGCGTCCAAAATGTGGATTGCACTGCAATTTCGAAAATTGGCATGTGATTACTTTCCGTCAGCAATTGATGAATGGTCTCCAAAAAGCAGCGAAATGATGCGGTTTTGATTTTGCCTGTATTTCAAAAAGTACTGATAGGAATAAACTAAAATTTTGCACACCAAGATGTCCGACATCGCTGAATCCATTGTCGTCAAAATTTGTCCACGTGTCTATTTATATTATTTTCAAATATGACGTTCACAATTAATAATCAATATTAAAAATTTGTTTGAAGCTGCAAAATGGTGTACATTTTATTTGGATAATGCAGTATTGCGGTATAAAATAGAAATTACTTTGATTAGGCTAATTATTTCGGCAAATATAAAAGATATACTACAACAGCCATTTAATATTAAGAACTCGAGGCAGCCATAACTCCTCAAAGGCTTAAGCACAATACATAACTTTTTTTATGAATTTAAGGTGTTTTGACCTGAAGAATTATAATCTGCTATCAAAAGTGGGTGTTGCCCTTAGAAAACATTGAGTTGGTGTAAAGTTTAATATTAAGATAACCCCTTTAGAAATAAGTTAATAAGTTGCTCATTTATTTATAGCAGGCATTATTACAAGTCTAATGTTATTAGGTTTTACTGTACGACCCAAAAAGCCGGAATAACGCGATTCTTTTTTTCGGGGGGGGGGGGGGGGGAGGCGATTGTACATTTTAATTCCTTTAAGTTTTAACCTTACCGGGTAAGCCCGTCATGGGCTCGTCATAGGAATGGGTGTAATCATAGGAATGGGTGTGCGCTCGTCATAGGAATGTACTCGTTTTTAACACTTTACAACAAAGTTGAAAAGTGTTTATGACTTTGTTCATTCTGTCTCTCTGTCTGTCTGTCTGTTTGTCCGTTAGAACGATAACTGCCGTAAAAATGACTTAATCAAAATGAAATTTTAGTATGTTGTTCAGACGGTCTGTAGAACCTATGGGAATATAAATGAATAATATCACCCAATTAGTTTTGGATTGAACCCGGGTCGAAAAAATAAAATACATTGATCCCTATGGGACCTAATTTTTCAAACATTTTTTAAGCGGATTTAAAATTCACAAATTGCTTCGAAAATTTAGGTAATATTCAAATTGTTCCATAAAATATGTAAAAAAAATTCAGCGAAATATAGTCAGTAGTTTTTTAAATAAAAATTAAAATAATAATTACACCTCTTATATGAAACGATCACATGACCCACTTCAAAATGATATATGGCATCCATCTTGTTTCAAAATCGTGATTTTTTTAAGTTCTTTTTAATTCATATTGAGTGTTGTATCCGTCCTAAAACTACTTTATTTTTGCTTAAATTCTGTGCATCTACATACTGAAACAACGCAATGACAATATATTTGAGTTTAAATGCTCATCTAAATTTGATTATTTCTACAACTAAGCCTATTTTTCACCTATGTAAAATGTAAACAGCAAAATATATAGAATGAGTTGTATTAGAATTCCTGTATTTTTTTAACACAAAATAATTTAGTCCATAGAGTCTGCATGGCTGATATGAATGAAATATTAATTGATTTCATAAAGAGAAGGACGATTTTTTTCGATGAAGTTTCAAGCATAGAGTTTAACTTTTTGTAGCTCCATGGTCTTAAACAAAATGTTTAAATAAAATAAATTATTATAGTATTGTGATGAATGAAATGAATGGGAGAAAGTTATGAATGAAATCCTGTTTTTATAGAGAGATGCAGGCGTGTTATTTTTTCTATGACGTCATTTGAATTAATTTCAGTTGTTTTCGATGAAGTTTTCAAATATAATAAATTATCGTAGTATTATGATAATTCTAAAACTATTACCGAGGAATGTATAACATTTTAGAGATGTTTAAACCAGGCAATTTATATTTCAATGCCGTCATTTGAATGAAGTTCATTTTTTTCGATGAAGGTTTAAGTTTTCAAATATAATAAATTAATGCAGTATTGTGATAAGTTTCAAAATGTTACCGAGGAATGTATTGCATTTTAGACTTGCTTAAATAAAATTGCATTGAAGTTGGAAAGTGTTTCATAATCAATGCTTTAAGCATGATTGATCTTTCTTGTTGGGGAATAACTCGATAACCGGAGCAGCTGGAAAGTCCAAATAAATTATGCCCTTGTCTTTCATAATTTAAGTTACATACATTTTAATAAATGCATTTTTCAGGCATTTAAGTGACTTGCCAATAATAAAAATTTGTACTTTTAAAACTACGGTTTTTATGTTTACTTTTTTCAGATTTATTACTCAAATAATTCGTATAAATTATTTAAGAGTTTCTGTTTTCAAGTTGGTAACATCTTAGTGAAGCCAATGGATGCATTTGGTTTATTTGTGTTATTAAAAACTATTGTGAAACCGTTTTCATCCATACAGTGTGGGTCAAATTATCAATATCCTCATTACTATCATAGTTGTTACAGGAATTGTTATTATTTTCTATAAGAAATAATATTATGAAATTTTTTTAAATTCAAATAATTTCATTTCTAATTATGAGAACTGCTCACAATTCGATATAGTTCTAGTTTTTCGCATAATTTATCTGCACTACACTTAAAATTTGATAACGGAACGGTATGTTGTTGTTGTTGAAACCCAGACCGTCCGACCTACCAGAAAGGTGTAAGGTAACTGTTTGGACGGTCGGGAAGTGCCACCCAATTTAGACCGGAACCCAATGGGGGAGGCATCCACAGGGACCGTACCCTCCTTCCCCCACCACCAACCTCTCGGAAGGACTTTCGGACGGAACTTAAGTTATCGTGTACGTGCAGCCACGCACACATACATACACACACAAGCGGATATATTTCTAAAAATGAGCGAAATTAAGTCAAAAGGTCTTCAAACGTGCTTATTTAACAAAATATTTAATTCAAGAATTTGTGGGAAATAATACTTTCGCCGTACAATGTGCAAGAAATTGTTGGAATTTTCTGATTGAATCATGCCAGCTGTAGATGAAATAAAAAGGAAATATCTCGAGAACGGCTCTTGGTAAATCTAAAACGACATTAATAGTTACCTGCTCTTCACAAATTGCTCTTTAAATTATCATTTTATCACTTTAAATGCACTTAAATTATCACTTTAAATGCACTTGAAATTATCATTATTATCATTTCTCTCCTCTCCGCATTCTTTTTTCCCCAATTCTTTTCTTCTGTTTGGTTTGTCGTATTTTTTTCATGTTTATGTTTTCATATTAATTATTGACCAGCTAAATATTTAAAATTTAAATTTTACGTATTCATTTCTACACGCTACGAAATAACGCCACATTCTCAAATACTTGACACCTTTCGGAGAAAAAACCTTTTTCGCTAGGAGTTCCAAAAAAATTCCAAATTGTCCTGCACATCCATTGGATTAAAGTTGACTTTATAATGAGTCAAATTTATCAAGTTCATGACAAAAGTCTTAACATAATTTTGTTTTATCTCATAAATATTCTAAGAGCGCTTTGAAAAGAAATTAACTTTTTGCCTTTCACAAGTTTGCTTTTGTAGATGATGTATTATCAATTGATTTTTTTTTTCATACCTGTTCTGCATCATACATTAGATGCTACTTTTCAATAATATTGTATTTTTTATCCTCATTAACAATGTAACAATCAATATTTTTTTTGAAAGAAATACCCATGTGTGACTTATGAATTTTCTTCCAAATCTAGCGTATCATTGGTATAGCGTTTGTCTCGAGTTGCAGACGTCTGGGTTTGAATCCCTCCTTGAACATAGCTTTATACTTGTGTCCGAGCGATGTTGTTAATCTAGAGAGATATTCGGGATAAAAAAAAAAATCTGTGCATGAGGTTTCATCCAGCGCTCTTGTATCTCAGGACGATGCGTACTCGGCTCGGATTGAGGACATAGCTCGAAACGAGCATATAGCGCTCGTCTCGGGTTTCATAGTCCGGATTCGGGTCTTTACTCAGACATAAATTCCTATTGGTATACAAACTATAGTTCTTACATATTTTAATGTAATTTAAATTATTAGCAACTTCCTTATCATAGCCAAGATGCCAACAGGCTAAATTACTGCGGTTAATCCTTATATATCCCCAAAATGTTTTCATCCGCTGGACAAACCTAGTCCGATGGCATTCATTTTATTTGATAAATCAGCCGTTAATTTTTCAATGTTGTAATTGTTTAATTTGGGGTCCCTCTGATGCAGGGGCCCCGAGCAGCTGTCTCGCATGTCCTTGCGTTAGTCAGGCTCTAAAGAAAAGAGGTGGTTTAACTCAGATGAAGAAATCACTGCCTCAATGCTCATACTAGTGAAAGAGATTCCCTCCCAAATAAGTTGCTCAGTCGATTGAGCAGAAGTCTCGAAATCCAGTGTTTAGGATTTTGAGACCTTATCTAGACGTGTCCGTCATGTTATACTTATCGGAGAATAATATAACTAGTTCTAGATATCAGGAATATCACTCCACCTAACTTTCTCATTCGGTATTTGAATGGGGGGAAATGTATTACGTGCTTCCGTTCGAATTTATTCTTTAAAAAACTTTTCTGAAAGTTATTTAAATATTTTTGTCATGTTGGCAACGAGTCTATCGCATTGGTGATTTTCATACATTTTGCTGACTTATATTATTAGATATTTCTTTGGTACTATTGGTATCAATAAACCGACAAATTAAGACCTACTGCGAAAACACTACATTCCAAATTCCTTAAAGGTTGAACTGGAGCTAGAACGGACAAATTTATACCCAGAACCCACTTATAGAGGGCGTTTTCAAACGCCATTTGTAGTTGGGATTTTTAAACCTCTAGCTTTTTGTAGCGACTCCTATAGGCAAGTTTCTGTGAATCTAAACATGGTCATTGCAGCCTCATTTTTACCGCTTTGAAATTTAAAGACAGCTGCGTGGTAAGACATAATTAGTCGGTCGCCATAAAGGTACACAAAATTGTGATACACAGACAGTTTTGTTTGTGCCATTGCAGCTATCGGCATTTCATGCCATATATTGTCACCAATATGTAAAATGTGTGACTCTTTGATGCCTCATGCCTCACTTAGGAAAAGCAATTTTACAGTCAACCATCGCTATTACGTGAAAGTAGGGTTGCCAGAACTTGACAACATTTTCCTGATCTGGGTCGAAAACCCAGACCACTCGACTGGCCCGAGGGCTTACAGCAACCATTTAAGTGGCCAGGCCGGCGAATACACTCATTCCTGATAATGCATCGTGATAGTACTGTTTTCTCGAAAATTTTTCAATTCAAGATTCTGGCAGAAAAGCATGACGTAAAGAAACTAGAAATATACACATTTTTTTTTTAGTTTATTGCATTTAAAATTTAATATTTTTGTAACTTTATTTCCTATGGTGAAAGGAAATAATTCCTAAAAAAAAATGGTGGTAATATTATACCGAAAATAATAGTTTGAATTACGTAAATGGTACTGAAATAGTATATATTAACGCAAATCAGCCAAATACATCCATTGCATCGGCGTCACTAAGCTGTTGCCAACTTGAAAAAAGAAACTTTTGATCTCGTAACTACATTTAAAAAACCTGTAATAAATTTGATTTGAAAAATTCTAAAAGTGTAAAGATATGAACATTTTATCTTTACAGTCTTTTTTTTTTTTTTTTCGATATTAGAACTCCGAAGATTTTTTTTTTTTTTGCATTTTCTGTTTTTCATTGTTTACTCCGTATAATTGAAGAATATCGTAAATATATTCATTTATCATATGAAATGATTTTCCACCTCTTTTTAGAGCTTAAAATATTTCCGGTCGCTGTTCCTTTTTAATAAAACCTACTTGTATTTGCATGGTTAGTGAAGCTTATATGAAACTACCAGATAAACCCAGCGTTGCTCGTGAGTTAAATTATGGGCAAATTCCGCTAGTATTCTAAATGATCTTGGGTGGGGGGAGCGATATCTCACGAAAAACATTAGAGCGATTCGAACGTAATTTTGTACGATTATCTCGATTTGTGAATACTGGAACCCTATTGATTTTAAGCACGATCGAACGCTCGAAATATAACACAAATTTTCGAGTGATTTTTTGAAAGAAATCACAGAAAAATTACGGACATTCAATAATGTTAAATAAATAATCATTTTATACGTAATGTTTCATTTTAAAAGGAATAACACAAGCTTTAGAACGTATCGTTAACCTTTCTCACGATTGCAGGTTTTTCATATGAATTTATCTGAAACATTTCATAAAATTAACAGTAGTGTATCGTTATAAAAATTTGGCGATCGTAGCGGATAATATGGCGGAATATTGCCAACATGGCAGCTTTTTGAAAATGATGCCAAATTGACTAAAATGTCACCAAGGTGGCAAAAGTGACGCTGGAGTTGCGAAAATGACGATAAATTGATGAATTATTAATTAATATATTTACTATAATGGACTATACATTGCTTAGCAGATGCTATAGCAACATTTCCATTTGTTAAGTTCTATTTGCGCGAAATATAATAAACTGGATATTTCAAAATATTTTTTGCATGTTGTCATCTATAAAATCGCCAAATGTTAGTGTGCTTTTCAACTTTAAAAACGTAGTGCAGTGGATCTGATGTATCATTATTTCGCATTGAAAGAAGTAAAGTATTTGCATTCTGCAATATAGTCGTGTGCTACCCACACCATATTTTTACTTTCCTTATATACCTAATGTATAAGGAAAGTATTGTGACGGGGTCGAAAATTCGAATTTGAGTTTTCGACGGGCGAGCACGTTTCAAGCATCCCTGATCACGAGTCAAACATTTTTGAAGTGATGTCTGTGTGTCTGTGTGTGTGTGTGCGTGTGTGTGTGTAAGTATTTGTGTGTGTGTGTGTGTCAGTGAGTCTGAGGAGACGATAACTGACGAACGAATGGACCGATTCGAACCAAATTTGGTACAAAAATCACAATCCGTAAACACTGGAAGCCTATTGTTTTTATACGTAATCGAATGTTCAGAACCCTCTTAAATTTTCGATTGAAATTTTGAAAAAATCGTCAAAAAATCAAAACCGCTAATAAAGTTACGCAAATAGACATTTCTTATGTAATTTTTCATTAGAAAACGATTGACATAAATTTTAGAACGCTAACATGAACCGTTCTCGAGATATTGTACATTTTTAAAAAAAATTATGAAAAAGTCACATAAAAAAAAAATTCCTATTGAGAAACGTGTTCACTTTTCATATGTAATACCATGCGATAAATTGAGTGACATCATTCTCGTGGATCTAATTCGTTCCATTCATGAAAAAATATACTTTGAATAATACTTTTGTATTTGAACGCCAATAGTCATTTATTTGCTGTAAGAATAACTTTTTTCTTAGTGCATAACGCTTGGCGAGATTTTGGCGACGAATTTGGCGGAATGTCGCCAACTTGGCGACTTTTTTGAAATCTTGCCAAATTAATGAAAATCTCGCCAAATGGATAAAAATGATGCTAAATCAATGAAAATGACGACTAATTGTCGAAAATTCAATATCTTGGAAAGAATATTAGTATCTACTATAAGAAAAACATATTTTTTTACTGTAAAAGTAGTAAATTCATTACATTATATAAGGAAAGTCATGTGTTGTCCACATCAGATTTTTTATTAATTTCCCGACAACCTCTGGATGTGCATTACAAAGTTTTGGCGATAATTGTAGAAAGTGATTGCAGAGCTCCTGGTGTTATATTTTAAAACTTAGCAAAAATGATTTTCTTTAATTTTCAAATTAGGTCATTATAGTCAATTACGAATTTTCACCCTATAAGAATAACGTTCAAAGACGGCGGTTGGGATACTGTATTTTTAAAATTGATTGTAATATTTTGTATTTTGAAGCCCAAAAATTCGCCAATAATCATTTACTTCATGCAACTGGTATTAATTAAATGTTAATTCTATTTTGACATTTTGATAAGGATGTTGCACGTAATTGTAAAATAAGTCATTTGTTTGGACTAATAGATTTCCAAAAGCGCTCAATTTGAATTTACGTCGTGCTAATTCACTGCCAAAATTTTTGTTTTGTGGATCTTGTACACCATTCTTTCGCTGTGAGAGAAGTAAAATCCTTTCATTATGTAGTGAAAATCATGTGCTGCCCACATCAGATTTTTTTTATTGAGTCATATTACGGCCTTGGAATATAAGATTTGCGGAATTTAGTGATATTTTTAATTGCAAGTCATCTGTTTTACTTTGACAAAACTTTTTCAACTCGTTATTAACTATTATGTTTAACCGATCGTTAAAACAGACAAAAAATGGTATGGTCATATACAGTAGCGTAGCGTGATATTTTTGACTGGGTAGACTGAGCGATTGGCATTTTAACTTCAAAAAGATTTTTGTATAAGTGAAATTTATATTGGAATTCGCGCTTTCAATAACTTTTATTTCCTTGGTGAGTAAAATAAAATAATTTTACACAAAAATGTTAAGAGTGAATGAAATGCACGATATTTTGAAATATGTTACCAATGTAAGATAAATACATACAAAATATAACATTTTACATGTTTTCTTATTTCTAAATTAGTTAAACATTTTCAACCATTTTATTAAATATGAAGTCATAGTCGATCATAAGGAAGAACACTCCCCCCCCCCCCCCCCTGAATATTCAAGATAATAAAGGCGATCATCAAGTTAGACGATGTTATACGATGTTGTTGCGATTATCAAGATGTACGATGTTGTATTCTTGAGTTTACCCCTCCCCCTGAAAACGTTCTAACGTTCTACGGCCTCCATTAATGAAAGAGTGCTCTGAAAATTGGTAAGAAATCTGGAACAAAAGCTTAGTTGAAAATCACTGTAGTCAACAATGCCCTTAAACAATATTGTATATTAATTATTTACAAATACTGTACTATGAAAACTAAAAAATATCTTATAATTACAATATGCTAAGAATATGCTAGAAAATTATCAACCACTTTTATCTAATGGAGATTCTTGTGTAACATGGGATATTTGAAGAGATATCAGATTTATTCTTTCTAAAACTCCCAAATACATAAACGGATACTTCGCCATGTTGATGCCGATATAAGGAGCCAAGTCTACTTTGCAAACTATTAAGTTTAATGGTAGTCATTATTCATATATTTCTTCGTCTTGATATTGTTTAAAGGTTTATGTAAAGGTATTTAGGTAAATGCTAGTTTATTTATGAAAAATGACTCATTCTATTACAAATAATGATTATTTTCTGCGAATATTAATTAATAGAATCACATTTGACCCAAAATGGAGGACCCATTAGCCTTGCACGATAAATGTTCTTTCATCCAATTATTGACTGTTTGCAAAGGGTTGAAAATGGGGGAAGTAATAGCCACATCTTTCTGTAAGCTAACTTCCATGTTACTTAATCAGCTAGGGAGGAGTTTAACAGTTGGGTTGTTTTAATGCCGTGCTTCTCCTTATAGGCCACGAAGACTGGATGATTTCAGCTTCTAAAACATTAAAATATGCGTTTTAATGGGAAAAATACTTTGAAACGTGTCACTTTAAGCAAGTAAAATGTAAAAAATTTCTAAACAATACATATATATTCGCAAAGTTATTTAAAAAATTATAATAAATAAAAGTATGTTTAAATAATTCTTTGAACTAGATTTTAAACAGAGGAGGCTCAGCTTTTTAGCCTCAATAGACGCTACGCCACTGGGCATATCTTCTACCATTTTAACATCGTACTTTTTGTAATTTTGTTTTCAAACGGAACGAGTATATTTTATTCTTTAAACTACTTGTGAACGTAATTTTGTTTAGTGAGAACAGAAATTTTTATACATTTTTTTTAAGAGAATTAAATTAAGTATTTTAATAGAACTGTTTGAAGAACAATATCATTTAGAATAGTAGTATTGAAATTTATACATATTTAAAATTACGAACAACGCCGCTGCTAATCTATATGTAAAATAATTTCATCTCTGACGAAAACATTATCCATCAGAGACGTTTCTAAATTACCTTATTAGTCCATAATAAAATTTAATAGGAAGTGTAATATATCTTAAAATTTATCGATTCCATGAATGTTTCACTTTCTAACGAAATATATATATATATATATATATATCCATCACTAAAGATAAATCGGTAATAAATCACCTGAGTTATCAAAAGCGGTGAAATTCCGCTCTGGCTTGATTACATGGGGAAAATAAAATAAAAATATATTGGCGTGCATTTTTTAATAAGCTTTTATACCGAAACTCTCACAGCTACGTTGTAAAGACTTTTAAAAAAACCTATATTAAAGATACAAAATTGAAAAGCAAAATAAAAACTTTTGACTTTAGTCATTATTTTACTTAATTAAAGCGTGAGAAATTATTTAGGCTATTGCCGTGTGTTTCACGATTTCCTCATTAAATTGGGAGAATATCGTAAATATTCATTGTCACGGTGGACAATTTTCCTACCGCTTTTTTTGCGTCTAAAGTATTTATAGCCATCATTACTGCCTTAATTAAAACCTACTTGTATTTCTTTTTTTTTTTAAGGAAATAAAATATATATATAAAAAATTTTAAGTTACGCGGTTTTAGTAAAATGTACTAAAAGGAAAAATCTGATGTGGGCAGCACATGACTTTCCCTGCAGACTCAAATTCATTTTTTCTTAATTTCTTTAAGAACTCCTTAAATTGAGTTTAATTGCACAGAATGACACTAAATTTGCATTTTTAATTCCATTTCTGCTTTTATTTGGTAATTGGACATTTTTCCAAAGGCGGCATAAAAAAAATGCGAAAAATCTCAAATATCTCGAGAACGGTTAGTCCTAGAGTAATAGAGTTGTTCTTATTTTTTTCCTCGTCAAAAATTACGTATAAAACAAGCATTTAATTGATACATTTGAACATACGTAGTCTTTTTTTAAATATTGGCGATTTTTGCGGGCCATTTCGTAAAAAAAGACAGGTTGTTCTTTTCCGAATCGTACCAAAATCTAATCAGCATCAGAGTATCCCACATGTGATTTATCTACCAAATTTTGTGAAATTTAGTCAATTTGTATTTCAGCTAGAGTGAATACATGAGATTTTTGCGGGCCATTTCGCAAAAAAGGGCGGATTCTTTTTTCCCGAATTGTACCAAAAACAATCAGCATCAGGGTCACACTCAAGGGTCTTACCTACCAAATTTTATGAAATTCGGTCCATTAGTTTTCGAGTTAGAGTGGATCCATTCATTGCACAGACACACACACAGACGTCACGCTAAAAATAGTTTTTACGAATTCTAGAGGTCTTGTAACGTATAGATCCGTCGAAAACTCGCGTTGCGATTTTCGACATGATTTCAATACTTTCCCTATGCATTACCATGTATTGCAGGGAAAGTAAAAAAATAACTTTAGCTATGACAACATTTTTCGTCATATGTGACTAAAAATAAAATCATAGGGCGCCCTCAAAAGAATTGTAATTTCTTTCGCAGCAAAATAATGGTGTACAAGTCTACGGCCTAATGTTTTTAGCCTTGAATTAACACCACGTATTTGAAATTGGATGCGTGTAGCAACATGTGGGTCTAAACAAAATCAATTATAGTTCATACTTATTTACAAATTCCTCATCAAAATATAATTGGTATTTAATTAACATCCCGAAAAATAAATGACTACATACGAATTTTTTAACTTCAAAATACAAAATTATTATAAAAAGTATCTGAATGAACTGGATCCACTGGAATCATACCAGATTTGTAGCATAGTATTGTGTATGAAAAAGATGATGCTTACTACATTTTTTTTATAATTTTATGTCATTTTTTATATATTTAATTGAAAGAAAGGCAATATCTCAATAGCGGTTCGAACTAGCTTTCTAAAAATTGTGTCATTCGTTTTCTAATGAAAAATTACATATAAAATGATTATTTATATAACATTATTGAAAGTTTTAACATTATTGAAATTCTTGACGTTTTGATGAATTTTTTTCAAAATTTTATTCGAAATTTTGGTGATCTTCTGAACGTTTTATCATGTTTAAAATCAATAGGGTTCTATAATATTTACTGATTGTAATTTTTGTTCCAAATTTCGTTATAAACGAAATAACATTTGTATTTAATTAATTCAAGTAAAATAAAAAAAATAATCGAGTAAATACAATAACCAGGTAAATAAAATAAAAAAATATAATCAAGTAAAATAAAAAAAAGTTTGGCGAATGAGTTGGCATTGAAATATATAACACTAAGGTCTCTTCTGAAGAACAGAATGTGCTAAATCCACGAATGTAATGTTCATTTAACTTGTCCCATAATATTATAGGGGAAAACAAAACTTTCTGATGAAACTTCTTTAATTTCATGTAACTTTTTTCTTATATAAATTTATTTTTAAAAAAATCTGATGTGGGCAGCACATGACTTTCCTTATACAATGCAATGAATTTGCTACATTTGCAGTAAAAAAAAAGTCTGATGTGGGCAACACATGACTTTCCTTATATAATGTAATGAATTTACTACTTTTACAGTAAAAAAATAGGTTTTTCTTATAGTAGATACTAATATTCTTTCCTAGATAATGAATTTTCGACAATTAGTCGCCATTTTTTTTTTATTTAGCGTCATTTTTATCCATTTGGCGAGATTTTCGTTAATTTGGCAACATTTCAAAAAAGTCACCTAGTTGGCGACATTCCGCCAAATTCGTCGCCAAAATCTCGCCAAGCGTTAGGCACTAAGAAATAAGTTATTCTTACAGCAGATAAATGACTATTGACGTTCAAATACAAATGTATTATTCAAAGTATCTTTTTTCATGAATGGAACGAATTAGATCCACGAGAATGATGTCACTCAATTTATCGCATGGTATTACATATGAAAAGTGAACATGTTTCTCAATAGGAAATATTTTTTTTATTTTATATGACTTTTCGATAATTTTTTTGAAAAATGTTCAATATCTCGAGAACGGTTCATGTTAGCGTTCTAAAATGTATGTCAATCGTTTTCTAATAAAAAGTTACATAAGAAATGTCTATTTGCGTAACTTTATTAGCGGTTTTGATTTTTTGACGATTTTTTTAAAATTTCATTCGAAAATTTAGGGGGGTTCTGAACATTCGATTGCATATAAAAACAATAGGCTTCCAGTGTTTACGGATTGTGATTTTTGTACCAAATTTGGTTCGAATCGGTCCATTCGTTCGGCAGTTATCGTCTCCACAGACTCACTGACACACACACACACATACACACACACAGACATCACTTCAAAAATGTTTGATTCATGATCAGGGATGCTTGAAACGTGCTCTGCCGTCGAAAACTCGAATTCGAATTTTCGACCCCGTCACCATACTTTCCTTATACATTATGTATATAAGGAAAGTAACGAGTGATATGTCGAAAACTGTTAATGCCAACGTTCTAAAATAAGCACCGTTCGTTTTCTCACGCTAAATTATATATAAAATCAATGTTTATTTAACGTCGATTTATGTTGTTGTTGTTGTTGTTTTTGCGACTAATTTGAAACCTTATCAGAAAGTTTGGTGGTTTTCGAATCGTCGAACCGCGTATATTGTCAATAAGGTTCCGATATTCACTGATTGTGACAAATGTGCAAAATTTCATTCGAATCGATCCATTCCGACTTGCGATATCATGTCTACACAGTGACACACACACACATGCGCACACACTTGCGCATCGTCTGAAAACATTCTATCCCAGTTGGAAGATTCTCGAAACGTGTGCTTATTTTAAGGTTTTTCTTAAAGATTCTTTCGATAATTCGGAGTCTTTCCACATGGCAATGTTTGAGAGAAAGGCCATTTTGTCCACCGAAAACTCTCATTCGAATGCTGAACCCGTCACAATACATATTTTTCTCATACCTTATACTATATATTAGTATTTAACCTTTTGCTTACGGGTGGGACAGCGTCCATCCCAAACGAAGAACCCCTCAAAAAGACAGGTATTTGACATACCACGCCAATGCCTGCGCCCGCGGACGTCAATGTCTGCAAAGGGGGATCGAACTGTTTGGGATAGGGTATGTCAAATACCTGTCTTTTTGAGAGGTTCTTCGTTTGGGATGGACGCTGTCCCACCCGTAAGCAAAAGGTTAATATTGCCCTGTGAACATTCGCTACACACATGCACATCTACATGAACACCATGACGCAATGCTAAATATAGTATGTTCGTTGTTCAGATTAAAGATTTTTAAATTTTATAAATCTTACAATAACAACAATTAGAATTTTCGGAGTTTCTTCAATACTCTATACCACCTCTTATGCGGAGTTCGCAAGACAAAATACCTAACACCCCAATTGTTTTGTAAGGAAAGATTCCCGAGTGCATACATTAGATCTGTCTATAGAAAGTGACCACGCCTGATCGAATAAAAATGACTGCATTACCCCTAGCCGAAAATCTAAAAAAATAGGATAACGAACTCGGTGACGAAGTGAGATAGACGAAAAAAGCAAACTACAAAGTTGTAGAGCATTGTCTACTAGTAGGAATCGACATCAGGAACGAACGAAACGCCTGTACGGAAGGCAATAAAAACCAGTCATGTTTAAAATTGGTTACTAAATGTGTAGGCACGCCACAATACTGTTAAACGTTGCCGAAGGATTAGCATGAGATGCAAATAATACTAATGACGCAGTTCCCATGTCTGAGATAAAATGCAGGTTCTACACTAGATTTTTGTGAATGTAAGTGTTGTTTATTGCAGTGGCAGCTCATGACTTCAGGAAAGGATGCAGATTCAGAGGCGGGTTCCCCCCTTCTACCTCGACAACGAACATAATCGAAACACATTACGCTACTGGCACAAGTGTCGGTAAATAGTATCTAAAAATAGCCAAACTAGTCTGAAAAATTCGTCAAGTAATAATAATAAACTTTAAGTGAAGCAGCGCTTATCTTACGTCTCTTGATGAGCCGCCACTGGTTTATTGTATCATTCCTGAATATGACAGTGATGCGCTACTAACCATATTGTGTCAAATAAGTGCTTTCTGTAAGCATTGCATTGTGATATTGCCACTTATTAAACAGTATTCTGCAACTTTATAATTGACTTTTTTCGTCTATCTCGCATCGTTGCCGAGTTTCGATATTCTAACTTTTTAAATTCTCGGCTTAGGGCGCTGCTGTCACTTTTATTCGATCGGGCATGATTACCTTACTATACATATACCTAACGTGTACCACACCTTTCCTTACAAAGTTGTTAGGATGCTTATTAAGACCTTTCCTAGGAACCCGATATGCTAAAGAGAAAGAAAATAAACGCAACATAAAAAGTTTTTGACATGCAAGCTTTTTACTTTCTTTATATACATAATGTATAAGGAAAGTATTGTGACGGGGTCGAAAATTCGAATTCGAGTTTTCGACGGGAGAGCACGTTTCAAGCATCCCTGATCACGAATCAAACATTTTTGAAGTGATGTCTGTGTGTGTGTGTGAAAGTATGTGTGTGTGTGTGTGTGTCAGTGAGTCTGTGGAGACGATAACTGACGAACGAATGGACCGATTCGAACCAAATTTGGTACAAAAACCACAATCCGTAAACACTGGAAGCCTATTGTTTTTATACGCAATCGAATGTTCAGAACCCCCCTAAATTTTCGAATGAAATTTTGAAAAAATCGTCAAAAAATCAAAACCACTAATAAAGTTACGTAAATAGACATTTCTTATGTAATTTTTCATTGGAAAACGATTGACATAAATTTTAGAACGCTAACATGAACCGTTCTCGAGATATTGTACACTTTTAAAAAAAATTATCAAAAAGTCATATAAAATAAAAAAAAAAAATTTCCTATTGAGAAGCAGGTTCACTTTTCATATGTAATACCATGCGATAAATTGAGTGACATCATTCTCGTGGATCTAGCTCGTTCCATTCATGAAAAAAGATACTTTGAATAATACTTTTGTATTTGAAAGCCAATAGTCATTTATCTGCTGTAAGAATAACTTATTTCTTAGTACATAACGCTTGGCGAGATTTTGGCGACGAATTTGGCGGAATGTCGCCAACTTGGCGACTTTCTTTTATGTTGCCAAATTAACGAAAATCTCGCCAAATGAATAAAAATGACGCTAAATCAATGAAAATGACGACTAATTGTCGAAAATTCAATATCTTGGAAAGAATATTAGTATCTACTATAAGAAAAACCTATTTTTTTTACTGTAAAAGTAGTAAATTCATTACATTATATAAGGAAAGTCATGTGTTGCCCACATCAGATTTTTTTTTGTTTAAATCCCAGTCTACAATCGAGGGAATCTTTTTCAAAAAATGCCAAATTGTCTCTCTCCCTCTCTCAGAAAATGTTAAAATTCCCCTACATCACACTCTCGGAAGGACTTAGAGACCCACATATTTAGCCTGCCAGTACTCTGCATTTCCGGAAGAGCCAGTAATTGAACTCAAGTCATCCGAGTGCTAGCCACTGGGCTGTTCCACTGGGCTGCTGCCCCGATCGCTAGCCACTGGGCTGTGCAGACATTGGCGTCCATGGACGCCAATGCCTACAAAGGGGGATCGAACTATTTGGGGTAAGGGATGTTAAATACCTGTCTTTCTGAGAAGTTCTTCATTTGGGATGGACGCTGTCGCATCCGTAAGCAAAAGGTTAATATTTTGAACTATATTAAAAAGGTACTTCTAATTTCGATATATTAATATGTTGAACTATTAGAAAGGCGCTAATTTCGATATTTTAATGTTTTGAAAATGTCTGAAGAAAAGATACCGTCTAAACAGGATGTTATTCGCGCAAACATATTTCGGCTGCATCGCACTGGAGCTACTGTCGATTTTTTATGTACTTTACTTGTTCTGTTTTTCCTGATATACTTTTTGCGCAACTGCTTTTTTGCAATTTATATTTCAAAAAATGCTTCAAAAAAAATCTTCACATTCTCCAAGCCTCGTGATTGATAAACAAACACCCTCAACCTGTTCAAAAGTTCACTTCGGATATAAATATTTTATGGCGATAAATCTGTGTTGCCAATCTCGCGTATCTGCATTACCTTTTTATAGTTATTATGTCTTTAAGAAATAGCAGTCGAACCATTTTACTTTTCATACACCGTTTACTTTAACGGAATTTCCTAATAAAGAAATTTCCTTTATAACCGCCATTTTTTATTCCCGCCATTTTACCAAATTTCAATTGATACTTATTGACATTTTATTTTCTCTACAATACATGGTAATTCTAATGTATAAGGAAAGTATTGGAATCGTGTTGAAGGTCGCAACTCGAGTTTTTGATAGATCTACACGTTTCGAGCAATCTAGAACCCGAAAAAACTATTTTTGGAGTGACATCTCTCCATGTGTGTGTGTGTGTGTGCCTGTTTGTGTCTATCTGTGCAATGTACAAGGTAGAATCAAAAAGTTCGGAGACTGTGCTGATATCTCTAACCCTGATTGGAGGAGAGGGGAACTATTTTACCGTGGCGTACATATACATGTGACGCGAGATGTGAAAAGGAAGAAACATATCTTCGCCTCTTGGTCGCTGCCGCTCGCTAATCGCTATTAATAAAAGTTATGTACAGGGCCGCCGACAATGCAGAGAACAAACAAATGTGTTAAATAGGGGCTTTGGAGTCTTGAGGTCTCGGGCCGCATAAACACTTTATTTTTTTTTATTTTTTTTTACTAATTCCCCCGTGGTGAAGGGTGTCACCTACGTACCATGTCCACAAGACCCCCCTAGGGTATCCCATTTCGAAAGGGAGAATAACTGCAGCTTAAATTTTATAGAAGTACCCCGAAGGGCGGAAGTCTGACTTGGCTTCAACATGACAACATCCATGCCCGCTGGCGAGATTCGAACCCGCAACCCGGCAATCCAGCGATCAGACGGAAACGCATTATAAACACTTTATAAAAATGTCAACTAGTTAGTATGGGGGCCCGCACATATGATACATAGAAGACCTAAAATTCTATCGGCGTCACTGGTTATGTATTAGGTATCTTTTTAAATTACGAAATATACATTTACACATAAATTTAGATGAAAACTTTTTTTGTTTCAAAATATATCCTAAAATTAATTAAAACTTAAATATACGACAAACAAGAACTTCTACCCTATGAAAGCTCACGTCGGATATAAATATTTTACGAGTATAAATCTTTCCTGTCAATAAACGGTTTCTTATATTCCGTTTTTATCGTTCTTATATCTTCAGTAAAAACTACTTGAACCATTTTATTTTTCATACATCGTAAACTTTAACGGAATTTCCATAATAAAGATATTTTTTTATAACAGTCATTTCTTGCTGCTTACATACTAAGGGCTTTCTATAGAGATTTATTAAATTTATACTTTTATTTATACCGAGTTTGGTTGCCCAAAACTCAGTATCCGAAGGAAAATCTTTAATAAGTAAGGCTTATTCTCTCTCTCTCTCTTGAGCGTTGTGGATTCAGTGAAACTCTGAATGGAGGTACAAAGGAAAAGGTATTTATTCAGAGAAAAGGGATAATTTTTTTTTCTGAAAAATCTCTTTTTTGTCCTATATTCCCTTTCATAATTTTTCAAGAATTAGTTTTTATATGCATTTTCGAATCTTTAAGAACCAATATAACCTGTAATAAACACATGGATTTACTTATAATTTTTTTTTTTAGTTTTCCGGGAAAACAAACACAATTATCTGCAGTGTGAGTGACCATCTGACTTTCTCATATGTTCATATTACATAGTTTTTAATTTATTATTTACAGAACTAAAGAAAAATTAACTGGGGCATAGCTAAACTCAACTCTTTCATGCCAAAATCCAATTTTAGTAGTTTTTTTTTTTTTTTTTTTAATTTTACAAGAAAAATTTTGAAAAATTATGCTATTATGGATCCAAAAGATTACGATTATAGCATGTTGCTCTTTATTTTAAAAGATTTGAAAAATGTTTTCGATTGATACCATACTTAACAATGTATCCCCTACATTGCCAATGTACCCGAGTCGTAACTCCCCCCTCCCCCTAAGGAGGGGGGGCTAATGACGGCACTAACACAAAAATTGTATCGCGGCTTTTCTTCACAACAATGATTAAAACTCTTAAGTCTTGTGATCACTGGGCCATAAATAAATCCTTTTATGCATGATTATGTCAAATTTTACCCTATGCTACCATGTTAAAAGAATATAAAATTTCGAATAAACTTCGAACTTTTCGCTCGAATTTAAAATAATCTTCTATAAGAAAGCCGGGTGTAAAGTTTCGTGAAAATCCGTTAATATTTGCAATAGCTACCGTGTGCACAAATAAACGGCCACAGACATACAGACGGACAGACGGATATCAATCCAAAAATAGTCTAAACGTGTCCAAGAGGTCCTGAAATGTATGCTGGCATCAAAATCTCGAATTCGAAAATTTTCTTGAAAACAGTACTTTATATTATTACATATTAGTATGAGAAAGTAAAAATTATATTATTAATTGCATTTTTAATGAGATAGAGCAAATCTGTTCACTTAAAGTTCCAATTATGCTAATTTAGTTTTTCTCTGAGGACATTCCTCACGGTGAAAAAAATTTAATTTGCAATTTCACCATGTATTGTTGTTGATTTCAACTTTTGAATAAAATTCGACAGAAAAATCATTGCATTTAAAAATCTTGTATAATATAAAACGTAAAGTAATACAAAAAAGATCAATCTTGCATGAAGCATTGATTATAAAACACTTTCCGACTCTAATTTTAGTTAAACATCTTTAAGATGCGATACATTCAGTTGTAATATTTTTAAAATTATCATAATACTGCAATAGATAATTATATTTGAAAACTTAAAACTTCATCGAAAAACACGAACTTGATTCATATGACGTCATCGAAATATGAAGCACCTGGCTCTCTGTGTGAAAACAGTAAAGATTTCATTCATACCTTCTTATTTCATTCACCTCAGTACTACAATAATTTATTCTACTTAAGAACTTAAAACCATGGAAGTAAAAGTAATTTAACTCTATGCATAAAACTTCATCGAAAAAGTTTGCTATTAAAGCGTCTACTCCTCTATGTAAAATCAATGAATGTTTCATTCATATCATCTATATTGCAGACTCCAGAACAAAATAATTTTGCGTTAAAGAAATGCAGCAATTCTTATGCAACTCATCTTGCAGCCTAATCTGTTTACATTCTCCATAAGTGAAAATTAGGTTTCGTTGTAGGAATAATCAAAGTTTGATGATCATTTGAACTCAAATATATTGTATAATTGTGTTATTTCAGAATACAGATGCACAGAAATTAAGCAAAAATAAAGCGGTTTTAGGACGGATTCAACACTAAATATAAATTAAAGAGAACGTTAAAAATCACAATTTTGACACAATATAGATGGCATTGATCATTTAAACTCAAATATTTTGTAATTGCGCTGTTTCAGAAGATGCACAGAAATTAAGAAAATAAAGCGGTTTTAGGACGGATACAACACTCAATATAAATTAAAAAGAATTTTTAAAATTACGATTTCGACACAAGAGGGATGCCATATTTTATTTTGAAGTGGGTTACGTGATCTCTTCATATAATACTTACGTGATTTCTTCATATAATGGGTGTAATTATTATTTTAATTTTTATTTAAAAAGCTACTGAATATATTTTACTGAAAATTTTTTTGCATATTTTATGGAATAATTTGAATATTTTCTAAAGCTGTCGAATTAATTTATGAATTTTAAATTCGCTTAAAAAATGTTTAAAAAATTAGGTCCCATAGGGTTCAATGTATTTCATTTTTTCAACTCGGGTTCGATCCAAAACTAATTGAGTAATATTATTCATTTATATTCCCATAGGTCCCACAGACCGTCTGAACATCATACTAAAATTTCATTTTGATAAAGTCATTTTTACGGCAGTTATCGTGCTAACGGACAGACAGACAGACAGACAGAATGAACAAAGTCATAAACACTTTTAAACTATGTTCTAAAGTGTTAATAACGAGAAGCCAACATAGCACTCATGGATCTCAGCTGAATCAACTTTCAAATTTGTCATTGCATTGTAAATTATGGACATTTTTCCTAACACAAAGACAATAACAATGCCCGATCACTCGTTGCGTAAATGCTAAGCGTCCAAAATGTGGATTGCACTGCAATTTCGAAAATTGGCATGTGATTACTTTCCGTCAGCAATTGATGAATGGTCTCCAAAAAGCAGCGAAATGATGCGGTTTTGATTTTGCCTGTATTTCAAAAAGTACTGATAGGAATAAACTAAAATTTTGCACACCAAGATGTCCGACATCGCTGAATCCATTGTCGTCAAAATTTGTCCACGTGTCTATTTATATTATTTTCAAATATGACGTTCACAATTAATAATCAATATTAAAAATTTGTTTGAAGCTGCAAAATGGTGTACATTTTATTTGGATAATGCAGTATTGCGGTATAAAATAGAAATTACTTTGATTAGGCTAATTATTTCGGCAAATATAAAAGATATACTACAACAGCCATTTAATATTAAGAACTCGAGGCAGCCATAACTCCTCAAAGGCTTAAGCACAATACATAACTTTTTTTATGAATTTAAGGTGTTTTGACCTGAAGAATTATAATCTGCTATCAAAAGTGGGTGTTGCCCTTAGAAAACATTGAGTTGGTGTAAAGTTTAATATTAAGATAACCCCTTTAGAAATAAGTTAATAAGTTGCTCATTTATTTATAGCAGGCATTATTACAAGTCTAATGTTATTAGGTTTTACTGTACGACCCAAAAAGCCGGAATAACGCGATTCTTTTTTTCGGGGGGGGGGGGGGGGGAGGCGATTGTACATTTTAATTCCTTTAAGTTTTAACCTTACCGGGTAAGCCCGTCATGGGCTCGTCATAGGAATGGGTGTAATCATAGGAATGGGTGTGCGCTCGTCATAGGAATGTACTCGTTTTTAACACTTTACAACAAAGTTGAAAAGTGTTTATGACTTTGTTCATTCTGTCTCTCTGTCTGTCTGTCTGTTTGTCCGTTAGAACGATAACTGCCGTAAAAATGACTTAATCAAAATGAAATTTTAGTATGTTGTTCAGACGGTCTGTAGAACCTATGGGAATATAAATGAATAATATCACCCAATTAGTTTTGGATTGAACCCGGGTCGAAAAAATAAAATACATTGATCCCTATGGGACCTAATTTTTCAAACATTTTTTAAGCGGATTTAAAATTCACAAATTGCTTCGAAAATTTAGGTAATATTCAAATTGTTCCATAAAATATGTAAAAAAAATTCAGCGAAATATAGTCAGTAGTTTTTTAAATAAAAATTAAAATAATAATTACACCTCTTATATGAAACGATCACATGACCCACTTCAAAATGATATATGGCATCCATCTTGTTTCAAAATCGTGATTTTTTTAAGTTCTTTTTAATTCATATTGAGTGTTGTATCCGTCCTAAAACTACTTTATTTTTGCTTAAATTCTGTGCATCTACATACTGAAACAACGCAATGACAATATATTTGAGTTTAAATGCTCATCTAAATTTGATTATTTCTACAACTAAGCCTATTTTTCACCTATGTAAAATGTAAACAGCAAAATATATAGAATGAGTTGTATTAGAATTCCTGTATTTTTTTAACACAAAATAATTTAGTCCATAGAGTCTGCATGGCTGATATGAATGAAATATTAATTGATTTCATAAAGAGAAGGACGATTTTTTTCGATGAAGTTTCAAGCATAGAGTTTAACTTTTTGTAGCTCCATGGTCTTAAACAAAATGTTTAAATAAAATAAATTATTATAGTATTGTGATGAATGAAATGAATGGGAGAAAGTTATGAATGAAATCCTGTTTTTATAGAGAGATGCAGGCGTGTTATTTTTTCTATGACGTCATTTGAATTAATTTCAGTTGTTTTCGATGAAGTTTTCAAATATAATAAATTATCGTAGTATTATGATAATTCTAAAACTATTACCGAGGAATGTATAACATTTTAGAGATGTTTAAACCAGGCAATTTATATTTCAATGCCGTCATTTGAATGAAGTTCATTTTTTTCGATGAAGGTTTAAGTTTTCAAATATAATAAATTAATGCAGTATTGTGATAAGTTTCAAAATGTTACCGAGGAATGTATTGCATTTTAGACTTGCTTAAATAAAATTGCATTGAAGTTGGAAAGTGTTTCATAATCAATGCTTTAAGCATGATTGATCTTTCTTGTTGGGGAATAACTCGATAACCGGAGCAGCTGGAAAGTCCAAATAAATTATGCCCTTGTCTTTCATAATTTAAGTTACATACATTTTAATAAATGCATTTTTCAGGCATTTAAGTGACTTGCCAATAATAAAAATTTGTACTTTTAAAACTACGGTTTTTATGTTTACTTTTTTCAGATTTATTACTCAAATAATTCGTATAAATTATTTAAGAGTTTCTGTTTTCAAGTTGGTAACATCTTAGTGAAGCCAATGGATGCATTTGGTTTATTTGTGTTATTAAAAACTATTGTGAAACCGTTTTCATCCATACAGTGTGGGTCAAATTATCAATATCCTCATTACTATCATAGTTGTTACAGGAATTGTTATTATTTTCTATAAGAAATAATATTATGAAATTTTTTTAAATTCAAATAATTTCATTTCTAATTATGAGAACTGCTCACAATTCGATATAGTTCTAGTTTTTCGCATAATTTATCTGCACTACACTTAAAATTTGATAACGGAACGGTATGTTGTTGTTGTTGAAACCCAGACCGTCCGACCTACCAGAAAGGTGTAAGGTAACTGTTTGGACGGTCGGGAAGTGCCACCCAATTTAGACCGGAACCCAATGGGGGAGGCATCCACAGGGACCGTACCCTCCTTCCCCCACCACCAACCTCTCGGAAGGACTTTCGGACGGAACTTAAGTTATCGTGTACGTGCAGCCACGCACACATACATACACACACAAGCGGATATATTTCTAAAAATGAGCGAAATTAAGTCAAAAGGTCTTCAAACGTGCTTATTTAACAAAATATTTAATTCAAGAATTTGTGGGAAATAATACTTTCGCCGTACAATGTGCAAGAAATTGTTGGAATTTTCTGATTGAATCATGCCAGCTGTAGATGAAATAAAAAGGAAATATCTCGAGAACGGCTCTTGGTAAATCTAAAACGACATTAATAGTTACCTGCTCTTCACAAATTGCTCTTTAAATTATCATTTTATCACTTTAAATGCACTTAAATTATCACTTTAAATGCACTTGAAATTATCATTATTATCATTTCTCTCCTCTCCGCATTCTTTTTTCCCCAATTCTTTTCTTCTGTTTGGTTTGTCGTATTTTTTTCATGTTTATGTTTTCATATTAATTATTGACCAGCTAAATATTTAAAATTTAAATTTTACGTATTCATTTCTACACGCTACGAAATAACGCCACATTCTCAAATACTTGACACCTTTCGGAGAAAAAACCTTTTTCGCTAGGAGTTCCAAAAAAATTCCAAATTGTCCTGCACATCCATTGGATTAAAGTTGACTTTATAATGAGTCAAATTTATCAAGTTCATGACAAAAGTCTTAACATAATTTTGTTTTATCTCATAAATATTCTAAGAGCGCTTTGAAAAGAAATTAACTTTTTGCCTTTCACAAGTTTGCTTTTGTAGATGATGTATTATCAATTGATTTTTTTTTTCATACCTGTTCTGCATCATACATTAGATGCTACTTTTCAATAATATTGTATTTTTTATCCTCATTAACAATGTAACAATCAATATTTTTTTTGAAAGAAATACCCATGTGTGACTTATGAATTTTCTTCCAAATCTAGCGTATCATTGGTATAGCGTTTGTCTCGAGTTGCAGACGTCTGGGTTTGAATCCCTCCTTGAACATAGCTTTATACTTGTGTCCGAGCGATGTTGTTAATCTAGAGAGATATTCGGGATAAAAAAAAAAATCTGTGCATGAGGTTTCATCCAGCGCTCTTGTATCTCAGGACGATGCGTACTCGGCTCGGATTGAGGACATAGCTCGAAACGAGCATATAGCGCTCGTCTCGGGTTTCATAGTCCGGATTCGGGTCTTTACTCAGACATAAATTCCTATTGGTATACAAACTATAGTTCTTACATATTTTAATGTAATTTAAATTATTAGCAACTTCCTTATCATAGCCAAGATGCCAACAGGCTAAATTACTGCGGTTAATCCTTATATATCCCCAAAATGTTTTCATCCGCTGGACAAACCTAGTCCGATGGCATTCATTTTATTTGATAAATCAGCCGTTAATTTTTCAATGTTGTAATTGTTTAATTTGGGGTCCCTCTGATGCAGGGGCCCCGAGCAGCTGTCTCGCATGTCCTTGCGTTAGTCAGGCTCTAAAGAAAAGAGGTGGTTTAACTCAGATGAAGAAATCACTGCCTCAATGCTCATACTAGTGAAAGAGATTCCCTCCCAAATAAGTTGCTCAGTCGATTGAGCAGAAGTCTCGAAATCCAGTGTTTAGGATTTTGAGACCTTATCTAGACGTGTCCGTCATGTTATACTTATCGGAGAATAATATAACTAGTTCTAGATATCAGGAATATCACTCCACCTAACTTTCTCATTCGGTATTTGAATGGGGGGAAATGTATTACGTGCTTCCGTTCGAATTTATTCTTTAAAAAACTTTTCTGAAAGTTATTTAAATATTTTTGTCATGTTGGCAACGAGTCTATCGCATTGGTGATTTTCATACATTTTGCTGACTTATATTATTAGATATTTCTTTGGTACTATTGGTATCAATAAACCGACAAATTAAGACCTACTGCGAAAACACTACATTCCAAATTCCTTAAAGGTTGAACTGGAGCTAGAACGGACAAATTTATACCCAGAACCCACTTATAGAGGGCGTTTTCAAACGCCATTTGTAGTTGGGATTTTTAAACCTCTAGCTTTTTGTAGCGACTCCTATAGGCAAGTTCTGTGAATCTAAACATGGTCATTGCAGCCTCATTTTTACCGCTTTGAAATTTAAAGACAGCTGCGTGGTAAGACATAATTAGTCGGTCGCCATAAAGGTACACAAAATTGTGATACACAGACAGTTTTGTTTGTGCCATTGCAGCTATCGGCATTTCATGCCATATATTGTCACCAATATGTAAAATGTGTGACTCTTTGATGCCTCATGCCTCACTTAGGAAAAGCAATTTTACAGTCAACCATCGCTATTACGTGAAAGTAGGGTTGCCAGAACTTGACAACATTTTCCTGATCTGGGTCGAAAACCCAGACCACTCGACTGGCCCGAGGGCTTACAGCAACCATTTAAGTGGCCAGGCCGGCGAATACACTCATTCCTGATAATGCATCGTGATAGTACTGTTTTCTCGAAAATTTTTCAATTCAAGATTCTGGCAGAAAAGCATGACGTAAAGAAACTAGAAATATACACATTTTTTTTTTAGTTTATTGCATTTAAAATTTAATATTTTTGTAACTTTATTTCCTATGGTGAAAGGAAATAATTCCTAAAAAAAAATGGTGGTAATATTATACCGAAAATAATAGTTTGAATTACGTAAATGGTACTGAAATAGTATATATTAACGCAAATCAGCCAAATACATCCATTGCATCGGCGTCACTAAGCTGTTGCCAACTTGAAAAAAGAAACTTTTGATCTCGTAACTACATTTAAAAAACCTGTAATAAATTTGATTTGAAAAATTCTAAAAGTGTAAAGATATGAACATTTTATCTTTACAGTCTTTTTTTTTTTTTTTTCGATATTAGAACTCCGAAGATTTTTTTTTTTTTTGCATTTTCTGTTTTTCATTGTTTACTCCGTATAATTGAAGAATATCGTAAATATATTCATTTATCATATGAAATGATTTTCCACCTCTTTTTAGAGCTTAAAATATTTCCGGTCGCTGTTCCTTTTTAATAAAACCTACTTGTATTTGCATGGTTAGTGAAGCTTATATGAAACTACCAGATAAACCCAGCGTTGCTCGTGAGTTAAATTATGGGCAAATTCCGCTAGTATTCTAAATGATCTTGGGTGGGGGGAGCGATATCTCACGAAAAACATTAGAGCGATTCGAACGTAATTTTGTACGATTATCTCGATTTGTGAATACTGGAACCCTATTGATTTTAAGCACGATCGAACGCTCGAAATATAACACAAATTTTCGAGTGATTTTTTGAAAGAAATCACAGAAAAATTACGGACATTCAATAATGTTAAATAAATAATCATTTTATACGTAATGTTTCATTTTAAAAGGAATAACACAAGCTTTAGAACGTATCGTTAACCTTTCTCACGATTGCAGGTTTTTCATATGAATTTATCTGAAACATTTCATAAAATTAACAGTAGTGTATCGTTATAAAAATTTGGCGATCGTAGCGGATAATATGGCGGAATATTGCCAACATGGCAGCTTTTTGAAAATGATGCCAAATTGACTAAAATGTCACCAAGGTGGCAAAAGTGACGCTGGAGTTGCGAAAATGACGATAAATTGATGAATTATTAATTAATATATTTACTATAATGGACTATACATTGCTTAGCAGATGCTATAGCAACATTTCCATTTGTTAAGTTCTATTTGCGCGAAATATAATAAACTGGATATTTCAAAATATTTTTTGCATGTTGTCATCTATAAAATCGCCAAATGTTAGTGTGCTTTTCAACTTTAAAAACGTAGTGCAGTGGATCTGATGTATCATTATTTCGCATTGAAAGAAGTAAAGTATTTGCATTCTGCAATATAGTCGTGTGCTACCCACACCATATTTTTACTTTCCTTATATACCTAATGTATAAGGAAAGTATTGTGACGGGGTCGAAAATTCGAATTTGAGTTTTCGACGGGCGAGCACGTTTCAAGCATCCCTGATCACGAGTCAAACATTTTTGAAGTGATGTCTGTGTGTCTGTGTGTGTGTGTGCGTGTGTGTGTGTAAGTATTTGTGTGTGTGTGTGTGTCAGTGAGTCTGAGGAGACGATAACTGACGAACGAATGGACCGATTCGAACCAAATTTGGTACAAAAATCACAATCCGTAAACACTGGAAGCCTATTGTTTTTATACGTAATCGAATGTTCAGAACCCTCTTAAATTTTCGATTGAAATTTTGAAAAAATCGTCAAAAAATCAAAACCGCTAATAAAGTTACGCAAATAGACATTTCTTATGTAATTTTTCATTAGAAAACGATTGACATAAATTTTAGAACGCTAACATGAACCGTTCTCGAGATATTGTACATTTTTAAAAAAAATTATGAAAAAGTCACATAAAAAAAAAATTCCTATTGAGAAACGTGTTCACTTTTCATATGTAATACCATGCGATAAATTGAGTGACATCATTCTCGTGGATCTAATTCGTTCCATTCATGAAAAAATATACTTTGAATAATACTTTTGTATTTGAACGCCAATAGTCATTTATTTGCTGTAAGAATAACTTTTTTCTTAGTGCATAACGCTTGGCGAGATTTTGGCGACGAATTTGGCGGAATGTCGCCAACTTGGCGACTTTTTTGAAATCTTGCCAAATTAATGAAAATCTCGCCAAATGGATAAAAATGATGCTAAATCAATGAAAATGACGACTAATTGTCGAAAATTCAATATCTTGGAAAGAATATTAGTATCTACTATAAGAAAAACATATTTTTTTACTGTAAAAGTAGTAAATTCATTACATTATATAAGGAAAGTCATGTGTTGTCCACATCAGATTTTTTATTAATTTCCCGACAACCTCTGGATGTGCATTACAAAGTTTTGGCGATAATTGTAGAAAGTGATTGCAGAGCTCCTGGTGTTATATTTTAAAACTTAGCAAAAATGATTTTCTTTAATTTTCAAATTAGGTCATTATAGTCAATTACGAATTTTCACCCTATAAGAATAACGTTCAAAGACGGCGGTTGGGATACTGTATTTTTAAAATTGATTGTAATATTTTGTATTTTGAAGCCCAAAAATTCGCCAATAATCATTTACTTCATGCAACTGGTATTAATTAAATGTTAATTCTATTTTGACATTTTGATAAGGATGTTGCACGTAATTGTAAAATAAGTCATTTGTTTGGACTAATAGATTTCCAAAAGCGCTCAATTTGAATTTACGTCGTGCTAATTCACTGCCAAAATTTTTGTTTTGTGGATCTTGTACACCATTCTTTCGCTGTGAGAGAAGTAAAATCCTTTCATTATGTAGTGAAAATCATGTGCTGCCCACATCAGATTTTTTTTATTGAGTCATATTACGGCCTTGGAATATAAGATTTGCGGAATTTAGTGATATTTTTAATTGCAAGTCATCTGTTTTACTTTGACAAAACTTTTTCAACTCGTTATTAACTATTATGTTTAACCGATCGTTAAAACAGACAAAAAATGGTATGGTCATATACAGTAGCGTAGCGTGATATTTTTGACTGGGTAGACTGAGCGATTGGCATTTTAACTTCAAAAAGATTTTTGTATAAGTGAAATTTATATTGGAATTCGCGCTTTCAATAACTTTTATTTCCTTGGTGAGTAAAATAAAATAATTTTACACAAAAATGTTAAGAGTGAATGAAATGCACGATATTTTGAAATATGTTACCAATGTAAGATAAATACATACAAAATATAACATTTTACATGTTTTCTTATTTCTAAATTAGTTAAACATTTTCAACCATTTTATTAAATATGAAGTCATAGTCGATCATAAGGAAGAACACTCCCCCCCCCCCCCCCCTGAATATTCAAGATAATAAAGGCGATCATCAAGTTAGACGATGTTATACGATGTTGTTGCGATTATCAAGATGTACGATGTTGTATTCTTGAGTTTACCCCTCCCCCTGAAAACGTTCTAACGTTCTACGGCCTCCATTAATGAAAGAGTGCTCTGAAAATTGGTAAGAAATCTGGAACAAAAGCTTAGTTGAAAATCACTGTAGTCAACAATGCCCTTAAACAATATTGTATATTAATTATTTACAAATACTGTACTATGAAAACTAAAAAATATCTTATAATTACAATATGCTAAGAATATGCTAGAAAATTATCAACCACTTTTATCTAATGGAGATTCTTGTGTAACATGGGATATTTGAAGAGATATCAGATTTATTCTTTCTAAAACTCCCAAATACATAAACGGATACTTCGCCATGTTGATGCCGATATAAGGAGCCAAGTCTACTTTGCAAACTATTAAGTTTAATGGTAGTCATTATTCATATATTTCTTCGTCTTGATATTGTTTAAAGGTTTATGTAAAGGTATTTAGGTAAATGCTAGTTTATTTATGAAAAATGACTCATTCTATTACAAATAATGATTATTTTCTGCGAATATTAATTAATAGAATCACATTTGACCCAAAATGGAGGACCCATTAGCCTTGCACGATAAATGTTCTTTCATCCAATTATTGACTGTTTGCAAAGGGTTGAAAATGGGGGAAGTAATAGCCACATCTTTCTGTAAGCTAACTTCCATGTTACTTAATCAGCTAGGGAGGAGTTTAACAGTTGGGTTGTTTTAATGCCGTGCTTCTCCTTATAGGCCACGAAGACTGGATGATTTCAGCTTCTAAAACATTAAAATATGCGTTTTAATGGGAAAAATACTTTGAAACGTGTCACTTTAAGCAAGTAAAATGTAAAAAATTTCTAAACAATACATATATATTCGCAAAGTTATTTAAAAAATTATAATAAATAAAAGTATGTTTAAATAATTCTTTGAACTAGATTTTAAACAGAGGAGGCTCAGCTTTTTAGCCTCAATAGACGCTACGCCACTGGGCATATCTTCTACCATTTTAACATCGTACTTTTTGTAATTTTGTTTTCAAACGGAACGAGTATATTTTATTCTTTAAACTACTTGTGAACGTAATTTTGTTTAGTGAGAACAGAAATTTTTATACATTTTTTTTAAGAGAATTAAATTAAGTATTTTAATAGAACTGTTTGAAGAACAATATCATTTAGAATAGTAGTATTGAAATTTATACATATTTAAAATTACGAACAACGCCGCTGCTAATCTATATGTAAAATAATTTCATCTCTGACGAAAACATTATCCATCAGAGACGTTTCTAAATTACCTTATTAGTCCATAATAAAATTTAATAGGAAGTGTAATATATCTTAAAATTTATCGATTCCATGAATGTTTCACTTTCTAACGAAATATATATATATATATATATATATCCATCACTAAAGATAAATCGGTAATAAATCACCTGAGTTATCAAAAGCGGTGAAATTCCGCTCTGGCTTGATTACATGGGGAAAATAAAATAAAAATATATTGGCGTGCATTTTTTAATAAGCTTTTATACCGAAACTCTCACAGCTACGTTGTAAAGACTTTTAAAAAAACCTATATTAAAGATACAAAATTGAAAAGCAAAATAAAAACTTTTGACTTTAGTCATTATTTTACTTAATTAAAGCGTGAGAAATTATTTAGGCTATTGCCGTGTGTTTCACGATTTCCTCATTAAATTGGGAGAATATCGTAAATATTCATTGTCACGGTGGACAATTTTCCTACCGCTTTTTTTGCGTCTAAAGTATTTATAGCCATCATTACTGCCTTAATTAAAACCTACTTGTATTTCTTTTTTTTTTTAAGGAAATAAAATATATATATAAAAAATTTTAAGTTACGCGGTTTTAGTAAAATGTACTAAAAGGAAAAATCTGATGTGGGCAGCACATGACTTTCCCTGCAGACTCAAATTCATTTTTTCTTAATTTCTTTAAGAACTCCTTAAATTGAGTTTAATTGCACAGAATGACACTAAATTTGCATTTTTAATTCCATTTCTGCTTTTATTTGGTAATTGGACATTTTTCCAAAGGCGGCATAAAAAAAATGCGAAAAATCTCAAATATCTCGAGAACGGTTAGTCCTAGAGTAATAGAGTTGTTCTTATTTTTTTCCTCGTCAAAAATTACGTATAAAACAAGCATTTAATTGATACATTTGAACATACGTAGTCTTTTTTTAAATATTGGCGATTTTTGCGGGCCATTTCGTAAAAAAAGACAGGTTGTTCTTTTCCGAATCGTACCAAAATCTAATCAGCATCAGAGTATCCCACATGTGATTTATCTACCAAATTTTGTGAAATTTAGTCAATTTGTATTTCAGCTAGAGTGAATACATGAGATTTTTGCGGGCCATTTCGCAAAAAAGGGCGGATTCTTTTTTCCCGAATTGTACCAAAAACAATCAGCATCAGGGTCACACTCAAGGGTCTTACCTACCAAATTTTATGAAATTCGGTCCATTAGTTTTCGAGTTAGAGTGGATCCATTCATTGCACAGACACACACACAGACGTCACGCTAAAAATAGTTTTTACGAATTCTAGAGGTCTTGTAACGTATAGATCCGTCGAAAACTCGCGTTGCGATTTTCGACATGATTTCAATACTTTCCCTATGCATTACCATGTATTGCAGGGAAAGTAAAAAAATAACTTTAGCTATGACAACATTTTTCGTCATATGTGACTAAAAATAAAATCATAGGGCGCCCTCAAAAGAATTGTAATTTCTTTCGCAGCAAAATAATGGTGTACAAGTCTACGGCCTAATGTTTTTAGCCTTGAATTAACACCACGTATTTGAAATTGGATGCGTGTAGCAACATGTGGGTCTAAACAAAATCAATTATAGTTCATACTTATTTACAAATTCCTCATCAAAATATAATTGGTATTTAATTAACATCCCGAAAAATAAATGACTACATACGAATTTTTTAACTTCAAAATACAAAATTATTATAAAAAGTATCTGAATGAACTGGATCCACTGGAATCATACCAGATTTGTAGCATAGTATTGTGTATGAAAAAGATGATGCTTACTACATTTTTTTTATAATTTTATGTCATTTTTTATATATTTAATTGAAAGAAAGGCAATATCTCAATAGCGGTTCGAACTAGCTTTCTAAAAATTGTGTCATTCGTTTTCTAATGAAAAATTACATATAAAATGATTATTTATATAACATTATTGAAAGTTTTAACATTATTGAAATTCTTGACGTTTTGATGAATTTTTTTCAAAATTTTATTCGAAATTTTGGTGATCTTCTGAACGTTTTATCATGTTTAAAATCAATAGGGTTCTATAATATTTACTGATTGTAATTTTTGTTCCAAATTTCGTTATAAACGAAATAACATTTGTATTTAATTAATTCAAGTAAAATAAAAAAAATAATCGAGTAAATACAATAACCAGGTAAATAAAATAAAAAAATATAATCAAGTAAAATAAAAAAAAGTTTGGCGAATGAGTTGGCATTGAAATATATAACACTAAGGTCTCTTCTGAAGAACAGAATGTGCTAAATCCACGAATGTAATGTTCATTTAACTTGTCCCATAATATTATAGGGGAAAACAAAACTTTCTGATGAAACTTCTTTAATTTCATGTAACTTTTTTCTTATATAAATTTATTTTTAAAAAAATCTGATGTGGGCAGCACATGACTTTCCTTATACAATGCAATGAATTTGCTACATTTGCAGTAAAAAAAAAGTCTGATGTGGGCAACACATGACTTTCCTTATATAATGTAATGAATTTACTACTTTTACAGTAAAAAAATAGGTTTTTCTTATAGTAGATACTAATATTCTTTCCTAGATAATGAATTTTCGACAATTAGTCGCCATTTTTTTTTTATTTAGCGTCATTTTTATCCATTTGGCGAGATTTTCGTTAATTTGGCAACATTTCAAAAAAGTCACCTAGTTGGCGACATTCCGCCAAATTCGTCGCCAAAATCTCGCCAAGCGTTAGGCACTAAGAAATAAGTTATTCTTACAGCAGATAAATGACTATTGACGTTCAAATACAAATGTATTATTCAAAGTATCTTTTTTCATGAATGGAACGAATTAGATCCACGAGAATGATGTCACTCAATTTATCGCATGGTATTACATATGAAAAGTGAACATGTTTCTCAATAGGAAATATTTTTTTTATTTTATATGACTTTTCGATAATTTTTTTGAAAAATGTTCAATATCTCGAGAACGGTTCATGTTAGCGTTCTAAAATGTATGTCAATCGTTTTCTAATAAAAAGTTACATAAGAAATGTCTATTTGCGTAACTTTATTAGCGGTTTTGATTTTTTGACGATTTTTTTAAAATTTCATTCGAAAATTTAGGGGGGTTCTGAACATTCGATTGCATATAAAAACAATAGGCTTCCAGTGTTTACGGATTGTGATTTTTGTACCAAATTTGGTTCGAATCGGTCCATTCGTTCGGCAGTTATCGTCTCCACAGACTCACTGACACACACACACACATACACACACACAGACATCACTTCAAAAATGTTTGATTCATGATCAGGGATGCTTGAAACGTGCTCTGCCGTCGAAAACTCGAATTCGAATTTTCGACCCCGTCACCATACTTTCCTTATACATTATGTATATAAGGAAAGTAACGAGTGATATGTCGAAAACTGTTAATGCCAACGTTCTAAAATAAGCACCGTTCGTTTTCTCACGCTAAATTATATATAAAATCAATGTTTATTTAACGTCGATTTATGTTGTTGTTGTTGTTGTTTTTGCGACTAATTTGAAACCTTATCAGAAAGTTTGGTGGTTTTCGAATCGTCGAACCGCGTATATTGTCAATAAGGTTCCGATATTCACTGATTGTGACAAATGTGCAAAATTTCATTCGAATCGATCCATTCCGACTTGCGATATCATGTCTACACAGTGACACACACACACATGCGCACACACTTGCGCATCGTCTGAAAACATTCTATCCCAGTTGGAAGATTCTCGAAACGTGTGCTTATTTTAAGGTTTTTCTTAAAGATTCTTTCGATAATTCGGAGTCTTTCCACATGGCAATGTTTGAGAGAAAGGCCATTTTGTCCACCGAAAACTCTCATTCGAATGCTGAACCCGTCACAATACATATTTTTCTCATACCTTATACTATATATTAGTATTTAACCTTTTGCTTACGGGTGGGACAGCGTCCATCCCAAACGAAGAACCCCTCAAAAAGACAGGTATTTGACATACCACGCCAATGCCTGCGCCCGCGGACGTCAATGTCTGCAAAGGGGGATCGAACTGTTTGGGATAGGGTATGTCAAATACCTGTCTTTTTGAGAGGTTCTTCGTTTGGGATGGACGCTGTCCCACCCGTAAGCAAAAGGTTAATATTGCCCTGTGAACATTCGCTACACACATGCACATCTACATGAACACCATGACGCAATGCTAAATATAGTATGTTCGTTGTTCAGATTAAAGATTTTTAAATTTTATAAATCTTACAATAACAACAATTAGAATTTTCGGAGTTTCTTCAATACTCTATACCACCTCTTATGCGGAGTTCGCAAGACAAAATACCTAACACCCCAATTGTTTTGTAAGGAAAGATTCCCGAGTGCATACATTAGATCTGTCTATAGAAAGTGACCACGCCTGATCGAATAAAAATGACTGCATTACCCCTAGCCGAAAATCTAAAAAAATAGGATAACGAACTCGGTGACGAAGTGAGATAGACGAAAAAAGCAAACTACAAAGTTGTAGAGCATTGTCTACTAGTAGGAATCGACATCAGGAACGAACGAAACGCCTGTACGGAAGGCAATAAAAACCAGTCATGTTTAAAATTGGTTACTAAATGTGTAGGCACGCCACAATACTGTTAAACGTTGCCGAAGGATTAGCAGGAGATGCAAATAATACTAATGACGCAGTTCCCATGTCTGAGATAAAATGCAGGTTCTACACTAGATTTTTGTGAATGTAAGTGTTGTTTATTGCAGTGGCAGCTCATGACTTCAGGAAAGGATGCAGATTCAGAGGCGGGTTCCCCCCTTCTACCTCGACAACGAACATAATCGAAACACATTACGCTACTGGCACAAGTGTCGGTAAATAGTATCTAAAAATAGCCAAACTAGTCTGAAAAATTCGTCAAGTAATAATAATAAACTTTAAGTGAAGCAGCGCTTATCTTACGTCTCTTGATGAGCCGCCACTGGTTTATTGTATCATTCCTGAATATGACAGTGATGCGCTACTAACCATATTGTGTCAAATAAGTGCTTTCTGTAAGCATTGCATTGTGATATTGCCACTTATTAAACAGTATTCTGCAACTTTATAATTGACTTTTTTCGTCTATCTCGCATCGTTGCCGAGTTTCGATATTCTAACTTTTTAAATTCTCGGCTTAGGGCGCTGCTGTCACTTTTATTCGATCGGGCATGATTACCTTACTATACATATACCTAACGTGTACCACACCTTTCCTTACAAAGTTGTTAGGATGCTTATTAAGACCTTTCCTAGGAACCCGATATGCTAAAGAGAAAGAAAATAAACGCAACATAAAAAGTTTTTGACATGCAAGCTTTTTACTTTCTTTATATACATAATGTATAAGGAAAGTATTGTGACGGGGTCGAAAATTCGAATTCGAGTTTTCGACGGGAGAGCACGTTTCAAGCATCCCTGATCACGAATCAAACATTTTTGAAGTGATGTCTGTGTGTGTGTGTGAAAGTATGTGTGTGTGTGTGTGTGTCAGTGAGTCTGTGGAGACGATAACTGACGAACGAATGGACCGATTCGAACCAAATTTGGTACAAAAACCACAATCCGTAAACACTGGAAGCCTATTGTTTTTATACGCAATCGAATGTTCAGAACCCCCCTAAATTTTCGAATGAAATTTTGAAAAAATCGTCAAAAAATCAAAACCACTAATAAAGTTACGTAAATAGACATTTCTTATGTAATTTTTCATTGGAAAACGATTGACATAAATTTTAGAACGCTAACATGAACCGTTCTCGAGATATTGTACACTTTTAAAAAAAATTATCAAAAAGTCATATAAAATAAAAAAAAAAAATTTCCTATTGAGAAGCAGGTTCACTTTTCATATGTAATACCATGCGATAAATTGAGTGACATCATTCTCGTGGATCTAGCTCGTTCCATTCATGAAAAAAGATACTTTGAATAATACTTTTGTATTTGAAAGCCAATAGTCATTTATCTGCTGTAAGAATAACTTATTTCTTAGTACATAACGCTTGGCGAGATTTTGGCGACGAATTTGGCGGAATGTCGCCAACTTGGCGACTTTCTTTTATGTTGCCAAATTAACGAAAATCTCGCCAAATGAATAAAAATGACGCTAAATCAATGAAAATGACGACTAATTGTCGAAAATTCAATATCTTGGAAAGAATATTAGTATCTACTATAAGAAAAACCTATTTTTTTTACTGTAAAAGTAGTAAATTCATTACATTATATAAGGAAAGTCATGTGTTGCCCACATCAGATTTTTTTTTGTTTAAATCCCAGTCTACAATCGAGGGAATCTTTTTCAAAAAATGCCAAATTGTCTCTCTCCCTCTCTCAGAAAATGTTAAAATTCCCCTACATCACACTCTCGGAAGGACTTAGAGACCCACATATTTAGCCTGCCAGTACTCTGCATTTCCGGAAGAGCCAGTAATTGAACTCAAGTCATCCGAGTGCTAGCCACTGGGCTGTTCCACTGGGCTGCTGCCCCGATCGCTAGCCACTGGGCTGTGCAGACATTGGCGTCCATGGACGCCAATGCCTACAAAGGGGGATCGAACTATTTGGGGTAAGGGATGTTAAATACCTGTCTTTCTGAGAAGTTCTTCATTTGGGATGGACGCTGTCGCATCCGTAAGCAAAAGGTTAATATTTTGAACTATATTAAAAAGGTACTTCTAATTTCGATATATTAATATGTTGAACTATTAGAAAGGCGCTAATTTCGATATTTTAATGTTTTGAAAATGTCTGAAGAAAAGATACCGTCTAAACAGGATGTTATTCGCGCAAACATATTTCGGCTGCATCGCACTGGAGCTACTGTCGATTTTTTATGTACTTTACTTGTTCTGTTTTTCCTGATATACTTTTTGCGCAACTGCTTTTTTGCAATTTATATTTCAAAAAATGCTTCAAAAAAAATCTTCACATTCTCCAAGCCTCGTGATTGATAAACAAACACCCTCAACCTGTTCAAAAGTTCACTTCGGATATAAATATTTTATGGCGATAAATCTGTGTTGCCAATCTCGCGTATCTGCATTACCTTTTTATAGTTATTATGTCTTTAAGAAATAGCAGTCGAACCATTTTACTTTTCATACACCGTTTACTTTAACGGAATTTCCTAATAAAGAAATTTCCTTTATAACCGCCATTTTTTATTCCCGCCATTTTACCAAATTTCAATTGATACTTATTGACATTTTATTTTCTCTACAATACATGGTAATTCTAATGTATAAGGAAAGTATTGGAATCGTGTTGAAGGTCGCAACTCGAGTTTTTGATAGATCTACACGTTTCGAGCAATCTAGAACCCGAAAAAACTATTTTTGGAGTGACATCTCTCCATGTGTGTGTGTGTGTGTGCCTGTTTGTGTCTATCTGTGCAATGTACAAGGTAGAATCAAAAAGTTCGGAGACTGTGCTGATATCTCTAACCCTGATTGGAGGAGAGGGGAACTATTTTACCGTGGCGTACATATACATGTGACGCGAGATGTGAAAAGGAAGAAACATATCTTCGCCTCTTGGTCGCTGCCGCTCGCTAATCGCTATTAATAAAAGTTATGTACAGGGCCGCCGACAATGCAGAGAACAAACAAATGTGTTAAATAGGGGCTTTGGAGTCTTGAGGTCTCGGGCCGCATAAACACTTTATTTTTTTTTATTTTTTTTTACTAATTCCCCCGTGGTGAAGGGTGTCACCTACGTACCATGTCCACAAGACCCCCCTAGGGTATCCCATTTCGAAAGGGAGAATAACTGCAGCTTAAATTTTATAGAAGTACCCCGAAGGGCGGAAGTCTGACTTGGCTTCAACATGACAACATCCATGCCCGCTGGCGAGATTCGAACCCGCAACCCGGCAATCCAGCGATCAGACGGAAACGCATTATAAACACTTTATAAAAATGTCAACTAGTTAGTATGGGGGCCCGCACATATGATACATAGAAGACCTAAAATTCTATCGGCGTCACTGGTTATGTATTAGGTATCTTTTTAAATTACGAAATATACATTTACACATAAATTTAGATGAAAACTTTTTTTGTTTCAAAATATATCCTAAAATTAATTAAAACTTAAATATACGACAAACAAGAACTTCTACCCTATGAAAGCTCACGTCGGATATAAATATTTTACGAGTATAAATCTTTCCTGTCAATAAACGGTTTCTTATATTCCGTTTTTATCGTTCTTATATCTTCAGTAAAAACTACTTGAACCATTTTATTTTTCATACATCGTAAACTTTAACGGAATTTCCATAATAAAGATATTTTTTTATAACAGTCATTTCTTGCTGCTTACATACTAAGGGCTTTCTATAGAGATTTATTAAATTTATACTTTTATTTATACCGAGTTTGGTTGCCCAAAACTCAGTATCCGAAGGAAAATCTTTAATAAGTAAGGCTTATTCTCTCTCTCTCTCTTGAGCGTTGTGGATTCAGTGAAACTCTGAATGGAGGTACAAAGGAAAAGGTATTTATTCAGAGAAAAGGGATAATTTTTTTTTCTGAAAAATCTCTTTTTTGTCCTATATTCCCTTTCATAATTTTTCAAGAATTAGTTTTTATATGCATTTTCGAATCTTTAAGAACCAATATAACCTGTAATAAACACATGGATTTACTTATAATTTTTTTTTTTAGTTTTCCGGGAAAACAAACACAATTATCTGCAGTGTGAGTGACCATCTGACTTTCTCATATGTTCATATTACATAGTTTTTAATTTATTATTTACAGAACTAAAGAAAAATTAACTGGGGCATAGCTAAACTCAACTCTTTCATGCCAAAATCCAATTTTAGTAGTTTTTTTTTTTTTTTTTTTAATTTTACAAGAAAAATTTTGAAAAATTATGCTATTATGGATCCAAAAGATTACGATTATAGCATGTTGCTCTTTATTTTAAAAGATTTGAAAAATGTTTTCGATTGATACCATACTTAACAATGTATCCCCTACATTGCCAATGTACCCGAGTCGTAACTCCCCCCTCCCCCTAAGGAGGGGGGGCTAATGACGGCACTAACACAAAAATTGTATCGCGGCTTTTCTTCACAACAATGATTAAAACTCTTAAGTCTTGTGATCACTGGGCCATAAATAAATCCTTTTATGCATGATTATGTCAAATTTTACCCTATGCTACCATGTTAAAAGAATATAAAATTTCGAATAAACTTCGAACTTTTCGCTCGAATTTAAAATAATCTTCTATAAGAAAGCCGGGTGTAAAGTTTCGTGAAAATCCGTTAATATTTGCAATAGCTACCGTGTGCACAAATAAACGGCCACAGACATACAGACGGACAGACGGATATCAATCCAAAAATAGTCTAAACGTGTCCAAGAGGTCCTGAAATGTATGCTGGCATCAAAATCTCGAATTCGAAAATTTTCTTGAAAACAGTACTTTATATTATTACATATTAGTATGAGAAAGTAAAAATTATATTATTAATTGCATTTTTAATGAGATAGAGCAAATCTGTTCACTTAAAGTTCCAATTATGCTAATTTAGTTTTTCTCTGAGGACATTCCTCACGGTGAAAAAAATTTAATTTGCAATTTCACCATGTATTGTTGTTGATTTCAACTTTTGAATAAAATTCGACAGAAAAATCATTGCATTTAAAAATCTTGTATAATATAAAACGTAAAGTAATACAAAAAAGATCAATCTT
Source organism: Amaurobius ferox (assembly GCA_951213105.1). NCBI lineage: Eukaryota > Metazoa > Arthropoda > Arachnida > Araneae > Amaurobiidae > Amaurobius > Amaurobius ferox. The sequence goes on along the minus strand of OX578135.1, from coordinate 140,910,653 downwards.
GCATGAAGCATTGATTATAAAACACTTTCCGACTCTAATTTTAGTTAAACATCTTTAAGATGCGATACATTCAGTTGTAATATTTTTAAAATTATCATAATACTGCAATAGATAATTATATTTGAAAACTTAAAACTTCATCGAAAAACACGAACTTGATTCATATGACGTCATCGAAATATGAAGCACCTGGCTCTCTGTGTGAAAACAGTAAAGATTTCATTCATACCTTCTTATTTCATTCACCTCAGTACTACAATAATTTATTCTACTTAAGAACTTAAAACCATGGAAGTAAAAGTAATTTAACTCTATGCATAAAACTTCATCGAAAAAGTTTGCTATTAAAGCGTCTACTCCTCTATGTAAAATCAATGAATGTTTCATTCATATCATCTATATTGCAGACTCCAGAACAAAATAATTTTGCGTTAAAGAAATGCAGCAATTCTTATGCAACTCATCTTGCAGCCTAATCTGTTTACATTCTCCATAAGTGAAAATTAGGTTTCGTTGTAGGAATAATCAAAGTTTGATGATCATTTGAACTCAAATATATTGTATAATTGTGTTATTTCAGAATACAGATGCACAGAAATTAAGCAAAAATAAAGCGGTTTTAGGACGGATTCAACACTAAATATAAATTAAAGAGAACGTTAAAAATCACAATTTTGACACAATATAGATGGCATTGATCATTTAAACTCAAATATTTTGTAATTGCGCTGTTTCAGAAGATGCACAGAAATTAAGAAAATAAAGCGGTTTTAGGACGGATACAACACTCAATATAAATTAAAAAGAATTTTTAAAATTACGATTTCGACACAAGAGGGATGCCATATTTTATTTTGAAGTGGGTTACGTGATCTCTTCATATAATACTTACGTGATTTCTTCATATAATGGGTGTAATTATTATTTTAATTTTTATTTAAAAAGCTACTGAATATATTTTACTGAAAATTTTTTTGCATATTTTATGGAATAATTTGAATATTTTCTAAAGCTGTCGAATTAATTTATGAATTTTAAATTCGCTTAAAAAATGTTTAAAAAATTAGGTCCCATAGGGTTCAATGTATTTCATTTTTTCAACTCGGGTTCGATCCAAAACTAATTGAGTAATATTATTCATTTATATTCCCATAGGTCCCACAGACCGTCTGAACATCATACTAAAATTTCATTTTGATAAAGTCATTTTTACGGCAGTTATCGTGCTAACGGACAGACAGACAGACAGACAGAATGAACAAAGTCATAAACACTTTTAAACTATGTTCTAAAGTGTTAATAACGAGAAGCCAACATAGCACTCATGGATCTCAGCTGAATCAACTTTCAAATTTGTCATTGCATTGTAAATTATGGACATTTTTCCTAACACAAAGACAATAACAATGCCCGATCACTCGTTGCGTAAATGCTAAGCGTCCAAAATGTGGATTGCACTGCAATTTCGAAAATTGGCATGTGATTACTTTCCGTCAGCAATTGATGAATGGTCTCCAAAAAGCAGCGAAATGATGCGGTTTTGATTTTGCCTGTATTTCAAAAAGTACTGATAGGAATAAACTAAAATTTTGCACACCAAGATGTCCGACATCGCTGAATCCATTGTCGTCAAAATTTGTCCACGTGTCTATTTATATTATTTTCAAATATGACGTTCACAATTAATAATCAATATTAAAAATTTGTTTGAAGCTGCAAAATGGTGTACATTTTATTTGGATAATGCAGTATTGCGGTATAAAATAGAAATTACTTTGATTAGGCTAATTATTTCGGCAAATATAAAAGATATACTACAACAGCCATTTAATATTAAGAACTCGAGGCAGCCATAACTCCTCAAAGGCTTAAGCACAATACATAACTTTTTTTATGAATTTAAGGTGTTTTGACCTGAAGAATTATAATCTGCTATCAAAAGTGGGTGTTGCCCTTAGAAAACATTGAGTTGGTGTAAAGTTTAATATTAAGATAACCCCTTTAGAAATAAGTTAATAAGTTGCTCATTTATTTATAGCAGGCATTATTACAAGTCTAATGTTATTAGGTTTTACTGTACGACCCAAAAAGCCGGAATAACGCGATTCTTTTTTTCGGGGGGGGGGGGGGGGGGGGGAGGCGATTGTACATTTTAATTCCTTTAAGTTTTAACCTTACCGGGTAAGCCCGTCATGGGCTCGTCATAGGAATGGGTGTAATCATAGGAATGGGTGTGCGCTCGTCATAGGAATGTACTCGTTTTTAACACTTTACAACAAAGTTGAAAAGTGTTTATGACTTTGTTCATTCTGTCTCTCTGTCTGTTTGTCTGTTTGTCCGTTAGAACGATAACTGCCGTAAAAATGACTTAATCAAAATGAAATTTTAGTATGTTGTTCAGACGGTCTGTAGAACCTATGGGAATATAAATGAATAATATCACCCAATTAGTTTTGGATTGAACCCGGGTCGAAAAAATAAAATACATTGATCCCTATGGGACCTAATTTTTCAAACATTTTTTAAGCGGATTTAAAATTCACAAATTGCTTCGAAAATTTAGGTAATATTCAAATTGTTCCATAAAATATGTAAAAAAAATTCAGCGAAATATAGTCAGTAGTTTTTTAAATAAAAATTAAAATAATAATTACACCTCTTATATGAAACGATCACATGACCCACTTCAAAATGATATATGGCATCCATCTTGTTTCAAAATCGTGATTTTTTTAAGTTCTTTTTAATTCATATTGAGTGTTGTATCCGTCCTAAAACTACTTTATTTTTGCTTAAATTCTGTGCATCTACATACTGAAACAACGCAATGACAATATATTTGAGTTTAAATGCTCATCTAAATTTGATTATTTCTACAACTAAGCCTATTTTTCACCTATGTAAAATGTAAACAGCAAAATATATAGAATGAGTTGTATTAGAATTCCTGTATTTTTTTAACACAAAATAATTTAGTCCATAGAGTCTGCATGGCTGATATGAATGAAATATTAATTGATTTCATAAAGAGAAGGACGATTTTTTTCGATGAAGTTTCAAGCATAGAGTTTAACTTTTTGTAGCTCCATGGTCTTAAACAAAATGTTTAAATAAAATAAATTATTATAGTATTGTGATGAATGAAATGAATGGGAGAAAGTTATGAATGAAATCCTGTTTTTATAGAGAGATGCAGGCGTGTTATTTTTTCTATGACGTCATTTGAATTAATTTCAGTTGTTTTCGATGAAGTTTTCAAATATAATAAATTATCGTAGTATTATGATAATTCTAAAACTATTACCGAGGAATGTATAACATTTTAGAGATGTTTAAACCAGGCAATTTATATTTCAATGCCGTCATTTGAATGAAGTTCATTTTTTTCGATGAAGGTTTAAGTTTTCAAATATAATAAATTAATGCAGTATTGTGATAAGTTTCAAAATGTTACCGAGGAATGTATTGCATTTTAGACTTGCTTAAATAAAATTGCATTGAAGTTGGAAAGTGTTTCATAATCAATGCTTTAAGCATGATTGATCTTTCTTGTTGGGGAATAACTCGATAACCGGAGCAGCTGGAAAGTCCAAATAAATTATGCCCTTGTCTTTCATAATTTAAGTTACATACATTTTAATAAATGCATTTTTCAGGCATTTAAGTGACTTGCCAATAATAAAAATTTGTACTTTTAAAACTACGGTTTTTATGTTTACTTTTTTCAGATTTATTACTCAAATAATTCGTATAAATTATTTAAGAGTTTCTGTTTTCAAGTTGGTAACATCTTAGTGAAGCCAATGGATGCATTTGGTTTATTTGTGTTATTAAAAACTATTGTGAAACCGTTTTCATCCATACAGTGTGGGTCAAATTATCAATATCCTCATTACTATCATAGTTGTTACAGGAATTGTTATTATTTTCTATAAGAAATAATATTATGAAATTTTTTTAAATTCAAATAATTTCATTTCTAATTATGAGAACTGCTCACAATTCGATATAGTTCTAGTTTTTCGCATAATTTATCTGCACTACACTTAAAATTTGATAACGGAACGGTATGTTGTTGTTGTTGAAACCCAGACCGTCCGACCTACCAGAAAGGTGTAAGGTAACTGTTTGGACGGTCGGGAAGTGCCACCCAATTTAGACCGGAACCCAATGGGGGAGGCATCCACAGGGACCGTACCCTCCTTCCCCCACCACCAACCTCTCGGAAGGACTTTCGGACGGAACTTAAGTTATCGTGTACGTGCAGCCACGCACACATACATACACACACAAGCGGATATATTTCTAAAAATGAGCGAAATTAAGTCAAAAGGTCTTCAAACGTGCTTATTTAACAAAATATTTAATTCAAGAATTTGTGGGAAATAATACTTTCGCCGTACAATGTGCAAGAAATTGTTGGAATTTTCTGATTGAATCATGCCAGCTGTAGATGAAATAAAAAGGAAATATCTCGAGAACGGCTCTTGGTAAATCTAAAACGACATTAATAGTTACCTGCTCTTCACAAATTGCTCTTTAAATTATCATTTTATCACTTTAAATGCACTTAAATTATCACTTTAAATGCACTTGAAATTATCATTATTATCATTTCTCTCCTCTCCGCATTCTTTTTTCCCCAATTCTTTTCTTCTGTTTGGTTTGTCGTATTTTTTTCATGTTTATGTTTTCATATTAATTATTGACCAGCTAAATATTTAAAATTTAAATTTTACGTATTCATTTCTACACGCTACGAAATAACGCCACATTCTCAAATACTTGACACCTTTCGGAGAAAAAACCTTTTTCGCTAGGAGTTCCAAAAAAATTCCAAATTGTCCTGCACATCCATTGGATTAAAGTTGACTTTATAATGAGTCAAATTTATCAAGTTCATGACAAAAGTCTTAACATAATTTTGTTTTATCTCATAAATATTCTAAGAGCGCTTTGAAAAGAAATTAACTTTTTGCCTTTCACAAGTTTGCTTTTGTAGATGATGTATTATCAATTGATTTTTTTTTTCATACCTGTTCTGCATCATACATTAGATGCTACTTTTCAATAATATTGTATTTTTTATCCTCATTAACAATGTAACAATCAATATTTTTTTTGAAAGAAATACCCATGTGTGACTTATGAATTTTCTTCCAAATCTAGCGTATCATTGGTATAGCGTTTGTCTCGAGTTGCAGACGTCTGGGTTTGAATCCCTCCTTGAACATAGCTTTATACTTGTGTCCGAGCGATGTTGTTAATCTAGAGAGATATTCGGGATAAAAAAAAAATCTGTGCATGAGGTTTCATCCAGCGCTCTTGTATCTCAGGACGATGCGTACTCGGCTCGGATTGAGGACATAGCTCGAAACGAGCATATAGCGCTCGTCTCGGGTTTCATAGTCCGGATTCGGGTCTTTACTCAGACATAAATTCCTATTGGTATACAAACTATAGTTCTTACATATTTTAATGTAATTTAAATTATTAGCAACTTCCTTATCATAGCCAAGATGCCAACAGGCTAAATTACTGCGGTTAATCCTTATATATCCCCAAAATGTTTTCATCCGCTGGACAAACCTAGTCCGATGGCATTCATTTTATTTGATAAATCAGCCGTTAATTTTTCAATGTTGTAATTGTTTAATTTGGGGTCCCTCTGATGCAGGGGCCCCGAGCAGCTGTCTCGCATGTCCTTGCGTTAGTCAGGCTCTAAAGAAAAGAGGTGGTTTAACTCAGATGAAGAAATCACTGCCTCAATGCTCATACTAGTGAAAGAGATTCCCTCCCAAATAAGTTGCTCAGTCGATTGAGCAGAAGTCTCGAAATCCAGTGTTTAGGATTTTGAGACCTTATCTAGACGTGTCCGTCATGTTATACTTATCGGAGAATAATATAACTAGTTCTAGATATCAGGAATATCACTCCACCTAACTTTCTCATTCGGTATTTGAATGGGGGGAAATGTATTACGTGCTTCCGTTCGAATTTATTCTTTAAAAAACTTTTCTGAAAGTTATTTAAATATTTTTGTCATGTTGGCAACGAGTCTATCGCATTGGTGATTTTCATACATTTTGCTGACTTATATTATTAGATATTTCTTTGGTACTATTGGTATCAATAAACCGACAAATTAAGACCTACTGCGAAAACACTACATTCCAAATTCCTTAAAGGTTGAACTGGAGCTAGAACGGACAAATTTATACCCAGAACCCACTTATAGAGGGCGTTTTCAAACGCCATTTGTAGTTGGGATTTTTAAACCTCTAGCTTTTTGTAGCGACTCCTATAGGCAAGTTTCTGTGAATCTAAACATGGTCATTGCAGCCTCATTTTTACCGCTTTGAAATTTAAAGACAGCTGCGTGGTAAGACATAATTAGTCGGTCGCCATAAAGGTACACAAAATTGTGATACACAGACAGTTTTGTTTGTGCCATTGCAGCTATCGGCATTTCATGCCATATATTGTCACCAATATGTAAAATGTGTGACTCTTTGATGCCTCATGCCTCACTTAGGAAAAGCAATTTTACAGTCAACCATCGCTATTACGTGAAAGTAGGGTTGCCAGAACTTGACAACATTTTCCTGATCTGGGTCGAAAACCCAGACCACTCGACTGGCCCGAGGGCTTACAGCAACCATTTAAGTGGCCAGGCCGGCGAATACACTCATTCCTGATAATGCATCGTGATAGTACTGTTTTCTCGAAAATTTTTCAATTCAAGATTCTGGCAGAAAAGCATGACGTAAAGAAACTAGAAATATACACATTTTTTTTTTAGTTTATTGCATTTAAAATTTAATATTTTTGTAACTTTATTTCCTATGGTGAAAGGAAATAATTCCTAAAAAAAAATGGTGGTAATATTATACCGAAAATAATAGTTTGAATTACGTAAATGGTACTGAAATAGTATATATTAACGCAAATCAGCCAAATACATCCATTGCATCGGCGTCACTAAGCTGTTGCCAACTTGAAAAAAGAAACTTTTGATCTCGTAACTACATTTAAAAAACCTGTAATAAATTTGATTTGAAAAATTCTAAAAGTGTAAAGATATGAACATTTTATCTTTACAATCTTTTTTTTTTTTTTTTCGATATTAGAACTCCGAAGATTTTTTTTTTTTTTTGCATTTTCTGTTTTTCATTGTTTACTCCGTATAATTGAAGAATATCGTAAATATATTCATTTATCATATGAAATGATTTTCCACCTCTTTTTAGAGCTTAAAATATTTCCGGTCGCTGTTCCTTTTTAATAAAACCTACTTGTATTTGCATGGTTAGTGAAGCTTATATGAAACTACCAGATAAACCCAGCGTTGCTCGTGAGTTAAATTATGGGCAAATTCCGCTAGTATTCTAAATGATCTTGGGTGGGGGGAGCGATATCTCACGAAAAACATTAGAGCGATTCGAACGTAATTTTGTACGATTATCTCGATTTGTGAATACTGGAACCCTATTGATTTTAAGCACGATCGAAAGCTCGAAATATAACACAAATTTTCGAGTGATTTTTTGAAAGAAATCACAGAAAAATTACGGACATTCAATAATGTTAAATAAATAATCATTTTATACGTAATGTTTCATTTTAAAAGGAATAACACAAGCTTTAGAACGTATCGTTAACCTTTCTCACGATTGCAGGTTTTTCATATGAATTTATCTGAAACATTTCATAAAATTAACAGTAGTGTATCGTTATAAAAATTTGGCGATCGTAGCGGATAATATGGCGGAATATTGCCAACATGGCAGCTTTTTGAAAATGATGCCAAATTGACTAAAATGTCACCAAGGTGGCAAAAGTGACGCTGGAGTTGCGAAAATGACGATAAATTGATGAATTATTAATTAATATATTTACTATAATGGACTATACATTGCTTAGCAGATGCTATAGCAACATTTCCATTTGTTAAGTTCTATTTGCGCGAAATATAATAAACTGGATATTTCAAAATATTTTTTGCATGTTGTCATCTATAAAATCGCCAAATGTTAGTGTGCTTTTCAACTTTAAAAACGTAGTGCAGTGGATCTGATGTATCATTATTTCGCATTGAAAGAAGTAAAGTATTTGCATTCTGCAATATAGTCGTGTGCTACCCACACCATATTTTTACTTTCCTTATATACCTAATGTATAAGGAAAGTATTGTGGCGGGGTCGAAAATTCGAATTTGAGTTTTCGACGGGCGAGCACGTTTCAAGCATCCCTGATCACGAGTCAAACATTTTTGAAGTGATGTCTGTGTGTCTGTGTGTGTGTGTGCGTGTGTGTGTGTAAGTATTTGTGTGTGTGTGTGTGTCAGTGAGTCTGAGGAGACGATAACTGACGAACGAATGGACCGATTCGAACCAAATTTGGTACAAAAATCACAATCCGTAAACACTGGAAGCCTATTGTTTTTATACGTAATCGAATGTTCAGAACCCTCTTAAATTTTCGATTGAAATTTTGAAAAAATCGTCAAAAAATCAAAACCGCTAATAAAGTTACGCAAATAGACATTTCTTATGTAATTTTTCATTAGAAAACGATTGACATAAATTTTAGAACGCTAACATGAACCGTTCTCGAGATATTGTACATTTTTAAAAAAAATTATGAAAAAGTCACATAAAAAAAAAATTCCTATTGAGAAACGTGTTCACTTTTCATATGTAATACCATGCGATAAATTGAGTGACATCATTCTCGTGGATCTAATTCGTTCCATTCATGAAAAAATATACTTTGAATAATACTTTTGTATTTGAACGCCAATAGTCATTTATTTGCTGTAAGAATAACTTTTTTCTTAGTGCATAACGCTTGGCGAGATTTTGGCGACGAATTTGGCGGAATGTCGCCAACTTGGCGACTTTTTTGAAATCTTGCCAAATTAATGAAAATCTCGCCAAATGGATAAAAATGATGCTAAATCAATGAAAATGACGACTAATTGTCGAAAATTCAATATCTTGGAAAGAATATTAGTATCTACTATAAGAAAAACATATTTTTTTACTGTAAAAGTAGTAAATTCATTACATTATATAAGGAAAGTCATGTGTTGTCCACATCAGATTTTTTATTAATTTCCCTACAACCTCTGGATGTGCATTACAAAGTTTTGGCGATAATTGTAGAAAGTGATTGCAGAGCTCCTGGTGTTATATTTTAAAACTTAGCAAAAATGATTTTCTTTAATTTTCAAATTAGGTCATTATAGTCAATTACGAATTTTCACCCTATAAGAATAACGTTCAAAGACGGCGGTTGGGATACTGTATTTTTAAAATTGATTGTAATATTTTGTATTTTGAAGCCCAAAAATTCGCCAATAATCATTTACTTCATGCAACTGGTATTAATTAAATGTTAATTCTATTTTGACATTTTGATAAGGATGTTGCACGTAATTGTAAAATAAGTCATTTGTTTGGACTAATAGATTTCCAAAAGCGCTCAATTTGAATTTACGTCGTGCTAATTCACTGCCAAAATTTTTGTTTTGTGGATCTTGTACACCATTCTTTCGCTGTGAGAGAAGTAAAATCCTTTCATTATGTAGTGAAAATCATGTGCTGCCCACATCAGATTTTTTTTATTGAGTCATATTACGGCCTTGGAATATAAGATTTGCGGAATTTAGTGATATTTTTAATTGCAAGTCATCTGTTTTACTTTGACAAAACTTTTTCAACTCGTTATTAACTATTATGTTTAACCGATCGTTAAAACAGACAAAAAATGGTATGGTCATATACAGTAGCGTAGCGTGATATTTTTGACTGGGTAGACTGAGCGATTGGCATTTTAACTTCAAAAAGATTTTTGTATAAGTGAAATTTATATTGGAATTCGCGCTTTCAATAACTTTTATTTCCTTGGTGAGTAAAATAAAATAATTTTACACAAAAATGTTAAGAGTGAATGAAATGCACGATATTTTGAAATATGTTACCAATGTAAGATAAATACATACAAAATATAACATTTTACATGTTTTCTTATTTCTAAATTAGTTAAACATTTTCAACCATTTTATTAAATATGAAGTCATAGTCGATCATAAGGAAGAACACTCCCCCCCCCCCCCCTGAATATTCAAGATAATAAAGGCGATCATCAAGTTAGACGATGTTATACGATGTTGTTGCGATTATCAAGATGTACGATGTTGTATTCTTGAGTTTACCCCTCCCCCTGAAAACGTTCTAACGTTCTACGGCCTCCATTAATGAAAGAGTGCTCTGAAAATTGGTAAGAAATCTGGAACAAAAGCTTAGTTGAAAATCACTGTAGTCAACAATGCCCTTAAACAATATTGTATATTAATTATTTACAAATACTGTACTATGAAAACTAAAAAATATCTTATAATTACAATATGCTAAGAATATGCTAGAAAATTATCAACCACTTTTATCTAATGGAGATTCTTGTGTAACATGGGATATTTGAAGAGATATCAGATTTATTCTTTCTAAAACTCCCAAATACATAAACGGATACTTCGCCATGTTGATGCCGATATAAGGAGCCAAGTCTACTTTGCAAACTATTAAGTTTAATGGTAGTCATTATTCATATATTTCTTCGTCTTGATATTGTTTAAAGGTTTATGTAAAGGTATTTAGGTAAATGCTAGTTTATTTATGAAAAATGACTCATTCTATTACAAATAATGATTATTTTCTGCGAATATTAATTAATAGAATCACATTTGACCCAAAATGGAGGACCCATTAGCCTTGCACGATAAATGTTCTTTCATCCAATTATTGACTGTTTGCAAAGGGTTGAAAATGGGGGAAGTAATAGCCACATCTTTCTGTAAGCTAACTTCCATGTTACTTAATCAGCTAGGGAGGAGTTTAACAGTTGGGTTGTTTTAATGCCGTGCTTCTCCTTATAGGCCACGAAGACTGGATGATTTCAGCTTCTAAAACATTAAAATATGCGTTTTAATGGGAAAAATACTTTGAAACGTGTCACTTTAAGCAAGTAAAATGTAAAAAATTTCTAAACAATACATATATATTCGCAAAGTTATTTAAAAAATTATAATAAATAAAAGTATGTTTAAATAATTCTTTGAACTAGATTTTAAACAGGGGAGGCTCAGCTTTTTAGCCTCAATAGACGCTACGCCACTGGGCATATCTTCTACCATTTTAACATCGTACTTTTTGTAATTTTGTTTTCAAACGGAACGAGTATATTTTATTCTTTAAACTACTTGTGAACGTAATTTTGTTTAGTGAGAACAGAAATTTTTATACATTTTTTTTAAGAGAATTAAATTAAGTATTTTAATAGAACTGTTTGAAGAACAATATCATTTAGAATAGTAGTATTGAAATTTATACATATTTAAAATTACGAACAACGCCGCTGCTAATCTATATGTAAAATAATTTCATCTCTGACGAAAACATTATCCATCAGAGACGTTTCTAAATTACCTTATTAGTCCATAATAAAATTTAATAGGAAGTGTAATATATCTTAAAATTTATCGATTCCATGAATGTTTCACTTTCTAACGAAATATATATATATATATATATATATCCATCACTAAAGATAAATCGGTAATAAATCACCTGAGTTATCAAAAGCGGTGAAATTCCGCTCTGGCTTGATTACATGGGGAAAATAAAATAAAAATATATTGGCGTGCATTTTTTAATAAGCTTTTATACCGAAACTCTCACAGCTACGTTGTAAAGACTTTTAAAAAAACCTATATTAAAGATACAAAATTGAAAAGCAAAATAAAAACTTTTGACTTTAGTCATTATTTTACTTAATTAAAGCGTGAGAAATTATTTAGGCTATTGCCGTGTGTTTCACGATTTCCTCATTAAATTGGGAGAATATCGTAAATATTCATTGTCACGGTGGACAATTTTCCTACCGCTTTTTTTGCGTCTAAAGTATTTATAGCCATCATTACTGCCTTAATTAAAACCTACTTGTATTTCTTTTTTTTTTTTAAGGAAATAAAATATATATATAAAAAATTTTAAGTTACGCGGTTTTAGTAAAATGTACTAAAAGGAAAAATCTGATGTGGGCAGCACATGACTTTCCCTGCAGACTCAAATTCATTTTTTCTTAATTTCTTTAAGAACTCCTTAAATTGAGTTTAATTGCACAGAATGACACTAAATTTGCATTTTTAATTCCATTTCTGCTTTTATTTGGTAATTGGACATTTTTCCAAAGGCGGCATAAAAAAAATGCGAAAAATCTCAAATATCTCGAGAACGGTTAGTCCTAGAGTAATAGAGTTGTTCTTATTTTTTTCCTCGTCAAAAATTACGTATAAAACAAGCATTTAATTGATACATTTGAACATACGTAGTCTTTTTTTAAATATTGGCGATTTTTGCGGGCCATTTCGTAAAAAAAGACAGGTTGTTCTTTTCCGAATCGTACCAAAATCTAATCAGCATCAGAGTATCCCACATGTGATTTATCTACCAAATTTTGTGAAATTTAGTCAATTTGTATTTCAGCTAGAGTGAATACATGAGATTTTTGCGGGCCATTTCGCAAAAAAGGGCGGATTCTTTTTTCCCGAATTGTACCAAAAACAATCAGCATCAGGGTCACACTCAAGGGTCTTACCTACCAAATTTTATGAAATTCGGTCCATTAGTTTTCGAGTTAGAGTGGATCCATTCATTGCACAGACACACACACAGACGTCACGCTAAAAATAGTTTTTACGAATTCTAGAGGTCTTGTAACGTATAGATCCGTCGAAAACTCGCGTTGCGATTTTCGACATGATTTCAATACTTTCCCTATGCATTACCATGTATTGCAGGGAAAGTAAAAAAATAACTTTAACTATGACAACATTTTTCGTCATATGTGACTAAAAATAAAATCATAGGGCGCCCTCAAAAGAATTGTAATTTCTTTCGCAGCAAAATAATGGTGTACAAGTCTACGGCCTAATGTTTTTAGCCTTGAATTAACACCACGTATTTGAAATTGGATGCGTGTAGCAACATGTGGGTCTAAACAAAATCAATTATAGTTCATACTTATTTACAAATTCCTCATCAAAATATAATTGGTATTTAATTAACATCCCGAAAAATAAATGACTACATACGAATTTTTTAACTTCAAAATACAAAATTATTATAAAAAGTATCTGAATGAACTGGATCCACTGGAATCATACCAGATTTGTAGCATAGTATTGTGTATGAAAAAGATGATGCTTACTACATTTTTTTTATAATTTTATGTCATTTTTTATATATTTAATTGAAAGAAAGGCAATATCTCAATAGCGGTTCGAACTAGCTTTCTAAAAATTGTGTCATTCGTTTTCTAATGAAAAATTACATATAAAATGATTATTTATATAACATTATTGAAAGTTTTAACATTATTGAAATTCTTGACGTTTTGATGAATTTTTTTCAAAATTTTATTCGAAATTTTGGTGATCTTCTGAACGTTTTATCATGTTTAAAATCAATAGGGTTCTATAATATTTACTGATTGTAATTTTTGTTCCAAATTTCGTTATAAACGAAATAACATTTGTATTTAATTAATTCAAGTAAAATAAAAAAAATAATCGAGTAAATACAATAACCAGGTAAATAAAATAAAAAAATATAATCAAGTAAAATAAAAAAAAGTTTGGCGAATGAGTTGGCATTGAAATATATAACACTAAGGTCTCTTCTGAAGAACAGAATGTGCTAAATCCACGAATGTAATGTTCATTTAACTTGTCCCATAATATTATAGGGGAAAACAAAACTTTCTGATGAAACTTCTTTAATTTCATGTAACTTTTTTCTTATATAAATTTATTTTTAAAAAAATCTGATGTGGGCAGCACATGACTTTCCTTATACAATGCAATGAATTTGCTACATTTGCAGTAAAAAAAAAGTCTGATGTGGGCAACACATGACTTTCCTTATATAATGTAATGAATTTACTACTTTTACAGTAAAAAAATAGGTTTTTCTTATAGTAGATACTAATATTCTTTCCTAGATAATGAATTTTCGACAATTAGTCGCCATTTTTTTTTTATTTAGCGTCATTTTTATCCATTTGGCGAGATTTTCGTTAATTTGGCAACATTTCAAAAAAGTCACCTAGTTGGCGACATTCCGCCAAATTCGTCGCCAAAATCTCGCCAAGCGTTAGGCACTAAGAAATAAGTTATTCTTACAGCAGATAAATGACTATTGACGTTCAAATACAAATGTATTATTCAAAGTATCTTTTTTCATGAATGGAACGAATTAGATCCACGAGAATGATGTCACTCAATTTATCGCATGGTATTACATATGAAAAGTGAACATGTTTCTCAATAGGAAATATTTTTTTTATTTTATATGACTTTTCGATAATTTTTTTGAAAAATGTTCAATATCTCGAGAACGGTTCATGTTAGCGTTCTAAAATTTATGTCAATCGTTTTCCAATGAAAAATTACATAAGAAATGTCTATTTACGTAACTTTATTAGCGGTTTTGATTTTTTGACGATTTTTTTAAAATTTCATTCGAAAATTTAGGGGGGTTCTGAACATTCGATTGCATATAAAAACAATAGGCTTCCAGTGTTTACGGATTGTGATTTTTGTACCAAATTTGGTTCGAATCGGTCCATTCGTTCGGCAGTTATCGTCTCCACAGACTCACTGACACACACACACACATACACACACACAGACATCACTTCAAAAATGTTTGATTCATGATCAGGGATGCTTGAAACGTGCTCTGCCGTCGAAAACTCGAATTCGAATTTTCGACCCCGTCACCATACTTTCCTTATACATTATGTATATAAGGAAAGTAACGAGTGATATGTCGAAAACTGTTAATGCCAACGTTCTAAAATAAGCACCGTTCGTTTTCTCACGCTAAATTATATATAAAATCAATGTTTATTTAACGTCGATTTATGTTGTTGTTGTTGTTGTTTTTGCGACTAATTTGAAACCTTATCAGAAAGTTTGGTGGTTTTCGAATCGTCGAACCGCGTATATTGTCAATAAGGTTCCGATATTCACTGATTGTGACAAATGTGCAAAATTTCATTCGAATCGATCCATTCCGACTTGCGATATCATGTCTACACAGTGACACACACACACATGCGCACACACTTGCGCATCGTCTGAAAACATTCTATCCCAGTTGGAAGATTCTCGAAACGTGTGCTTATTTTAAGGTTTTTCTTAAAGATTCTTTCGATAATTCGGAGTCTTTCCACATGGCAATGTTTGAGAGAAAGGCCATTTTGTCCACCGAAAACTCTCATTCGAATGCTGAACCCGTCACAATACATATTTTTCTCATACCTTATACTATATATTAGTATTTAACCTTTTGCTTACGGGTGGGACAGCGTCCATCCCAAACGAAGAACCCCTCAAAAAGACAGGTATTTGACATACCACGCCAATGCCTGCGCCCGCGGACGTCAATGTCTGCAAAGGGGGATCGAACTGTTTGGGATAGGGTATGTCAAATACCTGTCTTTTTGAGAGGTTCTTCGTTTGGGATGGACGCTGTCCCACCCGTAAGCAAAAGGTTAATATTGCCCTGTGAACATTCGCTACACACATGCACATCTACATGAACACCATGACGCAATGCTAAATATAGTATGTTCGTTGTTCAGATTAAAGATTTTTAAATTTTATAAATCTTACAATAACAACAATTAGAATTTTCGGAGTTTCTTCAATACTCTATACCACCTCTTATGCGGAGTTCGCAAGACAAAATACCTAACACCCCAATTGTTTTGTAAGGAAAGATTCCCGAGTGCATACATTAGATCTGTCTATAGAAAGTGACCACGCCTGATCGAATAAAAATGACTGCATTACCCCTAGCCGAAAATCTAAAAAAATAGGATAACGAACTCGGTGACGAAGTGAGATAGACGAAAAAAGCAAACTACAAAGTTGTAGAGCATTGTCTACTAGTAGGAATCGACATCAGGAACGAACGAAACGCCTGTACGGAAGGCAATAAAAACCAGTCATGTTTAAAATTGGTTACTAAATGTGTAGGCACGCCACAATACTGTTAAACGTTGCCGAAGGATTAGCATGAGATGCAAATAATACTAATGACGCAGTTCCCATGTCTGAGATAAAATGCAGGTTCTACACTAGATTTTTGTGAATGTAAGTGTTGTTTATTGCAGTGGCAGCTCATGACTTCAGGAAAGGATGCAGATTCAGAGGCGGGTTCCCCCCTTCTACCTCGACAACGAACATAATCGAAACACATTACGCTACTGGCACAAGTGTCGGTAAATAGTATCTAAAAATAGCCAAACTAGTCTGAAAAATTCGTCAAGTAATAATAATAAACTTTAAGTGAAGCAGCGCTTATCTTACGTCTCTTGATGAGCCGCCACTGGTTTATTGTATCATTCCTGAATATGACAGTGATGCGCTACTAACCATATTGTGTCAAATAAGTGCTTTCTGTAAGCATTGCATTGTGATATTGCCACTTATTAAACAGTATTCTGCAACTTTATAATTGACTTTTTTCGTCTATCTCGCATCGTTGCCGAGTTTCGATATTCTAACTTTTTAAATTCTCGGCTTAGGGCGCTGCTGTCACTTTTATTCGATCGGGCATGATTACCTTACTATACATATACCTAACGTGTACCACACCTTTCCTTACAAAGTTGTTAGGATGCTTATTAAGACCTTTCCTAGGAACCCGATATGCTAAAGAGAAAGAAAATAAACGCAACATAAAAAGTTTTTGACATGCAAGCTTTTTACTTTCTTTATATACATAATGTATAAGGAAAGTATTGTGACGGGGTCGAAAATTCGAATTCGAGTTTTCGACGGGAGAGCACGTTTCAAGCATCCCTGATCACGAATCAAACATTTTTGAAGTGATGTCTGTGTGTGTGTGTGAAAGTATGTGTGTGTGTGTGTGTGTCAGTGAGTCTGTGGAGACGATAACTGACGAACGAATGGACCGATTCGAACCAAATTTGGTACAAAAACCACAATCCGTAAACACTGGAAGCCTATTGTTTTTATACGCAATCGAATGTTCAGAACCCCCCTAAATTTTCGAATGAAATTTTGAAAAAATCGTCAAAAAATCAAAACCACTAATAAAGTTACGTAAATAGACATTTCTTATGTAATTTTTCATTGGAAAACGATTGACATAAATTTTAGAACGCTAACATGAACCGTTCTCGAGATATTGTACACTTTTAAAAAAAATTATCAAAAAGTCATATAAAATAAAAAAAAAAAATTTCCTATTGAGAAGCAGGTTCACTTTTCATATGTAATACCATGCGATAAATTGAGTGACATCATTCTCGTGGATCTAGCTCGTTCCATTCATGAAAAAAGATACTTTGAATAATACTTTTGTATTTGAAAGCCAATAGTCATTTATCTGCTGTAAGAATAACTTATTTCTTAGTACATAACGCTTGGCGAGATTTTGGCGACGAATTTGGCGGAATGTCGCCAACTTGGCGACTTTCTTTTATGTTGCCAAATTAACGAAAATCTCGCCAAATGAATAAAAATGACGCTAAATCAATGAAAATGACGACTAATTGTCGAAAATTCAATATCTTGGAAAGAATATTAGTATCTACTATAAGAAAAACCTATTTTTTTTACTGTAAAAGTAGTAAATTCATTACATTATATAAGGAAAGTCATGTGTTGCCCACATCAGATTTTTTTTTGTTTAAATCCCAGTCTACAATCGAGGGAATCTTTTTCAAAAAATGCCAAATTGTCTCTCTCCCTCTCTCAGAAAATGTTAAAATTTGGAATTTAGTAATCTTTTTTCGGTAATTGAACGTCAAAGAAATGACTCCTCTTTTTCTCGCTGTTTGTTTTCTCATTATAATAAAAAAATATCGTAAATATTCATCGTTACGTTGCGTCGGAAGGGATTTTTGTTTTGTTTTTTGTTCTTTTCCGGTATTTATTTACAGGCTGCATTACTTCGGTAATGAAAACCACTTGTCCTTGCACGATTACTGAAATTTAGATATTTTCATCACATTTTGTTGGTGATATAGGATTATTCTTTTAGAGATCCAGGTCACTTGTAAAGCAAACGTCATGTTTCTACCAAAGGCCAAGGTCACTTGTAAAGCAAACATCATGTTTCTATTGTAGAGTGGAAAGAAAAATTATAATTTGTTCTTTGAGGAGACAACCTAATGTAACACAACTTTACTATGAAATGCAGTACCTATGTAAAAAATTCTTGAAAAACTTTAATAAATCTACGTGCATGACCACGAGGCGTAATTGTTGGGAGTGTAAATTGTAAATTTAATTATTAGTGATATTAAAGTGCTAGATTAAAATATTTCGGTTTAATATCTCCACTTGACTTTATCAAACATTTATGCCTCATTTTGTTAAAGTTCATTTATCTCATAATGAAGCGTTTCCCAAACTCTCAACATTTGCATACTTTTGACGTTAAGTGCTCATTTTTAGGGATTAATCATATCAACATACACCGTTGATGGGATTGATTTTGGCGACGTACCCAGTTTTTTTAGATTAGTCTTATCAGAATACTCATTTTTAGGGATTGATCTTATCCATGGGCCACTTTTCAGGGGCTGATTTTTACAGCGTACCCCTTTTTATGGATTGAACTTATTGGCGTAGTCCTTTAAGAAATGATCCTCATGGTATTTTGTATTCAATATGTTTTGACCTATTCTCGCAAGATACGCTCGATAAAACAGAAAGCATTTCAGCGAAACATTTTTGAATGTGTTCAATCTTAATATTATTGCAAATTATGGAGACCAAACAGGTGTATCGTATTTTTAAAGGGGTGGCGAATAATGTCATAAAATAATGTCTCAGCAGGGGTGGCGAATAATGTCTCAGCAATCTGTATCCAGTATCATTTTGATAATACACAAATTGTCTCTGTTGATGGGCGGATTGATTTGGGGTTTCACAATCAATTGACAGATCAAATTAGCAAGCAGTTAGGTTGTAGAGTTCGCTCGACAATAAGAACTTGCAATTCCGACTCAGATTCGTAGTTCGAGTCCAGGATGGGTCAGCAAGGCTCTTTATAAGGTAGGGGTGTCACAGAATAACATTTTGGGAGCATTAAAAACACACTACGGGCATTTTTTGCTGACAAAACAACAATGAGAATATAATTTGATCTGTCAATTGATTGTGAAACCCCAAATCAATCCGCCCATCAACAGAGACAATTTGTGTATTATCAAAATGATACTGGATACAGATTGCTGAGAAAGACGTGTTCACACCACACAGGGCAACCCCAAAATTACAATTCCCAGATTCACCAGTTAATATCGGGGATAGAAATCCCCACCACCCTCCACAATGTAAGGTATGATGTTAACCCAGAACTCCTCATCTATCACATTTTATAGGGCTTTAGCGTGTGTCTGTTAGAGAAATCAGCATTTCAAAATCGCTCTTGTAATGTGACTTTCGCAATGAACAGTCATGCCATATGACGTGCGTCGAATTAATACTAAAAATCCGATACAGACGTGGCCGAAAAAGTATTCGGTCATTATAGAAGCCAAACGGAAGTGGCTTCTCTCCTTTATATCTTTTTTATTCCTTCTAACAAAGTGGTCTTCCCTGTGGAATATCGGCAAGTTTATAGTTTGAGTTCTGGCATGTTTTATGTGTTTTGTGCTCAAGGCCGGCAATAAAATTTAAGAAGAGGTAGAGATATAAAGGTAAATGCAAGCTACATTTGTTGATAGTTAAATTAATTATATGTCTTTTTTGTTTTCCATCGAATAATTTATGCTACCAGAATATAGACAAAAAATTCATCAGCATTTAGTTAATACGCTTGATGTACCCACGAACACGAAACAAGTTATGACCATGGCCTCTTGTTAGGTAATTATTAACTACTAGCCGCCTTTGGCGACCAGCCTGTTCGCTACCCTTGAAAATTCTGACCGTGGCAAACTCGTTGGCGCGACCTACCAGAAAGGTGTAAGGTAACTGCTTGGAAGGCCAGGAAGTGCCACACAATTTAGACCGGAACCCAATGGGGGAGGCATCCAAAGAGACCGTACCCTCCTTCCCCTACCACAAACCTCTCGGAAGGACTTGCAGTCCCACACGTTTAACGTGATCGTACTCCGCGTGAACACGGCTGCAGTTTTGGCAATGGCGGGAATCGAACCCGGGCCTACCGAGTGAAATTCCCGCGCGCTAACCACTGGGCTACCGTGCCATCCGCGACAATCTCCATAACCTTATTTTTATTCGGCAATTTTGGGAATCGAACCCGGGCCTACCAAGTGCAAATCCCGCGCACTAACCACTGGGGTACTTCACCCTCCGCGATATTCTTCATAACTTTCTTTTCATTCACCCAATTTAGACCGGAACCAAGTGGGAGAAGCATCCACAGGGACCGTACCCTTCTTCCCCTACCACCAACCTCTCGGAAGGACTTACAGACCCACATGTTTAACGTGATCGTACTCCGCGTAAACACGGCGGCAATTTTGGGAATCGAACCCGGGCCTACCGAGTGCAATTTCCGCGCGCTAACCATTGGGCTACTTTGCCCTACGCGACAATCTCCATAACTTTCTTTTTATTCATCCAATTTAGACCGTACCCTCCTTCCCCTACCACCAACTTCTCGGAAGGACTCACGGACCCACATGTTTAACGTGATCGTACTCCGCGTAAACACGGCGGCAATTTTGGGAATCGAACCCGGGCCTACTGAGTGCAATTCCCGCGCGCTAACCACTGGGCTTCTTCGCCCCCAGCGACTATCTCCATAACATTCTTTTTATTTACCCAATTTAGAACGGAACCCAGTGGGAGAGGCATCCACAGGGACCGTACCCTCCTTCCCCTACCACCAACCTCTCGGAAGGACTTCCGGACCCACATGTTTATCGTGATCGTACTCCGCGTGAACACGGCGGCAGTTTTGGAAGTGGCGGGAATCGAACCCGGGCCTACCGAGTGCAATTCCTGAGCGCTAACCACTGGGCTGCCTCGCCCTCCGCAACTTTCTTTATATTCACCCAATTTAGACGGGAACCCTGTGAGGGAGGCATCCACAGGGACCGTACCCTCCTTCCCCTACCACCAACCTCTCGGAAGGATTTCCGGACCCACATGTTTATCGTGATCGTACTCCGCGTGAACACGGCGGCAGTTTTGGAAGTGGCGGGAATCGAACCCGGGCCTACCGAGTGCAATTCCTGAGCGCTAACCACTGGACTGCCTCGCCCTCCGCAACTTTCTTTATATTCACCCAATTTAGACGGGAACCCTGTGAGGGAGGCATCCACAGGGACCGTACCCTCCTTCCCCTACCACCAACCTCTCGGAAGGACTTCCGGACCCACATGTTTATCGTGATCGTACTCCGCGTGAACACGGCGGCAGTTTTGGAAGTGGCGGGAATCGAACCCGGGCCTACCGAGTGCAATTCCTGAGCGCTAACCACTGGGCTGCCTCGCCCTCCGCAACTTTCTTTATATTCACCCAATTTAGACGGGAACCCTGTGAAGGAGGCATCCACAGGGACCGTACCCTCCTTCCCCTACCACCAACCTCTCGGAAGGACTTACGGGCCCACATGTTTAACGTGATCGTATTCCGCGTAAACACTTCGGCAGTTTTGGCAGTGGCGGGAATCGTACCCGGGCCTACCGCTAACTTCCCGCGCGCTAATTTACAATTTAAAATGACCATATGCTCTCTAAGCTCTTAATTCCATCATCCTCATTCCATTGTTCCATCATTTAAAATATCCATAAAATTTAAATATCCATCGTTCCATCATTTAAAATATCCATAAAATTAAAATATCCATCGTTCCATCATTTAAAATATCCATAAAATTAAAATATCCATTTAAAAAATCCATATCGTTCCATCATTTAAAATATAAATATAATAATTTCTACAGTGCATATGTTAAGCTCTTATTTCATTTAAAATCGGAAGCGCGGGAAACGGAAAGTAAAAACTAATTCGGTTTCTTATTGTCCCACCCATCGCTATACATATACAGAACTAAGGCTCCTCTATATACGAGCTGACTCATCAAGCATATTGAAGCCCACCGTAGCTGGAAACGCAATCCATTAGCATTAGCTCTATTCGTATTTCCACTTTAGGAAGTATTATTGAAATAATTATGGATGGTTGTTTTGCACCGAACTGCTCTAATCATTTTAGAAATGATTTTAGGCTATTTCGTTTCTCTAGAAACGAAGAAAGAAGAAAACAATGGCTAATAAATTATCGGCGCGATAATTGGATACCCGGTACTGGAGCATACTTATGCGAGGTAAGTTCTACAATATTCTAATTGAAACTTCTTTTTTATATAAATTATTTATTTTAAACACTTATTTTATAATTTCTGTAACTGTAATATGAATTATTAATAATTTTTAGTCGTTATAGTTTTATCTTAGGACACTTGGTTTGTAATGTAAACATCACTTTGAATGTATTATACTGTCTTCCAAACCTAGAAGAAAATAGCTTCAAATTACATATATATATATAATTTGAAGCTATATATATATATTAAAGATTTATTGCTGTTACACCAACATCTTACAAGTTTTATACACTTTGTTGTATTTTTAGATCATAATGAAAATCACAGAATTGGTGAATCCTACTATCAACAAACTGTCGCCAAGTGGAAAACTTGCCATTTTATAGTAATTATGCAAACATAAGCTAAAATGGTAAATGAATCGAAATATGTTTATCATAATAGCTACTTAATGAACAACTATTGTTTGAAAATCTTTGATGAAAAAAAGCCGAGCTCAGTAGGGTTATTAATAGTAGTTTCCTCTTTAAATACAAAGTAGTTAACAAACTTTCAAATATGTGAGGCAAACATTCATATATGCTATTAAAAAAACCTTTTATGATAAACGTAAACGTATTTCGATTTATTTACCATTTTAGCTTATGTTTGCATAATTACTATAACATGGCAAGTTTTCCACTTGGCGACAGTTTGTTGATAGTAGAATTCACCAATTCTGTGATTCATTATGATGTAAAAATACAACAAAGTGTATAAAATTTGAAAGATTGGTGTAACAGGAATAAATCTTTAATATATATATATATATAATTTGAAGCTATTTACTTCTAGGTTTTGAAGACAGTATAATGCATTCAAGGGGATGTTTACATTACAAACCAAGTGTCCTAAGATAAGACTATAACAACTAAAAATTATTAATAATCCATATTACAGTTACAGAAATTATAAAATAAGTGTTTAAAATAAATACTTTATATAAAAAAAGACGTTTCAATTAGAATATTGTAGAACTTGCCTCGCACGAGTATGCTCCAGTACCGGGTATCCAATTATCGCGCCGACTATTTATTAGCCATTGTTTTCTTCTTTTTTCGTTTCTATGAAAGCGAAATAGCCCCAAACCCTTTCTAGAATGACTAGAGCAGTTCGGTACAGAACAACCACCCATAATTATTTCAATAATACTTAATAAAGTGAAAATGCGAATAGAGCTAATGCTAATGGATTGCTCTTCCAGCTATGGTGGGCTTCAATATGCTTGATAAGTCAGCCTGTAGTAGAGGAGCTCTATACAGAACCGTGACGTCACCTCCACCTTGACGTCCCCACCCACCACCTTCCCTGCTTCAGCGGGGGAGATTACGAAGCGTCACGCCGAGCGGAACGGCGAGAAATTTAAAATCATGACGTCTTTAAAATTGCGATCCTGAAGGCAATTTTCATTATTTCTGGACCAGATTAGACTTGTAAGAATGCCAGATGTTTGACCTTTCTGAAAATGTAAATTATTAGTCGAAATTATGAGTACTTTTCACGATGCGAGAATTTAAAAACCAAAAATCGTTTTCTTGAGCAAAAAGTGACTTTTGTTTTAAAATCTTTAAAAAATATTAGAAATCGAAATTCAGATTTGAAATTGATATATTTTTACTCGAAATTCTCTGCTCTTTCCGATGGTGTAATTTGTTTTTTTCTACAATGTCTGGATCGTGGAGAAAAAAGGGCAAAAAACGGTCGAAATCGCATAAAACATTAAATAAATAAAAAAATAATTAAAATTTTAAAAATCGGTTTTCACGTGTCCCCTTCCCTCCCCCCCCCGGGTCTCCGATTGCCAAATTTCGTAGCTCTCCGACGCGCGGTCGCGAAACGTATAGTGTATAAGACAGACACACAGACACACACACACACACACACACACACACACACAGACATTGCCTTTTATTATTTACTAGCCGCCTTTGGCGACCAGCCTGTTCGCTACCCTTGAAAATTCTGACCGTGGCAAATTCTAACCGTGGCACACTCGCTGGCGCGACCTACCAGAAGGAACGACCTACCAGGAAGTGCCACCCAATTTAGACAGGAACTCAGTGGGGGAGGCATCCACAGGGACCGTACCCTCCTTCCCCTACCACCAACCTCTCGGAAGGACTTACGGTCCCGCATTTTTAACGTGATCGTACTCCGCCTGAACACGGCGGCAGTTTTGGTAGTGGCGGGAATCGAACCCGGACCTACCTAGTGCAAATCCCGCGCGCTAACCACTGGGCTACCGCGCCCTCCGCGACAATCTCCATAACCTTCTTTTTATTCACCCAATTTAGACCGGAACCCAGTAGGGGAGGCATCCACAGGGTCCGTACCCTCCTTCCTCTACCAACAACCTCTCGGAAGGACTTACGGATCCACATGTTTAACGTGATCGTACTCCGCGTGAAAATGGCAGCAGTTTTGGCAGTGGCGGCAATCGAACCCTAACCTACCGAGTGCAATTCCCGCGCGCCAACCACTGGGCTACCGCGCCCTCCGCGACAATCTCCATAACCTTCTTTTTATTCACCCAATTTAGACCGGAACCCAGTGGGAAAGTCATCCACAGGGTGCGTACCCTCCTTCCTCTACCACCAACCTCTCGGAAGGACTTACGGACCCACATGTTTAACGTGATCGTACTCCGCGTGAACACGGCAGCAGTTTTGTCAGTGGAGGGAATCGAACCCGGGCCTACCAAGTGCAAATCCCGCGCTCTAACCACTGGGTTACTTCGCCCTCCGCGACATTCTCCACAACTTTCTTTTTATTCACCCAATTTAGACCGGAACCCAGTGGGAGAGGTATCCACAGGGACCGTACCCTCCTTCCCCTACCAACAACCTCTCGGAAGGACTTACGGACCCACATGTTTAACGTGATCGTACTCCGCGTGAACACGGCAGCAGTTTTGTCAGTGGAGGGAATCGAACCCGGGCCTACCAAGTGCAAATCCCGCGCTCTAACCACTGGGTTACTTCGCCCTCCGCGACATTCTCCACAACTTTCTTTTTATTCACCCAATTTAGACCGGAACCCAGTGGGAGAGGTATCCACAGGGACCGTACCCTCCTTCCCCTACCAACAACCTCTCGGAAGGACTTACGGACCCACATGTTTAACGTGATCGTACTCCGCGTGAACACGGCAGCAGTTTTGTCAGTGGAGGGAATCGAACCCGGGCCTACCAAGTGCAAATCCCGCGCTCTAACCACTGGGTTACTTCGCCCTCCGCGACATTCTCCACAACTTTCTTTTTATTCACCCAATTTAGACCGGAACCCAGTGGGAGAGGTATCCACTGGGACCGTACCCTCCTTCCCCTACCAACAACCTCTCGGAAGGACTTACGGACCCACATGTTTAATGTGATCGTACACCGCCTGAACACGGAGGCAGTTTAGGCAGTGGCGGGAATCGAACCCGGATCTACCGAGTGCGATTCCCGTGCGCTAATTTTAATTTTATAATGACCATATGGTATTTAAAATATCCATAAAATTAAAATATCCATCGTTCCATCACTTAAAATATCCATAAAATTGAAATGTCCATTTAAAATATCCAGAAATTCAAATATTCATTTAAAATAACCATAAATTAAAATATCCATTTAAAAAATCCATATCGTTCCACCAATCCATAAATATAATAATTTCAAATACATCACCAGAATTCTATCCACCATAATTCAATCATTTAAATAATTTAAAATATCCATTTAAAATATCATATAAATATAATAATTTCACCCGATGTATCTATCCAATACATATGCTAAGCTCTTAATATATTTAAAACCCGAAGCCTGGTCTCCATGGAAACGGGGGAAAAACTACTGCGGGGGGAAAAATGTCGGGGAAGAATCTGTTCTTCGCGGAGTATTGGGCAAGAAATATAAAATCATCACGTCTTTAAAATTGCGATCCTGCAGGCAATTTTCAATATTTCTTAACCAGATTAGACTTGTAAGAATGCCAGATCTTTGGCCTTTCTAAAAATGTAAATTATTAGTCGAAATTATGAGTAGTTTTTACGATGGTAGGATTTAAAAACAAAAGTTGGTTTTTTTGAACCGAAAGTGACTTTTGTTTTAAAATCTTTAAAAAATATTAGAAATCGAAATTGAAATTTGAAATGTATATATTTTTACTCGCAATTGTCTGCTCTTTCCGATGGTGTGATTTGTTTATTTCTACGACGTCCCGATCGTGGAGAAAAAAGTACAAAAAGGGCAAAAAACGGTCGAAATCGCATAAAACATTAAATAAATAAAAAAATAATTAGAATTTTGAAAATCGGTTTTCACGTGTCCCCTTCCCTCCCCCCCCCCGGGTTTCCGATTGCCAAATTTCGTAGCTCTCCGACGCGCGGTCGCGAAACGTATAGTGTATAAGACAGACAGACACACACACACACAGACATTGCCTTTTATTATTTAAGAAGATTGGGGTGAGTTTCCTCAGAAAAAATGCGAAAGCAATAGTGAAAAGTGCCTCCTGAAAATTATAATATTCGTTTGAAAACATATGAAATGACCTTTCAAGGTTCAAATTAATTTTCGAGGAAGATTTGAACAGGAAATATATTTTAAAAGGGGGTTTTAACATAGAATGCTATTTCAAAAGAGTAATGAAACGAATTAAATTTTAATTAAATTCATTTTAAATCAGGTCTGAACAAGAAATTCACTTTTAAAAAGGTTTGAACATGACATTCACTTTCAAAGGAAATTTGAACATGAAATTCACATTTAAAGGAAGTTTGAACAATTAATTTTTGAAACAGGTTTGAACATGAAATTGGTTTTCAAGGCGGCTTTGGGCATGAAATTACCTTATAAAAGGAATGAACCTGAAGTTAATTTTAAAAAGAGATGTAAAACAATCTGTTAATATCCGCTCGCTTGTAGTTCGTATGATAATTTATTGAATTCAAGCGTCATATTCCGAATTGCAGTTCCCCATAGAGACGCACCCTAGGAAGAAGATCAACACACCTCAAAACCGAAAATTTGCTTTCGAATCTTTTAAAGCTGCATTCTGATCTCATTTTTAGTTATTTTTTTGGATATTTTCACCCCTCCTCCCTTCTTCTTCAAAAATAAAAATAGAACGCTCTAACAAATATCCTTCCGAAACTCCTTCAAATGTATATTCAAAATAAACCACACTCTTGGTGAGTAGCCTACGGCCGTACCGTGCTGAAAACACCGGTTCTCGTTAGATCACCGAAATCACGCAGCATCGGGCGCGGTAGCACGGTCGTTTGTGCGCTGGATTTGCACGCTGCCACAACTGCCGCCGTGTTCATGCGGAGTACGATCACGTTAAACATGTGGGTCCGGAAGTCCTTCCGAGAGGTTGGTGGTACGGGAAGGAGGGTACGGTCCCTGTGGATGCCTCCCCCACTGGGTTCCGGTCTAAATTGGGTGGCACTTTCCGGCCGTCCAAACAGTCACCTTACACCGTTCTGGTAGGTCGGACGGTCTGGGTCTCAACAACAACAACAATACTCCCGGTGAGACAGTATTGAACGACTATATACACGTTAGAGAAGCGAGGAAGGTCATGGTTTTTCTAGCATGTAACATAAGTATGAAACATTTACCCTTAGAAATTCCTCTTCGATAGCATCTCCCTGTTGACGGTTACATATATTTAAACTATCTTCTGGTAATCCTCATTAAACTGTATATATGCCCTGATCTTTTTATACCTGTTTAATAACAATAAAACTATAATATTCACTGGAAAAACACTAGTTTTATCACGAATTTTAAATTTACATTTCATCAGGTTTTATGCAGCGATAAAATTACATTATATTCGCGATGTAGCCACATTTTTATCAGCATTCTTATGTATGATCAGTTTACTTTGTATGGCCAAATTATTAATTTGCCTCACGTTAACGGAGATTCGCCAGTTTCTCTGGATCAAGTACCTTTTCACCAAACATCATGCACATTATAAAGTTAGCCAAGAACTTGTTATGTTCCAAAATACTCCAGGCTGTCTTTGTCTGCTTTTATGATGAAAAAAGAAAATGGTATTTCAACGGCACTCTTTAAAGTTTTCTATTAGTGAACAACCACGTGTGTCGTATGGCGCTTCGCATTAATGCAAAAATCTTATAATACGTTCAAAAACATTTATTCGGTCGTTACAGAATCGAAACGGAAGTCGGAGTCGCTTCTTTACAACCTTTTTATTCCAGTGAACAAAGTAGGATTCCCTGTGGAATAACGGCAAGTTTATCGTCTGCGGCTCTAACAGGTTTTATGTGTTTTGCGTTCAAGGTAAACCATTAAAATAAAGCGAAATAAAGATCGAGAGGGTTAGAACTGTGTTTTACAAGGTAAACGGATTTAAGGGAAGCTAAATTTATTCAAAGTAATTTTTATACATTTCTTACTTTCCGTCAAAGCGTGTCTAGAGCAGAGTTGGTTTACCTATAGCATGCGAAAAATGTTTTATCTGATCAGGGTATGCAGTATTTCCCCTTTGTTATTTAACTTCCCAACCATAATAAGCATGCAATAATTACTATTTATTTTGCAAGTGAAAATCAAAAAAGTGTTCATAGCCGATATCAAAATACATGTTATGTTTTATATCATAAAAAAGTATTTAAAATCAAACTAAAATATCTGGACTGGTGAGTCTTTTTTATACACTCACTTCCAAAAGTTAAGCACGCAATACAATTTTCATTTTTCGAAAGTGTATTTGAATTTGAGTGGCTGAAAATCGCTGCGGATGTAGATGGCAGTATGCGAATATCGTATGTTATACCCAATTACGATTGACTATCTGGATATATGCTAATTAGGCAGTCGGTGAAGACGCCAGCATTCTGAAAGGTTTGACGGGGTGTATTTAAATGCTGATACGAAGTGTTTATTACTTTTGTAGGATTATTTATGATAATATTCGTGTTTCTATGGCTGAAAGAAGACGAGTGACAGATAGTGAGCGCTGGCGTGCTGTCGGACGCATTGAAGCAGGATAGTCAATCAAAGATGTCGCTATTTTCTTTGGCGTTGATCATTCGGTAATTTCTCGATTATGAAAGTAATTCCAAACAAGTCAAACAGTTGTCCGGAGACCTGTCCCCGGTCGTCCAAGGGTTACCAGCCCCTCTGATGATCGGTATATTGCTATAGCAGCCAAGCGGAATCGACGAGCGACCTCCACAACTGTTACATCCGTGGTTGCAGCGGTACTTGGTAAGACAATATCTGCCAGTACTGTGCGCCTAAGGCTCCGCGTCAAGGGACTGTACGCCCGAGTACCACGTTTCTGTGTTCCACTAACCGTCCAAGCCAGAAGGGCAAGATCAAAGTGGTGTCTTCAACATGTGAATTGGACTGTCTCAGATTGGTGCAACGTCCTGTTCACGGACGAGTCCAGATTTGCCCTGGAATCAGATGATAAGCGTGTATGGGTCTGGAGAGAACGAGGCACACGCAATTAGGCCAAGAACATTATCGAACATCACGCATTCAGAGGTGGCAGCGTCATAGTGGGGGCTGGAATTTCTATGGGATATCGCACAGAGCTGCACATCTTTAAAGGCGGTTCTGTGACGGCTGAGTGATATCAGGATGAAGTCCTAGACCCCATTGCGAGATTCTAAGTTTCAGCAGTTGGTCCTGATTTTCTCATTATAGACCATGCCCTTCCTTCTCCATCGAGCTAACATCGTTGACGAATACCTGGAAAGTGAGGGCATTTCTCGTATGGCGCGGCCGGCTTATTCCCCCCGACCTTAATCCCATTAAAACTCTTTGGGATACCCTCGGGCGTTCTGTCTCTGCACGTTTACCTCCTCCAGTCACTCTCGGAGGAGTTGGAAACTGCCCTATTGGAAGAATGGCCATTGTTCGCATCTGCGATGATCACCTCATTGAAAGCTTGGAAAATCGTTGTAAAGTTTGTGTAAAGGTCCGGGTTACTCACATACCATATTAATGTAAGTTTTGTTTGGTTTGTATGCCTTTAAACATCATTTTGTTAATGACACAAATGTGACTTCGTCATATAACTTACGAAAAGTAAATCTTTTTTCATCTATGTACATATTTCTTGTTTTCTTTAATGCATAAACACATTTGCTACCTTCATGTACAATTTTGAGTTAATCAAAGCTTTACTTTTCCATTTTTGTTGATTTTGCCGCCCTTGCTTAACTTTTGGAAGCCAGTGTATATTCGACTTTTTTATACATTCATCTGTACCGGTCGATCTCGGCGGAATGTTGAGTAGATCTTTGCTTTTCCTTGTACTTAGAACTTTTTATCAATTGATTCCAATAAGAAATAAGGCGAACTGTAAAATTGATATATTTGTTGCATTTTAAACGTAAAATGTAGGATTTCCAATAATTTGTTGAAATGCGCAGTTAAACAATATGGTTTCTTAGAACTATAAAGCGAAAGTTTCCGAACTTAATCGAAACACTCACTGTGACTGTCATGAAAGTAAAACTTTATATTATTAAAACGCCACTTTCGTTTGAGATAATCATTCAGGCGGCGCTGGGATAAGATAAGTACTCCTGCATTGTATGCATTTCTATGGCGAAATGACAAAATTATTTGTTTAAACTGTCCATTTTGTAAAAATAAATTATTAGCGCAATGCAAAGTAGAACTGAAGCAATAAATAATATTCCTACGATTCAAAATTATTTTACCTTTCAATTTATTTTTATCTCCATATATGCTGTATTCTATTCTACAACTATGAAAAAATACTGGTGAATTTTGCTCATAATTAAGAAACCCTTCATTTAAAAATAATCAAAAATACATATTCTAAATACTTCGCCTTTCTGTTGTGTCAGCTAACAATACTTTACTAACACTAGCGACACCTAGATGTAATTCTCAAATCCTTATGACATTTTCAACCATTTCATCCATAGGAGTTTTATCTCCTTCTTTTTAACTCCATGGTATGACTGTTGTATCTATTTGAGTATTTCAATAGTAATGATATAAATTTTGCTACTATGGAAACACTTTAGTCAATGTACCCCTCATGGAGGTAAAAGGAAGAAGTTAAATTCCATGTTGAGAAAATGCCAAAATCGTTTGATACAATAATTCAAGTGATACTGGGGTAATATAAAGTAACACGACATTGCATGCATTTAAAATCAAAACTTACTATACTCCCTGCAAGGCTAACTTGAAAACATTGTGGACACTGTGACCTACCTGCTTTTGCCTTCATAAACCCGTTATGCGTATATGACATGTGCATTGACTAAATAGTTTCCATGTCAACAGAATTCATTTGAATTTTATTTTAGAATGAATTATAAAAGAACATGAATAAAATGTTAAATATTAATAACAAGAATCGGTTAACTTGTACTCAAACCATCGGTTTAATATAAACAAGAAAGATCAATCATGCATAAGCATTGATTATGAAACACTTTCCAACTGAAATGTAATTTCATTTAAAAATTTCTAAAATGTGATTCATTCAGTGGTAATATCTTTTACATTATCACAGAACTACAGTAATTTATTATACTTAAATATTTAAAACTGTATCGAAATATAAATCATCTGATTCTTTATGCAAAATCAATGAATATTTCATTCATATAACTTGTATTCCAGACTCCAGAGCTAAATAATTTTGTGTGAAAAAAATTCAGCAATTCTTATGTAATTCATCTTACAATCGCTTGAGATATTTGCATTCTGCATATGTTAAAATTAGGCTTCCTTGAAGAAATAATAAAAGTTTAGGGATCATTTAAAATCACAACTATTGTAATTGCATAGGCACGGAATTTAGATACACAGATAATACACAGATAATATATATGTGTATGTGTATGTACTCAAAGTATTGGAATCGTGCCGAGGATCGGAACTCGAATTTTCAAAGTATCTACACGTTTTGGGACTTCTAGAACACGAAAAAACTACTTTTAGGAAGACGTCTGTGTGTGTAAGGGTGTATCTGTGTATGTTTCTGTGTGTCTGTGTGGATATTACATCCAGTCGAATTGAAAAACTAATGGACCGAATTTCATACAATTTGGTAGGTATGTTTTTTGTGGGAAATCCTGATGTTCATTAGATTATAGTACGATTCGTAATAAAAGAATCTGCCTTCTTTGCGAAATGGCCGCAGAAATTGCCTTTATCCACTCTAGCTAAAAACTAATGAACCAAATTTAACAAAATTTAGAGTATAATATTTCAATAACCTACAAGTGATTTATATACCAAATTTAACAAAATTTTGTATATAAATCATTTGTAGGTTATTCTACTACGATTCGGGAAAAAGGAACGGGCTATTTTTGCGAAATGGCCAGCAAAAATCGTTATATATAAAAATAAAAGACTACGTGTGCTCAATTATATCAATTAAATTCCTATTTTATATGTGATTTTTGACAACAAAAAGAATAAGACTAACCCCATTACTCTAGGACTAGCCGTTCTTGAGATATTCTAGTTTTTTCGCGTTTTCGCTACGCCACCTTTGACAATAAGTCCAGCTATCAAATGAGAACCAAATTTAAGTTTAACGTGTAAATTCAATGTCATTTAAAATACTTATGTTGTGCAGATAAACTCAAATTATCATTGAATAAATAAAGAGAACGAATATGAGTCTGCAGAGAAAGACATGTGCTGTCCACATCAGAATTTTTAACAATATTACACCAATGATTTATAGAAGTGAACGGGGATTATTTTCAGGACATTTCGAAAAAAATGTATAATCTATATTTAAAGATCCATCAAATTTTTGTCGAATAAAATGTTCAACAAATTTAAGCTGTGTACCAAATTTTAACTCTCTAGGACGTAGGAAAGTGCATTTAAAATGCCATCAATTAAATTTATCATGAAGAGTTATATAAAATTTAAAAAAAATGAAAAATTGTTATCTACCAAATTTATCTTAAAATATGAAGCCACTCCCATATGCAAAACGTTTAAACAAATGGAGAGATATTTATTATATAATATCTCTCTCTTTTCTTTCTGGAAGATATCCCAAAGTCAGAATTTAATTGAATTTGTTTTTTTCCCTATATTAAATAATTTTTTTAATTAAAAAACTACTTAACATATTTTACTGAATTTTTTTTTTATATATTCTATGGGATAATGTGAATATTTCCTAGAAATTTCGAAGCAATTCGTGAATTTTAAATTTACTTAAAAAATGTTTGAAAAATTAGGTCCCATAGGGTTCAATGTATTTCATTTTTTCAACCCGGGTTCAATAAAAAACTAATTGGGTGATATTATTTATTTATATTCCCATAGGTCCTACAGACCGTCTGAACAACATACTAAAATTTCATTTTGATAAACTCATTTTTACGGCAGTTATCGTGCTAACGGACAGACAGACAGACAGACAGACAGACAGACAGACAGACAGAATGAACAAAGTCATAAACACTTTTCAACTTTGTTGTAAAGTGTTAAAAAATTAACTACAGTGTGTCTCAATTCAATTCTCAAACCAGAATCCATTTTTAAACAGCTTGTAATTCTTTTTTTTCTTTACAAATATTAGAATTTTTTTTTTTTAAATCTGTAATATTGCTCCAAATGATCACAATTATAGCATATTACCCCTCATTTTAAAAGGCTTGAAAAAATATTCCGATTGATACCAAGTTTAACAAACGGGGGATGAGAGGGGGGGATAATGACGTCATGAACACAAAACGTGTATCGCGGATAATTTTTACTACAATGATTGACACTGTTGCGATTCGGAATCAATGAACGAAATTTGAATTAAAAAGAATTCAAATTTGAAAAATCTGTACAAATCAAGAATGAGCATTGCTGTAAAGTGTGTTTTTAACACTTTACAACAAAGTTGAAAAGTGTTTATGACTTTGTTCATTCTGTCTGTCTGTCTGTCTGTCTGTCTGTCTGTCTGTCCGTTAGCACGATAACTGCCGTAAAAATGACTTAATCAAAATGAAATTTTAGTATGTTGTTCAGACGGTCTATAGGACCTATGGGAATATAAATGAATAATATCACCCAATTAGTTTTGGATTGAACCCGGGTTGAAAAAATGGAATACATTGAGCCCTATGGGACCTAATTTTTCAAGTATTTTTTAAGCGGATTTAAAATTCACAAATTGCGGAAACAACGCAATGACAATATATTCCAGTTTAAATGCTCATCTAAATTTGATTATTTCTACTATTAAGCCTATTTTTCACCTATGTAAAATGTAAACAACAAAATATGTAGAATGAGTTGTATTAGAATCGCTGTAATTCTTTAACACAAAATCAAATAGTCCATGGAGTCTGCTTAGCTGATATGAATGAAATATTCATTGATTTTAGAAAGAGAAGGACGATATTTTTCGATGAAGTTTAACGAATGGAGCTTACTTATTTGTAGCTCAATGGTCTTAATTTTTAAATAAAATAAATTATTATAGTATTGTGATGAAAGACATGAATGGGGGAATTATTTATGAATGAAATGTTGCTTTTATAGAGAGAGCCAGGCGTGTTATTTTTTTATGACGTCATTTGAATGAATTTCAGTTGTTTTCGATGAAGTTTTCAAATATAATAAATTATCGTAGTATTATGATAATTCTAAAATTATTACCAAGGAATGTATTACATTTAAGAGATGTTTAAACCAGGCAATTTATACTTTAATGCCGTCATTTGAATGAAGTTAATTTTTTTCGATGAAGGTTTAAGGTTTCAAATATAATAAATCAATGTAGTATTGTGATAAGTTTTAAAATATTACCGAGGAATATATTGCATTTTCGACTTTTTTAAATAAAATTGCATTGAAGTTGGAAAGTGTTTCATAATCAATGCTTTAAGCATGATTGATCTTTCTTGTTATTTATTATTTTGGTTTGATAATATCAGAAAGTAAATGAGAAAACAGCTCTTCACTGAGATTATGTTTAAAAAAAAACCTTTATTCACCCACTTAAGTTAGGAGTAAACAATTCAATGCCCTTTTGTTAGAGCTCATCAGCACCAAATATTCTTGACTGCAGTGGTTGCAAAACAAATATGTCATATGTCACAATTGTTTGTATTTTAAAAAATATGTCAATGCGATTTGACTTTCTACGTAAGTATACATAGGTATTATTTTCTTTAATTATGACATAGTTATGAATATTTTTTAAATTTAATAATTTTAAATTAAAAGTGGTAGGTATTTAGAATACAAATATAAATACATTCAAGGACAGCAATTCGTCTTATCCATATTTTAATTTTAAATTATAACAATTTACTCAAATAAATTTTCATTCAATATTACTTTCCTTATATACATAATGTATAAGGAAAGTATTGTGACGGAGTCGAAAATTCGAATTCGAGTTTTCGACGGGAGAGCACGTTTCAAGCATCCCTGATCACGAATCAAACATTTTTGGAGTGATGTCTGTGTGTGTGTGTGTCAGTGAGTCTGTGGAGACGATAACTGACTAACGAATGGACCGATTCGAACCAAATTTGGTACAAAAATCGCAATTCGTAAACACTGGAAGCATATTGTTTTTATACGCAATCGAATGTTCAGAACCCCCCCTAAATTTTCGAATGAAATTTTGAAAAAATCATCAAAAAATCAAAACCGCTAATAAAGTTACGCAAATAGACATTTCTTATGTAATTTTTCATTAGAAAACGATTGGCATAAATTTTAGAACGCTAACATGAACCGTTCTCGAGATATTGTATATTTTTCAAAAAAATTATCAAAAAGTCATATAAAATGAAAAAAAAAAATTCCTATTGAGAAACATGTTCACTTTTCATATGTAATACCATACGATAAATTGGATGACATCATTCTCGTGGATCTAGCTCGTTCCATTCAAGGAAAAAGATACTTTGAGTAATACTTTGTAGTTGAACGCCAATAATCATTTGTCTGCTGTAAGAATAACATATTTCTTCATCCATAACGCTTGGTGAGATTTTGGCGACGAATTTGGCGGAATGTCGCCAACTTGGCGACTTTTTGAAATATTGCCAAATTAACGAAAATCCCGCCAAATGGATAAAAATGACGCTAAATCAATGAAAATGACGACTAATTGTCGAAAACTCAATATCTTGGAAGGAATATTAGTATCTACTATAAGAAAAACCTATTTTTTAACTGTAAAAGTAGTAAATTCATTACATTATATAAGGAAAGTCATGCCCACATCAGATTTTTGGTTATCGGAAAGAAGTGGACAGAAGGTGTTTTACTTTAAGAATAGAATTTATTTAATTTTGATAGTTTAAAAACATTCGGAATCTAATAATTGAAATTAAAATCACAGAAAAAATTTAAAATAAAATATGTACTAAATTTTAAGTAAGCAGTACCTATTGACTTTTCTATTTTGACCCGGCCCAGCCCGACCCGAATTTAATAAATCGTGGCCTGAGCCCGGACCGTGGGCCAAGTCGGCCTAAGACCACGAGTATAGGTATTATTATCCCTTGCTGGTGTCATCAATTTTGAATTTTACCCAAAAGAATTCCCATCCCTCTGGTAAATCTCACAGCCACAAGGATTAGATTCAAAGATTTTACAAGCAAAGTCGGCTTTGATTATACTCGTATTGTAGCATTGAATCCCACGCAATAGTAAGTCTGTTCAAATGTCTCCCTTGTTGCCTCTTCTGTTATGATTGGCTCAAATTTCGTAAAGAAAAGCCATTTGTTCTTTCAAGTTTGTAAAGAGAATAAAATGCGACTCTGCTTTATCTAAACAAAAACCAATCAATGCTAGAAGATTCTCCAGAATTTTCATATCAAGATCTACAATCGATTCCTGTTCTAACTGACAAATACGTGATATGAAACAGATACAGATACTTTTCATCAAAAATACAAAATACTTCGTTCTCTTCTAAATATGGCAGCATTTTCCTCAAAAGAAATTGTTACAATCTCAGCAGACGATTCTTCATCTGCGGAGGGAAAAAAAAGAGAATGCAAACATTAGAGTTTAGTGAAATATGACCTGCATCGTAATAGTTTTCCAATAAATGCATCTTCGAGGCTTGCGAAGGAGATGAAGCTCAGTAGCGAAGTAGGTCATTTTTAGTAAAGTATTTTAAGGTTTTTGGAACGTATGTTTGGGTGCATTCGTTTTTCTTTAGCTATTTTCTGCCGTTCAAGTATGGCACGAAATAAAATAATTCGGAAAACATCATTATCTGAAGCTTTCTACAAGAAACCAATGGTAAATGTTGACCTTGATACTAAAAGGATTTCGTATTTTTATCTTTACTCCAGATATTGTGAGCATTATTATTTTTTAATCGTACTAAATTTCACTTGTATTCGTTCGAGAGACATAATGTTTGTTCACAGATTATTTCACAGTATCTCCTCTCTCCCCCCACCCCCTTAAAAAAAAAGCTCCCAGTACGTGAAAATTTTCCCTTTTCCTTGGAAAAGTTCTACTAAAGGATAAATTTTAGCCAAAAGCATTATTAACGTATAGATAAGAAAAAAAAGTAAGAGTTCTGGAAAAGTTTAATTTACTTGATAATTGTAATCTTTTTATAAACTTCAAAATATTCTCGAAGAAAATTTTGCTGATGTTTATAAATGTTTTTTCATGTTGTTTCTAAGCTCTCTGGATATGTAAAAAATCTGATGTGGGCAACACATGACTTTCCTTATATAATGCAATGAATTTACTACTTTTACAGTAAAAAAAATAGGTTTTTCTTATAGTAGATACTTATATTCTTTCCAAGATATTGAATTTTCGACAATGAGTCGTCATTTTCACTGATTTAGCGTCATTTTTATCCATTTGGCGAGAATTTCGTTAACTTGGTAACATTTAAAAATGTCACCAAGTTGGCGACATTCCGGTAAATTCGTCGCCAAAATCTCGCCAAGCGTCATGGACGGAGAAATAAGTTATTCTTACAGCGGATAAATGACTATTGACGTTCAAATACAAAAGTATTACTCAAAGTATCTTTCCTCGTGAATGGAACGAGTTAGATCCACGAGAATAATGTCACCCAATTTATTGCACGGTACTACATATGGAAAGTGAACATGTTTCTCAACAGTTAATATATATTTTTTAATTTATGGGGTTTTTTGCTAAATTTATTTGAAAAATGTGCAATATCTCAAGAACGGTTCATGCTAGCAATCTAAAATTTATGTCAATCGTTTTCTAAGGAAAAATTACATAAGAAATGTCTATTTGCGTAACTTCATTAGCGGTTTTGATTTTTTGACGATTTTTTCAAAATTTCACTCGAAAATTTAGGGGGGGTCTGAACATTCGATTACGTTTAAAAACAATAGGCTTCCAGTGTTTACGGATTGTGATTTTTGTACCAAATTTCGTTCGAATCGGTCCATTCGTTCGTCAGTTATCGTCTCCACAGACTCACTGACACACACACACACACACATACTTTCACACACACACACATACTTTCACACACACACACATACTTTCACACACACACATATTTTCACACACATACTTTCACACACACACACAGACATCAGCTCAAAAATGTTCGATTCGTGATCAGGGATGCTTGAACCGTGCTCTCCCGTCGAAAACTCGAATTCGAATTTTCGACCCCTTCACAATACTTTCCTTATACATTATGTATATAAGGAAAGTAATAATCATTACTTAAGACGTATTGATTGGGATATTTATATTGTCAGA